>JAEOAD010001175.1:0-630000 GCA_036365145.1 Orientallactaga sibirica
CTAAAATATTTTTATTTATATTTAAGAGAGAGGGGAGGGAGAAGGAAAGAGAGAGAGAGAGCATAGGTGTGTGCCAGGGTCTCTTGCCGCTGCAAACAAACTCCAGACACACAGGCCACTTTGTATCTGGCTTAAAGCGGGTGCTGGAGAATCAAACTCTGGCAGCCTTCCTCGCAAGCGTGTACCTTTAAGTACTGAACCAGTTGAGTTAGTTCCTCAAACACGACCTGTCCTTAGTCTACTTACACTTACAATCCAGTCTTAAAGTTCACCAGCTGCTCCTTGTGAAAGAGACTGCGCAGTGCCGCAGGAAGCCGGAGCAATTGAAGGGGTTAGTCTAGCTCTTTTGATGAATCTCTCTCTCCCTCTGCCCCCCAACAAGAACATTAATCTCTCTTCTGAAAGCAGTATCCCCCCAATGACCTAATTACCTTGAATTTATCCCCATTTCTTGAAGGGCCACCACCTCTCAAGATCACCTCATTGAAAACCAGCCTTCTGGGGACAAGCTGCATCTAAACTCACCATCCACCAGGTGAGCAAAAGTTCAAATCCTGCCTTTCCCTGTCGTGTGCTCTCTCTCCTCTCTCTCTCTGTCTCTCCTCTCTCTCTCTGTCTCTGTCTCTCTCTCCTCTCTCTCTCTCTGTCTCTCTCTCTGTCTCTGTTCCTGTGGTCCACCTGAATGCTGGCCAGGAGGTGAAGTCCACCATCTGCCCATGCCATCATTTTCCCCTGCCATCACGGAGCTTCCCCCTCGAGTCTGTGAGCCAAAATAAACCCTTTTTTCCCCAAAAGCTGCTCTTGGTCAGGTGATTTCTGCAGCAATGTGAACCTGACTGCAACATGTGGGTGTGCATCAAGATACGCGTATGCATGCTTTCCCAATAACTAAGTTCACTGCCAAGTTCAAGAAAGCTTATGACTTGCTGTTTTCTCGTCATGTGACCAAGACCTTCTTTCCTACTGTACATTTCTGACTAAAACTAGAAATCTTACTTTACTGCAGTAATAGAAAAATGTGTTTCCATTAATTTGATGTAATTGAAAGGGCAAATTGAATTATTTGAGAATACCACTCTCCTTTCAAAAAGAGATTAAACTCACCTGCTTCTAATCAAAAGATTCTCTAGTAAATTTACAAATCTGGCAAAAAGTTGTGTTTCTATTTTAAATTTTGTTTCTGTCGAGTCCCCTCTATCTTCTCTGTTAATAGTTTTTTTTTTTCATCTTGTGCGCCTGAGTCACCTTGTGTATCTGGCTGACATCAGATCTGCAGTGTATGCATATGTGCAGTGGCTTCACGGACCAGTGTCCTAATCGCTAAGCCCTCAGTTCATATCTTTAAGACCATAATTTCAAAAACACTCATTGTGCTCAGGAGATGGCTAAGCAGTTAAGAGCACTTGGGGGCCTGAGACTGCTCAATTTCAACTCCCCTAAAACCCATGTAATAATCTGGGTGTGGTCACACACATCTGAAAGCTGCGGGGGGAGCAAGGGGTTGCAGAAACAAGACAGTCCTTGGGGCTCACTGAGTGATGAAAAGAAAAACCTGGTTGAGTGACACAGACGGGCACCTGAACTTCTCCTACAGCTGCCATGTGCACTTGCGCGACGTGTATCTGCACGCACATGTGCATACACCACACTTTCTCTACACATATGCACACACAAATAAACAGATACTATGTAAGATTTTTTGTTCTGTGCATCCATATCTGCTGATGCTCTGATCACAATAGCTGGGATTGGGAATCAGCTACTTGCCCACCGACAGATGAGTGGGTAATGGACATGTGGTACACACACACACACACACACACACTGGCACTTTATTTTGCTGCAAAGAAAACTGAAATGAGGGCTGGAGAGATGGCTTAGTAGTTAAGGCGTATGCATGTGAAGCCTAAGGACCCCAGTTCGATTCTCCAGGTCCCACGTAAGCCAGATGCACATGGTGGCGCGTGCGTCTGGAGTTTGTTGGCAGTGGCTAGAGGCCCTGGTGTGCCCATTCTCACCTTCTTTCTCTCTCCCTCTCTCTGTATCTAATAAATAAATAAATATAAAATAAAATAAAATCTTAAAAAAAACTGAAATGAAACTTTTAAGAAAATTAATGGATGTGGGAAGAATTTTATTAAGTGAGCTGACCCAAATTCAAAAATCTCCAAAGTGGGTAAAATCGAAAGAGATAGAAAGGGGAGCAAGAGAGAGTTTTAAAATAAAAAGATGGGGCGCGGGAGGGAGCCTAAGGGCACATGTGACATGGAAGCAGAAAGGAGAGGGGGAGAGAAGACAAATGAGAAAAGTGAAATGGGTAGATGAGGGGAAAGAGAAGCAAATGAAACAAATTGTGTCTACAAATGCCATGATGATACCTAATATTTTATATGTTCATTAAAATAATTAGTTTAATAAGTCTCATTCTGGTCTTAATAATTCTGAGTTGTTCCAAGATTTACCCCTGGTGCCTACATGCTGCTGTTTCTTAGTCAGAGGTCTGATGATTAGAAAATAACCAACATGACTAACAAGGAAGGTGGAGAAAAGGCATAATCTTGCAAATAGATCTGGTATTTTCGATAACTGCTATGACATTTTCAGCGTGGCAAGCTTGCAGAAAGCAAACATGCACATGCACAACATCTGAGTACTTTCCTACCATGTTAAGAAAATATGAGCCGGGTGTGGTGGCACACGCCTTTAATTCCAGCACTTAGGAGGCAGAGGTAGGAGGATCACAGTGAGTTCAAGGCCCCCCTGAGACTACATGGTGAATTCCAGGTCAGCCTGGGCCAGAGTAAAAACCTATCTTGAAAACATACAATAATATATGCAGAATGATATTATGGGAAAGTTTTCCATACATTAAAGATAATTTCACCCTTATTACCTATTCTAAGAAGTAGCACACAATATCTTTACTAATAAGTAGATTCCCCTTCCCTGTCTCTCATTCTCTCTTTCACTCTCTCCCTCTCTCAACACTTTACATTCATTTAGTTATAAAAATAGGGCTGGGGAGATGGCTTAGTGGTTAAGGTGTTTGCCTGCAAAGCCAAAGGACCTAGGTCTGATTCCCCAGGACCCACGTTAGTCAGATGCACAAGGAGGTACACGTGTCAAGTTTGTTTGCAGTGGCTGGAGGATCTGGTATGCCCATTCTCTCTCTCTCCCCCTTTCTCTGTCAAATAAATAAGTAAAAATTAAAATTTTAAAAGATGGAAAAAATAATATTGGTCAAGGATGTCTTTTGAATTTTCAGAGTTTGACATGTCTTCAGTATAAATAATGATTTTATTTGGACAATGAGTTCAAAGACATCCAGAAATATCCAAGTGCTGGAAGAATCCTCTGGTTGCCATTTTATTATTTCACCTTATATTTTAAGTAACGTTTGCTGAATTTTATTAAGTGAGCTGACCCAAATTCAAAAATCTCCAAAGTGGGTAAAATCGAAAGAGATAGAAAGGGGAGCAAGAGAGAGTTTTAAAATAAAAAGATGGGGCGCGGGAGGGAGCCTAAGGGCACATGTGACATGGAAGCAGAAAGGAGAGGGGGAGAGAAGACAAATGAGAAAAGTGAAATGGGTAGATGAGGGGAAAGAGAAGCAAATGAAACAAATTGTGTCTACAAATGCCATGATGATACCTAATATTTTATATGTTCATTAAAATAATTAGTTTAATAAGTCTCATTCTGGTCTTAATAATTCTGAGTTGTTCCAAGATTTACCCCTGGTGCCTACATGCTGCTAGTTTTTGGTCAGAGGTCTGATGAATAGAAAATAACCAACATGACTAACAAGGAAGGTGGAGAAAAGGCATAATCTTGCAAATAGATCTGGTATTTTCGATAAATGCTATGACATTTTCAGCGTGGCAAGCTTGCAGAAAGCAAACATGCACACGCACAACATCTGAGTACTTTCCTACCATGTTAAGAAAATATGAGCCGGGTGTGGTGGCACACGCCTTTAATTCCAGCACTTAGGAGGCAGAGGTAGGAGGATCACAGTGAGTTCAAGGCCCCCCTGAGACTACATGGTGAATTCCAGGTCAGCCTGGGCCAGAGTAAAAACCTATCTTGAAAACATACAATAATATATGCAGAATGATATTATGGGAAAGTTTTCCATACATTAAAGATAATTTCACCCTTATTACCTATTCTAAGAAGTAGCACACAATATCTTTACTAATAAGTAGATTCCCCTTCCCTGTCTCTCATTCTCTCTTTCACTCTCTCCCTCTCTCAACACTTTACATTCATTTAGTTATAAAAATAGGGCTGGGGAGATGGCTTAGTGGTTAAGGTGTTTGCCTGCAAAGCCAAAGGACCTAGGTCTGATTCCCCAGGACCCACGTTAGTCAGATGCACAAGGGGGTGCACGTGTCGAGTTTGTTTGCAGTGGCTGGAGGCCCTGGTATGCCCATTCTCTCTCTCTCCCCCTTTCTCTGTCAAATAAATAAGTAAAAATTAAAATTTTTAAAAATGGAAAAAATAATATTGGTGAAGGATGTCTTTTGAATTTTCAGAGTTTGACATGTCTTCAGTATAAATACTGATTTTATTTGGACAATGAGTTCAAAGACATCCAGAAATATCCAAGTGCTGGAAGAATCCTCTGGTTGCCATTTTATTATTTCACCTTATATTTTAAGTAACATTTGCTTCAGTGTTTCTAGAGCTTGACCCGTGTGTTAAAGGCTTGCTCTCCAGCGTGTGCTAATGGCAGACATGGGCCTCCTAGGGGAAAATTTCACCAATGGGGATGTTCCCTTGGAGAAGGAAAGGAGGCTGGGCCCTTTTGTCCCTCCCTCTGCTTCCCAGCCCACATGCAATCAGCAGTTTCCTTCCATGTCCTTCCCCTAGGATGGCACAACCACAGTCGTATAGCAATAAGGCAAGTGACCAGCCACTGAGACCTCTGAAAGAATGAGTCAAGGGCTGGTGGGATGGCTTAGCAGTCAAGGCATTTGCCTGCAAAGCCAAAGGACCCAGGTTCGATTCTCCAAGACCCACATTAGCCAGATGCACAAGGGGGCACACACGTCTGGAGTTCGTTTGTAGTGGCTAGAGGCTCTGATGTGCCCATTCTCTCTCTCTCTCTCTCTCTCTCCCTCTCCATCTCCATCTCTTTCTTTCTGTCCCTCCCTGTCTGTCAAATAAATAAATAAAAAAAAAAAAAAAGAGTGAGGGCTGGAGAGATGACTTAGGGTTTAAGGCACCTGCCTCCTAACCCTAAGAACACTGGTTTCAATCTCCACCAGTTCCAATCTCCAGGTCCCACGTTTAGCCAGATGCAAAGTGATGCAAGGGCACAATGCTGCACTTGACCACAAGGGGGCGCACGCATCTGGATTTCGTTCTCAGCAGCTGAGACACTGCTGGCGCGCCCATCTCTGTCTTCCTCTCCTCTCTCTCTCTCTCTCTCTCTGTGTCTCTCCCCAAAAAATAAAAATAAAAATAAATAAAAAGAATGAGTCAAACAGGCTTTTCCTCATTCAAAGCTGATGATATCAGATACTTGTCACAGTAATGGAAAGCTGACTAGCCAGTTGTGGTCATCGGCTTAACTCCCCCACCTACATCCATGCTCGTTCTGAGAGCATTTGATTTTCTTTTTATAATGGCTATTTATTTGAGACAGAGAGGTGGAGAGAGAGATAGAGGGAGAATGGGCACACCAGGGCCGTTAGCCACTGCATACGAACTCCAGATGCATGTGCCACCTTGTGCATCTGGCTTACGTGGGACTTGGAGAATCGAAGCTGGGTTCTTAGGCTTTGCAGGCATGCACCTTAACTGCTAAGCCATGTCTCCAGCCCTCTGAGACCATTTGACATTGTGACTGTTGTACACTCTTCTACTCCTGCAGGGACTCACACTCAGTTTTACTGCATCCATGTAACTGTTGTGCAGCAACACCCACCTCTCACCTTCCTTCCTTGATTCTCCTCACCATTAACGATTTACATCACTTCTATATGTTGACCTTTGTTCAAAGAAGGGAGAAATAAGGACTAGACAGACAGAATTACCTGTGTGTCCATTCTGTTGTCTTAATCCAGAGCTCTACGTAACCAGAGAGTCCTCTTGTTCCTTTAAAAATCGATATACTTTGAATTTTACTGGCAACTTCACAATAGATGTCACTCTGCAAGTTTCACTGTAAGACAAGTTTGGAAATCCAAGTTTTTTCTACATTAAGTTTCTAACTTAAAACATGGCATACACATTGGGCTGAGGAGGTCCTCCTGAATCTTACAAAGCAGAGCTCTGAGAATATCTGTCACTCCAAGTGGTTTTGTTTATTTTTTGAGTGAGAGAGAGAGAGGCAGATAGAGAATGTGTGCACCAGTGGCCTCTCAGCTGCTGTGAATGAACTCCAGTAGCGTGCACCCCCTAGTGGTCAAGTGTGGCATTGCATCCTTGCGTCACTTTTTGCATCTGGCTAAACGTGGGACCTGGAGAATCAAATGGGCGTTCTTAAGCTTGGCAGGCAGGCGCTTTAACCACTTAGCCATCTTTCCAGCCCCCAATGGCTATTTATTTATTTACTTATTTCTGTTTTTTTTAATATTTAGTTAATTTATTTACTTGAGAGAGAAAGAGAGAATGGGCACACCACAGCATTCAGCCGCTGCAAATGAACTCCAGACGTATGCGCCCCCTTGTGCATCTGGCTTACGTGGGTCCTGGGGAATTGAACCAGGGTCCTTAGGCTTCACAGGCAAACACCTTAACTGCTAAGCCACTTCCCCAGCCCCTTATTTCTGTTTTAAGGAGTGAATCCAGACCCTCATGGGTGCTAGGCAAGTGCTCTACTGCTGAATTATATCCCCAGTGTTACAAACAGCCTCTAAACACTGGCTTTCTCATACTTTTATATTTTGATTTACACACTCATTTTTTATGAAAGCATTTCATCACCAGCTTTGAATTGCTGAAGACAGAAATTCTGACAATCTTTACTACATAATGTTTAATAATTTGATTCCATTTGTCAGGATGATGGATCAAATAAGTAAGTACATTGCATGAGTAACAGCAAACCAAAAACAAAATATGGCACGTTAATGAGAGATCTATTGAGTTATGTCTGCGATGAATAAGGAGCATTAACAAAAAAACCTAATTCCTAAACAGAAAAAAAAGATATAGGTAGCTTTCACATGGAAATCATAAATTTGAATAAATTATTTCAATGTCACATAATGGGATAAATTTCCATTTCTTAAAAAAAAAAGAAAAGAAAAGAAAACCAACTAAGAAACACAGATTCAGTGGAATTAACGTGATGTCAGAACAGGACAATTTTAACGGTATTTGGTTCATAAAGACGAGAAAGAGCTCCCTGCAGTACCACTAATGATCAGAAATCAATGAAGGTGCACAGTGCAGTGGTCGGCCCTGGGCGGGCTCACGGGAGACGACGCTACAGTTTCGTTTTCCACTCCTCGCTGTTCACAACCTGAGCATTTGCGCATGCAGCCTTGCACTGCCTGTCCTTGTCTGCAACCTTTGCCTCTGCAAGCTCGGTTCCTGAAGGACTGTTTTCCCCAGGGAGACGGCGGTTCCTCAGAAGAAACAGAACCAAGAACGCTGGAAGAAAGCTCACTCCTCTCAGGGCTGCCGGCAACCCGAGGTAGATGCGCCTGTGGAAGAAAACCGGGCTCGAATAAATCACAGACACACAGCCCGCGTAGTGCCAGCTGCCTGTGACTCTTTATGGATATTTTATTCCTTTCAAGATCATAACAGATGATTTTTTTGCAGGTCCATTTTATATCAGCTGACTTGCTCAATCTAATGTTTGCTAAAATATCTAAAAATTTCCATCTGGAAAGGTAAGATTTAGCTTCTTCCCCCCTCCCCCCATTTAGGTGATGGTTAACCTTCACTGTCAACTTAATTGGATTTAGGATCACCATAGAAACATACGTCTATGTGCGTCTATGAGGGTGTTTTCAGAAATCTTTAACCCTCCCCTCCTGAATATGTGTGGTACCCTCCCATGAGCTGGGGTCTGTGCAGAGGGGAGAGTGCCCCTTCTCGGACTGTGGAGGTGGGGCAATGAGAGATGTGGAGAGACTTTGTTTCCTTCTATGGCACTGTTTGCCCAGGTCTCGGGATCTTAGACAGTTTTCATTTTTGTCTGTTGATTTCCAGGGTTCTCCCAGGATCATTCATTCAAGACGGAGCTCTATACTGATGGCACTGACTACTCTAGTAAGCCTCCTTGTTCCTTCCAAAACATTTGGAAAGGTTAGATTAAGGAGATTTTGACGCTTCTATTTGCCAAGCACTTTAGAAACATAAGGAAGTAAAATTCTAGTTCATAAATAAGGAATGAAGCTATAACACGAGCTTTTTATTCTGAAAATACAGTCAAATGTAGTCTTGTCACCTCACAAAGAAAATGTTAGATGTAGCCGGGTGCGGTGGTGCATGCCTTTAATCCCAGCACTCAGGAGGCAGAGGTTGGAGGATCTCCATGAGTTCGAGGCCACCCTGAGACTACATAGTGAATTCCAGGTCAGCCTGGGCTACAGTGAAACCCTACCTCGAAATACAAGAAAGAAAGAAAGAAAGAAAGAAAGAAAGAAAGAAAGAAAGAAAGAAAGAAAGAAAGAAAGAAAGAAAGAAAGAAAGAAAGAAGAGAAAGAAAGAAAAGAAAAGAGAGAGAGAGAGAAAGAGAGAGAGAGAAAGAGAGAGAGGGCTGGATAGATGGCTTAGCAGTTAAGGCCTTTGCCTGCAAAGCCAAAGGACCCAGGTTCAATTCCCCAGGACCCACATAAGCCAGATGCACAAGGTGGTGCATGCATCTGGAGTTTGTTTGCAGTGGCTGGAGGCCCTGGTGCACCCATTCTCTCTCTCCTTTCTCTCTCTCTCTCTCAAATAAATAAATAAAATATATTTTAAAAAATAGAAAGAGAGAGAAAAAGAAAGGAAGGAAAGGAAAAAAGAAAAGGAAAGAAAAAAAGAAAGAAAAGAAAAGGCTAGATGTGACTAATGCCATTAAATGCAACTCTAGAAATGTATCTTCACCTGAAGTTGGTTGAATCATATATTCTGCATGCTCCCGGCTTGCCACATTTCAGAGTTCCCCAGTGCAAACAGGTGGAGTCCACTAAAGCTCCAAAGTAAATAGTTGCCGGAATGCCAGCTACAAAGAAAAGAAGGAAAAATCATAGACAAGGACAAAGAGAAGATACTGTGACTTCTATATGCTTAAAACCCACACGGTGTGAAACATTACGCATCAAATGCTCTCCCTCTGATTTCCATAAATTATGCTGCTGCGAAGCTTCTAGGCTACAATGGGTTAAATAATATTAAAGGATAAAATTATTCTCTCAGTAGACTACTGTGAACTTTGTATGTGTTTTGAAGTGCTTTGGGTCACCTTTGGATACATTTAACATTAACAAAGGACTTTCTGTTTGTTTTATTTTCCTGTCTTTTAGTAGATGAAAGATATAGTTACAAACTTCAAATGGTGCCTTTCCAAACAAAAGGGAGAAATTCCCCCGCTTGGCTGTAACGTGCCTACCTGATGTTTCCACAAATGTAGTTGAAAAGTACCTTGATTTATGAATTTCTTTGGTTATGTTACTATAAGCAGTTCGGAAAACTGTTATTTCGTGAGAACATGGAACTTGGGTCACCTAAATCTGTGTTTCTGCACCAGAATCACTCATATCTGGCCCCAGAATAAACTACATCTCATATTCTTTATGGTGAGAGTGGGGTTTGATGTTAAGATGGTTTTTAGCATCTTATCGTGAGAGAATTATTTCATTTCACAAGCATTTAATATTGATCCATGCTGTTGGGGAAAATACCAAATATTCTTGTGCAGAAGGCATGCACTCCCACGCCAAGAGACTTCTCTTCAGACTTGATACACCTGAAAAAATAAACACATAAAATAAATGCATAAAATATGGAAATTTCAAACTACAACAGTCTCTTAAGGGGATAACTTGTATGCCAATCACAAACTCTGGGCATTAGAGATTTGACTTTCACACTCAGGCCTCAGTGTTTGAGAGCCCTATTTCTAGCCATTGGTACTTTCCCTCACTCTTTGTTCATTCTTTACGTATTAAAAGTTAGCAAAAAGGCTGGAGAGATGGCTCAGCGGTTAAAGCACATTACTACGAAGCTGAAGGACCCGGTTCGATTCTCCAAGTCCCATGTAAGCCAGATGCACAAGGTGGCACATGTGTCTGGAGTTCATTTGCAGTGGCTAGAGGCCCTGGTGCGTCCATTCTCTCTCTCTCTCTCTCTCTCATTCAAATCAATAAATAAAAGTTAGCAAAGAGGAAAATGTTTTATTCTAATTCATGTCTATCTTGGTCTCTTCCTGCTGGCAGGAGTAGGTCTTGATTCCACCGGTTAAGCCTGCATCACAGAGCAAGAACAATAGAGCCCTTGCTCTCTTTCAAATGATCTGTATTGGCAAAATGTAGGAAAACTAATGACAAAGATGGCCAGCCAATCACACCTCACCAGGGCTCCAGCTGAAACCATAGAGTAATGCAGGGGAAGGGCAAGAATACAGCGTTCTTGGTGATCAGGACACCAGAAACAGGCTGAAGGAGATAAACACAGAGAACATCCAACTCCCACTAAGCCAGATATCCAGAGACACAGAGGCTCCCAAAACCTCATCACTGAAGTAGAACTAAAATGACCCCAATGTGGCTCAGGGAAATTTGCGGAAGAGGGGGCGGAAAGAATGTTAGAGCCACAAGTTGGGGCATTATGCACAGAGACTTGGCCTATCCCCCCATAGCTCTTGACGACCCCCACAATGTGTGAACCACATTCCCCATTGATGAGGGTCCCTTTGGAAGAGGGAGGACAGGGAGGGGGATAATGGAGTCACCACTATGAATGTAAAACTAGAATAATATACATAAGAATAAATAAAATTTAAAAATAAATAAATAAAATAAATAAGATGGCCTCCTTGTGTGTGTGCGTGTATCGTTGCCTATTGTGTGTGTGTGTGTGTGTGTGTGTGTGTAGGTGTGATAATAAGAGATGCTTGTTTTTTGTCCTCAGTTACTGGCACAGAACTCGAGTGTGCTACGAATATCCTGCATGATCAAAATGCCTTTTGTTATTCTCCCGGAACCCCCACCCCCACCCCATGATGGTTAATATGATTGTCAGATTGACAGGACCTACAATCACGTACGAGACAAACTTTTGTGTATGCCTGTAAGGAAATTTCTAAATTACGTTGAGGTGAGACAAGCCACCCTAACTGTGGGTTGCACCATTCCATGGGCTTGAGTCCCAGACTGAATAAAAAGTAGAAAGCCAGCTGGACATGGGCATTCGTCACTCTGCGTCCTGACTGCCGACAGGCTGACAACCGACCGCAAGCTTTTTCTCCCATGCCTTCCCTGAGCCAAAAGTAAACCCTTCCTTAAGTTCCTTTTTTTCAGGTATTTTATCACAGCAGAGAAAGAAAGAAAGAAAAAAAGAAAGAAAGAAAGAAGGAAGGAAGGAAGGAAGGAAGGAAGGAAGGAAGGAAGGAAGGAAAGAAGAAAGAAAAAAGAAAGAAAGAAAGAAAGAAAGAAAGAAAGAAAGAAAGAAAGAAAGAATGAAAGGAAGGAAGGAAGGAAGGAAGAAAGAAAGGAAGAGAGGAAGAAGAAAGGAAGGAAGGAAAAGAAAGAAAGAGAAAGAAGAAAGAAAGAAAAAGGGAGAAAGAAAGAAAGAAAAAGAAAGAAAGGAAAAGAGAGAGAAAGAAGAAAGGAAGGAAGGAAAAGAGAGAAAAGAGAGAGAGAGAAAAAAAAGAAAGAAAGAAAGAGAGAGAGAAAGAAGGAAGGAAGAAAGAAACAAAGAAAGAAAGAAAGGAAGGAGAGAGAAAGAAAGAAGCTGATGCAGCCTAACCCCATGCTAACAAGGTAACTTGGCATAGACTTCCTACATTGCATCAGAATGGACAAGGTCAGAAGAAAGACCACGTGATTAGAGGTAGGATTTTTGCTCCACCATTGGTCTCCCAGGAAGGTGGAACTCCAGGCAAACTCAAGAAGGAAGCCTGATGTGCTTCCAGGCTGGTGACCAGACCTGCACGCCAGTAGAGCTACAAAGCCCAACTCCATCAGGGCAGAACCTCACCCTGGCTTCCCACGCAGTCCTTATAATAACCTCTACAATAAGTTTTCACAAGTTCTGCGGGACATGACAGCCAACTGCGAAACTGCTGAAGCCCGTGAAGGGTCATGGACATTTCCAGTGTTTCATTCGTCAGTCAGAAGTCTTGGAGGCTCAGACTTGCAATGAGCATTACAGCAAGAGCAGTCTGGTGGGCCTGAGCCCTTTAAGGCTGGAGAATTGGTGCTAATCCCAGGTAGATAGTACCCCAATAGAGCTGTAAGGTACTCTTCTGGTGTCAGAGAATCAGTGCGTGTGTGTTTGGGGGGGGGGAATAAAAGCATAGTTACCTATAAGAAGGGTTCTCTGAGTAGATTTTCTCAGCATATATATCTGTACGGATACATTGATATGTTTGTGTGTCATTTATATATGCGTTCACATGTCCAGGACACGACCTGACAACATACCATCTTTATGGAGACTCATTTAAAACCTTATTCAAGAAAATTATAAGAAGACGGGCGTGGTGGCGCACGCCTTTAATCCCAGCACTCGGGAGGCAGAGGTAGGAGGATTGCTGTGAGTTCGAGGCCACCCTGCGACTACAGAGTGAATTCCAGGTCAGCCTGAGCTAGAGTAAGACCCTACCTCGAAAAACTAAAAACCAATACATATGAAAATTATTATTTCTTATAAAGAAAATTAAAGTACATGGAATGATGCTACATGTTTGTCAAGTTTGTTTGGCTTTTCTCCCACTGATCTGAGGAGCCCACCCTGACCCAACCAAAATTTCTGTGTATGTCAAAAGCTCCGTAAGCCACTGCATCAGCCTGGGGAGAGTGGGTGGAGTCACTGTGGAAATGCCCAAGAAATTAAGTCAATACAACAGGACTGGGAATGGATAAATGAGTCTGTGGGACAGGAAAGGGTGTCTAAAAATGCCACGATGCGTTACACAGCATCACATTTAACAAGTGACTGGACATGCATCCAAATACAGTAGGTAATTTGTGTACCTCAGAAGAACCATATACCCGGGGATGGCAGCTAAGGAGTAAATGAAACTGCTGGTCATGGACAAAATCAAGAAGTATTGCAACATCATGGCACAGTCATGGCCTTTGTCACACAGACCGAGCACGGCAGACGCATTTCCTGACAGTCCCACGCAGGTGCAGTTTTGGAACACCTGTCAACGAAACAGCACGTGAGCCTATTAAGGGAAGAAATATTTTGAATGTCCATCTTAATTATGTTCTGCATATCTACTTGGATCAAAATGGAGCGTGGCCCAGACCAGGGGTGTGATTCAAGCAGAACACTTGCCTAGCATGTGTGAGACCCTGGGTGTGAGCCTCAGCAAAATGAAGCTCCCCAAATGTTACAGAGCAAACAAACATCATTTTCGTGAGGTGGTTTGTCAGGCCTCCCCAGCCTCTCATGCTTGCACAAGAGCAAAAACCAGAGAATTGTGAAAAACCTGCAAGATTCAGGATCAGATGTGTGCAGGCCTGAGAGATGGCCAGGGGTTAAGGTGCTTGCTTGCAAAACCAAAGGACTGGATCCTAGGGGATTGATGGTTAAGGTGGCATGTGGTTTGTCAGGCCTCCCCAGCCTCTTTCTCTTAATTGCTAAGAATGAGCAGAAGAGCAATGGAGATGAAGCAAAACCAGCCACCACAGAATTACAGAGCAAAAACCATGTTTGCACACCACATTAGATGCAGGATCAGTAAGATACTCCAGTTCAAATACGAATGATACATACATATATATAGAAATATTAAAAATACAGGCCTGGAGAGATTTGGCGCCAACTTTATCTCAATAAAAATTTTCTGTTTACCTCCACTAGATAGTGAGTTTGCAAAAGGGAAGGACATCCAGGTTCAATCTCAAAAACAATGAGGCAAGGGGTTCTGCCCGAAGTGTTTTAATTTTAAGTTATTGGAAGTATTTTGAATATTAATTACAAGTCAGTGCTTAGACAGTGTGAGGGTTTCACCTAACATCTATGAAGTAAATGGCAATCGAGTGGACTTAAAGACAATAAAATTGTTGACACAGATATGAATCTGCCCAAATTTTACTTTTTAGCACTGTAGGTTCACAAGAGCTAATGCTTACCATATGCACTCCAGCTCCCACAGACTTCTCACAGCCGGCAAGACACGCTGACATGTATGACAAGCCATTGTCCCCACACACAGGATCCCATGTTTTCATCTCACAGTTGCACCCGATATTACAGTCAGCAAGGGCCTGATTCCCCTGTTGCATTCTGAAATGATGTAAAATCATGCTGTGGATGCTGAAGAAACACTTGAGTATTTAATTTTTTTTTCTCTTCATCCCAGCCCACCCCCCACCCCAATTACATTTCCTCTTCTCCCCAAAATAGAAATTGCCAGTCATCAATGTACGGTCCCTGTACCGTATTGTTATCACACCATGTATCTTCAATGATCACAAAGCTACTGTTTCAATTACTTCAAAATTATAGTTGATAAGCAAGCATTAACGGGCTAGGGGCCAACCTGTAGGAAAGGTATTTTTATAGGTACTATTAAAATGAAAATAAAAATGAAGGTGGCCTTTGTGATTGGCCCATATCGTGAGAGGGTTGGCCCGCAGGATCTGCCAGTTCCACTTATAACAGTGCTACTTGAGTAAATCCAGCTTTCTTCTATGGAAAGTGCCCGGCCCTCTCAATAGGACTGAGAGGACTCGTATGGGAGGCTGAGTTCCAATCTTAGCTCTGCCGCTCGATCCGTGTGGAACCAGTCTGGCTAGATAGAGATGGATACGGGCTAGTTCTCTGTTTGGATGCTGTTGAAGCAGTCTCTCATAAACTCCCATTGCCACTGAGTTTTGATTCCTTCATCTACAGTGGAAATAAGACTCTTTTTTTGTCTTAAAAGGAGCCGGGAAGACCCACATTACATAAAGTATATAAAATTACTGTGTGAGTTTGTATTTGAAAGGATTCTAATCTTGTTGTCTTTAATGATGTTGAAAGATGGAGCCTTTAGGGTAGGCTTTAGGTCATTTTAACGGATGATTTTGTTATATAAGTATGTCCTGAAGTGAGTTTTAAAATTTATATCATGGGCAGGAGAAATGGCTTAGCGGTTAAGGCGCCTGCCTGCTAAGCCTAAGAATACCTGTTTGATTCTCCAGGTCCCACGTTTAGCCAGATGCAAAAGTGACACAAGCGCGCAATGCCGCACTTGGCCACTAGGTGGAACATGTGTCTGGAGTTTGTTCACAGTGGCTGAGAGGCCGCTGGTGCTCCCATTCTCTATCTGTCTCTCTGACTCTCTCCAAAAAAAAATTCATATCACTGAGAATAAGCTTTCCATATAACACAGATAAGCATAGAAAACAATGTTTGTAACTGAATACTTTAGACATAATACCAGTGTGAAATATGTGAATGTATATGCTAATTGGTTCACCACAACTAGGATTCATTTGTACTAAGTTCAAGCCCATCGTAAAGCATATAGGCAGCTTTTGATTTGTATCTATTTATGGGAATGTAAACATATAGATAGCACAAGCTGTATAGCTGTAGGTAGCTCTTTGTGTATATCTTAAAGTCCACTGGCATATCACAATGGCAAATACCTCTGCCCATGTGCAGTCATAAACTGTCACGTGCAGATATGCACATGTCTCTCAACCTCTTTAATAAGCATACAGCTTGAACGACTGACAAACAGAACATACAGGAAAGCCATGGATCAGTGACTTGTAGGTGTTGACAAAGCATGACTTTCTTTACAAAACAACATACCCTTGATAAGAGGTAGTTAAGCCAGCAACTGGAGAATTCTCACACGTCATCAGAAAAGTCAAGAAGTACAAGAGGTACTCGAACACAGATAAGAAACAGGCTATGTGGGCAGCTTTCTTAACAGTAATCTTGAACTTCTTCATCATTAAGCCACCAACCAAATACCCGACGCATATTGGAGGTAAGTTATAAATACCTATAAATGCGAGTAAAATATTATTTACAAAAAACATCATAGGAATAAGTAGCACTTTTGGCTAACATGGCTTACGTAAGAAATGACTCAAATGGAATTTGGAGCTATTTAACCCCCCCACACACACACTCACTTATAGGTTATCTACAGGGATAGACTTTGAAGACACTGTGGATACATCCATTGCCTTAGGTGATAAATGTTTTATCAACAGAGACCACGACCAATAATACAAAAAAGAACTAGCAAGTCAAAGATGGTCAATAGTCTATTTCACTACTCTGTATTCTATGGGTATGTATATTATCTCCCTCCCCCCCACAAAAAAAAAGGAAAGAAAAAGAGAAAACTAGATCTATGTTATATTCATTCAATGTCAACATTTGGCCTGGGGAAACTTGTCAGTCATCAGTTCCAGAAGCCATTACATCGAATTCTATGTGTCTGAAGTTGGGTCCCGGGATTTGGATCTCTCAGAATGCTCTGAAAAATGTGGATGCAGGTAACGTGTGAGAGTCCAGTAAAAAAGGTCTCAAGCAAAACACAAAGTAAGATCGGCTCACTGGGATTAGTGTGTTACAGGAAAAGCAAGATACATGTGGCTTCAGAGTTCCCCAGAACCACAGGGAAGACCAAAGGAGCTGAATGAGGAGAAAGATGGGGAAGAACACAGACCGGAACGGCGTAACTCTCCATTTCCTTTTGAACTAGTGGAGTGCCTATCTGAAAATGGACTTCCATGCGCATTCTCTATGATTTCCACGAACATGAATTTGAATTCTCACTGGAGAGAGAACAGAAAGGCTGTTTCTGACCTCTTTCCTAACATACTGTTTCTTAATTTCCCTAAAGAGTGGAGAGAGGAAATTTCCCAGAGACAAAAACATACTAAAACTCTTCAATTTTGAAGTCTCCTAGTATCCCTGTCATATCGTTCTCTGTGCCCTAAGTGGGGGAGCGTTTTGTTAAAGAAACACAATGGCATACCAATGAGGAAGATTGCTTCTGAGGTTGATTTTCCAAATTGCTGTTCCAGGTATTTGGGCAAGAATGAAAACATGTTCACAAATGCATTGAACTGGATGACACTTATCAGTATGAAAAGCATGTAGATTGGATTGCACACGAGACTTTTCATGAATGGCAAAAAATCTGAAACGAAAGAATGACAACTTCAAACTAACATGGCATTGCATTTTGTGAAGGGTGTCATCCTAAAAAGTTGCTCAAAAATATGTCCCATAATGCCTACGCACTCATTAAATCTTGACGTCTTGGAAGCTGAAAATTACATAGCATTGCAGCTTCTGGAAATGAGGGATACAAGGCAGTGGTTAAGAATCAGAGCACACTGGACATGGTGGCACACATCTTTCATCCCAGCACTCGGGAGGCTGAGGTAGGAGGATTGCCATGAGCGCAAGGCCACCTTGAGTCTATGCAGTGAATTCCAGGTGATCCTAAGCTAGAGGGAGACCCTACCTCGAAAAACAAACAAACAAAAACAAAAAGGGGGGTGGGTGCGGCTGGAGAGATGGCTTAGCGGTTAAGGTACATGCCTGCAAAGCCTAAGGACCCTGGTTCAATTCTCCAGGTCCCACGTAAGCCAGATGCACATGGGGGTGCACGCATCTGGAGTGGCTAGAGGTCCTGGTGTGCCCATTCTCACACTTTCTCTCTTTCTCTAATAAATAAATAAAATAAAATCTTTAAAAAAGAAGGATCAGAGCACAATTGTGTCTTCTTGCAAAACTATAATGAGACTGAAATAGTGTTGGTGTTCACACCGTTTCTACCTTAGCCTTGGTGTTCACACCATTTCTACCTTAGCCTTGGTGTTCACACCGTTTCTACCTTAGCCTTGGCGTTCACACCGTTTCTACCTTAGCCTTAATGTTCACACCATTTCTACCTTAACCTTGGCGTTCACACCGTTTCTACCTTGGCCTTGGCTGTTGTCTTCTATCCTTATCATCTCTTCACTGGGGATCATCTAAATGGGAGGTTCTTATTCTATCCTCCGAAATGCAGAAGGAAAAACATCAACTCGATGAAGTAAGCTTTTAGATCTTGATATCACCGCTATGAATATTTACAATGAAGATGCATGTGGGAGTGCATGAAATAAAAATAATAATAATCTGGGACTGGAGAGATGGCTTAGCAGTTTGCCTGTAAAGACAAAGGATCCTGGTTCAATTCTCCAGGACCCACATAAGCCAGAAGCACAAGGAGGCCGCATGCGCCTGGAGTTCATTTGCAGTGGCTGGATGCCCTGGCATGCCCCCCCCCCGCCCACCTCTGCCTCTTTCTGTCTCTCAAATAAATAAAATATATATTTTTAAAAATCTGCTCTTCGGCTTCTTCAAAACAATCATTTCTGCATTTCTACCAATATTTCACAGCAAAATGCACATTAGCAGCACCTGGTTATAGTGTTTTTTAAAAAAATACCAACACAGCCAGGTGTGGTGGTACAGGCCTTTAATCCCAGCACTTGGGAGGCAGAGGTAGGAGGATCACCATGACTTCGAGGCCACCCTGAGACTACATAATGAGTTCCAGGTCAGCAGGGGCAAGAGTGAGACCCTACCTCGAAAAATCAAAAAAAAAAAATTAAAAAATTAAAAAATAAAAAACCCAAAAACCAACACACAGGTCTTACTCCAAGAAATGCTGATTCAGTGGGTATGTACCAAGAACCTTTAAGTGATTTAACCCAAACTTCTCCCTGTTTAAAGAGCTAAGATCCAGATTTGGGGCCTGGCTCAAGTAAATGGGTGGACAGTACTTTGGCTCAAATTCTGACTGGACAGTCCTCCCTTTTTCCATAGTCTTCGTGTCTTGATTTCCGTATTTTCTGCCATTCCTAACACATTCTCCAGGATTCGCTTGAGAGTGACTTATCAATAAAGATGCCATTTGTGAGTAGAAGCCAGACATGAACTCTCACGGTAGAATTCATATTGAACGTGGCACATGCAATACCCCGTATTAACTGAGGTAGATTTCATGAGACTCCTGCACAATTTCCAACCATGCACAAGTTTGAAAAACTTCAATGTGGTATCCGTAGGTACCAAGTTTGATAATCGTTGTTCTTACACACACGCACGCACACACACACACACGCACACATGCACGCCAGGGTCTCTTTTAGCCTATGCTACCCTCAAACTCACTTTTTTTTCAAGGTAGGGTCTCACTCTAGCCCAGGCTGACCTGGAATTCACTATGTAGTCTCAGGGTGGCCTTGAACTCACAGCGATCCTCCTACCTCTGCCTCCCGAGTGCTGGGATGAAAGGCGTGCGCCACCACACCCGGCCTCAAACTCACTTTGGTGCCCAAGAGCAGCCTTGAACTTCTGATCCTCCTGACTCTTCCTCCTAAATGCTGAGGTGACAGGTAGGCACCACCGTGCTTTAAACCTATATTTTCTGTACAAGTAGACTTTTGAAAGCAGATGGAACCAAACACATTTGTTTATTGTTTGCCTAGCCTGACTGAAAAGTTTGTAGAAAGACTAATCTCAGATAATTCACCTTCTGAATGACAAAATGTGTTTGCAAGAGGCAGGACAGGAAGAACTAGACTACATGGCCACAGTGGGCCACGACCATTAGAAGAAACAGGTCTTAACACCTCATAGCCTGTCTCACTTTAGATGAAGCTACGGACAGGCACATCCATGCTGAGACTGACAGAGGATATCTGACTTTCAAACTTGCCTTTAGTGAGCCCACGTTCTGCCTTTCTGACCTCTTCTCTCTGTTTATCACGTTTAATGACGTCGGCCTGCTCCTCGAATCCTTCCTTTGGAGGGGTTTTATGCAAAAAGAAAAAAGGAATGCCAGTGAGGACGTTCACTCCCGCACAGATCAGAAAGCCGAACCACCAGGCACCAACCCACCGCGTGTCCGTGGGCGTTATGGTCAGCTCGTCTGCAAAGAGATAGGACGTGTTTATTAGCTTGCAGCCTTCTTTTCTGCATGAACTGTAGAAAGTTATTAAAACCTGGGCCAGAGAGATGGCTCAGCGGTTAAGGCGATTGCCTGTGAAGCCTAAGGACCCTGGTTCGACTCCCCAGAGCTCACAGAAGCCAGATGCACAAAGTGACGCATGCACACGGGTGGTGCATGCACACAAGGTGGCACACGTGCTGCATTTGTTTGCCATGGATAAGGCCCTGGCACACCAATTCATTCCCCCCCCCCGCTCCCGCTCTTTCACTCTCTCTGTCATTAATGAAAAGGAAAAAATAAAGGAAAATTACTAAAATAAGAATACCTAGATGTTGTCCAAGTATAAATTGTGTATATTATTCACTTATGCTATTATTGTTGCTTTCGTGAAAAGGGTCTACTATGTGCCTCAACTTTCCCTTGAACTGTGATCCTCGTACCTCAGATTTACAGGGATTTACACTATGTTGGGCTTCATAAAACTTTATAAAACAACTTCATAAAATTTGTCTGGGGTTGATCAATGGGATCAAGTCAAAGTTAGCCAGGAAGAAGACACTCTGGATTGACTACGTGTAAGAATTAAATACTACACATTTTAAAAATCCAGGAGAGGACTGGAAAGACGGCTTAGCAGTTAAGCGCTTGCATGAGAAGCAGTTCAAGGCTCAATTCCCCAGTATCCACGTAAGCCAGAAGCACAAGGTGGCACATGCATCTGGAGTTCGTTTGCAGTGGCTGGAGGCCCTAATGCGCCCATTCTTTCTCTGCCTCTTTCTCTCTCTGTCTGTCACTCTCAAATAAGTAAGTAATAATAATTAATAAATAAATAAGTTAAAATCCAGGAGAAAGAATTTTGAAACCATTTGTCTTAAAGAAATGACAAAAATATGAGAAAATAGCTATAATTTACCAGATGCAATCATGAGCTAAAATATGATTTATCTTATGAAAATGTGCAATTTTTATATTTTTGTTTATTAAAAATCTTATCTGGGATTAGAGAAGCTTCACTTTTCAGATGGCAGTGACCTCTGGGATGACTCAAAAGGCACCATAGTGCTGAGAAGAAGTGACAGAGGAGTGCTCAGCACTGAAACATCTCTATCACAACTTCCAAGGCTCAGGATCCATTGTGGGGGGGGGGGAGGAAAGAATGTAAGAGCCAAAGGAAGAGCAGGACTCTTTACAATGCACTCTTCCAGCCTGGATATCCATGATCTCTCATGCCTGCTACTACCTATACAGGAGCCCCATAACAGAAGGAAAAGATGATGACATCAAAATAAAAGAGAGACTAATTGAGAGGGGCAGGGGATATGATGGAGAGTGGATTTGTGAAGGGGAAAGTGGGGAGAAGAGGAAATTCTCATGGTTTATTTTCTACAATTATGGAATTATAATTAGATGTCTATTAAAAAGTTACAAAGTTATCTGGAAATACATGGTGGTATGATATTGCCCAGCAATACATTACTTAGTATGATTATCTATCCCCTATTTACAAATTGGCGTGATTAGGTAACTAAAAGCTTCATTAGCCACAGTTATTTCTCCATTAAGAGAGAAATCTAGGACTGGAGAGATGGCTCAGCAGTTAAAGACACTTATTTACAAAGTCTGCTGGCAGGGGTTTGATTCCTTAGTATCAACATGAAGCTAGATGCACAAAGTGGCACATGTATCTGGAGTTCATTTGCAGTGGCAGAAGGCCTTGGCGAGCCCATACTCACGCTCTGTATCCATGTCTCTCTCTCTCTCTCAAGCATATATATTTAAAGAAGAAACACGTATTGATTGAATCTTTTTTCAAAATATATTTCGTTTATTTATTCATTCAAGAGAGAAAAAGAAGCGGGAGGGGGGGAACAGAATGGGCACACCAGGGCCTCCAGCCACTGCAAACGAACTCCAGACGCATGCGTTCCTTGTGCATCTGGCTTATGAGGATCCTAGAGAATCGAACCAGGATTCTTTGGCTTTGCAGGCAAATGCCTTAACTGCTAAGCCATCTCCGCAGCCCCTGCTTTAATCTTTTTAAACCACAATGGTGGCTGGGAGGTGATAGAGAGAACAGGAGATTTTGAGTCGAGTCAAGCCTAGTATTTTATCTTTCTCTGCTCATTATTCCACTTAGGTTTGCCTTTTGTCAAGTGGAGCAAATTTGCCTGGGGAATCAAATGGGGGCAGTGATGATTACTGATAACTTTCCTCCGATGAAGTGGGTACTTTAGAATTGTATGTAAATCATCCAGCGCGGGATTACCTGTGCTTACGGATCCCATGTCTACGTAGATGTTCGCGCAGAATGATGCCAGCAGAAGTCCAATCAAAGGGCCGACGATTGTTCCTGTTTCAATAACCCCTCGAAGTCCACAAACACAAAAAGTCAGTCTCAGGACCACCTAATGGGCTCAGTTACAGAGAAAGTCCTAAAATCATATTGTTTTATCTTAGTTTCCTTTGTGGTCAGGGATCAAATCCAGAGCCTTGCTCATGCCAGGCAATTGTTCTACCACTGAGCTACACCCCCAAAGATCTTAGGTATTTTTATATATTCACATTTTAAGGAAAAATAATATCAGTATGCAGCCACATGTATGCATAACATAGTTCTGAAAACATTAAGAAAGAAGCCGCTGAGTTAGGGAGATGGCTCAGCAGTTAAAGGCACTTGCTTGCAAAGCCTGCTGGCCAGGATTCAATTCCCCAGTACCCATGTAAAGCCCGATGAACAAAGTGGTACATGTATGTGGAGTTCATTTGCAATGGCCATGACCCTGCCCATTTTCCCCTCTTCCTTCTACCCCCCGCCTCTCTCACAAATAAGTAAAGTTATAATGTTAATTGAGAATTTAAAAGTCAACAGATCACAAGAAGAGAGGTTAAAAAGAAAGAAAAGAAGCTGCTGTTTTAATCAGGAGTGCCCCCAGAGGCACTGGTTCCCTAATCAGGCTGCTGTTTCATGTGCAGGGGCTGGAGGTTCTGGCATGCCTATTCTCTCTCTCTCTGTCTCTCTCTCTGCTTGCAAATAAATAAATAAAATTTAAAAATATCAAAAGGAGAGAAAAAAACTGTATTCAAGGTATACTTTTGAGAAAACGTTGTGAAATCTCTTCATGGGTTAAAGTATGGCACTGAAGAACTAATTTGGAGAACTCTGGGTACTTCTGGATCAGAGATCTATGCAACAGTAAAGAGTAAGTTTTATGAAGTCGCTTGTCTGGAATTAGCATATGATTTCTCCATTCAACAAATTTATAGCTAACTTATGCCCAGGGACTCCATTCATCATTCTGGAAGTCACAAACAATAATTGGTGTTTACCCTCTGAGGACTGGCTATTCTGAAAAGAGGTTAAAGAAGGTTTTCAAACTTACCAATATATAAAGGAGAGTTTTCAGGCTTGGAAAAATCTTCTATGTAGGAAATACCCAAAGGCATGATGGGAGTCTCACCTACACCGCGTATCATGTTTCCTACCAGTACGTACACCCACATTAATGATTTCACTTCTTTTACACACTCTGCATTAAAACAAAACAAAATTCCATTCGTACTTGGATAATTAATTGAACCTTTAATTTTAATTCAAAGATTTCCAGAAGCTTTTCATGTCATATACCCACAGCAACTTCTCAATGGGTTACTACCAGTGAATCTGGAGGTCAACTGTATTCTGCTTTTTTTTTTTTTTTTTGAGAGAACACTTAGGAATAGAGTCTAATTAGCATGTTAGAGTCAGTTCCTATCTGGATGACACAGATGACTGTACAGTGTTTAGTGACCACACATTGGTCGTTGGGTGGGAGAATCTGCACCATGCATATTAGCAGACACTAAAACATGGGGGTTCTCTTCACCCCTAGAGAGTGAGTTTACCACCAACTATCAAACCAAGTTAGCTACTATGAAACGACCACATTCCCATATATACACACATATACGTAACTCTTCTGAGAATTCACGCTCTGTTTATGTAATGTCAACACAAGCTTAACTGCAGTTTGAGTTCACCAGAGCTCTGATTATCTTATAGAAACTGATATGTATATCTGGGTCTTAGTCTGTGGCGTCATAGTGATGCAAAAGTTACTATGCTGGGGGGCAAAGTCTAACATCTTGGTGGCTGGACCCATAGGAAACTAAAAGAAAGAACATGGGCTGGAGAGATGGCTTAGCGGTTAAGGCGCCTGCCTCCTGAGCCTAAGAACGCTGGTTCCAATCTCCAGGTCCCACATTTAGCCAGATGCAGTGATGCAAGGGGGCAACACAACACTTGACCATAAGGGGGTGCACACATCTGGATTTCATTCACAGCAGCTGAGAGGCTGCTGGCATGCCCATATTCTATCTGTCTTCCTCTCCCTCTCTCTGTCTCTCCGTCTCTCTCCAAAAAAAGAAAAGAAAAGAAAAGAAAAGAAAAGAAAAGAAACATGACTTTGTTCAACTACAGAGTAGTGTCTGTTAAAGAGGGAAACAGAGGCAAAAAGACAAACTCCTAAGAGCATCAAGGCAACAGAACAGCTCCAGGCTGAGGTTCACTTACTTGCATTCCCTGGTAGATGTCAGTGATGCAATGTAAAGCTTTTGAACATTATTTGTATCTCTGTCTCTTATTTGCATAATCACAAGTATTATTTGCAAATCACAAGTACAAATCTTTCTAAGACATTTTCATCTGGGGGATTAACTGCAATGGTCATAGGATGGATATATTTGACTCATTTTTAAATAAACATTGAAGAAACAAAGAAGCCTTAATATACATCTAAATATAATAGGAATAATGGTCTATAACATGAAGCATTCATGTTTCCATCGGCAACACTCCTCCAGAGTTCCTGAAGAGAGAAAATATCTTTTGTCCATTTATCTTATGCATTTTATCAATCTAATAGCACATTTCCAGCCCTTATTAAAAAGTGGTCCATGGGCTGGAGAGATGGCTTAGTGGTTAAGGCACCTGCCTGCTAAGCCTAAGAATGCCCGTTGGATTCTCCAGGTCCCACGTTTAGCCAGAGGTAAATTGACACAAGGGTGCAATGCCTCACTTGCCCACAAGGGGGTGCACGTGTCTGGAGTTCGTACACAGCAGCTGAGAGGCTGCTGTCACACCTATCCCCCCCACCGACTCTCTCAAAAAAAGAAAAGTGGTCCCTGGAAAATTCACTGAACAGAAGAAAGTAATGACATGACGCAGATACCTGCTGGATCTTGGGTTGGTTTTAAAGCCTGGGTTTGATTTTCCATACACAGGAAACTGTTTGAGGACATGTTGCTTGAAACTGACACTGTAGATTCATATTCATATCTGTATCAACACAGGGAAACATTGATTTAATTTAAACAATAAATTAGGACAACGCAAGCATTTGCAGATTATTGACTCCAGCTTCACTGACATGGCAGCACTGAAACCCTGTGAACAAGTCTTTCCCTTTCCCTCTGTGCCGGTCTAGTCACCAGAAATCAGTCACCAGGGGTCGGCCTGTGGCTCAGTTGATAAAGCACTTTCCTAGCACACACAACGCCCTGGGGTGGATCCCCAGTACTGCAGTAAGTGGACATGGTTGTGCATGCCTCTCATCCCGGCCCTTGGGATGTGGAGACAGGACTCAGAGTTCAAGGCCATCCTTTGCAATATACATAGAGAGTTTAAGGCCAACTGGAACTACATGAGACTTTGAAAAGAGAGAGAGAGAGAGAGAGAGAGAAAGGAACCGACAGCAAGGAAGAAAGAAAGAAAGAAAGAAAGAAAGAAAGAAAGAAAGAAAGAAAGAAAGGAAGGAAGGAAGAAAGGAGGAAAGAAAGTTGGAAGGAAGGAAGCAGGAAGGAAGGAAGTTGGAAGGAAGGAAGGAAGGAAGGAAGGAAGGAAGGAAGGAAGGAAGGAAGGGAGGGAGGGAGGAGGAAGGAAGGAAGGAAGAAGAGAGGGGGAAGGAGGAAGGGGGAAGGGGAGGGAAGAGGAAGGGGAGGGAGGGAGGGGAAGGGAAGAAGGGAGGAAGGGGGAAAGGGGGAAGGAGAAAAGGGGAAGGGAGGAAAAGGAGGAAAGGAAGGGAGGGAGGGAGGAAGGGAGGAAGCGGGAAGTGGGAAAGGGGGGAAGGGAGGAAGGGGAGGGAGGAAAGGGAGAATGAGAGGAAGGGGGAAGGGGGAGGGGGAAGGGAGGAAAGGGAGGAGGAGGAAGGGGAAGGGGAAAGGGGGAAGGGAGGAAGGGAGGAGGGAAGAAAGGGAGGAAAGAAGGGAGGAGGAAGGAGGAGGGGAGAAAAGGGAGGAAGGGAGGAAGGGGAAGGGGGAAGGGAGGAAAGGGAGGAGGGGAGGAAGGGAGGAGGGGAAGAAGGGAGGGGAAGAAAGGGAGGAGGGGAGGGAAGGGAGGAAGGGAGAAAGGAAGGAAGGAGGAGGGAAGGAGGAGGAAGAAAGGGAGGAAGGAAAAGGGAGGAGGGAGAAGGGAGGAAGGAGGGGAGGAAAGGGAGGGAGGAAGGGGGAGGGGAAGGAGGGGAGGGAAGGTAAGAAGGAGGAAGGGAGGAAGGGAAGAAAGGGAGGAAGGGGGGGAGGGAGGAGGGGAGGAAGGTAAGAAGGGAGGAAGGGAGGAAGGGAGGAAAGGGAAGAAAGGGAGGAAGGGGGAGGGGAGGAGGGGAGGAAGGTAAGAAGGGAGGAAGGGAGGAAGGGAGGAAGGGAAGAAAGGGAGGAAGGGGGAGGGGAGGAGGGGAGGAGGGGAGGAGGGGAGGAAGGAGAAAGTCAAAGACCTGGCCACTCCCTGAATGCCTTTCATGTTAGCTTTCGAATCTCTGCACACAGACAACGTAACTCTGAGATGATCGGATTCTGTGATTTCTAGGTAGTCCTTTCCTAGAAATAATTAATGCAGACTAAGGAACAAAAGCCTAGCGAAATGAGAAATTCAGGAAAGGATAAGTAAGAAGATAAAGGCTTTACAGGGAAACGAAGCAACACAACCAAAGAAGACCCAACCTTGGGATTCTCTGAGGTTCGTTCATAAGACGCATAGCCCCCGCTTTCTGAGAACCCAAACAATAGTCCCTCCACGTGTTCATTCACTCCCACCGAAGGAAAACGCTGCCCGGCACAAAGGCCTCCAGAGAGTCTCAATTGCCAGACGGCACAATGTAATGTAACTTTCTCTTCTTACAAGAACAAAAGAGAGGGAAAGGAAAGAAAGGGAAAGAAATGGAGGAAGGGAGGGAGGGAAGGAAGAAGCAATGGGGAGTAGAGGAAAGGAGAAAGAAGAAGGAAAATAGAGGAGAAAGATAAAGATAGGGGAGGAAAGGAGATAGAAGTGATGAGAAAGGAGCAAACTAAGTTCCTAAGGAAAATAATGAAGGACAACTACAAGGAAATGGAAATGCAACTGGTCTAGGGAGTCCCTCACTGAGAATGCAGAAGGAGCAGAGCAGATGACAGGGAGAGGTAACTTCAAGACAAAAATAAGCCCTCTGGGGCTGGAGAGATGGCTTAGAGGCTAAGGCACCTACCTGCTAAGCCTAGGAATGCTTCTTCGAATCTCCAGGTCCCATGTTTGGCCAGACCCAACAGTGATGCAAGTGCACAATGCCACAATGCCCACAAGGGGGCGCATGCGCCTGGAGTTCATTCACAGAGGCTGAAAAGGCCCTGGCGTGCTCATTCTCTATCTGTCTCCTCCTCCTCTCTCTCTGTCTCTCTCTCAAAAAAATAATAATAATAAGCCCTCTGACCTATGCAGGGGGATATTTACCCCACCAGATAGATAGGTAGAAATGCACCACCAACAACAAAAGTACCCATTAAATCCAAGACAAATAAAGTGACCTAACAGAGGAAAGAAGTGTGAAATCCTTTCCGTGGTCATACAAATGTGAATAGTAAGTATGATTTTGTATGGATTACATCCTTGTAACGGGAAGTGGAGAAAGAGTCCTGAGGACGCAGTCAGCTCGGATCCTGCGAGCTTCTAAGATTCTTACTAGTCTTAACTTCATGAAGAAGGCGTCCCATACCTCTAGTTCACAAGTTGACAATATGCGCCCCTAAATGGAAGTGAAGCCACCAAATTCACCCACTGCACAAGGAAGACATAAGCCGTCTCTTCCTGTTCCCCTTCCTGTTTGAGTGCTTTGTGCTTTGGGAAAGCATTTCCCAGAGAGGAAGGCCCAAGCCTCATTTCCTCCAGGTGAAAGTTGAACGTAAAGGAGGGTCAGAGACTGGAATACTTACCGGTCCATGAGGAAATGAGGTAGCGATATCAAGAAACAACCTAACCCCATAGTCACACATCCAACACCAATTATGATCGGTCTGTGCAGCTTAGTTCCAAAATAACTCACAAATATAATCAACAAAAGATTGCCTATGGGGAAAAATGAGAATGTTTATTTCAATAGGCAGTCTCAAATATTTAATAACATCGTTGCTGATCATTTTTACACACTAGCGTTTGTTGCTGAACAGACATAGGAACTGTTCTGGAATTGGGTGCATAGGGTATTTTATACATTGTTTTAATACAGAAGCAATTAAAGAAAGAAAAGCTCCTGATCTAAAGGATGAATCTGTTCCAAAGGATGTTAAAGTCGCCACAGGATCATCTAGCCTTGGGAGATGGGGGGGGATCAGCCTCAATGTAACCTGTGACCTGTGACCTCTGGCCTTTCCTGTCAAGCTTATTCTGCAGAACACTATTTTGCCAATGTTCCGAAGGAGAAGCCAGGTTAGATCCACATAGATACACGCATAGTAACACACTGTTCAAAATAATTTTTACTGCTCAGCATGACCAAGCCCGATATCTACTTATATTCCTACTTTCCATAGATCAGGAAAGGGACTTAGGCAAGTGGAGTCTTAAGAGAGCCTGGATCGGAAGAGTTTAAAAGTCAAAGGAGGGCTGGAGAGATGGCTTAGTGGTTAAGGCGCCTGCCTCCTAAGCCTAAGAACCCGGTTCCAATCTCCAGGTCCCACGTTTGGCCAGATGCAAAGTGACACAAGGGCGCAATGCCGCACTTGACCACAAGGGGGCGCACGCATCTGGATTTTGTTCACAGTGGCTGAGAGGCTGCTGGCACGCCCATCTCTATCTGTCTCCCTCTCCCTCCCTGTCTGTCTCTCTCTGTGTCTCTCGCCAAAAATAAAAAAAATTAAAAAAATAATAAAAAGTCAAAGGAAAGTTTTATCCCCATAGCTTAGGACAAAGCTTTGGGAAGCACCATTCTGACGGATCTGCTCTTGGGAAGTGTGGAGGTGAGAGCTGAGTGAGCCAGCCGGGCCTCTTAAAGCAGATCTGTCATCCTAGTGGCCGGGGAAAGTGAGGCAGGAAGAGTTGCCTGGGCAACTTAATGAAACCAGCCTCAAAATACCAAGTGAACGAAAAGGCCAGGATATAGCTCATTGGTAGAGTGCTTATCTGTCATGTTTCAGGCCTTGGGTTCCATCACTGGCATTTTATACACACACACACACACACACACACACACACACACACACACACACACAGCTGAAAGAACCAAATACAGACGTAAGTACACTTGCAACCTTACATTTTTAATTAAGAATGTAGCCGGCCGTGGTGGTGCACGCCTTTAATCCCAGCACTTAGGAGGCAGAAATAGGAGGATCACCGTGAGTTCGAGGTCGGCCTGAGACTACATATTGAGTTCCAGGTCAGCCTGGGCTACAGCAGAACCCTACATCGAAAAACCAAAAGAAAAAGAAAAAAAGAATGTTGGGCTGGAGAGATGCCTCAGCAGTTAAGGTGCTTAGCAACCAGGGATCGATTCCCCAGTCCCCACCTAAAGCCAGATGCACAAAGTGGTGCATGCATTTGGAGTTTGTTTGCAGTGGCTAGAGGACCTGGCCTGCCTATTCTTTCTCTCCTCCCTTTCTCCCTTTGAAAATAAATAAAAATTCTCCCTTTCAAAATAAATAAAAAGGATTTTAAAAAAGAATGTTTACTCTGCCCCACAGTGAACACCAAGGACCTTCTGTACTGAGGAGCTTCTCCGAGAAACGAGGACCTGGGGTGCAGGGATTCAAAACTATAGCCTATCTGAATTGTGTGTGTGTGGACGCTAAGAAAAGAATATTGATTCTGCTCATGTTGTATATAAAGGAAACTTGTGTGATGATCTCAAGATCAGAAGAACCAAAAGCTCTTCCTTCAAGCTAATAAATCTCTAAGTAGCCTTAAAATATTTGGAAGCTTTTCTTTTCTTCGTCTTTGCTTCCTGTCTTCTGTCTATGCATCTATATAGGAGAGCTGCTGGGTTATACATTCTTTTAGAAGGAGAGTGTGCCACCTCTGTATCTGTATTGGCCACACTGGCCTGTTTCTGTTTGAGCTCAACATATATAAGGTAATGCTTCTGGAAGTCGGAGATTTACGTGTTTAGGGGAAGAGGGGAAGGGTTTCCCATCCTGGCCTTTCACATCACCTTGCTGTAGTAGTGAAATGGCCCCCAGGAGAGCGTGCAGAAGGAGAGGTAGGGTGGAGGGACCAGGAGGAGGCGGCTTGTGAAAGCCACCTGGGGAAATGCAAGCCACGTGATATGTTCACTGGCCTGAGTAAATTACTTCTCTTTTCTCTCTATAGCTTCTCCTTAAATCACTGATTAAATACCGGAAGTGGTAGAAACAGTTAATAATTTCTACTTTACATCTAAGATTTCATGTATAGAAGTTAGAGCCACCCATGAACTTGGACCAGAATAAAACCTGTGAATCTCTGTTTGGACAAATTGTTAGCTAGATATTCGAGAATGCCGGCTAATGTTAGAAGTACACAATACTAGCATTGGCAAAACTAAGGATTCTGTCACCAAAAGTAGTCGAATATTCACATATGACATTATCGTTGTTGAAGATTCGCCAAAATGTAATACTAGTACTTACTGGAAAATCTGTGCTAGATATTATGTTGTAAATTTGTGCTAGATTTATGTCGGAAAAGGAGCAATTGTTTCTAGGTGTGGTGGTGCCTGCCTTTAATCCCAGCACTTGGGAAGCAGAGGTAGGAGGATTCCCATGAGTTCGAGGCCAGCCTGGGACTACATAATGGATTCTGGGTCAGCCTGGGCTAGAGTGAGACCTCTTCTCAAAAAAAAAAAAAAAAAAAAAAAAAAAAAAACAGCACAAGTATTACTATGCTACAAGTTGTTTCAATCATTTGATAATTATATTCCAATAAAACTGGTTTCTCTTTTCCCATGTAGTTTACCATTCTGAAGTCAGATGGCATGACTTTGTCAAAGAGGTGCTTAACGCAGAAGGCTCTGTAACCCCAATCCTAGTGACTGCCCCTCACCTGAAGGATAGCAGATGTGCCCCACAGCAAGCCCCAGTCTCCTCATTTCCCATGCCTGCTCAGTGCCAGATTCATCCTAGCAGTCTCTATCTTCAGCTTGGCCAGCCAAGAGGGTCGTTCTCAATGGTGATTCACGTAATGCTAATTTGCTGGTTTACCTGGCTAGCATGTGAGAGACCCTGGGTTGAACCAATAGTGTTTATGATACACCCTCTATACATACACACACACATACACACACACACACACACACACACACACGAGCTGAAATAACCTAACATTTAAATAAGTACTTTGTGGGCTTGAGAGATGACTTAGTGGTTAAGGTGCTTACCTGTGAAGCCAAAGGACCCAGGTCCAATTCCCCAGGACCCATGTAAGCCAGATGCACAAGGTGGCACATGCTTCTGGAGTTTGTTTGCAGTGGCTGGAGGCCCTGGCACTCCCATTCTTTCTCTCTTGTGCTCCCATTCTTTCTTTCTATCTGCCTCCCCCCCCAAGTATATATATTTAAATAAGGATATATATATATATATATATATATATATATATATATATATATACACATATATATGTATGTATTGGTTTTTTGAGATAGGATCTCACTCTAGCCCAGGCTGACTCAGAATTTACTCTGTAGTCTCAGGGTGGCCTCGAACTCATGGTGATCCTTCTACCTCTGCCTCCCGAGTGCTGGGATTAAAGGCGTATGCCACCACGCCCGGCTCTGCAAGCCATATATTATTAGTGTCTTCTTCAGTTGGAATGCTCTTCACTTTTATCCATCCATTTCTTCAATTGCAAAACCTTTAGCCATCCTTCAAGAGTCTGTCTTCTTTGTTCCATAGAGTCTAGTGTGATCTACCGCCCACAGTCCTCGTAGCCCATCCACTGGAGTGTGAGCCGAGTGTATACAAGGACTTTATAGAGCGTTAGTTCCAATGTTCTTGCCAGGGTGCAGAGGAAAAGATCAAGTATCCAACTTGTGAGTCATTTTACTTTTGGTTAAATGTATCAAAGGCAATTTTCACCTTGACAGATGCAAGGCAGACACTATTACCAAATTAGAGAGGAGTGGAATCCGTGTTTCTATGTAGCTTTGTTTATAAAGAAATCTTGGGCCAGAGAGATGGCTTCATAGTTAAGGGATTTGCCTGCGAACCTTAAGGACCCAGGTTTGATTCTCCAGGTCCCAAGTAAGCCAGATGTACAAAGTGTCACATGCATCTGGAGTTCATTTGCAGCGGCTAGAGACCCTGGCATGCCCATTTTTCTCTCTCTCTCTCTTTCTCTCCCTCACTCTGTCTCTAATAAATAAATAAAAATAAAATCTTTAAAACAAAAAAGAAATCTTCCCTCTTTCTTCCTTTGTCCTCTCATATCCCAATCACCTCCCAAGTTAATTGACACTTCTTAGGGGTGGTTTCTGAAATAAATTCAGAAATTTGATAGCAATTTCTTCTGCCTTCATGACCTAAAATGGAGAATTGCCAACCTCACAAACACCAAAGCTGAAGGAAAAATATTGGCTTGTTCCTTTACAACAAAAATCCCCTCAGTCTTCCACAGTGTCTTCAAAAATGCAAATATAGGGCTGGAGAGATGGCTTAGCAGTTAAGGCGCCTGCCTGCAAAGCCTAAGAATACCCATTCAATTCTCCAGGTCCCACATTTAGCCAGACGCAAAATGTACATAAGTGTGCAATGTTGTGCATAACCACAAGGGGGCGCACGCGTCTGGAGTTCATTCACAGTGGCTGAGAGGCCCTGGTGTGCCCATTCTTTATCTCTCTCTCTCTCTCTCAAATTAAAAAAAATGCAAATATAGAAACTTTAGTATCTCGTAGCTGATGTTATCAAACAGACTTAAATATAAATAGTCTAACTAGTCAGGTGCCAGGAAATGGAGAGATGTCGGGGTACAGGGAACAGTGTTAGGCTGTGTAGTGATAACTGGAGGAAGCAGTTTGGGGACATATGGTGATGTTTTGGTGTTCTCACGAAGACACCTAAGTTGGTTGTTTCTGCACACGTCATGAGCGTAGGCCAGGTTGTTGAATTTGGGGAAAACATAACTTAAATGAAATGATCTACATAGTGAATAAAGCTCATACTAGCTCCATAGATAAATCAATATAGAAATGAAATAACAACAACAAAAAAAACAGCTTGTTTACCAATCTCAAAGCTTCCATTAATAAATCCAACAAGAGATGTCGGGATATTGAATTGTCTCTCTATTTGTGTGAGCATAGAGTTCATGTAAGATCCAGAGAGAGTTTTAGATACAAATGCCCATGTTATCGCCATCAGAAACATCTAGGAATAAAAACACACATTTTGAAATTAATTTTAAATCATATATTTTCCACCTATTAACAAAATGTCCCAGACAACATGGCTGATTGTCCCCAATGTCAGTGGCTCTAGAACTTGCAAGAAACTTTAAGATGTAGCCTCTTCCTCTGCTCTGTTAAGGTACGCTTTCCCGCTGGAAACTCAAAGTTGGAATAGCTGATTAGATGTAGTGAATTTTGTAGACAGCTACAGCCTCATCCTCTTAAATATAAAACACAGTTTATTCCCACAGGAAAACATGCAGTCATTCTATGTTGACATAGCAGTGGATGCAAGATGTTCCGTCTTATAATGTTATTCATAGCTCGAGTGAGTACACATACTTTGAGGAAGACAAGGAATGTAGACTTGCACGAAGATGTTGCTTCTGTAGCAAGCTCACCAAGTTCTCTGTGAGAGATGATGGGTCCCTATGTGAATTTGGCCAACACAGGACTTTGTCATCTTAAAAAAAAAAAGTTATTGGGCTGCAGAGATGGCGCCTGCCTACCAAGCCTAAGAACATGGTTTCCAGGTCCCACATTTAGCCAGACGCAAAAAGTGATGCAAGGGCACAATTCCACACTTGCCCGCAAGGGGCACACACATCTGGAGTTCATTCACAGCAGCTGAGAGGCCGCTGGTGTGCCCGTTCTCTATCTCTCTAGCTCTCTCTCTCTCTATCTCTCTCAAATAAAAAAAACATATTGGGCATAATGTACTACATTCCTATGACTGGAATAAATGCAAGAATAATCTGAACTATATCTTTTTATTCTCAGAACTACCATTACATTTTGTGTCACTTCAGTGCAGCAGTTCAAGAGGCCCTCATGATATACAAACTCAAGTGTGGGGGGTGGGGGGCTTTCTCTGAGCTTTGGGGAATCGATTCATCCCAGGTCTCATGCTTGCATTGATCCTTACTGTGAGTAATAAATGCACTCCGCCTGATGTGTGACAGGAGCCTTCTGTCTCACCTAACTCATACTCCAACTGCTAGGCTTATAGAAAATGCAACGTCAGGGCTGGAGAGATGGCCTGGCGGTTAAGGTGCCTGCTTGCCAAGCCTAAGAATGCCTGTTCGATTCTCCAGGTCCCATGTTTAGCCAGGCGTAAAGGGACGCAAGGGTGCAATGCTGCACTTGCCCACAAGGGGGCGCACATGTCTGGAGTTCATTCACAGTGGCTGAGAGGCCGCTGGTGTGCCCATTCTCTCTCTGCCCCTTCCTCTCTGTCTCTCTCTCTCTCTCTCAAAAAAAAAAAAAAATAAGGAAATAAAAGACAATGCAAAGTGTCAGTCCTAAGGAGTTTTGTACTTTCTGTTCTAAAACAATGTGCAACTTGTAGTATGTTACTTTACTATTTACTGCTGGCAAGATTATTGGTGATTTTAATCATAAACTGCACTATAAATATGCTTCAAAATGGAACGCATGCTTACTATGATAAATCAATGGCCAAAATACACATTTCCATGTGGTGAAACAAACGCACTTCTTATATATTGATACTGTGCAGAATGCAGTGAGGTGGGGGCTGGATAGAGAAAGAGGGAGAGAGAGAGAGACTGGGTGCGCCAGGGCCTCCAGCCACTGAAAACGAACTCCAGATGCATGTGCCCCCTCGTGCATCTGGCTTATGTGGGTCCTAGAAAGTTGAACCAGGATCCTTTGGCTTTGAAGACAAATGCCTTAACCACTAAGCCATCTCCCCAGCCCGAAAAAATGCAACCTTTATTAAGGGACTCTAAAATAGAAATATGGTTTATTTGGCTAATAACATAGTTGAATAGGCTAATTCCAACTTCAAAATCAACGAAATAGGAATCCACTTTTTTCTCTTTGAATGGAAGCCTCCCAGGCAACTGATCTGCTACCCCATGCATTCTTCACAATCCTTGTTTCTCAGTCCTTCAACCCAGCCACATGTCCTTCATCACCAGCAAATTATATCAACAACTTCCCATGAAAACTGACCTCTAGCTCAGTCTCCTCCCTAGCTTTTTAATATATTTGATTTATTTATATATTTGAGAGAGTGAAAGAGACAGAGAGAGAGAGAGAGAGAATGGGCATGCCAGGAATTCCAGCCACTGCAAACGAACTCCAGATGCACCTGCCTCCTTGTGCATCTGCCTTACGTGGGTCCTGGAGAATCGAACTGGGATCCTTTGGTTTTGCAGGCAAACGCCTTAACTGCTAAGCCATCTCTCCAGCCCTTTCTCCTCTGTTTCTAAGCCAAGCATCCTGTTCAGTAATATTCCTCGATCCATTTTCTTGAATCCATCCTGCCCATTTCTGAGATCCTCACCCAGCTCTTACTGCGCCCCTCACATTCCTTACTCCCTCCCTACAGGTCCTCTGGCTTCATAATATGTTGAAAGTATGTCTGTCTTCTCTCAATCTTCGGGGCACGTACTTGAAAGAGCAACCGGGACTACGACGTGTCATCCAACTTTCCATTCAATCCTCAGCTGCTACCACCTAATGTCTTTGGAAGTTGCTACATAAAAAGGACACAAACAACTTCTTGAGTCCCAGAAAGTTCTTCTCACTCAGTGACTTAAAGCCCCTAAGTCAGTTGGTACTATTCTTTTTCCTGAAAGTCCCTCCTCCTGCACACACGTGTGGCTCTATCTCCCTGCTAGATTCTTGCGTCTCTATTGTCTCTTCTTTGGCCAACCATTCCAGGCCTCTACTCTCTGCTCTTTGCACCATGCACGCTTCCCCTAGAAAATGTCACTTGCTATCTGTTGCCCATGTGGTTAAATCTACCAAATGCACACTCAGTTTAGCTTAAACAACTGCAATCATGGTTCGTTTGCTTTAGTCTTTAGTCTCCACCTTTTCTTTCGCATCTCACCATCATTAATTTGGTGCTGAATTATCTGTCAAATGAAACAATGAAATAAGTTGATAGCATGTGGCTCCACTTTTTTAAAATAAATTTTTGTCAGTAATTCCAGCAAATATAAACTCCTGATTTTTAGAGACCAAGCAAAACTTCACCAAGATCTCGATAGAATATGCTACTGTTTATCCCAAGACATAGCATAATAAAATACAGTATACTTGGTGGATTATAAGAAATGGAAATTGGCCTGGAGAGATGGCTTAGTGGTTAAGTGCTTGCCTGTGAAGCCTAAGGACCCCGGTTCGAGGCTCGATTCCCCAGGACCCGCGTAAGCCAGATGCACAAAGTGGCGCATGCATCTGGAGTTTGTTTGTAGTGGCTGGAGGCCCTGGCGTGCCCATTCTCTCTCTATCTATGTGCTTCTTTCTCTTTCTGTCACTCTCAAATAAATAAATAAATAAGAATAAAAATAAAGAAATGGAAATTTCTCAAAGCACTAGCGGTTAGGAATTTCAAGATCCTGGCAAAGTTGGTGTCTAATGAGGCTGCATTTACTGGTTCTCTGCGCCCTTACACGGTGGAAAGAGCACATAAAGCTTTCTCTGTGCCCTTTCATAAGGACACTGACTCTATTCATGAACTAGGGATCTAGCCTGTGACGTAACTACCCCCACATACGGGTCAGAGAGCATCGTAAGTACCCACATCCAATGCACCAAAGGCAAAAGGCACCTGTGCTAATTTGGATAAATCTGAGTAGAAACTTATACAAAAATTGGGAGATTGGAACATCAAGCTTAGCATAACTCACAACTCAAAATATGGCTGCCCGCAAGTATAATTACGTTTCTGTCTGTTTGTCTTGTAGTAGTAAGTGCCACTTTCAGACACTCTTCCTTCTGGGAATTTTCAGAGGATATGATGGAGACTGTAATTTGCACATAGTTTGATAGTTCAGGTTCATATTTAGAAGGAAGGTCCATCAAATGAAGAACAATCGAATTTAGAAAATATTTTTTTATTATTTATTTATTTATTTGAGAGAGAGAGAGATACAGAAATAGGCAGGAGAGAGAGAGAGAGAGAGAGAGAGAATGGGTGCGTCAGGGCCTCTAGCCACTGCAAACGAACTCCAGATGCATGCACCCCCTTGTGCATCTGGCTTACATGGGTCCTGGAGAATCAAGCCTTGAACCAGGGTCCTTAGGCTTCATAGGCAAGCGTTTAACCACTAAGCCATCTCTCCAGCCCCAAGAAAATATTTTTTATCCATTGATGCTTTTGAGAAGGAAAACTAGATGGGTCGTGATCCCACAGTTCTTTCTCTAGATAGGGTCCCTGAATTGTTCGGTAATATACATGGAGTGAAAGAAACCAGCGGCCAAGATGGTCATTATTAATAAAGATGGTCTGTGTTGATAAAACTACTCAGACTTACTTAAAATTTCTATTTCTCTCTCTCTCTCTCTCTCTCTCTCTCTCTCTCTCTCTCATATGTGTGTGTAAGCCAGGGTCTCTTACCACTACAAACAAACTTCAGATGTAGGCATCGCTTTGGGTCTGGCTTTACGTAGGTGTAAGGAATCAGACTTTACAAACATGTGTGTTTAATTGCTAAGCCATCTTCACCAGCCCCATCATACTAACGTTTAGCATTATTGCTCTGGAGCTTGAATTAGGTTTTAAAGGACAGTCTTGAATGCTTCCTAAGGATTTTTTTTTTTTTTTTTGTGGTTTTGCAAGGTAGGGTCTCACTCTGGTCCAGGCTGACCTGGAATTCACTATGTAGTCTCAGGGTGGCCTTGAACTCTCGGCGATCCTCCTACCTCTGCCTCCCAAGTGCTGGGATTAAAGGCATGCGCCACCACGCCCGGCCCTAAGGATTTTTTAATGAACATAGTTCTAAATTCAGGAAACGAGAGAAACCTAATTGATTTGTGAACAATTGCCTCACACTTTCACCTAAATCAACTGTGGTTGCAATGTTTTTCCATAGCATTCACATCAGTATCTACCTTACTAAACTCAAAGTGAGCGATGATAAAACTTAGAGCTACTGTTCACACTCTTACCTGATGACTCTTCTCCACAAGTGCTTTGAAGAACAATAGCTGCCAATCACAATATTCAACATTCACACACACAGAAAGAGAGATGTAGCAGACAGCTTCAGGTTCTCTGAGATGAACTTCCAGACCAGGCACAGTTATGGAGGAAGGGATATTATTTATTGAAGCTTACAGATCCAGGGGAAGTTCCATAATGGCAAGAGAAGCAGCCTGCTCTCCACAGGGCCAAGCAGAGACAGAAAAAACCAACCAGCCACCACAGCACACAGAGCAAAACTACAGCCAAAAGGTCACACAGCACACTTCAGGAACTCCTGCTAGGCACATTTGCATATCTTTACAATGGAATCTCAAACCTACCATTAACATCTTAAGACCAGCCCCCAGTGACATTGCCTCTAGCAAAGTGATTGCAGATACAAACTATAACTAATAAAACACTGAATATATTGGGGGACATATATTCAAACTACCACATTCCGCCCCTGGCCCCCAATATATTTAGCTCCTGGCCCCCAATAGATTTATAACTATCACACATTGTAAATTGTACTCAGTCCAATTTCAAAGGTTCTCACAGTCTTGATCAACTTAAGATAGTGAGTCCTGTAAAATCAAACAAGTTAAATACTTTCAACATGTAAAGGCACAGAGTAAACATTTTAACTGGTATAAGGCATAGCAAGGAGAAACTAGAACAATGTAAACTCAACCACCATCAGCAGTCATCAAACTTCTGCAGTTCAATATAACCAGAGACTGATAGTCTCCAGGTTTTCCAATTCCACCCCTCCAGCTGGGCAGAGGTGCCAGGGAAAACTTCGATCCCATGCCAACACTACACTCCATGGTAGCCCTTTTTTGCACAGTCCTGGTATATCCAAAACATCTTCAGGTCTCCATGCAAACCACGGTCCATCTTCCAAAAGGCTCTTCCAGCCTATTCCTCAGGGACTTCATGCCCTGCCTCATGCTGCATCTCAGCAGCGGCTCCTGGAACCGTGTGCCATTCATGACCATTCTATGCATTTTTCATATTTCCAAAACTAATACCAGGTGTGCAGGACACAGCCATATTCTAAATCCAGGGACAAAATAAACCATAGCCTTGAAAAGCAGGTTCCTTCTCCAGTCAACTCTTTCCAAAGAGTTTGCATTTCTAACAGTCTTTCCTCAGGCATCCTCTCCATTGTTTTAATGTAAATCAAGTTGGGCCACCTTCCTAAGATTACTAATGCATTGACAATAGCAGCTCCAGTGACCTAAAACCAGGCTCAGTGCCTGTGCTTTTAACTTGCTTGAGGTTTTCCAACTTAAAATCTTAAAATCTCAGTCCGATATCTTTAGCCAAGCACATCAGTCCATTACAAATTCAACCTTGATCAAACTTTCTGGGCCTGGATAACAGAACGTAGCCATCCCTTATGCCAGTGGCCCAGTTCCAACAAAGTCCTCTGCAGTCTTTCCTTCCCCTTAGAAAGCTCATAAGCCAAGCCTCGAAGTTCAATACTGTCTGCACTTAGCATTCTCAAACTCTCATCAGGATAGTCCATAAAACTTGGCTTACCACTCCAGAAGGCATCTTCAGTTGCAAGCACCAAGTCCATGCCCATTCCTCCAAAACAAAGGTTCCAAAAGACGAACATCCACAAGGTCAGGTTCATCTCTCCCACACTCCTCGGTACCACTTTACTGTAGCAGACAGCTTCAGGTTTGCTGAGATGAACTTCCAGACCAGGCACAGTTATGGAGGAAGGGATATTATTTATTGAAGCTTACAGATCCAGGGGAAGTTCCATAATGGCAAGAGAAGCGGCCTGCTCTCCACAGGGCCAAGCAGAGACAGAAAAATCCAACCAGCCACCACAGCACACAGAGCAAAACTACAGCCAAAAGGTCACACAGCACACTTCAGGAACTCCTGCTAGGCACATTTGCATATCTTTACAATGGAATCTCAAACCCACCATTAACATCTTAAGACCAGCCCCAGTGACATTGCCTCTAGCAAGGTGATTGCAGATACAAACTACAAACTATAACACTGAATATATTGGGGACATATATACAAAACTCATCTCAATGGCTCATTATAACCATTCTATGCATTTTTCAACACTTAAACCAGGTGTGTCAGGACACAGATATTCTTAATCCAGAACAAAATAAATCAAATTGGGGACATCTTTATTCAAACTACCTCTCCAAGAGAGGATTCAGAATTATTATTATGCTAATGCGTTATTATTTGCTAAAGGCAGTCTCAGAGACACAGAGAGAGGGGGAGGACAAGACATCAAATTTAGAGATGGGGCAACTTTAGCCATCCCTTATGCCAGATGCCCAGTTCTCAGCTGCAGTCTTTCCTTCCCCTTCAGAAAGCTCAAAAGCCAAGCCTCGAAATCCAGATGTCTGTAGCATTCTCAAACTCTCATCAAAATAAATAAAAAACTTGGTACCAGTCAAGTGCAACATTGCAAAAGGGTTCCAAAAGAGAACATCCACAAGGTCAGGTTCACATCTGGCTAAGGTGGGACCTGAGATGATTCCAGGAACAGCTGGAGATTTGGAACTTACAGCAGGAAGTTCATTAAGGCCTGCTCTCCCAGGAGCTATTCCAGATAAAAGCCAACATGTGAAGCCACTTAACTACAGCCAAAAGGTCAGTACTGCACTTTCAGGAAACTCCCAGCCCCATAATCACAATGCTTCTACTAGATGTTCATCATCTTAAGACCAGATGACTCCATGGGGAGAGGCAACCCCTTTGTTTAATCATAAAAGGTAGGACTATGAGCCAGAGAGGTGGCTTAGCGGTTAAGGCGCTTGCCTGCAAAGCCTAAGAACACACGTTCAACTCTCCAGGTCCCATGTAGCCAGATGCAAAGTGATGCAAGCGTGCAATGTCACACCTGCACACAAGAAGGTGCACACATCTGGAGTTCATTCACAGGGCTGAAAAGCCCTGGTCTGCCCATCCTCTACTTCCTGCCCCTCTCTCTCTCTCTCTCAAAAATAAATAAATAAACAGGTAGGGCTATTGTTACATTTTTCAGATTAAAAAAGTGAAGTACAGCTCATGTAAATTATCCAAAGTCACACAGAAAATAAACATGTGAACTCAGATAGGGTTCAAGAGGACTTAGGCTCAGCTACAGAACATGAGTATCCAAGGCAGGCATAATTTAAGAGGATTTTTTTTCCCATTTGGTAATTAAAATGGAATTTTATGAGGGGGGAAATAACAATTTTCTAGGTCTACATCTTAAATGCTCTCTTATATTCCCAGATATATTCCCTACATGTGAATAAAGAGAAAATAAGCTTTTGAGAGGAGAAAAATGGGTGGCAGTATCTGAATTAGGAAACTGAGTTTGAAGAAGTATGTGTAGAAATCAGACAACTACTGAAATCCCATGACATAAAATAAGTTCAGATTTTTGCGAATGTAAAAATGTCTTCGGAGCTATGTAAAAATAGGAGGACGGCTAGCAAAATGAGCATTTTTCTTATAAAAGAATGAGTGTTATGTTGCCAAAGTTTGAGGAAATTATTTGTTTTCCTGACTCACTGTGGAGTCATCTTTGCATACTAAGCCACACAGCAAGTTTGTCCAGCGTTTTCTACTCTTGACTCCCACACTTCTGTGCCTTAGCTCAAGAGGGTGTGCACAGTGCCAGCCCCCCATTAACACAACACACAACACACATTAATCTTGGCACAACATAATGAAAGGCTACATTACTTTTCAATCCTGTCATTTAAGGGCGGCAAAACCATTCTGATTAAAGTGCCTACCAAGACCATCCCCTCGTTATACAACCAACTTCAAGGCAAGGAATGATCAGCAGATCAGGTAGCGTGAACTTAATATTGGATCATTTCATGCAGATATGAACAATGTAAAAGGACTGCATTTTAAACAAATATTATACTACTTATGGTGTCTGTATGTATGTATCAAAACATTCCATACCTTCAACTTGGATAAACATCTTATTCTATGAGTTTTAATCCTTTTCTCCACTTCTCCCATGTTGCTCTTCGGATTGCTCCAGGATATTTATGTTTGAAATCTTGATATGCCTAGTTTCACCTTAAAAAAAAAAAAGAAAAAAAGAGACACTTATTAATTTATTTGTTGGGGTTTAAAGTTCAAACTTTTAACCCACTCCATACATACCCCTTATTGGCCTGATGTTAATCCCCAGCAACAGATCTACTTCGTTAATCTTAAATGTATTGCTTGCCATATATTCTTCATTCTGTTTCCTTTAAGCTGACATATTAACAGCCAGTCCAATAGGACACTCCCTGCCAAACCCACACAAGGTACTGGTAAAAATTATAACGACCTGGATTTCATTCCCCATTACCCCGTTAAGTCAGATTCACAAAATGGTCCATGCAGCTGGAATTCATTTGTAGTGGCTATAGGACCTGGTGCACCCATTCATTTCCTCCCTTCTCTTCCCCTTTACAAATCAATAAATAAAGTATTTTTTCAAATTCTTTTCTAACTCCTCCCTCTCCTTTCTCCAGATCAGATAAACCCAGTGCTCGTTAGCGTTTAAACTCCTTTGATGCTTCACCTTTATGAACAATCCCCAGATGTGTTCTGTGTTCTCTTTAAGTTTCTTAATTACCTACCTACTACCTAAACATTTTACCTAAAGCCTTAGAGTAAACAGATGAACATTCACAAAAAAAAAAAAGAAAGAAAGAAAGAAACTCTTTCAGCTGCATTCTTCTCCAGTCCTGCGAGGCCACTCATTACAGACTCCAAGATGTGTTTCTGTACCTCTGTTAGTTATCGACTAATTGTAACTGGCTATGCTTTCAAAAGCAGACCCAAGTTTGTACAACCTAATTGGAACCTAAATATATTATAAAAATACCTAGTTTTTTTTTTTTTTTTAAATTCTGATCTTTAATATGGTGGTAAAAGAGAACATTGAGTTGTTGGATTACAACTGAAAATGTTGCTTCAAATAACTATTGTAATTCCTTAATGCAATTAAAGATAATCTCAAAACTTGTTCCTCCTGGCCATAAACCAGAACTGTGGTTAAAATAAAGGTTTTCTTGATGTGCCAAAACAAATAAAACCCAGTCATTTCCTTGAAGTCACTTGAAATTTTTTGTTTTTAAAACAAAAAATAAAACCCAGTGCAAAAGGCTATTTGGCCAGGAAGGGGATTCCCAGGCCGCCCTGATGTCAGCACTTTCTGAAATTTTTGTTTTTAAATACAACAAAAGTATCTTTACATTTACAGCGCCAACTTTAAAAAATATAAGGTTTAAAGCCCTTGGTTTCCCTAGAGAAACAGAAAATCCACATGCCTTGAGCAAGTGTACAGAAAAGGCATTTGGCCAGGTTAAGGAAAAACTGAACATGCCTGAAGCCATCAACAGTGAAAACAGTGGATGCTGAATATTCAAGCAGCCAGACAGGCCCAATGACTGAGCAGGTTAGTGGCGTGTCTACTCTTCTTCCATTGGTTCTTTGCATGGTCCCTAAGGCCTGAGCCCCTGATGTCTCAAGCTGCCCTGGGGACAGACACTAAATGTTCATGTTCACATATTAATGCTACTCTTTCTGGCTAGAGGCTCTTTTCAGATGGTGATTGGGATGACAAAGGCAAATAGTGCTGGGGGAGGGATAGTGTCTAGAATGTTCCAATGGCTCAGGGACGATACAACAAATGGAAGAGCCAAAGGAAGGATTCAATGCAGTGATCTAGAAATTGGCCTCGATAAAAGCAATACCTTTGCAAGACCCTCAAAATTAAAGAAAGAGATGTCATCAACTAATTAAAAATATAAGTGGGTTTAGGTGGGGGAGATTAAAAGTCAATAAAAAATAAGTAATCTATAGGTAGATGTATAACACATATGAACATACATATTAACCATGTACACATATAGTAGGTACATACCTATATCTATGTATATATGATGTATAGGCACAAACATTTATATCCAAGGAGGGTAGGTGGTCTAAACTCTATTCAAATATACTAGCCACTGGAGGGATGGCTTAGTGGATAAGGTGCTCGCCTGCAAAGCCAAAAGACCCAGGTTCGATTACCCAGGACCCACATAAGCCATATGCACAAAGTGGCGTGTGCTTCTAGAATTCGTTTGCAGTGGCTGAACGCCCTGGCACGCCCGTTCTCTCTCCCTCCGCCCCCCCTCTCAAATAGAAAAAATAAAAATAAAATAAAATTTTCAAATATACTAGCTACCTATCAAACTTTTACTCTGTATCTTGAAAGAAGGATTATTTTGGATCAAAATCAAAGTATTTTGCTTTAATATTTATCTTCCCAGTGCTAATTTATTAAAATCCTCTGAACAATGCCCATTTAACAATAAACTAGAATGGCACTATGTTTCTAAAATGCTTAAAACTTGTTCCATAATGGGCAGGAGAAATGGCTCAGTTTGGAAAGTGAAGGATGAAGGATGAAGACCCAAGTGGAAAGCCAAACATCCATGTAAAAATGCCAGGTGTTGGGATGCACACCTACAATTTCAACACTGGAGAAGCAGAGATAGTAAATTTCTGGGCTTGCTGGCCAGCCAGCCTAGCCTAATTGGTGAATGCCACACACACCCAAGAACAGACATACTTTGACCAGATTTGTTGAATCCCAGTCTCTACCCAACAATTACGTTCTGTTTATTCATTCTCTCATAATTGCTACTATATGTCAGTCATTGCTTGAAACACTGTGACCCAGCGCTGAATAAGACACATGGGCAACCATGGAGAATGCAAAGCAGGTAGAGAAATCTCAGCCCCTGGAGAAGGTTATTGGAGACTCAGACGCCTAAGAACTTAAACTTTCTGGGCCAAAATTGTCTTTGCTTTCTTTTCTTTTCTTTTTTTTTTCTTTATTTTTTTAGTGACTTAAAACATGACTCTTTTAAACATCTGGGTTTTTTTTAAATATTAAAGCCAAAAGAAGCTGGAGTTGGGGGGTGTCTAGAAAATTACAGCATACAGAATTCTGTAGTTCCTTCCAGGAATTAAGAAACTATCTAGGTAGGTTTTATCACCAGACATTGAAGATTTCTTTCAAAATGTTTTGCTGTGTCAAGACATGCTTGATTGTTTTGACTGTAGTAAGTGAAGCGAAACACTTGGGGAAAAAAAATCAAAGTGATTAATCCCAGCACTTGGGAGGCAGAGGTAGGAGGATTGCCATGAGTTCAAGGCCAGCCTGAGGCTACACAGTGAATTCCAGGTCAGCCTGGACTAACAGTGCGACCCTACCTCAAAATAAAAAATAAGAAGAAAAAAGAAAAGAACTTACAATTTCACCAGGAAAGATCAAACCTCTAAATAAATTACCCTGGAATCATCAAACAGCACATGATGAAATCTAACCTGTTTGGTGATGAAACCTGTCGCCGTTCTCGTGGCCAGTTTGGTCACGCATGAAACTCTGCCACAGGCCCCACGCAAATGAACGCTTCGTTGCGGTGCAAGTACATAGCACTGCTTTTGGTCAAGCCAGCATGTTCGGACTTAATTGTGCATACAAATAGTTGAATCATGAGCCTCTCAAGTGTCCTAAGCACTTTTGTTTTTGATACTATGATCCGATCTCTCATCAACTCTTCTTTATCCTTCCCTGACCAAACATGATCTGAGTCCAAAATAATCATCTGTCGAACAGCGAGGACTGCCTTCCCTTCCATGTCAAAACTCCTCACTTTCTTTCTTAGTGGCTTCAGACATGGCGGTTCTCAATATCTGCTTTTCATAGTATAGCCCAAAAAAGCTGAGGTTGGGGGCCAGAAAATTACTGCACACAGAATTCTGTAGTTCCTTGCAGGAACTGTGAAACTATGTAACCAGGTGGGTTTTATCACTAGACATTGAAGATTTCTTTCAAAACGTTTTGCTGTGTCAAGAAAACCTTCCTTGTCTTGACTATAGTAAGTGAAGCTAAGCACTTGGGGGGAAAAGTCAAAGTGATTAAATTAACCTTAACCTTTCTCTAATTTGCCAACATTTACCATGAAAGCATCTTATCTTCTCAGCTACATTTTAAGCATTTCTGGGTGGAAAATAAACAAATGAACAGCTACTGGTGTGAAATTTAATACTCACTGTGACCTTCACCGTGGAGCATTTGACCCTAACTGAGAACTAGCCAAATCAGCAGTCTCCTTTTGTGAGCACAGTACAATAGAGACTTCTGCTGCCAGAACGGTGTCCCCAGCTATCCTGAGTCGGTATCCTGAGTCGGCTGGTGAAAGAAGCTGTTGCCATTTGATAAAGGAGAACATCATCTCGTTTCCCCACTGCCCAGATTTCAAGGGAAACGGGGGAGCACATGGGAAACTCAGGCAAGCAAACGCCAGTGCAGTTCTCTCAACACCTCACGTTACCATGATGCAACTTTTCGTTTTGTTTGCCTCGTGGAAAGCAAAATTGCTTCACGGATGCAAATAAATAATTAAAAATTAAAAGGGGGGGGGTGGTTGGAGAAATGACTTAGCAGTTAAGGCATTTGCCTGCGAAACCAAAGGATCCCCATTCAATTCTCCAGGACCCACGTAAGCCAGATGCACAAGAGGGCACATGCGTCTGGCGTTCCTTTGCAGTGGCTGGAGGCCCCGGCATGCTCATTCTCTCTGTCTGCCTCTCTTCTATCTCTCTCTCTCTGCTTGAAAATAGCTAAATAAAAAAAAATTTTTTTTTAATTGTTCCACGGAAAACTCTGCTCTCAAACAAACTTATATGGATGGTACAAGATTAAGAAGCACACGTATGCACATGTACACACAATGATTTCCACCCTGCATTGCTGATACTCAGACCCAGTAACAGCTACACTTGAGGGTTTATCACACCTTGGGTGGCTAGTCCTTCGTGGCGGACATGAATCACAGAACACACCTTTCTACAAAGTCAGTTAACAGTCCCATTCTATATTGTGCTCTCTATTGATGTCATTTGTGAATGCTAGAAGCCAGCGGGGGAAGACACACGCATTGTATTTGACCTTAGTCTATGCTATGGAATTAATGAAATGAACGCTTTGCTTTATCAGGGCAAAGCGAGTGGTACATACTTGAAGAAGACGGGAGATGATCCTTTCCCCAGGAGAAAAAGACTCAAGCCAGCAGCAGCAAAACCTGATGAAAATCACCTGGTGGCAGAATCTTCAAAATTGTCCCTAGCTCTGGGAAAAAAGACAGCCTCTTGGGTGACATCCAGCTGAAACAGCTTCAACCAATACCAAACCAAGCAACATGTGCCAAAGAAATACGTGTAAAGTCAACAATGCCTTTTTTGTTTGATGGCTAGTGGATTATTTTACGGGTTTGTTTCCAAAGAAATCAAATGAGACAATAATAATGAATTCTGCATATCAGCCTGACAAAAGTAATTATTTTACTATGAGCATTCAGAAGGGTCCCCCAAAATGCATCATTCTAACAAAAACCTAATGAGGGCATTAACAGTGTGAAGATTTTAATACAACACAAACAAAAATCATCAACAAGCTAGCAGAAAAAAAAAATCCCAGATTCCGTGACTTTGGATATGTGCTGTCTAACTCCAGTGTGAGAGGCAGAGCAGAACATTTGAAAATTAATCCTGTCTTTAAGAGATGGCTTGTAAGTGCTGTCGATGTTGAATTCCATTTCTGGAGAATGGTTTAAAATGATTATGAGAGAAATTCATTTTCATTTTTTTCCCCAACACAAGAGCTAGCAAGACTGCACCCTCTTTCCTCTTTAACCCAAGTGTAGCCAGGCTCTGTAAGCTCTCTAGGGTGCCTGGGTGTTCAACTCTGGCATTTTCGCTTTGGAACAAGATTCCTTCCAGCAGGCAGGATTAAGGAGAACGCCTTGTCTTAGATATCTAATGGCATTAATGACACCTCTTGCTCTTCAGTCCCTCCCCACGGCCAGGTGACGCCTGACAACACTGCCTCAGCAAGAACTGTCAAGACTCTTTCTCGACCTCCCCCACCAAAGCTCTGATGTTTCCTCTAGAGACTTGCCACCAACTGACCCCACACCCTGCTGGCCTGTAAGTCCCCACATGGGTCTGTTCTACACTCAGAACAGCACCCATTTCTATGCGGAAGTCTTTTCTACCACTGTGATAGGTCCTGAATAAAAACTTCTCACAGGGCATGGTGGTGCCCGCCCGCCTTTAATCCCAGCACTTGGGAGTCAGAGGTAGGAGGATCACCACGAATTCGAGGCCACCCTAAGATATATAGTGATTTCCAGGTCAGCCTCGGCTAGAGTGAAACCCTACCTCAAAAAACCTATATGTGTGTGTGTGTGTGTGTGTGTGTGTGTGTGTTAAGTCTTAGATTAGCTGTGGGTTAAATCTCAGATTAGTTATGACTTGTTTATAAACTCATTTAGTCTAATTTTGTTTATAATATGGAAATTTTTATGTCTAAATTGCATAAAAATTCACATCAGGCCCCTAGCATAGTGCTGGACTGAAACAGTCCTCTGTCAATGGCAGATATCATTTCTCATTCATTCCACAGATATTTATTAAGACCTTACTCATTCTCTTTCTCTCTCTCTTTCTCTCTCTCTCTCTCAAATAAATTTAAAAAATTTAAATGTATGAGCTAGAGATATGGCTTAGCAGTTGAGGCACTTGCCTACAAAGCCAAAGGAACCAGGTTCAATTCCCCAGGACCCAGGTAAGCCAGATGCACAAGGTGGTGCATGCCTCTGGGGTTCATTTGCAGTGGCTGAAGGCCCTGGTATACCCATTCTCTCTCTCTCTCTCTCTCTCTCTCTCTCTCTCTCTCTCTCTCATTCTCTGATAAGTAAAAAAAATTTTAAAGACTTTACTTTATTCCAAGCTCTATAGTGGGTATGAGAGAGACAAAAATGAAGAACAAACATTGCTTTCAGTAGGCTGGAGAAGCTATTGGGAGAGACAGATAACTACAATTGAGGGATGTAGGCAAGAAGAGATAATGGGAACTATTCATGGGCAGGTATATTCTTTTGTGCTCATATTTTCATGCAGCATTGTGGTTTTAAATCCTTGGGCTTTGAAATTAGGTACCCATAAAATTGAAAACCTGTTTGAGTTTTTGGCCTTGATTTTTATTTTTATTTTATTTTTATTTTAATTTGAGAGAGACAGAAAGAGAGAGAGAGAGAGAGAGAGAGAGAGAGGAAGAGGCAGAGAGAGAATGGACACACCAGGGCCTTTCAGCTGCTGTGAATGAATTCTAGAGACGTGTGCCCCCTTGTGGGCATGTACAACATTGCACGCTTGTGTCACTCTTGCATCTGGCTAAACGTGGGACCTGGAGATTAGAACAAGCATTCTTAGGCTTCACAGGCAGGCACCTTACCACTAAGCCATCTCTCCAGCCCCTTTTTATTTTTTGCATGTGTCTATGTGTGTAGTCAGTGTTCGTATATGCATGTTCATATGTGTGTGCTCTTGCATCCGGAGGACAAAGATTGGCATTGGATTCTTCCTCGATAGCTCTCGACCTTCTTTTTTGAGACAGAGTCTCTCACTGAAGGGGGAACTCACTGCTTTGGCTAGACTGGCTAGCCAGAAAGCCCCAGGGTTATCCTTTCTCCACTGAGAAAAGGAATAATGGATCATAATGATCATTGCTTGTCTCGATTATTTCCTTTTGAGTAGCTGGAGTCACATGACCATAGCACATCCTTCCTCTCTCTGTAGTCCTTCTCCATTTAGAGTAGGCTGAGATCACCCAGTGGACACATGGAAACGTTTGTCTGGAAATGTACTATGAGGAAGTTATCTACTCAACAGAAATGAACCACGCTCCTAGTATCGCCTTGCTTAATGCTCAAAGCTATATTTTGGACTCCATGCATGACAGCCATGTCTCTTAAATTTCATTTGAGTTGGGCTGGAGACATGGCTTAGCGGTTAAGGAGCTTGCCTGCAAAGCCAAAGGACCAAGGTTTGATTCCCCAGGACCCATGTAAGCCAGATGCACAAGATGGCTCATGTATCTGGAGTTCGTTTTCAGCGGCCGGAGATGGAGACCCTGCTATATCCATTCTCTCTCTCTCAATCTCTCTCAAATAAATAAATAAAAATAAATTTTTAAAAATTTCAGTTGAGTTGCAGTTAGGCTGAGAGAAGACAGCTGATGTTTACTGGGCTCCATCAAAGACTCTGACACCTAGGAGAAGCATCAATTAAGCAGGCTTTCCTAAAGGACTTATGCTAGATTGGAAAAACACGTTAGAGCTATATTAGGTGTAATCTAATATTGACAGCCTGTTATTTTATAGAACTACATATGCTGGGAGATAACAAAACATCAACATTACTTTCTATACTTTAAGCACCATTCTAGAAACTTTTTTGATGTCAATCCACTTGATTCTCAGAGTTTGGTGACATCAGTCCTTTTGGCCCAGTTTTAAAGATAAGGACGCTCAGAGAGGTCAAGTAAGCCGCACGAGGTCATTTAACTGGTAAGTGGAAAAGCTAGGATTCATCCCTAGAGACAATGAACAAATGCTGAAAACCACCCTGTTCAGGCATATGTGCCTGTGTATATGATAAAGCTGGTTATGTCTAAATGCGATTGAGCTGGATTTACTTTTAATTTCCCCATGGTAATTACAGTACAGTTTTCCACAAGGATCATTGTACTCATTCTGGTTAAAAGTGATAGACGTGCCGGGCGTGGTGGCGCATGCCTTTAATCCCAGCACTCGGGAGGCAGAGGTAGGAGGATCACCGTGAGTTCAAGGCCACCCTGAGACTACATAGTTAATTCCAGGTCAGCCTGGACCAGAGTGACACCCTCAATCCTGTCTGCCCCCCAAAAACAACAACCACCCTCTGCTGGGGCTGTGGCAAACTGGGACAAAAAAAAAAAAAAAGTGATCGACGTGACTCTTGCCTATAGTCCCAGCAGTCAGGAGGCAGAGGCAAGGGGATCCCCATAAGTTCAAAGCGAGCTTAGTTTAACAGTGAATTCTAGGCTAGCCAGGGAGATCCTATCTAAAAAAAAAAAAAAAAACATTAAAACAAAAGAAAAAGTAAACCGAGGGCTGAGATTTGGCTCAGCAGCTAAAGATGCTTACTTGCTTGCAAAGCCTGCAAGACCGGGCTTGATTGCCCAGTACCCACATAAAGCCCGATGCACCACTGTGTGGCACATGAGTCACGAGTTTGTTTGCAGCAGCAAAAGGACCTGGTGCCCATCCTCGCTCATTCTCTCCTAGAAACTTTTTTGATGTCAATCCCTTGATTCTCAGAGTTTGGTGACTCTCCCTCACGAGGTCATTTAACTTTCAAATGCTCTCTGGTTATGTCTCCGATTGAGCTGGATTTCTCCCCTCAGTTTTCCACAAGGATCATTGTACTCATTCTCTTCGTGAGTTCAAGGCCACCCTCTTTCTCTCAGCCCTGACACCCTCCTTTCTCTCTCTAGCCAGGAGATCTATCTCTCCTGAGATTCCTCTTTTCTCTCTCTTTCTCCCTCTCCCTCTCTCTCTCTCTCTCCTTTTCTCCCTCTCCCTCTCCTTCTCTCTCTCTCTTTCTCCCTCTCTCTCTTTCTCCCTCTCTTTCTCTCTCTCTCTCTCTCTCTTTCTCCCTCTCCTTTTCTCTCTCTCTCTCTCTCTCTCTCTCTTTCTCCCTCTCCTTTTCTCTTTCTCTCTCTCTTTCTCTCCTTCTCTCTCTTTCTCCCTCTCCTTCTCTCTCTCTCTTTTCTCCCTTTCCTTTTCTCTCACTCTCCCTCTCCTTTTCTCTCTCTCTCTTCCTCTCCTTCTCTCTCTTTCTTCCTCTCCTTTTCTCTCTCTCCCTCTCCCTCTCTCTCTCTCTCTTTCTCCCTCTCCTTCTTTCTCTCTCTTACAAACACACACATAAATAAATAGATTAAAATATTTTATGGAGAGTGGAGTTTCAAAGGGCAAAGTGGGGGTAGAGGGATGGAAGTACCATGGTCTACAATAAAAGAAATTGTCAATAAAAATAAATTTTACAGCCAGGCATAGTGGTGCATGCCTTTACTCCCAGCACTCAGGAGGCAGAGGAAGGAGGATTGCTGTGAGTTCAAGGCCACCCTGAGGCTACATAGTTAATTCCAGGTCAGCCTGGGCCAGAGTGATACCCTACCTCAAAACAAACAAACAAACAAAAAAACAACAAAAAAAACTGTAGAAAAGGAAAATAGAATGAAGGGACATAACAGAATATACATACATACATATATATATATCTCCGGTAGAACATTATCTTTGTAATTAAATTTTTAACATTGCCAAGAACTCGACACACTTCCGAGCTTTGTAAATGCCATATCTTTTTTTAATTTTTAATTTTTTTTATGATTTTATTTATTTTTGGAGAGAGACACAGAGAAAGACAGACAGAGAGAGAGGGAGAGGGAGACAGATAGAGATGGGCATGCCAGCAGTCTCAGCTGCTGTGAACAAATCCAGATGCGTGCGCCCCCTTGTGGTCAAGTGCGGCATTGCGCCCTTGCGTCACTTTGCATCTGGCTAAACATGGGACCTGGAGATTGACACAGGGTTCTTAGGCTTAGCAGGCAGGCTCCTTAACCACTGAGCCATCTCTCCAGCCCGAAATGCCATATCTTAACTATATTTGTTAATTATTGTCTAATTATTTTTGCTTTCACCAATAACCTCTTTCCCTTTGTTTGGATGCTCTGCGACTGAGTTTAGTAAACTGGCCTAAGGTCATCCTCTCTTTCCAGAGCAGAGCCACTAGGGGCACCTGGAGACACTGCTCAGAACGCCCTAGCTGGCCACATGTTTCAATGTCAAAATAGGACCTTCCCGGTGTTTGCTTGGAGGCTGGGGAAATAAAATACTGGTTTTAATTTGCAGAGGGCACCGATAGGGGGCCCGAATAAATATCAAGGGACATTCAGGGCGGAGTTTGAATCAGGGTACGTAGGCAACACTCAGCTCTCTTTGTACCGCTCAGGCGGACACTATTTGTTAGCATCGTGCCGTGGGTCATTAGGCAATCTCGAGTCTTTATTTGTGGTCATATGCTCTTGTGTTTGTCCTTCTAATGAACATTAGGCGAAGAAGCAAAGCACTCAGAGCACCGCTATTAAGTGTAACCTCACAAGGCGGGTGGAAACAACAAAAAAAGACCACATCCTAAATGTCCCTAAGGTGACTTCCATGTGACCAGTAAGCTTCATGTTTGTATTTGAAAGGTTTTAAAATGTTTTATTTATTTATTTGAGAGAATAAATAAATTGGGAAGAGCTAGATAGAGAGAAGCTGGCTATAACGCCCGTTAGCCCATCCCCAACAATACGCCGCCTCCTGGAAGCTTTAATTTCCAATTGCCATCAGCTGGAGAACCTAGCATCCAGAACACCTAGGTTTGTGGGGGACGCCTGAATCAAACCACCACTCAGATGAATCCCCGGAATCCTTGCAGGCCAGCTGGGCTGGTGAACATAGCAAAGGGACTCTGCCTCAAATAAGGTGGATAAATAATAAATAAAATAAAAATAAATAATAAAAATAATAAATAATGTGCTCACCTCCACACATTTGCCTTAACCTTCACACACACACATACACACTCACATACACACAGAGAGACATACATACACATAAAACAATCTTTATTTTATTTTATTTTTTTGGTTTTTCGAGGTAGGGTCTCACTGTAGCTCAGGCTGACCTCAAATTCACTGTGTATTCTCAGGGTGGCCTCAAACTCACAGCGATCCTCCTACCTCTGCCTCCCGAGTGCTGGGATTAAAGGCGTGCGCCACCACGCCTGGCTTCTCATAAAACAATCTTAACTCGCATACCAATTCCATTTTGTTCCTTGAGTTTATCTCCTTACAGATTTCAGATTACCTCAGGCTGACATTTAAATAGAAGGGTGCATTCCTTAGGTGGGTTACCGCCCATTGCACCTTCAGACTGAATCACTTCTTTCATTAATACCGCTGATTGAAAACTGAGAAGTGCCCCCCCCCCACCCCCGTGTCCCAGTGTCACGTTAGAGAAGACCATGACATTTACAGGGTCAAGCTTACCCCAGAGGATTAAGTTACCTCAATCTTGCATAACTAATCCTTGATCGCACTTGGGGATGGAAGTTGAATTGCACATTTTGTCTTATTTGAAAATTTTGTGTAGAGAGCCACTAAAAAAATAAAAGAGGGCAGGTTCTGTTACTGTTCAATGGCTCAGCATTCTTCCCACCCAGGAGCCACAGGGCACAAAGGATGTGGCGATTGCCTCAGAGCAGAAGGTGGCTGTATCTTTAAGATCATTGAAGTTCTGGCATTTCTCTTAAGGTGATCACATTTGTAAGGTGTGAGTTATGTTCAAGGACTGACATACTAATTTACAGATCTAGGAAGAAAGGGAGACAATATTCTATAAATTTGTTACTTCCTTAAAGGAAGATTTTCTTTCTAATTCTTACACAATTATATTGAGTAATAAATATTTATTATGATAAAAAACCCTGATCCTTTATAAATTAGGTGTACTATTTTATCTGCTGAGGTAGTGAGACACTGTTGTCATGACAGGATAGCTACTTCTCTGGGTTTTATTTTATTTTATTTTATTTTTTTTCAGCATGGCAGCCTTGGGTTTGACTAAACCACCCAGCTGTAGCTGCCATGCCATGTTCAGCTTTGGGGTGATTACCAAACATCTGAATGTGAGCTCATCAGGAACACTCATTTTGATGACATATGTTCTTCACTTAATGTTTCTTGAAGCATACGTAGGCATGAAATATTGAAAAGTCATCAGAGTTAAAGAAAATGATGTCCCGGGCTGGAGAGATCACTCAGCAGTTAAGGCACTTGCCTGCAAAGCCTACGGACCCAGTTTCAGTTCCCCAGACCTTGAAGTCAATTTCAATACACAAGGAAAGAAGTGGCAGGCATGACACTCACAGGGAAGGTTATGTCTGGAATAATACACCACATGTGAAACCTGATCCATTCAAAAGATGAAAGGATGAGATCGATACATTACTCTTTTTTAAAAAAAAAAAGGTTTTGTTTTCTTTCTTTATTTATTTATTAGAGACAGGGAGAGGGAGAATGGGACACGCCAGGGCCTCTAGCCACTGCAAACGAACTCCAGACATGTGCGCCCCCTTGTGCATCTGGCTTACGAGGGACCTGGAAAATCGAACCAGCGTCCTTGGGCTTTGTTAGCATGTGCCTTAACCACTTAAGCCATCTCTCCAGCCCCAACGTTACTCTTAAAGGAAACGAATCTGCAGGATTTTCCTTGTGGAAAGCAGGAGGAGTAGTTTCTCAAGACGATAAGCTCAATTAACAGCCAAATGTGTGGACTTTTGATTGTGTCAGCCAGCATCACTGGCCTGGAAAAACACAGAGGCAGTGCCCATGTTGGAACAGTTGATCTACAAGATGTAAAAATTATCCAGGCTAAGCAAACCTGCTTTTACAAAATCACCCCTATTGCAGGTGCGTCTTCTGCTGCATCTCAGACAAGATTATAGACATCCCTGCTGTTTTAAAAAGTTCCCAAAACCAATGTTTTAACACTATTCCTATGTCTCCCCTGTCCCATTCCTGATGCCCTTCTTACATAGAAGGGGCCCTCAAAGTTTAACATTTTGCAACGGTTTGGTAAACATGTTTCTGTGATACCTCTTAGAAAGTTAGGCAAGCAGTAGCCCGCGCTAAAGGAAATGAATATTCTAGAACTTTCATGGCTGTGGCAGTTAGGAAATAAAAAACTCAAAGAAGAGAGCCCACTCTAGTAGACATAGCAAGCAAGGCCAGACACAAGACCATGCGTTTGTACTTCTGGCATAGCCCAAGGGATACTCCGTAACTGGTAAGCAATGTTGGGATCCTCAGGGATTCCAGGCCTTCAAAGGCCACAGACAACATTAAGAGATCCTATTGCAGGTCTGGAGAGATGGCTTAGCAATTAAGGTGCTTGCCTGCAAAGCCAAAGGACCTCAGTTTGATTTCCCAAGACCCACGTAAGCCAGATGCACTAGGTGGCACATGTGTCTGGAGTTCATTTGCAGTGGCTGGAAGCCCTGGAGCACCTATTCTCTTTCTCTCTCTTTCTCTCACTCTGCCTCTTTCCCTCTCTCAAATAAATAAATAAATAAATAAATAAATAAATTTTTAAAAAGAGGTAGAAGGGGGCTAGAAAGATGAGACTACATAGTTAGTTCCAGGTCAGCCTGGCCCAGAGTGAGAGTCTAAAAACCAAAAAAAAATAAAAAAAAAAAGAGAGGGGGCTAGAAAGATGGCTTAGCAGTTTAGTGTTTCCCTAAGGTGCTTGATTCCCCACGTAAGCCAGATGCACAAGGTGGCACATGCATCTGGAGTTCATTTGCAGTAACTGGAGGCCCTGGTGTACCCATTCTCTCTCTCTCTGCTTCTTTCTCTCTCTGTCTGTCACTCTCAAATAAATAAATAAATAAAACAAAAATTTTTTAAAAAGAGAGAGAGCAAAGTGGGGGGGGGATTTATACATTAGAGCCCACGTCATGGCACTTTAATGTCACAAGGCAAATGGGTCCAATTGTTACAATTGGCATCAAGGTTAACACCTATGTCTACTTGTTGCTGTTAGGGACCCAGCATTGCACACTGGGTAAGTTGTAAAGAGACTGATTTGAGATCATTGTCTTGGTCCAAGGTTGAGAGCCCATACTTAGTGATGACCTTGCGGGCAGAGCCTGGCCCCACTAGGCATTGCATGGCAAGAGACGGGGTTTGCATAAGAGACATAGCTAAAGTGGCCTTTTTAAAATATATAACAGAGCCAACCAAAACACATCAATCTATTCATCAAGTCACTGAAGTGACATGCTCAGTGAAGGCAGAAGCCTAATCATTTCTTAGGAGTCTGACCCGATCTCATCTCTTGCTATCTCACGATGGAGATTAAGTTTCCACGTAAGTTTTTGAGGAAGATGGACCATGTTGAAAACATAGCAGGGAGTACGGTAACCAACGAGATGTGAGCTTCAGAAAGGATTAGAAGTATGTAATCAAATGTGATATCCCTGCATGCAATAAAGATGGCTGCCAAAGTTACTATTCAATCTACGGTGTCCAAAGTAACGTGATGCTCACACAAGTGCAGTAGTGGCACACAGCCGTGGTGGGTTACCAACTGCTCTAGATTTGGCTAATGGATCTGCTCAGTGGAACGGAACCCATACCTGGAAACGGGAAACAAGTCAGATCCATATCAAAAAAACGAGCCCGCTCTCCAATATCAAGCTCCCACCAATAGTGGGATACAAGAGGGCCTACACCTATGAAATTCTCTCTAAAATAATAATGGTTATCCATGTATCTTGCACTGACCCCACTCTCTGCTGGAGAAACTGCTTCTCTCTTTCACATGGACGCAGGACCTGAGGAGGGAATCAGCCCATCGCACTTCACCAGCTGAAGCCATAGAGTCATAGGGAAATGAGCAAGAGTGCTGCTTTATCGGTGAACCTGGTACCAGCACAAGGGTGAAGGAGATGGACACAGAGAACACTCAACCCCTACCAATCAGATATCCAGAGACACAGAGACTCCCAAGACCTTTTCACTGAAATAGACCTAAAATGTACTGAACATGGCTCAGGGAAACTCACGGAAGAGGGGGCAGGAAGATTGTTTGCCTCTCCCACATAAGTGATGGGTCCCCCCATAAGGCAAAAGCCACATTACCCATGGGGGGAGGACAGGGAGAAGGCTAACGATGGTACCATCATGGCTGTATATATACTTATACATAGCTAATAAAAATATAAATAAATAAAAGTAACAAAGAGCTACTGGGAAGCTGAGAGCATCACTCTAGTAAAGCATTCACGGTCGGTTTCCCAATCTGAATCAGTCTGTCAACTGTAAACTACTGAGTGGAGAGGCTAAGTCCCCGAGAGAGAGGGCAAACGACACCTTTACAAGCACAAACCCAGAAAGATGTGATATCAGTCCTCGCACAGCAAAAGACACATCCATTTACTAAGGTAACGCATACAGGAAAGTGAAGTACCCACACATTTCGAGGTCTGAGTTAAACCCATACCTAAAATCCATACAAAGCACACTTCCTGTCAGCCTAGGCAGGTGTTGGCAGGTACTAAATATCCTAGTGTGGGTGTGGCTTATAGTAGGTCTGCTAGATTCACAGACATTCACACCAAGGATATGCTTGGTGGATGAGAGCCCACACATTATTTCAATAGCCTTTGTGGACTGGCTCCGGTCACGAAGACATGTCTAAATGCATCAAGAAGGATGGTATTGTCATGAAGGGAGTTGAAATTAGCCAGCACGCCAAGTACACTTGCTCCTCCTGTGGTAAAACCAAGATAAAGAGATAGGTTGTGGGGCTTAGCGGTTAAGGCACTTGCCTGCAAAGCCTAAGGACCCATGTTCACCTCTCCAGATCCCGTGTAAGCCAGAAGCACAAAGGTGAGGCAAGCGCAAGGTCTCACATGCCCACTAGATGGCGCAAGTGTCTAGATTTCGATTACAGTGGCTGAGGCCCTGGCATGCCAATTCTTTCTCTCTCTCTATCTCTCTCTGTGTCACTCTCTCTTGCTCTCTCTAAAATAAATTTATTTTATTTTATTTTTTATTTTTAGAGAGAGAAAGAGAGACAGAGAGAGAGGGAGAGGAAGACAGATAGAGAATGGACGCGCCAGCAGTCTCTCAGCTGCTGTGAATGAAATCCAGATGTGTGCGCCCCCTTGTGGGCAAGTGCGGCATTGCGCCCTTGTGTCACTTTGCATCTGGCCAAACGTGGGACCTGGAGATTGGAACCGCTGGAGATTGGAACCAGCGTTCTTAGGCTTAGGAGGCAGGCACCTTAACCGCTAAGCCATCTCTCCAGCCCTAAAATAAAATTTTTAGAAAAAACTACAAAATAAGAGATGGGTTGTGGACATCTGGCACCGTGGTTCCTGAAAATGGTGTCCAGCAGGGCCTAGACCTGATTTCAGCCATCCCAGTTAAGTGTGCCACAAAAGACGGAAGGGATTGAAAAACAGTGGAAGCGCCATCATTTGAGACATCCTAGCCTACAATAAATGGGTTACTTTATGTAACAACAACAAAAAAATTACGTGGCAAAATATTTATTCAAAAGCTTGTAGAATAAGAACTGTCATAGTGATATACAGACAACATCAGCATTAATGCCCATAGAAGACAAAAAATGCAGCATTCCGTTACTCACTTCCTTTTAATGTGCCACTATGACCCTTGCAATAGGCAAATACGTAGACAGATCCAGAAAGATGTGATATCTTTTCTAAAACAGATAAGCATGGCTTCACGGCACACGCTATACAACCTTAGCGTGGATTTCCTATTAATTTCTTCTACTACCAGAAAAAAAAACCCACAAGAATTTATACATTTTTATGCTGGAGGGAAAGTGGAACACATATACAGAGATATTTGTGGTGCAAAAAGACAACATGTGATAGTCATGAGAACCTCAAGTAATAGAGTCACAACAGAGAAACCTATCATTCCAAGGTACATGCGATCTGCAGCTGTGATGCTCTGGATAAAATGGACCAGCAGACACTAAGTGGCCACGTGGCCAGAACTGCCCATGGTGTTGGCTCTGTCTCATTCACTGTCTGGCTACAGAGGGAAGCAGGTTATGAAGTAACCAATTGAGACAGAAGTGGAGCATTCAAGGTTAGTCACAAAGAGATTAAGAAGGCATAAGTAAGCCCTGGGAGCAGTTAGTCTAGATTTCGCATCTCTGTAGAGTTATATCTGCAGATCTGTGACTTCATCAAAGCTCCCTAATATCAGCACGCAGAGAGGTGGGAGGAAGAGAGAGCTTTGCTTAGCCAGAGGTCACCTGCTGGTGCTGTCCAGCTCTACCCAATGGCAGCCTCAAAGGCAGAGATGACAGACATTCTTTCAGGTTGGTAGGCGGTGGTTCACCTGGTCACTGTCCTTGTATGAAAAGTGGCTCCAACGCATGCAACTCAAAAGCCTCGTGACAAAGTCTGTGTGTGCAGAGTGGTTGGCCCATCACGGGACACTCAAAAATATAACATTTGGGCTGGAGAGATGGCTTCGTGGCTAAAGTGCTTGCTTGTGAAGCTTAAGGACCCAGGTTCCATTCCCCAGGATTCACATAAGCCAGATGCACAAGATGGTGCATGCATCTAATGTTGGTTTGCAGTGGCTGGAGGCCCTGGCATCCTCATTCTCTCTCTCTCTCTCTGCCTCTCTCTCTCTCTCTCTCTCTCAATAAAAAAATTTTTAAAGCTGGGTGTGGTGGTGCATGCCTGTAATCCCAGCACTTGGGAGGCAGAAGTAGGAGGATCGCCATGAGTTCGAGGCTACCCTGAGACTACATAGTGAATTCCAGGTCAGCCTGGACCAGAGTGAGACCCTTCCTCAAAAAACCAAAAAATAAAAATAGAAATAAAAATAAATAAATAAATAAATAAATAAATAAATAGGGCTAGGGAGATGGCTTAACAGTTAAGGCACCTGCCTGCTAAGCCATCTCCAGGTCCCACATTTAGCCAGATGCAAAGTGACGCAAGGGCGCAATGCCGCACTTGACCACAAGGGAGCGCATGCATCTGGAGTTTGTTCACAGCAGCTGAGAGGCTGCTGGCACGCCATCTCTATCTGTCTTCCTCTCCCTATCTCTCTATCTCTCTCTGTGTCTCTCTCCAAAAAATAAAGTTAATAAATAAATAAAATATTTAAATATATACCATATTTGATCCAATTTATAGCAAAGAGACCTAATTTATAGCAAAAGATGTACAGCAATAATGAAAACATTATTTTGGGATCAACTGGTCTTATCAAATGTTGGACTGTCTACAAGTTACTATATTAAAGTATATATAAGTTACTATATTAAACAATCTGTCATAGTTTGGGATGGTTTTTATATATGGTCATGCTGTGCAGCCCAGGATGACCTCAAACTTGCAAGACTGCAATGAGTTCTCATCTTGTCCCAGTTAAAATGACTACCACAAAAAAAATTACAAATAACTTCTAGCAAAAAATGTACATAAGAAGGAACTTTCATGCACTATTTTGGGAATACAACTTAGTACAGATAGTGCAAATTAGAGAACGCTATTTCTCAATAAAGAAAGATAGAATTACTATGTGATCCATCAGTTCTACATACAAATGAGATGGAACAACTATATAAAAAGACTAGTCAGGTGGTGGTGGCACACCTTTAATCCCAGCACTCGGGAGGCGGAGGTAGGAGGATCGCCATGAGTTCAAGGCCACCCTGAGACTACATAGTGAATTCCAGGTCAGCCTGAGTTAGAGTGAAACCCTACCTTTGAAAAACAAACACAAACATGGATACTTATATGCTCACAGTTATTACAATACTATTCATAATAGCTAAAACATGATATCAATCCAGGTGCCCTGAGGTGGATGAATAGATTAAAAAATTAGTATATGCTTATACCGTTTAAACTATGCTGACTTCACTGTCCATTGGAGAATCTGTTTTGTTTTTTAGAAGTTAGCAAAACCAGAGGAGATAAACCAGCCCCATGCACTTCAGCCAAGCCACAGCTGAATCCACAGGGGAATGGGGGGGAGACAAGCTGCTTCCATGCTGAACCTGATCATCAGCGCCAGGGTGAAGGAAGACAGACCCTGAGGACACTCAACACCTACCAAAGCAGAGATCCAGAGGCTCCTAAGAGCTCACCACTGAAGCAGACTCGAAACTCACCCACCACGGCTCAGGGGATTTTGCAGAAGAGGGGGCAGAAAGATTGCAAGAGTCACAGGTTGAGACATCACGCCCAGAGGCATTCCCTCCCCCACCCAAAATAACTGACTGCTGCTCCCACAGCGCATAACCCAAAACCCCATGGGGATGACCTGCAACACCATTGAGGAGGGTCCCCAATGGAATGGGGGCAGGGACGAGGGAAAAGAGGGGACCAACACATAATGTACCCATATGAAATATGTTGTTAATAATAATAACATTAGATATATGTGTGTGTGGAGAAATGGCTTAGCAGTTGAGGCACATGCCTGTGAAGCCTAAGGACCCAGATTTATTCTCCAGGTCCCACGTAAGCCAGATGCACAAGGTGGCACATGCATCTGGAGTTCGTTTGCAGTGGCTAGAGGCCCTGGTGTGCCCATTCTCACACTATCTCTAATAAATAAATAAATAAATAAATAAATAAATAAATAAATAAATTTTCTTAAAAAATTATCTATATCATCTACATAATCTGGAACCAAAAAGTGGCATAAAGGTCAGGTGTTCATTTGGAGTAGTAAGATGCCCAGCATGTGTCATGCCAACATACACACACCTGTACAAAAGAGTGAAATTGTTTAGAAAGAAAGAGGCTCTGGGCTGGAGAGATGGCTTTGCAGTTAAGATGCATGCCTACAAAGCCTAAGGACCCTGGTTCTATTCTCCAGGTCCCATGTAAGCCAGATGCACAAAGGGGCGTGCGTGTCTGGAGTTCTTTTGCTCTCTCCCTCTCTCTGTCTCAAATAAATATATAAATAAATAATTTTTTAAAAAATCTTTAAATAAAAAGAAAGAGGCTCTATATTACAACTTCCCATTAAGGGTATTTATTATCATAGATACAACTACAAATAATTCATTTATATGACCCACTTGGGGACAACACTATTGTGTATGAAGGAGAAATAAGAGTTGGCAAAGGACCAGTACACACCCCAAAATGAAGTGAATAAGTGCAAGATAAATAACAGTTTTTGACACAGAAAAGGGGAATGAAAATTCAAGTTATAAAATGGCTTTCCTCTAAAATATTTAAGCCAGTGTGCTGTGCCATGAGTCAGTAGATCATTATTATCAGTTCTCCTCACCATGAGGCTGTGTAGAATCCACGTCAGTTGCGCAAGTGGTTAAAATGTTATCTCAAGTTCCCCAAGAACCCTTTAAATCACTCCCTGGAGGATAGTGTTCGCGTAGGTAGACTTGTGTTAAATATGAACTGCATGCAACTCCTCTGAGTCCACCTTGTCTTGAGCTCCTTGCGAACTGGGTCCGTTATCGGAAGGGTTTTGATGAACAGAACCAAAGAAAGAAACAAGGTGCAGGTTGGCTGCAGCTCAAAGGCTTCATGTTTCTCCAGCTTTCTCAAAAGGCCTTGAGTTACGAGTCATCAGTCACTCTGGTTTATATAATTAGATAACATTTACTTTCATTACTCATCAGCTCAGAATTACGAGTTTGTGACAGTCAGTCTGTCTTCAAACTCATCACAGGATGGCAAAAGAGTTCTTGGTCAGAAAAAAAAAAAACGAAAAAAAACGAAAAATGAAATCAGCAAATTGGTGTAATTTTCCCAGGTACCTTTTGTTTGAAATATCATAGGCCTGACCAATGCAGAGAACTAAGCAAACATCTCTCGATGGTCTGTTAACACCTTCCTCTCAGTGGGCCACAGTAGTATTTGTATACTTAATGGAATTTGTTTTTGAGGCAAGCCCGACAAACTTTTTTTTTTTTTTTTTTTTTTTGGCAAGAGAGCAGGAGTGTGTGTGAGAGAGAATTAGAATTGGCATGCCAGTGCCTCCAGCCACTGCAATTGAAGTGTGGATGTGAGGGCCAACTTGTGTGCTCAGGCAACTTTGCACACTTGCGTCTCCTCGTGCATCTGGTTTATGTAGGACCAGGATAGTTGAGCATGGGTCCTTACGCTTCACAGGCAAGTGCCTTAACCACTGAGCCATCTCTCCAACCCTACCTAATGGAATTTTAAGTAAACTAGTCCCAAAATAGCACCTTCTGATGATTAAAATTTACTGCACTTCTCTGTAATGGGGTATTGGAGAGATGGCTCAGTGGTTAAGGCGCTTGCCTTCAAAGCCTAATAAGCCCCAGGTTCGAATCCCCAGTACCCACATAAAGCAAGGTGCACAAGGTGGTGCATGTGACTACAGTTTGTTTCCAGTGGCTAGAGGCCCTGACATGCCATTCTCACTCTCTGTAATAAATTGATAAATAGGGCCTGGAGAGATGGCATAGTGGTTAAACACTTGCCTGTGAAGCCTGAGGACCCTGGTTTGAGGCTTGATTCCCCAGAACCCACGTAAGCCAGATGCACAAGGAGGCACATGAATCTGGAGTTCGTTTGCAGTGGCTGGAGGTCCTGGCATGCCCTCTCTCTCTCTCCCTCATAAATAAATAAACAAAATATATTTTTTTAAAAAGGCCAGTCTGTTGGGCTTGCCTCAAAACAAACAAACAACAACAACAAAAAAAAAAACCCACAATTTCCATCTCAGTTACTCTGTATTGAGAGGCTCTCAATAAGAAAATGTGTGGAACAATGATTATCTGCTATTATTGCACAACGAGAAGCAGAAGTGAGGCCACCGCATTGTCACTTTCTGAGCACTAAGCACCTGAACACAGCACCAAAGCAGTGACTGGACTCTGACCTGTTCTTTGATCCCAGCCCTAAGAAGGGATTGGGTATTTTAATCCCTGGCTTGCAAAGATATCACTAACGCTGACTGCTGAACACACTAGGAAAGACTCACTTCCCACAGGTTTTATTGACTCGAGATGAGCAAGCAGTTCTCCCAAGGGCCACAGGACCATGAAGAGTCGGCCCACTTACAGTCTGTAGTATGCGTCAGTGTAAATCTCCTACACACGAGGCAGGGTAATCCCTTCACTCCGGCTGCTTCAAACAAACAGGGAAAAAGACATCTTCTACAACCTGTCAAGACTGCATTTCGGAAGAGAAATGTTTGTGCTTTGAGACATAGGAGTGTGTATTGTGGGTGGGTATGTCTACACGTCTGTATGTACGTGGGCTCACATGTGGGTACGTGTGCATGCACTGGTATGTGCATGTGTGCAGGCCAGAGGTTGATGTGGAAAAGTCTTCCACAGGGCTGGAGAGATGGCTTAGCACTGAAGGCGCCTGCCTGCCAAGCCTATGAATGCCCGCTCAATTCTCCATGTCCCACGTTTAGCCAGATGCAAAAGTGACACGAAGGCACAATGCTGCACTTGCCCACAAGGGGGCGCACGCGTCTGGAGTTCATTCACTGGCTGAGAGGCCCTGGCGCTCCCATTCTATCTCTCTCTGCCTCTTCCTCTCTTCTCTCTTTCTCTGTTTCTCTCTCTCTCTTTCTCTCTCAAAAAAAAAAAAAAAAAAAAAGCCTTCCACAGTTGCTCCTCACCTTTCTCTCTGAGACATGTTCTCTAGAGCTCACCATTCCTTCTGGACTATCTAGCCAGAATGACCTGTCTCTGCCTTGCCAATGCTGTAAATATAGGCACACACCAGGTGCTGGGGCTCTGAACACAGGACTTCATGCTTGGACAGCAAGCACTTTACTCACAGATGTCAGGCTGGAGGGATGGCTTAGCAGTTAAGGCGTTTGCCTGCAAAGCCAAAGGACTCAGGTTCGATTCCCCAGGACCCACGTTAGCCAGCTGCGCAAGGGGGCGCACACATCTGGAGTTAGTTTGCAGTAGCTGGAGGCCCTGGTGCACCCATTCTCTCTCTCTCTCTCTCTCTCTCTTCTCTGTCAAATAAATAAATAAATAAATAAAAATAAACTGTTTAAAAAAAAGATACACAGATGCCCTTCTTTTGGTGCCTTGAATTGGGAAACAGCAGATTGTTTAAAGTGAAACAACTTCAAAGAAGACTTGCTTAAAACCTTTAATCGCTCTACTGCATGACACGCCCCATCCTACTATTTCTCTCTGTTCCTCAGGCTGATGCCAGGTGAGAGTTCTCCCGTGTCTCTGCCTCCCGAGCACTGGGATTAAAGGCGTGCGCCACCACACCCGGCTTTCTTCTGTACTTACGCTGTGCTTCCTTCCCAGATTGGCTAACTTCATCTGGAAAAGGTCCTTCCTTTAGTAGGAACAGTCTACCATGCTGGCCTAGGTTGAAAGCCCTTTAGAGCAATTAATTAACACACCTTCAACTGCTGCCTTGGACTAGTTAGATCTGAAGTTCCATCACAGTAGAAGAGTCACTTTGTGCATGGGGCTTTATGTAGGCACTAGGATATTGAACCCAGGTGAGGGCAACCAAGCGCCTTTAACCACTGAGCCATTTCCCCGGCCCTCAAGTTTTTTTATTCTCATAAATTGCTACCGACATGCAGAAAGCGTCTGCTCTCCCTGGCACAGTATGAAATGCTTTACATTTATTGTCCCTAATGGTCACCCAGTTATACAAGATGGCCATTGTTATCTGGGCTGTAAATGAAGAAATATTTAGAGAAATTACAGACACTGCTTATATTCCAAGTTCAAGGTCCCAGCACATGTATAAGACATGGTACCAAGTAGTCGATAAACAAGAAGTTAGTAATTAATAGTCTCTGTTGGGAAGCAGCTTAAAAAGAAAAAGAAATAGAGACAGCCACTTGACGTGCCCAAGTGTTCCGTAACATGAGAGACCAGGACGGCAAGGTTCCAGGTGTGCTGGGAGTATAAATCAACAAGGCACTTCTTACACTCACTACTGTGGTCCCTAAAGTGTGGTCTGCGGTCCACCCACGACATATTGCATGACCCACTGCAGACTTAGTAAAGCCTCTCCCAGCCCACCACAGAGCACGCAACCTCCAGGAGCATTTGTTTGCCTGCATATATTTTTTTCGATGTCTTACAGTTCTTTTATAAGTGTTACCCGTCAAATGTCAAAAACCTGATGAAGGGAATATTCTGTGGTCCCAGTACAACCTGATCAGAAGAGGAGGTTTTTGTCTTAACTTCAGAAGGAGGCTTTCCAGTCAGTGACCTAAACAAAATCTTGGAACACAGATCTTGAAAAACCAGTTGAAAAGCACTCAAGATGCTTCCAAAAGCCCAAACGCTTTTGGAAAAATAATAGGCTTCCATTTACACCCCCCTTTTATTAACCACCTCTGAATGTCTGCTGTTTTAGTTCATAGATTGACAGGTGGGAATTGGATCTCTCAAGTCATTTCAGTCTAGAATAGCAACCCCTACACGGAACCAATTTCTGGGAAATTCGAAAGAAGGGAAGACTCGAGAGGAGTGGATGGAGACAGTGAAGCCGAATTCTAAGTGATCTGAGGCAGTGAAAACCCAACAGACCTTGCGTTTGGTAACTCCAGTCTCAGTGTCAGTAAAAATATCAATTAATTGCATTCTACTTTTAAGTGAATGGGGTATTACCCAATTTTCAACCCTTATCCTCATTTGAAAAAGAGTCATCTGACTGAGAGACACCCTGAGTTCAACATTGTACTTGAGTCATCTGCTGTTGCTGGCTGTGTGATCAGTGCCTGAAAAACACCAGCCATCCATCAAGAAGGCCTGTTTTTTCCTTTTCCTTTTTCTTTTCGTCTTTTTTTTTCTTTTTCTTTCAGATAGGAGCAATCAGGGTGTTGCAAGTCCTGATCATGCAGAGACATTAATAATGAATCATGACATCTCCAATCATCACGTTCTGTCTGCCCTCCAAAAGGAATGATGCCTACTTTTGAACACACATTTCTGCTTTTCATATTTTTAGAAGCAAAGGTTTTGTGAACCTCTGAAGCTCAAAATATTTGTTCAGAATGTATAGAGATTAAGCCATCTGCCCACAGCCAAAAGTACAGGGTAATAAATACCTTTAATCCATTTATGCTGGAGTGCATTAAAATGATAGTTCTATTTCCTTGTTTGGCTGGCTCATGGGTTTGTTGACTTCCTACAAGTGTTGGGATGAGAACTATGTGGGGGTGTGAATGCATGTGAGCTTGAATGTTAGTGAGCCTGGCAATTTCACCAGCCCATCGAATCATAGTTAGAGTCAAACCTCTAATCTTTAAAGGAATTTTTGGCATACATTATTTCATTTTTTTTTTTTTTTGGTTTTTCGAGGTAGGGTCTCACTCAAGCCCAGGCTGACCTGGAATTCACTATGTAGTCTCAGGATGGCCTCAAACTCATGGCAATCCTCCTACCTCTGCCTCCCAAGTGCTGGGATTAAAGGCATGCGCCACTACGCCAGGCTGCATTATTACATTTTTTAACAGTGGTTATAAAATATCCACATTTCGGCTTTAATTATAGGCTATGTTTCTGAGCTGTACTAAAACATAATCACAGAGCATTCCCCCAAATTATTATAATGTCTGTTTAAGCAATCAAATCCTAATCACAGTTTCTTTGGCTATATACATTACCACTTTAAACTCCTTTATATAATTAGATACAACCCAACCATGGCAGTTATAAAGAAATGTCTACCATTGTAAAGAAATGACTGAGTGAGTTAATTTTATCGCATCTACTTAAGGCAGAAGTTACTTGGCATAAAATCAAATTTCAATGGTAGGCAATGGTATTTTAAAGTCATCCTAATTACAGACCAAAAGAAATGATAGAGAGATAAATGATAGATAGAGAGATAGATAGATGAAAGATATAGATAGATAAATAAGAGATTATGGATACATGATTGATGGATCGATTGATAGATAGTAGATGATAAATAGATAGATAATAGATGATAGATATAGATAGATAGATGATAAAGAGATGAAAGATATAGATAGATAAATAAGAGATGATGGATGGATGGATGCATGATAGATAAATGATAGATGATAGATAGACAGACAGACAGAAAGACAGATAGATAGATAGATAGATAGATAGATAGATAGATAGATAGATGATAGATAGAGTCGGTACATATATACATACATACACAGATAGATGTGTCTATGGACATAGCACCCAGAATGTGCATAATTTCATCTGAACTTGGAAGCTAAGCAGGATCAGGCCTGGTTAGTCTTGGATGGGAGAAATGATAGATAGATATCATGTACCGGGCATGGCAGCACATGCCTGTAGTCCCAGCATTAGGGAGGCAGAGGTAGAAGAATTACCATGAGCCTCAAGCTACCCTGAGACTACATAGATAGATGACATATAAATAGAGATAGGTGGTGACTGATAGGTGACAGACAGATGGTAGATATTTGGAAGAAAGGAAGGAAGGAAGGAAGGAAGGAAGGAAGGAAGGAAGGAATGGAAGGGAGAAAAGGAGAAAGAAGAAAGAAAGAAAAATAGTTTATCGTAGAGCTGAGAAGAGGGACAGAGGAGTGCTCAGCACTGAAACATCTCTATCACACCTTCTAAGACTCAGGGTCCATTGTGGAAGAGGTGGCATGGAGAATCTAAGGGCCAAAGGAAGAGTAGGACTCCTTACAATACACTCTTCCAGACACAAAATGGCCTGGATATCCATGACCTCACAGTGCCTGGCACTACCTACACAAGACCCTCATAACAGGAGGAAAAGATGATGATGTCAAAATAAAAGAGAGACTGATTGAGAGGGAAAAGAGTGGAGTTGTGGAGGGGAAAGTGAGGGGAGGGGAATTATCATGGTTTATTGTCTATAATTACGGAAGTTGTCAAAAATAAAAAAGAAAAGAAAAAAATGAAAAAATGTGGATTGGGGTGGAGAGATGGCTCGGTGCTTAAGGCACTTGCCTACAAAGCCTAACAGCCAGATGCACAAAGTGTCACATTTACCTGGAGTTTGTTTGCAGTGGTTGGAGGCCCTGGCATGCCCATTCTATCTGTCTGTCTCTCTTCTCCCAATTTCTCTCTGCTTGCAAATAAATGAATAAAAATATTTTTTAAAGTGGATCAAATGAGTTCACACATACAACTGGTGTGTGTGATGTCTTCTGTACCTATTTTAATGTACAGTTCTTCTCTACCTTTCTCTTTCCTTGCTGAAGAAACCAGACGGGGGCTGGAGAATTGATCAGTGGTTAAAAGCACCTGCTTGCAAGACCTGATCGCCTTGGTTTGATTCCCCAGGACCCATGCATATGGAGTTTGTTTGCAGCAGCAGGAAGTGCTAGCATGCCCATTCTTTCTCTCTCTACCCAAATAAATAAATATTTAAATTTTTATTATTTATTTTCATTTGAGACACAGAGAGAGAATGGGCACACCATGGCCTCTAGCCACCTCAAATGAACTCCAGACACATGTGCCACCTTGTGCATCTGGCTTACGTGGGACCTAGGTCTTTAGGCTTTGCAGGCAAGAACCTTAACAGCTAAGCCATCTCTCCAGCCCATAAATAAATATTTTAAGTAAAAAAAATAAAGAAAAATAGTTTAGCATAAAGTATCTACTATCCAGAATAATTATGGTCTTGCTATCAATTCAGAATCATGCTCACGGGACAAAAAAAAAAGCAAAAATTCTTCACCGTCACCTGTCACCTGTCACTAGACAGTGAGGGGAACCTCAGCTTTAGTCTGGGATAGATCACTAACTAACTCTTTAACTTTACAATAATATCTCTGGGCTGGGAGAGATGGCTCAGTGGTTAAAGGCCCTTACTTGCCAAGCCTGAAGGCCAGGGTTCAATTCCCAGCCCACTCATGTAAAGCTGGATAGAAATTCATTTGCAGCAGCAAGAGACCTTGGTGCACCCATAGGCATGCATTTGTGTGCACACACATACACGTGCAAATAAATATTAAATTAGTAAAAATAAGATCTCTGGGTTTCTATATCATTTCTAAAGCAATATCTACAACTTTTTAGATGTGGTATTTTTATTTTATTTTGCAAACTTTCATTGGGTTTGGTTTTTTTTTTTATTTTATTTTTGGTTTTTCAAAGTAGGGTCTCACTCTAGCCCAGGCTGACCTGGAATTCACTCTGTATTCTCAAACTCACAGCAATCCTCCTACTTCTGCCTTCCAAGTGCTAGGATTAAAGGTGTGTGCCACCACACCTGGTGCAAACTCTCTTTTGGAGTAAATTTCACAGGGAAATGGCTGAGAGGTTAAGGCATTAGCCTATGAAACCTAAGGATCCGGGTTCAATTCCCCAGGACCCACGTAAGCCAGGTGCACAAGGGGGAGCATGCATCTGGAGTGCATTTGCAGCGGCTGGAGGCCGTGGTGTGCCCATTCTCTCTCTTTCTCTCTCTCTCTGACTCTTCCTCTCTCTCTCTCAAATAAATAAATAAATTAAATAATTTTTAAAATTGTGCAATCATTGAATAATTAGAACAAGGATGGAAAACAAGCTTATTTCCTCTTGAAAGCATAGCAACACCCTCAAACTGTATTACTAAGCATTAAAGAAGTATACGAGATCAATATGTGTAATTATTTAACTTGAGAGCATGTACCTTTTTAAGTTACACAAACATGCACATTTTACTAACAAGTGGAATTTTTTACTTGTGTGACACTAAGTTATTGTAAATATCAGTGGGTATAATTTAGAGATGCAAAAAGGAGAGAACAATTTATATAAAACAAGAGGAATCAATCTGTTTATAAAACAAGTAAGATATCACTCTGCTAAGCCAAATCATTAATCATTCTCTCAAAGCTAAAGGGGGGAAAAAAACTACATGTCTTTAAAATAATTGTGATCTTTCTACGTCATGGCTGATGGAAAAATCACCAAAACGCTGTGTGCCTATATGCACCCCATTAGGTATCTATTGACCTACTGACAATGAAATCCTTAGATGTAAAGTTGCTGTTTTGATGGCTTCAATCTTCCCCATCTCCTTGTAAATGACTTTTTCCTTTGATGTCCTTCTTTAAACCAGCCCCTATCCTTACATTTCAAAACATTTCTGAAAGTCCGTGAAGTTAAGCTCAGGCTGTTACATGATTTAGTGGTACTCTCCCAATGCCTAGCTTTCCTCTTTGAAACACAACCATATTTTTGTTCTTCTTAATTAATTCGCTTTCCATAAATCACTTCATTACTATAATACTTAATTTTTGAGAAATCCAACTATATTTTGCAGAAATGGAAAATTCAGACTTCAGCTGGACATCACAGGCCATTAACTGCAGAAAGACGTTCTGTATCGGCTGTGTCAATATTGACTGATGTGTTCGTGCTGTAACAATCCCTCTGCTTCGGCTGCCTAGGAAGCACTTTCTATCTACAGGGATGGAAATTAATGACCATCTCTCTGAGCTGCCTGATGTCAGAGCTGAACTGGGTGGGCAGGGATATAAAAGCTGGCTTTCTAGTTAACAAGGAGTGGATGGGCTTTTTGTTCTTGAAGCTTTCTTGCTGTCAAAGCTGTTCCCCAATCTTGCTGGCACTGAAACTTTGAAAGGTAAAGAACATGTCTAGGAAAGTCTTATTGAGCAAAAGACACACAGGCAGTTTTGAGCATATGGTTTGTGTCAAGGAAAGATCAGAGGAATAATGTATTGTAATACCAATTTTCAGATTATTTGGAGAAGGCAATTGGGAAATTGGACATTTTAAAAATTGAAAAGCATTCAAGGGGTATGTCAGCAAAACTAAGTGAGATTCTTGTAAGTTATATTTTAAAGATTTTTTTAAAAAATAGGTAGTGACTTTTTCTAAAGTTATCTTGAAAACTATCTGAGAGTCATTTACGTCAAATCAAATTTACTTTTCAAATTCTTTTATTTTTTCCAAAGTATTTACTTCTGCTAACAATAGCTAAAATTAAATTCAATGATTATAAAATGAGTATGCGATGCAACCTATGTAATTTTTGAAAGAACTTTTTATACAACTTATTTGTTCATATGAACAGAAATAATTTTTGAAATATCAAATTTTGATTAAAAAACAGGTCACGATTTCAAACTGCATCAATCAGAACTGTAAAAAAGAATGTCTTGGTTTCTGTGTTGTCATTCTTTGCAGAGAACACGAGCTACCATGTGCGTCTCCAAACTGCCGGCTGTCCTCCTGGTTCTGTCCGTGGCTTTCAACCACGTCAAAGCAACGCCTGTGGAAAGGTTGGTGACTCTCACATTCTGCTTCCTTTGGAAAAGTGCGGGAACATCAGAGCTAAGTCTTTGAGCCACTAGACTTCTCACTAAATCATGCTTGTAAGTAGTACTTTAATGTCTCCAGTTCCTGTGATCTTTAAAGAATAAGGTCAGTGCCTGGTTGCATATCTCTGATGATAGACAGGAATGGGTACTTATAGTTTCATCTAGAAACGTGCTGTTGGAACTTATGGGGCAAAACCCACCTGTATAAAGCAGGGGGGAAAACACTAAAAGATGGCAAAGAAGTTGAAGAAATTTCCATAAGAGATATATCAGGGGGGATTTCGTTGCATATTTACATTTTTTTTTTTCCCCCTTAAAGAGCTCTGGATGTATGCAAACTCTTTGGGAAATTTTAAGTTATACAAAGGTGGAGATTACAATTTGTAAGAAATTAAATTTAAGAGTTATTAAAAGTTATTTGTTCTTATGGGGTCAATCCTACACTGCCAGCTATTCTGTCAGGAAAACAGAATTACTTCTTGTGATTGACTCAAAATGCAAATTTAATAGCGTAGTGGTCTCCGGGTAACCGGAGAAAATGAAGTGGTTTAAGGAGATTTAAGGCAGTCTTAAGGAAGTCTGATGAAATACCATCAATTACAAGTATAAAGTGAAAAGTGCACAAAACAAATTCTCCATTGTTTTAAAAGATTCTTGAGTTCTGACCTGTGCCTTTGAAATATACCAGATGATGAAGATTTGATTGTACCTAACTCAGTTTTGCTCCAGTCATTCTTGGGAGACCAAATTTATTCACCCAAAAACACAGAAAATTCAATTTACCTTTGAAAAGAGGGTGACTTGAGCCACAGCCAAGCTCTTCGCATTAGGATTCACATCATTTTCTCTCTGTATTTTCCTTGTAGTGTTTTTACTGGGCGGAGGTCTGTGGTAATGTGTGAAGATTTCCACCGCCCCTGCTATACAAAGAACATCACAGAATGTTCTCTATCACTTCAGCACTTATCTATTTTTACCGGACGTTCTCAGAACTAGATGTAATTTTCACTTGGCTTTTTTGATGGTTACAAATAACTTTAAAATTTACAAGGCATTTCTAACAAGGCGAATAATTGGACAATGATAAGAAATGTCACAGAATTACCTAGTACTCCTGTCACTGTCTTGATCTTTTCTTTATTAGATATAAAACTTTACTAAGTGGCCTTGTCAAATATATCTTTATGGATGTTCGCTTTTGATAAGGTGACCCTCTCCCTGCCCAAGACACAGAATAACAGCAGTACTTGTTATCAAATTATTTTCATGCCAGGCTCACAATCTCCTCCTTCAAGCTATTACTATAAAAACTTATAAGATAGGAGCCGGACGTGGTGGCATGTGACTTTAATCCCAGTATTCAGGAGGCAGAGGTAGGAGGATCACTGTGAGTTCAAGGCCACCCTGAGACTAGAGTGAATTCCAAGTCAGCCTGAGCTAGAGTGAGACCCTACCTTGAAAAAACAAACAAACAACAACAACAAAAAAAACCTTATAAGATAGCTTTTAAATGACTTTTTAAATATATTTCCTGAAATCAGTACATTTTTGCGAAAAATGGCATTATTTATCATCCTAAACAATAGTTTGCAAACCTCATGAGAAGCTCAATGAACCTATACAGAAAACATCACAAATTGCAAACGCCTTAAAAAAAATAAAGCTAATGTAGATTTACCATTCACTGTAATTTTGCTATAAAATCCAGTCAGTTCATTTGAGACTCTTGTAACATGTATACATAGATCAGATGGGTGCAAGGTAAACAACTAATATTACAGACCAACCTAGATAATAGTTTCATGACATTATACTCATGATCAAGGCAAAAGGATCATACTTTACCAATGAATTTTTACATGCTACTGTAATTATCAAATAAAGCTAATGTAGATTTACCATTCACTGTAATTTTGCTATAAAATCCAGTCAGTTCATTTGAGACTCTTGTAACATGTATACATAGATCAGATGGGTGCAAGGTAAACAACTAATATTACAGACCAACCTAGATAATAGTTTCATGACATTATACTCATGATCAAGGCAAAAGGATCATACTTTACCAATGAATTTTTACATGCTACTGTAATTATCTACCAAGCCAGCAATAAAACAGTAATCAAAAATAAAGTTATGGGCTGGTGAGATTGCTTAGAGGTTAAGGTGTTTGCCTGCAAAGCCAAAGACCCGAAGTAGGACTCCTCAGGACCCACATAAGCCAGACGCACAAGGTAGCACATGTATCTGGAGTTCATTTGCAGTGGCTGAAGGCTCTGACTTGCCCATTCTGTCTCTCTCTCTCTCTCCCTTTTCTCTGTCTCTCAAATAAATCAAATAAAAATTAAAAAATAAAGTTACCTATGAGCCAAACACTAGACACTCACCATAGAAACACAAACTCCACCACATATGAATGTTATGGCACACAAGTCAGCGTGACGTCTTTCACTAACCGTTTTGGACTTCGTTTTCCACCCTAACGCTTCTTTTGGCTGGAGTCTTGAAGACACTGAACAGTATATTTAGACAGAAGTCTTCTTTGAGAAAGCAAATTTGCACTTATGAAGACATAACGGCCGGGTATGGTGGCACATACCTGTAATTCCAGTACTCAGGAGGCAGAGGTAGGAAGATTGCCATGAGACTACATGGTGAATTCCAGGTCAGCCTGAGCTAGAGAGAGATCTTTGCTCAAAAATAAAAAAACCAAAAATAATAACAGTAATAACGTGCTATCCCTTTCATGAAGAAAAGAGGTAATTTTAAAACCAAATAATATAGCATTTTATTCAGGATAATTTAAAATCCTGAGATTGACCTTCTAATCAATTCTCAAAGTACAACACCACATTTAGCACGTGGAGAATTCTACTCTGGGATCTAGTCATCAGCCAGACACGTGTACTAGATCAGACAGCCCCTATCCAATCATTCTCTCTACTGCTTTAAGTCTATAGTTTAAAGGTACTTGTGCCAAGTTCCTCAGGGAAGGGGTCTATCATTTAAAAAGAGAATAAAGTCCAGTGTTTGGAAATAGTTGGGAAATCTCCTTGAAGCATTAAATCATTTACTTAGTTAATTAGTTAGTTAGTTAGTTAGTTAGTTAGTTAGTTAGTTAGTTAAGAGAAAGAGAATGGGAGAATGTATACTCCAGGGCCTCCAGTCACTGCAAACGAATTCCAGATGCATGCGCCACCATATGCATCTGGTTTATGTGGGTTCTGGGGAATCAAAGCTGGGTCCTGAGGTTTCAGAAGCTTTAACCACGACGCCATCTCTCTAGCCCTCATGTGTTTTTTTGTTTTTTGTTTTTTTTGTTTGTTTGAAAAACACACTGAGCATGTCTATTACACTTTCAAAGAAATATAGCTGAACAGAAAGTATCAATAAGATGGACACAAACCAAAAAAAAAAAAAAAATGTAGGTCCCAGCTGGGGTGGAAGCACACACTTGTAATCCCAGAATTTGGGAGGTAAGGAGAAGATGGAAAGTTCCAGTTCAACGTGAACTTGAGACCTTACCCCCCCCCAAAAAAAAGCCACTTTAAGTCCCAGAGTGGGACTCCTTGGCTTTCACTATATACTTACAAATCCCACTTCACAGATGCTGTCAGAAGACTTTGCTATAGTGTGGAGGAAATATGGCAGCAGGAAAGTAAAAACTCAGTTTCATGTGAAATTTTAAAACACTCCTACATGGAGTACCTGCACACCAAGATACAGAGAATGTAATGCTACTTCAGAGAAAGGGCACACAGCAAGATAAACCTATCACATTTCACCCCAAATTATGTATGATCTACTTGCTTCTATTGACTTGTTAGCCCCCTATTATCTTCTACCTCATGCGTATCTTAAAAAGAAAAAAAAAAAACCTCGGCTGGAGAGATGGCTTAGCGGTTAAGACACATGCTTATAAAGCCTAAGGACCCAGGTTCGATTCTTCAGGTCCCACGTAAGCCAGCTGCACAAGGGGGCAGCACGGGTCTAGGGTTCATTTACAGTGGCTAGATGCCCTGGCGCGCCCATTCTCACTCTCCCTCTCTCTCTCTTTCACTCTCTGTCTCAAATAAATAAAGAAAAAAGAAAAAACTCTCAAAAAATACTTGGTTTCTTATGGCGTTGAAAACTAAAACATGTCTGTAGCTTTTCTAAAAATCAGCAAGTAAGCAGTTTTGCTGTTCTATATCCATTTAAAACACCATTGTGAAAGCACAATGCCCTTGTTTATGCATGAGGTGTCTCTCAAGACCCATGTTCTAAAGGCTTTATCCCTAGCCCACAGTGCTCTTAGGTGGTGGTATAAACTGAGTGACGAGGCCAAGAGGGAGGCTTTAGATCACCGAGGTTGTCCCTTCAAAGAAATCTGGGACGCACAGCTTCTTCCTTTTCCCCTTCCTCTTCCTCTTCCTCTTTGCCTCTTGGCTTTCAATAAAGCGGGGAGCGTGCTTCATCACACAACTACCACCGTGGTGTGCTTCCTCACCACAGGATCAAAAGCAACAGGGGCCCAGTGACCTTGGACTCCAAAGCTAAGAGCCAAAGTAAGCCTTCCCCATGGTGTTTGTTTAGTAACAGAATGCTGACACCCCACAGAAACAAAAGACTGCACAAGGAAAGGTGTGCACTTGATACGAACAAAGTTTTCAGACATCCCCACAAACCACACCTATAATAACCTCAGCATTTGGAAGACCCAGGAGAATCACAAGCTCCAAGCCACGGAGAGTTCAAGGTTAGCCCAGGCTACACAGCAAGGTTGCCTTAAATTCAGAAGCTTTAACCACGACGCCATCTCTCTAGCCCTCATGTGTGTTTTTTTGTTTTTTGTTTTTTTTTTTTGTTTGTTTGAAAAACACACTGAGCATGTCTATTACACTTTCAAAGAAATATAGCTGAACAGAAAGTATCAATAAGATGGACACAAACCAAAAAAAAAAAAAAAAATGTAGGTCCCAGCTGGGGTGGAAGCACACACTTGTAATCCCAGAATTTGGGAGGTAAGGAGAAGATGGAAAGTTCCAGTTCAACGTGAACTTGAGACCTTACCCCCCCCCCAAAAAAAGCCACTTTAAGTCCCAGAGTGGGACTCCTTGGCTTTCACTATATACTTACAAATCCCACTTCACAGATGCTGTCAGAAGACTTTGCTATAGTGTGGAGGAAATATGGCAGCAGGAAAGTAAAAACTCAGTTTCATGTGAAATTTTAAAACACTCCTACATGGAGTACCTGCACACCAAGATACAGAGAATGTAATGCTACTTCAGAGAAAGGGCACACAGCAAGATAAACCTATCACATTTCACCCCAAATTATGTATGATCTACTTGCTTCTATTGACTTGTTAGCCCCCTATTATCTTCTACCTCATGCGTATCTTAAAAAGAAAAAAAAAAAAACCTCGGCTGGAGAGATGGCTTAGCGGTTAAGACACATGCTTCAGGTCCCACGTAAGCCAGATGCACAAGGGGGCAGCACGGGTCTAGGGTTCATTTACAGTGGCTAGATGCCCTGGCGCGCCCATTCTCACTCTCCCTCTCTCTCTCTTTCCCTCTCTGTCTCAAATAAATAAAGAAAAAAGAAAAAACTCTCAAAAAATACTTGGTTTCTTATGGCATTGAAAACTAAAACATGTCTGTAGCTTTTCTAAAAATCAGCAAGTAAGCAGTTTTGCTGTTCTATATCCATTTAAAACACCATTGTGAAAGCACAATGCTCTTGTTTATGCATGAGGTGTCTCTCAAGACCCATGTTCTAAAGGCTTTATCCCTAGCCCACAGTGCTCTTAGGTGGTGGTATAAACTGAGTGACGAGGCCAAGAGGGAGGCTTTAGATCACCGAGGTTGTCCCTTCAAAGAAATCTGGGACGCACAGCTTCTTCCTCTTCCCCTTCCTCTTCCTCTTTGCCTCTTGGCTTTCCATAAAGCGGGGAGCGTGCTTCATCACACAACTACCACCGTGGTGTGCTTCCTCACCACAGGATCAAAAGCAACAGGGGCCCAGTGACCTTGGACTCCAAAGCTAAGAGCCAAAGTAAGCCTTCCCCATGGTGTTTGTTTAGTAACAGAATGCTGACACCCCACAGAAACAAAAGACTGCACAAGGAAAGGTGTGCACTTGATACGAACAAAGTTTTCAGACATCCCCACAAACCACACCTATAATAACCTCAGCATTTGGAAGACCCAGGAGAATCACAAGCTCCAAGCCACGGAGAGTTCAAGGTTAGCCCAGGCTACACAGCAAGGTTGCCTTAAAACTAAGTAAGCTAAGAGATTAAATGGTTAACATTTAAATAAAATTCAAAATCACAGCCATGATTTCTGAATCATCATGCAGTGTTTGCCTTTCTGTGATGATGGGCTCAGCGTCGTGTCCTCGACATCACCTCTTAAGCAATTGCCTTGTAACATGTTGCTCTTCATTTTCCAGATCCAATAATCTCAGGGAACTTAACAAAAACATCACTTGCTTTTCGTCCAGAAAGATATGGGAAATTAATTTCTTTTATATATTTTTAAAATATTTTATTTATTTGAGAGAGAGAGAGAGAGAGAGAGAGAGGCAGAGACAGATAAAGAGAAAGAGAAAGAGAATGGGTACTCCAGGGCCTCCAGCCACTGCAAATGAACTCCAGACGCATGCGCCTCCCCTTCCTTGTGCATGTGGCTTACGTAGGTCCTGGGGAATTGAACCGGGGTCCTTAGGCTTTGAAGGCAAACGCCATAACCACTAAGCCATTTCCTCAGCCCTAATTTCTTTTATATTTTAAATTTCTTATTTATTTGAGAGAGAGAGAGAGAGAACCTGTTTCTGCTGCAAATGAACTCCGGACTCATGTTCTACTTACACCAGAGAAATGTCAATAACTTGTTTCAAAAGTTAACTGAGTTCAGATAGTGAAGGGATATCTAGTGCATATTTGGTAAGTAAAGTAGCAATCTGAATGGTGTTCTCACAATGTGACAGCTCAGCAGTCATTTGAAAAAATGTGTGAGCTGGGTGTGGTGGCTCATGCCTTTAATCCCAGCACTCAGGACGCACAGCTAGGAGGATTGCTGTGAGTTCAAGGCCACCCTGAGACTACATAGTAAATTCCAGGTCAGCCTGGGCTAGAGAGAGACCCTACCTGGAAAAAAAAAATTGGAAAAGAAAAAAAATGTGTGAAATATCTGGGCATGGTGGCACACACCTTTAATCCCAGCACTCGGGAGGCAGAGGTAGGAGAATCACCCGTGAGTCAAGGCCACCCTGAGACTACATAGTGAATTCCAGGTTAGCCTGGGCTAGAGTAAGACCCTACCTTGAAACACCAAAAAAAAAAAAAAAGTGTGAAAAGAGAGCTAAAAAAAAGCAAAGAAAAGAAAGTGTCCCTTAGATAGTCATGACCCAATCCCTAAAACCTGCTAGTGTTCATTTACACAATGAGGCACTGTGCAAATTATGATTGAGAATCCTAACATGCAGGCTGGAGAGGTGGCTCAGCAGTTAAGGCGCTTGCCTGCAAAGCCTAACGACCATGGGTTTGATTCCCCAGTACCCATATAAAGCCAGATACCCAAAGTGGTGAATGCATCTAGAGCTCATTTTCACTGGCTGGAGGCCCTGGTGCATCCATTCTCCATCTCTCTTCTCTTTCTACTTACAAATAAATAAATAAAATATTTTTTTAAAAAGAATCTTAACATGGAATTTCTTTCAATTTCCACATGTTCCAGGGTAAATATAAATTATACATTCTAAATCCTTTTTATATGTGAGAAAATAAAGCTAGCAGTAAGATTTAGGAGCATATTATACAACGACAATTAATAAGTTTTAGAATATGTGTGAATTTCCAAGGGAAAGATTATACTCTGAGCTCATCAGCTGATCTTTCTTCATGTCCAAGGTGTGAAAAATACCTGCTCCGCAGAGATTTGCAACCAAAACACAGAGTTACTTCTATAAAAATATTCCTCTTAGCCTTCCTCAGTATGAGATTTTTAAAAATATTATTGATTTATTTGCAAGCAGAGAGAAATAAAGAAGCAAACAGAGAGAATAGGTGTGCCGGGGCCTCCAGCCACTGCAAATGAACTCCAGGTGCATGTACCATTTTGTGATCTGGGTTTACGTGGGTGCTGGGGAATCGAACGGAGGTCCTTAGACTTTGCCAGCAAACGCCCTCACTGCTGAGCCATCTCTCCAGCTGCTCAATAAGAGATATTGGAGGAGCAGTGGCTATGTCTAACCCTGGCTCTAAGGCTCTGACTTTTTTCCATGGTTGTTCAGTGGAACCGGTCATCACATGGACAAACGGAAATGCAACACGGCCACCTGTGCAACCCAACGCCTGGCAAACTTTCTGGTTCGTTCCAGCAACAACCTGGGAGTGGTTCCCCCACCTACCAACGTGGGATCCAACACCTACGGCAAGAGGGATGAACCAGTCCATTACTTCCCCCTTTAGAGGTCACTCCAGCTCCACAGGTCTCATTGTGTTGCACGTAATAGTAGCGATCTCCTGACTAGCGAGTGTGTCCCTGCCTTGTTCACATGTAGCGTGAAGGTGTGACTTCATAGCCCATGTTTGTTAGCAGCGTGAGTAAGTTATCAAGTTAAGAACTGTTGTAAAGTTAGCACTAAGTTTATGGGATAAAAGAATGTCTCTAAAAGTGAAACATTCTTGCTACCCATGTTACAAACACTTTTAGAAGTCATGTTTGCCCTGTATCTTTATGACCTAGTTTAAAAATAAAGGAGACGAGTGTAGTTTAAAACTTGACAAATCATAAATAGCTAGCAGGCCGGGCGTGGTGGTGCACGCCTTTAATCCCAGCATTCGGGAGGCAGAGGTAGGAGGATCGCTGTGAGTTCGAGGCCACCCTGAGACTACATAGTGAATTCCAGGTCAGCCTGGGCCAGAGTGAGACTCTACCTTGAAAAACCAAAAAATGAAAAAACAAAAATAAAATAAAATAAATAGCTAATAGTAAAGTTTTGATTCTGGGCATTACAAAAGCAGACATTGTAAGTACCTATTTAGGTAAATTTTTTTTTGCCCTAGACCTCTGAAATTTTAAGATGAGATGCCATTTCACTTCAGAATAAATTATTTAAAATAATTTTAAAAATAATAGTTAATTGTAATAAGTAATTAATAAATAGTTATAATTATTAATAAAAATAATTATAAAATCTGGTCCAATCAAAATATTTTTAGAATTCTATCCTTTGTTGTATCTGCTGGTACTGGGAGGTTAATTTAAAGTACAAAAGCAATTTGTGTCCCTGGTGGTTGTACTGTGTATTACCTTTAGTGAGATTTCATTAAGCGTATGTGCCCTTCATTCTGTGTGTTGACCACATATTTATTTATGCAGGTATTTGAAAAGGAATATGTGTTCTGTCAATCATGTCTTCAATTTTAAAACCACAGATTCCTGGGAATTATGCTACATGTGGAAGCTTGTCTTCTTGGCTGAGTTCACTGGATATTTTCTGTTAGAAGGTCTATGTGTGTTGCTTGAATTAAATCAGTTTCTTGGTCTGCTTCACCCTGATTGTAAAGTGGAAACCACTGGAAGTAGCATTAATTCATAAACTGCTGCGATACTAGATTATATAATTTCTAAAGGTATTCAGTTTGCATTAAAAATAAGGAGCAACAGGTGTGGTGGTGCACACCTTTAATCCCAGCACTCAGGAGGCACAGGTAGGAGGATCGCCATGAGTTCAAGGCCACCCTGAGACTACATAGTGAATTCCAGTGGTGGGCTAGAAGGAGACCCTACCTCGAAAAAACAACAACAAAAAAAGACCATCTCATTCTTCATGAGAATCAGACTTATGGACAGGAATTTAATTTTAGGTGTGGAGAGTTAGAAAAAGACACTTATGATGAATTTTATGTATAAATTGCATACCCAAATAAATAAATATATGAAGTTCTCTTTATGATGTTCCCTCTTTAATCTTTCTTTTGAAACAGACTCACACCAGCATTTCAAATTGTATAAATGCAACTAAACTACAAGCTCTTAAGCTTAATTGTTTAAAATTGTGTCATAGTATCTTAAATAAAGCTTTGTTGCATATCACATTTCTATATCTCTTGTTCATAACATAAGTATATAATCGACACACAACATATTATAAGAGTTATATTTGGGTTTATAAATTTTAGATATATGTTTTTTATTAAACCTGAGAATTAGCCAGGCGTGGTGGCGCATGCCTTTAATCCCAGCACTTGGGAGGTACAGGTAGGAGGATCGCCGTGAGTTCGAGGCCACCCTGAGACTACATAGTAAATTCCAGGTCAGCCTGAGCTGGAGTGAGACCCTATCTGGAAGAAAAAAAGAAAGAAAGAAAGAAAGAAAGAAAGAAAGAAAGAAAGAAAGAAAGAAAGAAAGAAAGAAAGATTTAAAACCTGTTAATTTATTCAACTTCCCAAAAGCCTTTTTTTTTTAATTTTTCTTTTTAGAGAGAGAGTGTGAAAGAGAGAGACAAAGAGAGAGAATTGGCACACCAGGGCATCAGCCACTGAAATCAAACTCCAGACACTTTTACCACCAGTGGGCATGTGCGACCTTGCACTTGCCTCACCTTTGTGTGTCTGGCTTATATGGGATCTGGAGAGTTGAAAATGGGTCTTAGGCTTCACAGGCAAGCGCCTTAACTGCTAAGTCATCTCTCCAGCCCCCAATATGCCTTTTATGTTAAGAAAATTTTAGCACACCTTTAATCCCAGCACTCGGGAGGCAGAAGTAGGAGGATCGCCATGAGTTCAAGGCCACCCTGAAACTACATAGTGGATTCCAGGTCAATCTGGACTAGAGTGAAACCCCACCTTGAAAAACCAAAAAAATAGAAAAAAAAGAAAATGAGTACATAACTTTAAGGACATTCCATTTGGTAGTACACAACTGGCAGAACTAAAACAAGAAAAATTTTGTATTGTAATGTGGAAATATCCAGTTCCATGCTATTAGGGTGTAATGGCAATGTATAATTTATCATTCTGATGGGGAAATTCATGAAGGTAATCGGCAGATATCAATGACAGATTTTGTTCTAAATTTATTTATTCAATTTCTCTAGGTGAAATATTGAAACAAATTTGCCATTATTCCCTAGATTGGTATTTGTAGCTCAGTAAGGCACCTAAGAATATGAAGAGGAAGAAAGACCAGCCGCCATGGGTAACTCCTCTGGTGTCTCACAGTTTCTTGGTGAAGATAATTACAAGTGTGAGTGGATTAATGTAGCTGGAGATACCAACAGTAAAATGTAAGCAACTGCATTTATCCCAACCTTGCTCATCATATTTATGGTACGTAGAGTCACAGCGTACGTGGGTTCACTAAGAGTGAGTTAAATACCCAAGCATTTACATACACATGACAAATTGTATTTGCTGAGCATTTAGAAACATGAACAATTTGTGCACGATCGTGTTCCAAACAATGAACTTACTAAGAAATACCCCATATAAAACTTGTGGAAAGTCTCATAAATACAATGAGAAGACATTTTGCAATGAGCCTCTTGCTTCTCCATTTCCTGAAGATCATTACCAAAGCAATGTGATAAAAAACATACCTTTGCTCAACAAAAGCCTTTTGAGCCCACAGTTCTTTTGCCACATGTAGTTCCTAAAGACAGAGTGGGACATTTCATGTAAAAGAAGACAAAGCACTCTTCCTGCCTGTGATTTCTCCTTTTCACATACACAGTATCAGCGCTGGGATTAGATTCATCTCACTGCATCCACCTTAGACATTCTCTCACTCACAGGGAGCCATGGGCCAATGCGATACTACTGACAGTAACACAGATCACTTCCAGACTGTTCCATGGGTTTAAAAGCCCATGGGAGGGCTGGAGAGATGGCTTAGTGGTTAAGGTGCCTGCCTGCTAAGCCTAAGAACCCGGTTCCAATCTCCAGGTCCCACGTTTAGCCAGATGCAAAGTGACGCAAAGGCGCAATGCCGCACTTGACCACAAGGGGGCACACACATCTGGATTTCGTTCACAGCAGCTGAGACACTGCTGGCACGCCCATCTCTATATTCCTCCCCCCCCCCTGTCTCTCTCTGTGTCTCTCTACAAAAAAATAATAAAAAATAAAAAATAAACAGTTTTTTAAAAAAGCCTATGGGAGGGACTGGAAAGATTACTAAGCAGTTAGTTCATTTGCTTACAACTCCTAAAGGCCCGGGTTCAATTCCCCAATACCCATGTAAAGCCAGAGGCATAAAGTGACACATGCAACTGGAGTCTGTGTACAGTAGCAGGACATCCTGCCATCTCTCTCTCTCTCTCTCTCTCTCTCTCTCTATATATATATATATATATATATATATATATATATATATATATATATATATATGTATGTATATATCCTTGCAAATAAATATGTTTGTTTACAAAAGGCTTACGCTATATTCCCCAGTCTTTCTCCTTGCACGGCTGCAGTAGTTCCTGATGGGTTGACTGGGTCCTTCAGGGATTCATGAAGAACTTTCTAATGGATCTGTGTAGACAGGCAGTATGTCCAGGAAATAAAATCTCATGATTTCAACCTATAGCTTATTCATAATATAATAACCCAAGTCAAATCTTCAGCTTCTCCAGCTGATATGTTCATTTTATTTAATAATAACAAACTTTCCTCCTCACTTGACCCTTAAGATCCAGGAATCATCTGTGCTTGCTTGCTGAAATTCCTTGATGTATACATGAAATCAATTACCACAGCACATGTACTTGACTGCTTCTATGTTCCTAATATGGTGTCGAGATAGGGTGTTGTTCTAGCCCAGGCTTTCCTGCAATTCGCTCTGTACTCTCAGGGTGGCTTCAAACTTACGGTGATCCTCCTACCTCTGCCTCCCGAGTGCTGGGATTAAAGGTGTGCGCCACTACACCCGGCTCCAGCATCTTTTTGATTGACAGTGTTGCGATTGTTCAGTATAAGCACATCATTAAAAATTAAAAATAAAAACTCAGGGCTGAAGAGATTGCTTAGTGGTTAAACACTTGCCTGTGAAGCCTAAGGACCCCGGTTCGAGGCTCGATTCTCCAGGACCCACGTAAGCCAGATGCACAAGGTGGTACACGCATCTGGAGTTCGTTTGCAGTGGCTGGAGGCCCTGGCGTGCCTGTTCTCTCTCTCTCTCTCTACCTGCCTATTTCTGTACCTCTCTCTCTCTCTCTCAAATAAATAAATAATAAAATATTAAAAAAAAAACCACAGAAGAAGAAATAACCTGGCACTGTATTCTGGATAAGTTTGGCCATGTAACTAAAAAGTAGTGGGTAAAGTACTATGGGTTGCATGTTCATTACATCAGAGCACATTAACTGTGAAATTTTTGCTTGGACTTTTAGAAAATGAATACCATCTCTCAATAAAATAAATTTGTATTATATAATTAAACATTTTAAATTCCATAATTTCTGAGATAAAAATGCTAGATTTCCCACCCCTTCGTGGTGAGTAGGTCTAGGTGTCAAAGTTCTGTTGAGTGACAGGAGAAGTCCAGAAGTCTAGAAATACCAATAAGGTTTTTGACATCTGACAAATGTTACCACCTACTGATACTTCTTTAGTAAGGTCCTCCTGTCATACCTGGGGAGGAAAGCTCTGTAACACAGTGACATTTCTCTTGCTGCTAAAGAAATTACTGATTAACGAGGTCTTGCTTCCCCAGGACCCACGTGGCGCATGCATCTGGGGTTCATTTGCAGTGGCTGGAGGCCCTGGTGGTTCCATTCTCTCTCTCTCTTTCTGCCTCTTTCTCTTTCTAATAAATAAACAAAATGAATAAAATAATAAATAAATAAATGATATAAATAAATGAAATAAATAAATGAAAACAAACAAACAAACAAAGAATGGCAGCCAAGTTCTTTGCCTCTTCATTGTGTAGAAAGTGGGGGCTCACAAATACATTATTTGTGTGGCCGTGTGTGTGCCTGGGAATGCAAAGGCAAATCAGGCTTCTTCCTTCCTCCATTGCTCTTCCTTTTAATTTTTTGAGAAAGGGTCTCTCAGTGAACCAAGAGCTCACCAATGTGGCCAGACTAGCTAGACAGCAAGTCCCAGGGATCCTCCTGCCTCCACCTCCCCAACACTGAGATCACAGGTGCACAAATAGCTAGGGACAACTTTTATGTAGGTTCTTGGGATCCAAACTCGGGTCATCATGCCCATATAGTAAGCACTTTACCAACAACTTAACCATCTATCTTCCCATAACAAACACGTTCTATTAACAATGAATAAATAAATGAATATTGGGCTTCAGTATAACAATAGCATAGCTTCTCACACTCCTTTGTGAAACATAACTAGCAATGCCCACCTCACTGAGTTTTACTAAAGAGTAGAAGGAAAGTGTGCCAGGTAGCTGGCATGTCTCTGAAGTTCATCCATGATGGATATTTTTCTGATGATAACTATGCCCAATCAAAGAGGATAGTGTGGCAATACTGTGGGCACTTTTTTTTGGAGAGAGACAGAGAGAGAGAGGGAGGGAGAGGAAGACAGATAGAGAATGGGCGCGCCAGCAGCTTCTCAGCTGCTGTGAACGAACTCCAGATGCGTGCGCCCCCTTGTGGTCAAGTGCAGCATTGCGCCCTTGCGTCACTTTGCATCTGGCTAAATGTGGGACCTGGAGATTGGAACCAGCATTCTTAGGCTTAGCAGGCAGGCGCCTTAACCACTAAGCCATCTCTCCAGCCCCCCGTGGGCACTTTTGTTAGTGACTAGAAGGATTTAAACTTGAGTTAGGGACACCAGATAAAGGTAGAAACGTAAGCAGGCACAAACATGTCCAAAGACAAACAAGAGGAGAAATAGATCGGCAATAACCTCATTCTAAGTAGGATTTGTTTCTCTAGATAACTTCCCTGCTCCAAATGACACAAAGGTGTTTGTGCTTCTCAGGCACATCTAAAATTACAGATCTTTGACAGACAGGTTCTGAAAGTCCACCACTCCCCTGTAGGAACCTTCTCTTTGTTCTCCGGAACAAACGATATGATTCCTAAGAAGGGCTGAACAGATCCTGAACAGGAAGTAGCAGACAATACAGAAAGAACACATCTGCTAGAGTTTACCTGGGTTGCAGGTAGATCAGAGAAGGAGGAAGAAATCCTGAAAGGACAGAATTTAAGTAGACAGAAACTTTATCACCCATATTTAAAAAACTATTAATAATTAAGGACTCTTAAATTTAACACCATGAATAGACTAAAAAAGGTGAAAATGAAATCTATTGAATGTTTATAGAGTTAAATTCAAAACCACTATCCATCTTCATGGCCAAAAAGCCTTAATTTTTCTGTAAACATGTAACTATGAAGCCTCTAAAGTTAACAATCATAATAATTGGTGTGATACTGCACAAGAGCTAAGAGACAGTGGTCCCCCATGCACTTACACAGACATGACAAACTTGGATTCAGTTTTGTTGTAATTCATTTCCTTTTAATGACACTGTGCCTACACTATTTGGCAAGGATGAACACTCTGAGTAAACAGTTGTCAACTGAAACCATGCTTACGAAGCCTGACAGCCCAGGATTGATTTCCCATTACTCACATAAAGCTAGATGCACAGAGTGGTGCATAAATCTGGAGTTCATTTGTGGTGGCAAGAGGACCTGGCACAATAATTTATTCATATTCTGTCTCTCTCTTTCTCTCTTCCTCTCTCTTTCTCTCTTCCTCTCTCTCTCTCTACCCCCTTTCAAATAAATAAATATATGAAAAAATAAAGATGAAAAGTATATAAATAAAAAGATATATATCCCTTTGACCATGAGCCAGAGTAAACCTTTCTTCCCTCAATTTTCTTCTGTTAGGGATTTGAACAGGTATGTCTTATATATGAAGAAATAGGAGGACCAGATATTAAATGGGAGAAATATTTAGTAAGTATGGTTGTCAAACCAGATAATACTTGACACCTTTTGCTATGGTTATGATTAACTAAAATTCTAGGATAATATGATATTGACCAAAGCATGAAATACTGGGAAAAAAAAGTATGTCAATCAACCACTTTCATATTTAATCCCAACGTGATTTATGAGGAACAAAAGAAAGACCAAAAGTCAGCCTGTAGGTCAAGATGTTTCGAACAGTCTTGAAGGAATTGTAGACAAGAACATTAGGGGCTGGAGAGATGGCTTAGCAGTTAAGGCACCTGCCTGCGAAGCCTGAGGACTCACATTCAACTGTCCAGATCACACGGAAGCCAGACGCACAAAGGTGACACAAGCGCAAGGTCACAAGCATCTGGAATTTGATTGTAGTGGCTGAGGCCCTGGCACACCAATTCTTTTTTTTTAATTAATTTTTTTATTGACACTTTCTATATTTACATACAAAAAAGCATACATTTCCCTCCCCTCCCTCCCCCCATTCCACTTTAGAACACCAATCTCCATCATATCCCTTCCCTCTCTCCATTAGTCTTTCTTTTAATTTGATGTCATCATCTTTTTCTTCTATTTTGAGGGTCTTGCGAAGGTATTGTTAGGCACTGCAAGGTCATGGATATCGAGGCCAATTTCTGTCTGGGCAGTTGCGTTGTAAGAAGTCATACCCTTCCTTTGGCTCTTCCATTCTATCCGCCCCCTCTTGCGCAATGGTCCCTGAGCCTTGGAGGGTGTGACAGAGGTGTTTCAGTGCTGGGCACTCCTCTATCCCTTCTTCTCAGCACTATGTTGCCTTTTGGAGGTCCCAGTGGTCATCGCCTTCTGAAAAGAGAAGCTTCTCTAACCAGACGTGAGAGTAGTGTTAATATGTGAACATGAATATTAAGTGTAGTGCCCCCAGGGCAGCTTGGTGGGAATAATATATACATTTAGTCAGACATGAGCAGGCTTTATACCCCAAAGGCTCATGACCTCCCCTGCCATAGACTTTTGCTTAGGTTTTTCAGTACCAGGCATGTATTCCCTCCCATAGAGAAGGCCTTCAGTCCAATTATGGCGCAGTTGGTTACCCCAAGAGTAGACATGCCACTATTGCACCCGTTCAGTCATTGGGCCTGTATGGCCAAACTTGAATATTCAGCATCCACTGTTTTCACTGCCAATGACTTCTGTCTCCCATACGGCTGCATGCAGTGCAGCTTTTTCCAGCTTTCAGTTGGCTGGTCTACAGGGAGACAGTTTTCTGCTCAGCACCAGCTTGCTTTCTCAGTGACCTTGCCTCTCAGGCAAGAGATGTCTTCAGCAATAGGGTCTTACTATCTGTTTCTCAAGGGAAACCAAGAGCTTTGGCAAAAGCCTTTAATGTTTTGGAAGCTTCCAGGACCTCCTTGGCCAACAACTCACTCACTGGAAGGTATCCCATCCCAGGCACTGAAAATTTTCTAGTAACAGTCTACAGCTTCTAGATGCTGGCACACCAGTTCTTTCTGTCTCTCTCCATCACTCTCGTTCTCTCTAAGATAAAAAATTAAAATTAAAAAACGAGGGCTAGAGAGATGGCTTAGGGGTTAAGGCGCATGCCTGTGAAACCTAAGGATCCTGGTTCGATTCTCCGGGTCCCACGTAAGCCAGATGCACAAGGTGATACATGTGTCTGGAGTTCATCTGCAGTGGCTAGAGGCCCTAATAAACAAATTAAACAAATTAAAATAAAATCTTTTAAAAAAAAGACCATTGGTACTGCACCAGCATAAACATGACAATACCATGATCCACTGAATGCCTGAAGATGGCTATTAGAAACATAACGTGCTAAGGCTCTTTGGTGTCATTTAAATCTCACGTATCTCCAGCACATGGCACCCTGTGGGTCTATTTGACTTCAGGAGCTGAATCACTGAAAATGGAGAATGCAAGTGTTTTACCACCCCAAATGAGTTTGCTCACTGTGACCAGTATATGAGGTAAACTTCTTTTCTCATACAAAATGAAGGTATGAGGATGTGATTTTGACTTACCTAAACAATAATTACCATCACTAGGGTTACAGCTTACTAAACATTCTTATCAGGAGCTCTGCCTCAGAAAAGCTTCAGATATTATTACTACCTATGTGCTGTGTTGTGTTTTTTCCTAGGATTTTCTAGGAATATATTTTTTTTTTTTGGAGAAAGAGAGAGAGAGACAGAGAGAGGGAGAAGAAGACAGAGATGGGTGAGCAAGCAGTCTCTCAGCTGCTGCAAACGAAATCCAGATGCGTGCGCCCCCTTGTGGTCAAGTGTGGCATTGCGCCCTTGCGTCACTGCATCTGGCTAAACGTGGGACCTGGAGATTGGAACCGGCGTTCTTAGGCTTAGCAGGCAGGCGCCTTAACCGCTAAGCCATCTCTCCAGCCCCTAGGAATATATTTTAAAAGTCAGGCTCACCCAGCAAAACTAAAAATATGCACAAATTTCGCCATAATTTTGCACACATAGAACTTCGTAAGGCCCAACATTGGTTTGGAGATTAGCAAGTGAGCCCAGCATGGCAGTGCACGCCTTTCATACCAGCACTGGGGAGGCAGAGGTAGGAGGATCACCGTGAGTTCAAGGCCACCCTGAGACTACATAGTGAATTCCAGGTCAGCGTGGCCTAGAGTAAGACCCTTTCTTGAAAAACAAAATAAAAAAATAACAACAACAAAAAAAAAATTAGAAGTGGTCAGTGTTCTGACTGGAAAATGAAATATGATTTGATTTCTGACCTCTTCCTTACATGTATAAGTAATTTATTTTCTTGTGTAAATATAGCAAAAGACATTGTAGTGAAATCAAAACCAGGTGCATGAAAGTATATGTTTCTGATACCTGTGTTCCTGCTGAATTTAGATATTAGACAGCCACCCCAGCCACCCCGTTCAGCTTGAATTTTAATCCTATTATGTAGAGATTGAAGATCTGAAGCACATGAAGCCAGCAGTGACATCAGTGACACTAGGAAATAAAGAAGAAACACCCACAAGCAAATGAGAACTCCTATGGGCTTCTCACAGCATTACTTCATATGTGGTGTCCCCATGTTAAAATGCAAATAAAATCTAAACAGCCATATTTGTTCACCATACTATTGCCTCACTAAGTAGATGCAATCAGATTGTGTCTATCAAAAATTTATAACATAGAGGGGCTAGAGAGATGGCTTAGCGGTTAAGGCATTTGCCTGTGAAGCCAAAGGATCCAGGTTTGATTCTCCAGGCCCCAGGTAAGCCAGATGCACAAGGGGCACATGCATCTGGAGTTCATTTGCAGTGGCTGGAGGCCCTGGCATGCCCATTCTCTCTATGTCTTCCACTCTTCTCCCTCTCTCTCTCTCTCTCTCCTTGCAAATAAATAAATAAAAATTGAAAAAATCTTTAAAAAATTAATAACATAGAAAACAAAATATATTTGTGCAGAATGTGGCATTACCAAACTACGTGTCACTACACTTGTATAGAAAGTTTGAATAACATAAAGAAGCCTTCCAGGTCAGGGGGACATCCAGTGATCACAGTTAAAAACAAATGTAGGGGGCTGAAGAGCTGGCTTAGCAGTTTAGAAATTTGCCTGTAAAGCCCAAGGACCCAGGTTTAATTCCCCAGGACCCACATAAACCAGATGCACAAGGTGGCACATATGTCTGGAGTTCATTTGCAGTGGCTGAAGGCCCTGGCATGCCCATTCTCTTTCTCCCCCTTCCTCTCTCAAATAAATAAAAAAATTTTTTTTTTAAAAAAGTAGGGCTGGAGAGATGGTTCAACTGTTAAGGCATTTGCCTGCAAAGCCTAATGACCCGGGTTTGATTCCCACATGAAGCCACATGCCCAAAGTCATTCTTTCTATGTCTCTTCTCTATCTCCCTCTGCTTGCAAATTAATAAAAATATTAAAAACAACAAATGTAAATTGACATGGTGTCATACACCTTTAATCCCAGCACTTGGGTGGCTAAGGTAGGAGGATCACCACGAGTTCAAGGCCAACCTAGAGTTACAGAGTGAGTTCCAAGTCAGCCTGGTCTAGAGTGATACCCAACCTTGAAAAACAAAAACAAAACAAAAAAGCAAGAAAAAAACAATGCATGGGTTGAGGGACTGGGAAGCTGACTCAGCAATGAAGACATCTGCCATGTACGCATTGAGTTTGACTCCTCAGAGCCGATATAAAAAGCTGGCATGGCAATGAGAATTGTTGGGTCTCACTGACTTGACCTCCAGGTTGAGAAAAGTACCCCATCTCAAGGAAATACTCAGACAGATGAGCATCATAGAAGAGCTCCGGACATTCTCCTCTGGCTTCTCCATGTGCGCAGTGGACATGCACCTGCGTACACACACATACGTACACCAAGCGTGATACAGTGGACCACACATACGCCACACATATGCGACAAACGTGTACAGTGTTGAGCTCCTGAGCCCCTGCCAGTTATTTATAATGACTTATTTCATTCAACATACAGGGATGTACAAACCTTCAACTCCGTCTATGCCATACACAGCAAAGAAGAAAAGAATGGGGCTGGAGACATGGCTCAGCTGTTAAAGGCCCTTGCTTGCAAAGCCTGACAGACTGGGGTTTGATTCCCCAGTGCCCACATAAAACCAGATGCACTAGGTGGCGCATGCATCTGGAGTTTGTTTGCATTGGCAAGAAGATCTGGCAGCCCATTCTCATTATACCTATCTGAGCCACGTCCTCAGCACTGGAATTCACTGGCGAGCCCGGCTGGCTTTGAACTCATGCCAGTCCTCCTGCCTCCCAAGTGCTTGGATGACAGGTATGAGTTACCATAATTATGAATTATTGTTTTAATAACTAGTTGGAAAGAAGGGTTTCAGTGGAGGGGGAATATGAGAAGGGGATAAAATAGGGTGGTGGGAGGGGTTTCTGATTAGGGCACATTGTTTATAGTATGGAAGTTGTCAATAAAAAGCTAAAAGCTTGGGGCTGAAGAGATGGCTTACCTATGCTGGGTAGTAACAGCAGCTCCTTCAAGAATAGCAGCCAAGGGGCTGGAGAAATGGCTTAGCAGTTAAGCGCTTGCCTGTGAAGCCTAAGGACCCCAGTTCGTGGTTCGATTCCCTGGTACCCACATAAGCCAGATGCACATGGTGGCGCATGTGTCTGGAGTTCGTTTGCAGTGGCTGGAGGCCCTGGCACGCTCATTCTCTCTCTCTCTCTCTCTTCTCTGCCTCTAATAAGTAAATAAAAATTTTAAAAATTTTTATTGAAAACTTCTATACTTACATACAAAAACCCATGATATTTCCCTCCCTTCCCCCCATTCCCCTTCAGAACTCCACTCTCTGTCATGTCCCCTCCCTCTCTCCATTAGTCTCTCTTTGAATTTGATGTCATCATCTTTATCTTCTATTATGAGGGTCTTGCAAAGGTATTGCACTGCAGGGTCATGGATATCGAGGCCAATTTCTATCTGGACAGTTGCATTGTAAGGATTCAACCCCTTCCTTTGAGAAGAAGGGATGGAGGAGTGTCCAGCACTGAAACATCTCTGTCACACTATCCAAGGCTCAGGGCCCATTGTGGAAGAGACGGTGGAAAGAATATAATAATTTTTTACAGTTAAAAGTTTGAAAGGTATTCCTAGTTGAAATGTAACTTTTGCAAAATGGGTGTGATACAGAAAGTTGCAGAAAAAAAAATGAAGATAATCTTATCCCCAAGTTTCTGAGTCCCCACCAACTTTCCCAGTCTACATTCTCAATTCTCTTCCTGCCTTACCAACATTTCTAACACATACTCGGATGGCATTCCAGCTCACCAAGCTGCTGAATCTACCTGGACTCACCTAATTCTAACTTTTCAACCTAAGAAAAACTAAATATCCCCGATGCTATAAGAACAGTAAGGAATTCCATACACGCTGGCCATAAGCTTCTAAAACCTGACTCCAGTTCTTCACCCCAGATGTCTATATGGCCTTTAAGTTTTAAAATTAGATAAATGGTGTCAAATGCTTTCAGAGAACATGATAGGTATGTTTTACTGGTGAAATGAACCCCCCCCCCCACACACACCCTCCTCCAGTCTCACATGATTGAGCCATTGGCCTCCAGCTGATGGCACTGTTTGAGGGAATCTGTGGGGCCTCGCTGGTCATGCTTCCAGCCGGAGCTCTCTGCTTCCTGTCACTATGATGTGACCAACTGCAGGATCCCACCCAAGCTCGGCTTCAACAACCATGCCTTCAATGTCATGACGGACTGTGTCCCCCGAAGCCCGAGCCTAAGTAAACCTTTCTTCCCTTAAGATGCCTCTAGGTTAGATGGACATATGTTCCTGTGTGAACTGAAAACCATCACCAGAAGGCTGCAGGGAAGGGAAAAGTGCAGGAAGAGAAACTGTTCTCTGTGGAAGACGTGTTGTTTGAAGACTTCAAAATGGACCTAATCGGCACTTGGACTCTGAGCTACGTTTACAAAATCAGTAGATTGTAAGTGTAGCCCCCATGGAGAAATGATGTTGATGTGGTAACCTAAACAAAAATATATATATATATGCTTACCCTTCTCCCCCACTGCCTGTCCAGTTCATATATAGAGTCAGTTCTTATTCTTATTCTGAGACTAAAGAAAATCTCACACCGGCCATACGCTGCTCTGTATAGAAAGTTAAGACAGACCCCTTAGGGCTGGGGAGATGGCGCTTGCTTGCAAAGTCTGATAAACCTGATTACACCAAGTTTGATTTCCCAGCGTCTACGTAAAGCTGGGTGCACAAAGTGGCCCATGCATCTGGGGTTCGTTTGTACTAGCAGGAGGCCCTAACGCACCCAAACTCATTCTGTTCCGGTCTCTCTCTCAAATAAAGAAATACTTTAAATGTTTAAAATATAGTTATTTATTTGAGAGAGCAAAAGAGAGAGAATGGGTGCGCCAGAACCTCCAGCCACTGCAAACGAACTCCAGATGTATGAGCCACCTTGTGCATCTTGGCTTACGTGGGTCCCGGGGAATCCAGTATGGGTCCTTTGGCTTTGCAGGCGAGCGCCTTAACCGCTAAGCCATCTCTCCAGCTCTACATTTTATTTTATTTTTTTCTAGAAAAAGAAACAAACTTGTGGTCGTTGTTCAGTTCCTACAAAAAGCTCAGGCCTGGATTGATGTAGCTAGTTTTCTTTGTTTGTTTCTCTCTTCCTGCAGCAAGCCAAAGCTTGCATGTGGGAAAGAAATTCCAGGGCGTTTCTGCCTTCTCCATCCCAGTTTCTCTCACATCACCCTCATTCCCTCCTTTGCAGTGGAACAAAGCCGGGTTTGATGAAACAGGACGTGCCATCCCCGCCCGCTGGGCCAGATCCAGTATTTCAGTCTGGCTCTTTCTCTTTGCGGCCACTCCTCAGGGTAATCGTAGCTGTGGCTGGTCACCCAACCCTAGTCTAGAACTGAGAAGCATAGACTTTATAACCTCTTTCTGTTGACATTTCATCACCTCTCCATATGACCCAGTGAAGACCTAAGATAGCCCCAGGCCCTAACAATTAGTACCTTGATCCCTTCTAAATATACATCTCTTTTCATTTCACCAGGGGGTTGGATCCAGCCACGGCCTTTTGGGTTTTTTCTTTTCTTTTGTTTGGAAAGTACAAGTTTCCTGTAGCCCAAGCTGGTTGCAAACTGGCTATGTGAGGGCTACATTGAACTTCTGATCCTCCTGCCTCCACCTGGTTTTTATTTAATTTTTATTTATTTATTTGCAAGGGGAAAAGGAGGAGAAGAGAGAGAGAATATGGCAGAAAGTCTTACCACTGCAAACAAACTCCAGACATATGAGCCACTTTGTGCATCTGGCTTTATGCGGGCTCTTGAGAATTGAACCCAAGTATCAGGCTTTACAAGCAAGCACCTTGACCCCGAGCCATTCCTCTAGCCCGCCCCCTGGTTTTATATATGCTTTTATGCAGTGCGGGGGATGGAACCCAGGGCTTGATACATGATAGGCAAGCATTCAATCAACTGAGCCGCCTCCCAAGACCCAGACATCACCTTTTGTCTGCAGATTTCTTAAGTATGAGTGGGTCTCTCAAACTGCAGGGATACACATAGTCATGTAGCAAACTTCTTTATTATTATTATTATTATTATGAACATACTTTGTATGGATGCACCATGTGTTGGTAGCATCTTATCCCTCTTCCCTGTCCCCATGTTTACTGGACTTGAGTTGAGAATAGACATAAAACTTTTCTTATGTGAGGCGAGCCTAACAGACTGGCCTTTTTTATGAGACAGAGTGAGAGCAGGAGTGAGCGAGAGAAAGAGAACTGGCACACCAGGGCCCCCAGCCACTGTAATCAAACTCCAGACGTGTGTGCCATTTTGTGTGCATGTGCAACCTTGCACATGCATCATCTTGTGTGTCTGGCCTACATGGGACCTGGGGAGTCAAACATGGATCCTTAGCCTTCTCAGGCAAGTGCCTTAATCATTAAGCCATCTCTTCAGCCCCAAACTCATTCTTGCTTGTCGATTTTGCAAGTTCATTCATTTTCTACAGCAGTGTTCCCCAGACCAACAAATGTGAATATTTAAAATACACAAAATTTTCCAAGGAGCTCATAGGTATGAACAAGCTTAAGGTAATCAATTTTCAGTTTCAATCAGGCATTTAAACTTTTATGAAGCCAATGTGAAATGTATCCACAGTGTAGACACCTCCCATATTACAGAAGGCTTACCTCCCGCCTCCCCTAAGTGTTTCAGAGGTGCAGTCCTTCCTGCCCTGTGTCACTTTCCCAGGGAAACTCCCGTGACGGCAGGCTTCCTAAAGGTCCCCTCTGTGCTGGTGGTCAAATACCTTATGTATTTCCACAAGGGATTTCAACAAGGGATTTTTGTGCACTTTTAAGATCATAATACCTGGTTATTTATAGAAAAGGGATTTCACTTTCAGAAATCTAAGTTCACAGAAACAGGCGTTGCCATGTCAGGACCAAGTATGATGCAGATGTAGGTACTTAATGCTGACGTGGAAAGACTGTGATACTTCAGTGAGCACAGCTTGTGAATAAATGGAGGGGACATATGTTTACAATTTCCGGTGACTACATGTGTTTATATAGGTGCTGCATGTGAAAAAAAGATTTGTAATGAATTGACTTTTCATGCTTTTGTGTTTTCATGCTTGTTGTTCATTTAAAAGGTAATGTTGTCAGGCGTGATGGCGCGTGCCCTTAATCCCAGCACTCAGGAGGCTGAGGTAGGAGGATCTCTGTGAGTTCAAGGCCAGTCTGAGACTACAGAGTGAATTCCAGGATGGCCTGGGATAAAGTAAGACCTTACCTTGAAGAAAAAAAAAAAAAGGTAATGTCTCCATTTTGTTTAGGTGCCTGTCATATCTACACCATATAATGACTCCTCTAGAATTTCAATAGGGGAAGAAAGGGGTCTGTGGAAAAGCAGAGGCTTGATAAAAATTTGAAAGTCACGTAAAAGCAGCAGATTGAAAAGGAAAACCCTTTCAGGCCATTGACAAGTAAATGACATCATTGAGAACACTTAAGAGTCCAAACCACTGGTAACTGCAGTACTAAGCCCCCAGGTATGCATCTCGGAACAAGCAACAGTAATTCCAAACAAACCCTGCATTCAATAGACCTGCTGCAGTGCTGGAGAGATGGCTTAGTGGTTAAGGCGTTTGCCTGCAAAGCCAAAGGACCCAGGTTCAACTCCCCAGGTCCCACGTAAGCCAGATGCATAAAGGGGCGCATGCATCTGGAGTTCGTTTGCAGTGGCTGGAGGCCCTGGCACGCCCATTCTCCCTCTCTCTCTCTCTCTCTCTCTCTCTCCATGCCTATTTCTCTGTCTCTCAAATAAAAATAAAATATTTAAATAGACCTGCTGTAGGTATCAGCAAAGGACAGACCAGATGATGAAAAAACAAACAACGAACAACCCTGAATTCACAACTTTCAATATGCGTTCCATTTTTCCCAAGCAAAAGTGATGACGTTGAGACCCAAATAAATGAAGGACTTTACCTCACCATTCTCCACCCTCTGCACTGACTGTGGCGTCTATTCCAGAAGGCCATGGAAGTTTCTCAGAGTCACCGATCGAGTCATCAGCAGGAGAAATGTGCTGGGAGTAAGCGGGAGTCTCCTGGTCCTCAAGGCAGCAAGAGATATAAATAAATAAAGGGATCTTTGTTTATGTAAGTTTTAATCCCTTTGGTAAAATTTCCTTGGCTCTTCAGAGCTGCACAAAGCAGGTTATAATCTTGGAAACAGCTTCCAAGACTGGCCAGTTGGAGTCCAGGCTCCCCTTACTGCTTTGTTTTGTTTTGTTTAGAAAAGTTAACTCTTAAGTGGCCTTGGCTGCAATGGCATCATCTTATCAAGGCCACAGAACATTCTGTTACTGTCACTTAACTGCTGGTTCTCAGGGTTTTGTGATTATTTTTGTTGTTGTTCTTTTCTTTTGTGATTAAGCAGGCTCTTAGAGTACCTCCAAAAAGGTGTTCACTTCAAAAATCTAGATTTGTATATATTGGCCAAGGTCATACTTCAGTATAGCTAGAGAACATAAGATAAGCTAATATTGACAGGAATATACATGAAATTGAGTGGATGTAGATGCACAATTCCTAGGATGCTACTAATGGATGGATTTGAACAGCAGACTGATATGAAAAATGAAGGGCTGGGGAGATGGTTCAGTGGGTAAAGTGCCCATATTGCAAAGATGACAACCTGATTTCTATCTGTAGTACCCACTTAAATATATGAGGTGTGGGGCTGGAGAGATGGCTTAGCGGTTAAGGCGCCTGCCTGCTAAGCCTAAGAGTGCTGGTTCCAATCTCCAGGTCCCATATTTAGCCAGATGCAAAGTGACGCAAAGGCGCAATGCCGCATCTGGAGTTTGTTCGCAGCAGCTGAGAGGCTGCTGGCGCGCCCATTCTCTCTTTGTCTTCCTCTCCCTCTCTCTCTGTGTCTCCCCCCGACCCAAAAAAAAATTTACAAGGTGTGTTTGCCATATAATCATGTGAGCTGGGCTACAATCTCAGCACTGAGGAAGCAGAGACAAGCAGATCCCTGGAGCAGTCTGGTCAGCCAGTCTAGCCCTACTTGGTGAATTCCTGGTCAGTGAGAGGTGGAGGACATTTCAGAGAATAGCATGCAAAGGTTGTTCTCTGGCATACAAACACATGCACACATGTACACACATACACACACACACACAAAGAAAAAAAAAATAAAACCAAATTTTACGGGTTATTCATTCAACACTTTTCAGAACAATTTTACAGAAAGGTTTGTGTCAGGCAGTGAGGCAGTCATGCCCGGGAGAAGTTGAGGAGGGAATGAAAATGGCCGTTGGATGGATACCACAAAGGAGGAAATGTGGTGATGTTACTTAAAAGCATTTGCTCATCCTGATTCTAGCCATGAATACTTGTCAATTTGGACAACATAACTAGTCTCTATTTCTTTTAGAGAGAGAGAAAGAAAGAGAGATAGAGAAAGAGAGAGAGAATTGGCACGCCAGGGCCTCAGCCACTGCAATCGAACTCCAGACACTTGCGCCACCTAGTGGGCATGTGCGACCTTGAGCTTGCCTCAGCTTTGTGCCTCTGGCTTACGTGGGATCTGGAGAGTTGAACACAGGTCCTTAAGCTTTGCAAGCAAGTGCCTTAATCACTAAGCCATCTCTCTCCAGCCCTATTTTTTTTGAGACAGGGTCTCCTGTAGCCCAAACTACAAACTCACTAGGTAGCTGAGGCTGGCCTTCAACTCCTGATCCTCCTGCCTGTACTTCTCAAGCACTAGGATTACAAGCATGTGCCACTGTCATGTTTTTAATTGGATATCTCTCTCATATGTTCTGAAGGCTTTTTCCCAGCTGATGGTATTTGGGAGGTGGAGCCTTGCTGTAGGAGGTGTGTTGTTGGGGGCTAAGGTGTGCTTTTGCCAGCTCCTCTTTGCTACAGATTAGCTGACTATCCTGCTGGTATTTTCTTTTATTATTACTAATTTTTATTGCAGAGAGAGTGAGACAGAGAGAGAGAATTGGCACGCCTGGGCCTCAGCCACTGCAATCAAACTCCAGACACTCGCGCCACCTAGTGGGCATGTGAGGGAATCCCCGATCTCACGTGTCACATCGCCCAAGGAGGAAATGAGAACCCCTCGCCCTTCATCTCTCTTCAGAGGCAGGGTTGGGCTCTGCTTTCTGATCACGGTGGTTAACACTCGCTGAGTCCTCACTATGCACCACAAACTGTTCAAGCAGCAGATGGAGGTGACGTCATATTCTTCCATCCTTGCAACAAACTCAGAAGATGGTTGCTACTGTGACTCTTTTGCAAGGAGGACTCTGGGGACAGACAGACAGGCTTTAATGGCTTCAAGACTACACATCACTGAGACGAAGGTCAGAATTCCATTCTGTTTCAGAGACCTATGGGGCATTCCTTCTCAAGGACTGATATCTAAAAGTAGGGACTAGCTTTAACATAATTTGATAGGGAATTGTGTGTTTCTTCTTTTTTTTTTATTTTTTGGAGAGAGAGAGAGAGAGAGAGAGAGAGAATTTGCCTGCCAGGGGCTCAGCCACTGAAATAGAACTCCAGATGTTTATACCACCTACTGGGCATGTGTGAACTTGCACTTTCCTCACCTTTGTGCTAACGTGAGATCTGGAGAGTAGAACATGGGTCCTTAGGCTTCACAGGTAAGCGCCTTAATGGCTAAGCTATCTCTCCAGCCCTGTTTCTTCTTCTTTTGATGCAAGTTTTATAACTAGCTCTTAGAACCTTCAGAAGCTTGGGAGAGCCATACTTCAGAAAAAATAAAGGATGGTAGCTCTCGTATAAACCATCAGAAACCCTAAGGCTGGAGAGATGGCCCAGCAGTTAAGGGCACTTGCTTACCAGGCCTGATACCCACATTCACTTCCCCAGTACACACATAAAGCCAGATGCATAGAGTGGGTTGCATGTATCTGGAATTTGATTGCAATAACAGGAGGTCCTAGCATCTCCATCTCTCTCTCTCTCTTTCCTCTCTCTCCTCTCGCAAATAAATAATGAGTGAAAGTATTTTTTTATTTTATTTTGTTGTTTATTTATTTGAGACAGGCAGACACAGAGAGAGAATGGGCATGCCAGGGCCTCCAGGCACTGCAAACGAACTCTAGATGCATGTGCCACCTTGTGCATCTGGCTTACGTGGGACCTGGGGAATCAAGCCTCAAACAGGGATCCTTAGGCTTCACAAGCAAGCACTTAACTGCTAAATCATCTCTCCAGGCCCAAAAGTATTTTTTTTAAATAAAGAAACTAATCACATTGCCTGTGTCCAAAAAACTACTTCTACCCCCTACTTTATGCCCTCTTTGCACCCATTTCTTTTACCTTTTTATATTCTGTCAAGGTCACCCAAAGATTTTATGAAACTATTTAATAAAATAACTTTGTGAAGGCATGAGTACTATGAAAGAAGTAAGAGTGAGAGGGCTGAGAGTGGCCAGGGGCCGGGTGTGTGGTGGTCTGGGAAGGCTCTTGAGATAATGCTGTGCCAAAGGTTCACAGGTTGAAGACCATCAGAGGTACAAATTCTACGGATGATCATTGCAAGTATGTGCAACCATAAGTGAAAAAGTTCACAGGTGGGCTGTGGGGGTAAGTCAGTTGGTAAAGTGCCTACTTTGTAAGTGTGAGGACCTGAGTTTGATATCCAGTACTCACGTAAAAATTCTGGACACAGTAGGCACACCTGTACTCCCAGCATTTATGGAGAGGTAGGAGGATTCATGGGGCTGCTTGTTCAGCCAGTTTACTCTAATTGGTGAACTCCAGGCCAGTGAGAGAACTTGTCTCAAAAAGATGTGGACCTCTCTCTCTCTCTCCCACTCTCTCTTGCTCTCACTCTTTCTCTCACACACTCTATCTAAAAACAAAAATAAAACCAAAAAAGGCCTGGAGAGATGACTTAGTGGTTAAGGCATTTTCCTACCAAGCCTAAGGCCCCATTTTTGACTCTCCAGATCCCACGATAGCCAGACACACACAGGTGAGGCAACTGCAACATTGCACACGCCCATTAGGTGGTACAAGCATCTGGAGTTCGATTTTAGTGGCTGAGCCCCTGGCTCTCTGTCTCTTTCTCTCTCTCTTGCTCTCTCTCACTCTATCTGGAAAAAAACAAAAGACATAGTGTACTTTCCTGAAGATGATACCTAAGGTTGTCCTCTAGCCTCCACATACATGCTCACACACAAGTACACACACATGCTCCTGTACACATGCATCCACAGACACACACCCATATGCACATGCAGAAATGTTTTAGTGCACAGAAAAGCAGGCGTGAGCATTTGACAAGAAGATGGGGTAGTAGCCGGCAAAAGGTAAGTTTTTGTGTTTTATTTTTGTACCAAGGAGGAAATGGGTTCGACAACTCACAGTACTCTGGGCTGTATTCCTTTGGAAATGAGAAGTCCCCAGAGGGTGCACAGCAGAAAAGTGCTGTGATGGGAATTCTTAGTGCTGTGGAGAAAGGGCCATCTGGGAAAGAAGTCGGGAGCGAGGGGCCAGGGACATACTGTATGGGTCCTGGCAGATCACCTGTGAGCTGGATAGGGATGGTGGTCCTGCTAGAGAGAGAGGTCTGTGCAGAACCCGACTGTATTTGGGAGATAGCCAAACGATTTACCACTGGCTGTTTTCCAGGGCACTTTCTACAGAGAAAGTGCTAGAAAATGCTGTGACAGCTCCTTCATATGGAATTTCAGCAGTTAGCATACCAGATTTTTTTTTTAATACTTTCATTATTCTGTTAAGGTTTTTTACAAATTTTTTCTCCTTAGACTGAGACCAGCTTAGCCTCACAAAACGCAAAAATAATTGACTGGATAACAAATGGATTGAGGAAGCATTGGGAGAGTAGTTTTAAAACACCGACAATCACCAGTTGGCCATACACAGTATGTTCTTCTGTTTTGTTATTTTTGGTCGGCTTCTATCAGCTAACCTCATGTATTTTTTTTAAATCAGGAACAATGCCTCCTCTTTGAATAAACATACATCCACAGCTACCTTCCCTCCTGCAGCCACAGTAAAACAAAGAGGGCTTTAAGATATCGCTGTTGACTCTTGCTCTGAACCAATATTCAGTACTATGGTGGTTTGACTCAGGTGTCCCCATAATCTTAGGAGTTCTGAAGGCTAGGTCTCCAGATAGTGGAAACCGGAGCCTCCTGGAGGAGGTGTATTGTTCGTGGTGGGCTTATGGATCTTATAGCCAGCTTCTCCTGGCCAGTGTTTGGCACACTCTCCTGCTGCTGTTTTCTGTCTGATATTAACCAGGAGGGGACGTCCACCCTCTGCTCATTCCGTGTTTTTTTCTCCCCTACCATCATAAAGATTCTCCTTGCGTCTATAAGCCAAAACAAACCTTTTTTCCCCCAGTAATGAGAAGGTATTTGTGGCTAGTGTGGTTTTTAATTCTCAATACCATCTTAGTCAAGGTCACTGTTGAGTATCTTCACTGGTGTTTGCTCTCTCTCCCATGGAACTGCATGTAACGTTGCTTTTTCCAGCTTTCTGTCAGCTGGCCCACATGGAGGAGGCTTTCAGCTCAGCTCCAGCAGGATTTCTCAGTGACCTTGCAGCCCAAGTATGTGGAGTCTTCAGCAATGGGGTCTTACCATCTATTCCTGGTGGGAAACCACGGGCCTCGGCAATGGCCTGTCATGTTTTGGGTTATCTGTGACCCCCCGGCCAACACATCAAAAGAAATTTTGTCTTAGGTATACCTAGAGGCTCATAGCCTAGGTGATTCTAAGTCCTGTGAAGTTGATAACACAAACCATCACAAATGCTACATTTCCAAAGACATTTGAAAGGATCATGGGAACACTGGGAAATGTTAGGCATCACCAGGAAAGTAGAATGTGAATACATATTAAAATTTAAGGAATAATCTGGGCTAGGGATTCCCCAGAACCCACATAAGCCAGATGCACATGGGGGTACATGCATCTGGAGTTCATTTGCAGTGGCTAGAGGCTCTGGCATGCCTGTACTTTCCTTCTCTCTCTCTTTTTTCTCTCTCTCTCTCTCTCTCTCTCTCTCTCTCTCTCTCTCTCCCTGTCTTTCTCTCTCTCATTGCAAGTACATAAGTTAAAAATGTAAGGAATAATCAATTAACTAGTAATTATTAGACATTAACCAACCTTTGCTTCCAGCATTAGACTGGATGAGAGCCCCGTGCAGCCATTAGAGGACACATGGCTTCTGGAAAGGTACTGGGCTTTTCTTCATGCCATAAGTCTCCACAGAGGAGGGGAGATTGACATGGTCTTATGACCTGATGAACTCATTCATTTGTGGTGTGCTAGAACAAGAGTGGGCTCTCAGTTAGACAGGACCCCTTAGGACAAGAACAATAAATGGAAGCTTGTCTGAAACTCTTACACAGATGAGTGAAAATCAGGAAAAATAACATATAGGACGAGACTTTTTAAAACTGTAGATTTTAGAAATCTTGAGATACAGACTATAGGCCAGTACTGTGTAACGTTTCCAAGAGATAGAAGGGTTTCCATTACTAGTAACACTGGCTTAGCATGGGAAGTTGCAAACTGGAGGTATATAGGTTAAGTTTAACTTGTAGTCTGTTGTGTGACCTGTAGGCTTAAGAATAATTTAATTTCTTCACGTGATTAAGAGGATGAAGAAGAATGATCAGGATCCAGTTGATGCTTTTAATCCCAACACTCAGGAGGCAGAGATGGGAAGATCACCGTGAGTTCCAGGCCACCTTGAGATTACATAGTGAATTCCAGGTCAGCCTGGGCTAGAGCAAGACCCTACCTCAAAAAACCAAAAAGGAAAAAGAAGAAGAATCAGGGGCTGGAGAGATGGCTCAGAAGTTAAAAGCACTTGCTTGCAAAGCCTGATGGCCCAGGTTCAAATCCCCAGTGCCCACATACAGCCAGATGCAAAAAGTGGATCTAGAGTTCTGGTGCACCCATTCTTTCTCTCTCTCTCTTCTTCTTTTTTTTTTTTTTTTTTTTTGGTTTTTCGAGGTAGAGTCTCACTCTAGTCCAGGCTGACCTGGAATTCACTATGTAGTCTCAGGGTGGCCTCGAACTCACGGCAATCCTCCTACCTTTGCTTCTCGAGTGCTGGGATTAAAGGCATGCGCCACCACACCCGGCTTTCTCTCTCTTTCTCTCTCTCATAAAGAAATAAATGAACATGAGATTTACAAAAAAGAGTAATATTCAGTAGTACATAAAAACTAAGGAAAAGATTTCTCTCTGAGACGATAGGTAAAGGAACCCCTCTGTGTTTCTCTCACCAAATAGAACTATATATGTGAAGTTATAACTGAAGGAAAACTGAAAGGTGGGGCAAACACCAGGTCAGCTAAGGACTTTCAAAGCCTAGAAATAACACAGTGCATAATTCCCTGGTTCGCTTTGTTTGGTTTGATTCTGTTCTTTGTCTCATATATCTAAGACTTTGCTTCACACATGTTGGGCCCTAGAAACACCCGTGAGCACAGACAGGAAACAAAAAAAAAACTTAAAATATCTTTGTTCTCCTTACCCAAAGAATCAGGAAAGGAGGACCCTAGCCAAACAGGAAACTTCTAGACATTAACCTCTATGGCTTGCTAAATACCACAGGAAGAAGCAACAGTGGCCCCAATCATGTCAACCACAGTGCAGTGAGGCGTCAAGGTTGTCCTCAAGTTGAGAGCTTGCAGAAGGCACTCGGACGCCTTCCAGTGGTGGCATCAAAGACAGGACTTACAGCCTTGCCTGGCACTATGAGCCCTGCCCCATCCACAGCATCACATGTTGAGCCCAAGCTGGTAGCGGGCCCAGCATTAACGACGTGTGCCTTTCTTGCCATGCTGAGCAGCGCCACAGAAAGCTTTGCCAAGAGTCAAAAGTTTTACCATACCCCAGCAGTAACGGGGCCCTCCCCTCCACCACCTGCATAAATCACATGGGGAGCCAAGCCACTTGTTCTATCCCGGGAGGAGCCAAGAGGCCCTGGCTCCTATGCCTACTACCACTGACTCAGTGGAGGGTCCCACGGCATAGCAATATGGGCATCTGATCTGAGTCCACCTGGACTGTCTTTGAAAAAAAAAAAAAACAATTAGCCTGGCGTGGTGGCACATGCCTTTAATCCCAGCACTGGGGAGGCAGAGGTAGGAGGATCACTGAGTTTGAGGCCACCCTGAGACTACAGAGTCAATTCCAGGTCAGCCTGGGCTAGAGTGAGACCCTACCTCGAAAAACCAAAAAAAAAAAAAAAAGAAAAGAAAAGAAAAAAATATATGGGCTGGTGAGATGGCTCACCAGTTAAGGTGCTTGCCTGCAAAGCCTAAGGACCCAGGTTCGATTCCCCACGTAAAGCCAGACACACAAGGTGGCCTGTATGGCACAGTGCAGGTCAGGCCCTAGCCAGGCCGCCTGCTAGGAGGAACCAGGAAGTGGCTTCTGTGGCCATGGCATTCTGCACAGGCCTGGCGTGAGAACAGCTAACTTGCCCCATGCCCACAAGCAACCTGATCTGCCTGGAGACAGGCTGTCATTGGTCACAAGAAAGGAACTACCCCATACAACGATTGGCCAGCCAAACCCTTAAAGCCCCCTACACGTCCCTGAGTAAAGCAGTTTGCAGCCGCTCCTCCTTTGCCTGCTTCCACTCAACTCCCCGTGTCTGTGCCGTGACCCCGCGCATCCCCTCCCGGGCTGGCCCTAGGAGAGACTCCAAAAGTGGCCCATGACCTGGAGTCCATTTGCAGTGGATAGAGACCCTAGCATGCCCATTCTCTCCCTACCCCCCCTCACTGACTTTCTTATAAATAAATAAATAATTTTTAAAAAATTAAAAAGCCAGTCATCCCAAACTGGCACTCAAGGATGCCACTCAGGTAACTTCCCTATCAACCAACATGACACACGGCCACTCAGCACATGCCCCGTGGAAACATAGACAGCTTTACATTCCCCAGAACATGCAGCCAAAGCTGCTTCGAGAGAGACTTGATGCCTTCCCACTGCCAGGAGATCTGCCCAGGCAGTTAGCTGGTGTCCTGGCACTGTTCTTTTGTCTAATATTGGCTCTCTTTTTTAAGATTTTATTTTATTTCTTAGAGACAGACAGAGGAAGACAGAGAGAGTGAGAATGGGCATGCCAGGGCCTCCAGCCACTGCAAACAAACTCCAGATGCATGGGCCACCATGTGCATTTGGTTTACATGGGACCTAGAGAATCAAACCGAGGTCCTTAGGCTTCACATTCGCCTTAACTGCTAAGCCATCTCTCCAGTCCTAATATTGGCTCTTGATACCCTGCTGGTCATCAAGTTTTCAGTGTGCCTGACAGTTCTGTGGGTAGCCAAAGACTGAGCTCTAGCAGTTCCTATATGAGCACAAAAATTGTTCTTAGGGGGCTGGAGGGATGGCTTAGCAGTTAAGGCATTTGCCTACAAAGCTAAAGGACCCAGGTTCAAGTCCCCAGGACCCACGTTAGCCAGATGCACAAGGTGGTGCATGCATCTGGAGTTCATTTGTAGGGAACCGTTGGGCACTAGGTGACCAAAAGTGCCTACATCTTGAGTAGTGACTCCATCTTGTGATAAGTTGTCTGTTCTGGGAAGTGGCAAGGTTTGCAGTTATCTATTAACCCATGCACAGAGAAAGAACAATGACCCACAGAGATTGAAGAAGTCGTTATCTTGTGGTTTTAGGGCCAGATCCTTATCCTGTGAAACATCTTGTGGCTTTGGGGTCCTTGACCTGTGGTATTTGGAATTGTAGCAATACCTAAACTGTTGACAAACTTCCCTGTTCTGCTGCATAAAAGGCACTCTAAGAGTAATAAAATTCACAGCTTGATCAGATCCTTGTCTTGCTGTCGGTTCCTTGTGTCTCTTGTCCCTTTCATTTCAGGTTCTCTAGGGTCCTTACTCCCGTTGAAGCCCCGCTGGCCGGGGCATTCATTTGCAGTGGCTGGAGGCCCTGGCAAACCCATTCCCCCCCCTCCCTGTCAAATAAATAAATAAATAAAAATAAAATATTTTTTTAAAATTGTTCTTGATGTTTTCCTCACCGATCTTGCCAAAACAAAGGCGCTATTGCCTCACCTACCTTCTAGAGGAAGTTCAAGTCCGTCCACTCAGTGGCAGCAGCTACCAGGCACTGGACCGCTTAACATGGAAGAAGCTGAGTGACGCGATGTTCACGGCAGGGCTGTGCTCTTGCTGGAAAGCATGGATAACGTTGACCTTGTGATTATGCCAGATAAGCCTCCAGTCATGGCGGCAGTTCCGTCTCTGTGACTTGTCGCTCTCAGAGCAGACCTGGCAGCAGTGGTTACCTGCCCAGAGGTCCTGGCTGTTCTCAGGATCCCAGGATGTCCACTAGCACCCCCACATTGTCGGTCTTAAAGCTGTTCACCATTTACAACCCCTTGAAGTTTCAATGTTCTTGCTAAGTTTTCAATCAAGCATCTCAATAAATTAAATATTCTTTCTTTAGATATCTCTGAAATTCGTTTCAAGAAGAATGGGAAGCTAGTTTTATTTATTTTTGTTTTGTTTTTCCAAAGTAGTGTCTCACTCTAGTCCAGGCTGATCCGGAAGTTACTATGTAACCCCAAACTCAAGGTAATTAATTCTCCCACCTCTGCTTCCTGGGTATTGGGATTAAAGGTGTGCGCTACTACACCCAGCTTTGAAGCTAGATTCTTCTTTTTGTTTTTGTTTTTTTGAGGCAAGCACAGCAGACGGGCCTTGTTTGTTATGAGAGACAGAGAGAAAGAGAGAACTGGTGTACAAGGGCCTCTAGACATTGTTACTGAACTCCAGATGCATGTGCCACCTTGTGTGCATGTGCGATCTTGCACATGTCACCTTGTGTGTCTGCCTTACACGGGATCTGGGGAGAGTCAAACATGGGTCCTTTGTCTTTACAGGCAAGTGCCTTAACCATTAAGCCATCTCTCCATCCCGGAATCTAGATTTTGACTTGATATTTTAGTGGGGCTAGATGACCTTTAAAAGAGCCTGTGGGGCTGTACAACTGATTTAAATTTTTGTTTGTTTTTCGAGGTAGGGTCTCACTCTAGTTCAGCTGACCTGGAGTTCACTCTGTATTCTCAGGGTGGGCTTGAACACACGGCGATCCTCCTACCTCTGCCTCCCGAGTGCTGGGATTAAAGGCGTGTGCCACCATACCCGGCTTGATTTAAATATTTTAAGTCAATAGGTGATACTTTTATTTCTGTTTTTTTTTATATTCAAAGGAATCAACTCTGCAGCCATTTTCTTACTCCCTTCTTCTTTCCCTGACCTCTTCTCTTTTGAGCGTGTGTGTGTGTCACTCTGTGGATTTCAAACTCACTATGTAGCCCAGTGTGGCCTTTAACTCAAGGTGACCCTCCTGCTTCAACCTCTAGAACACTGGGATCACAGACGCGAGCCACCACAATCAGTCTTTTCATCTCTAACAATTAGATGTGCAGGCTGGTGTAGGAGCCAGGTAGCTTTCAGCACACGGCCTCAACAAAGGCTAACTGTTAAAGCAGGTGGAAAAGGGAGCTTTCATTACTGTAGCTTTTGCATTGGAAAATAGAATTTTCTTCTGTTGTGGTTCTCTCCCACCTTCACCTCTTTCTCTATTTCCTCTGGGAACTTCAGTTCCAGCACCTCTGACCTCTAAAAACTGGAAAGAGATGCCATAATATCCAGGTCTTGGTCCTGGAAGATGGACCTAAAAGTCTTTTACGAATTACATTGGAGCTGGGTATGGTGGCGCACGCCTTTAATCCCAGCACTCAGGAGCCAGAGGTAGGAGGATCGTCATGAGTTTGAGACCACCTAAGACTACATAGTGAATTCCAGGTCAGCCTGGGCTAGAGCAAGACCCTACCTCAAAAAAAAAAAATAGAATTGCATTGGGAATGTTTCATGCTCCACCTTTATCTCAATTCATTCTGCACATTTTAAATATATTTACTTATTTATTTATTTGCAAGGAGACACAGAGAGAGAGAGACAGAGAGAGAATAAGAATGGGAAAAAATAAAAATAAAAAAATGGGCATGCCAGAGCCTCCAGCCAATGCAAACCATCTCCAGACACGTGTCATATTGTGCAACCAGCTTTACATGAGTACTGGGGGTTCAAACCTGGGGCATTAGGCTTTGCAGTCAAGCACCTTGACTGCTGAGCCCTCTCCAGCCCCCATTCTACACATTTTATGGAATACCTACCACCAGCAGAACATTGGGAATACAAAGGAAAAAGAATAACACCTGATATTAAAGAATGTCTGGGGCTTCTGGGTTTGAGTAGAAGGTGACTTGGATGGCCCTAATTCATGAGAGGACCAGATGCTATTGGAATGGAGACAGGCTATCTGCCCCATTGAAATACGAGATGAAGATGCTGAGGAGTGGCACCTTGGTGAAACAAAAAGGTCAATAAGGAGCTCCAGAGAAGGTGAAGAAAGCATACACACACATGCTTAAGGAGGAAAGAGGTGGCATGTGTTGGGAGTTTCAAGGTAATTCAAATTTAATGAAGCAAATAAACTGGAGATTAGACCTAAATGGGCTAAAAGTGGTGTTTCCTTCTTGGGATGTTTTCTCTAAAGTAGAACCAGTAGCCAGAAGCATTCATTGAAGTGCTTACCATTTAATTTAGGAAATTAAACCACCACGACTAACATGAGTATCTATAAAAATCTTCTATTAGGACTGGAGAGATGGCTTAACAGTTAAGGCATTTGCCTGCAAAGCTAAAGGATCCTGGTTCGATTCTCCAGAACCCACGTAAGCCAGATGCACAAGGGGACGCATGTATCTGGAGTTTGTTTGCAGTGGCTAGAGGCCCTGGTGTGCTTCTCTCTCTCTCTCTCTCTCTCTCTCTTTCTCTCTCAAATAAATAAATAACATATACTTTTTAAAAATCTTCAATTAGATACATAGGCTGTCCTGATTATACAAAATTGCTATTCCCCGAGTTTAAGGAATTATAGGGGCATCAATAACTTCCAGTGTAATAGTGAGTCATAAGGGAAAGCGTACCTTACTATTTCAATACATAAAGACTAGAGCCAGGCGTGGTAGCACCCGCCTTTAATCCCAGCACCTGGGAGGCAGAGGTGGGAGGATCTCGGCGAGTTCGAGGTCACCCTGAGACTTCAAGTCAGCCTGGGCTAGAGGAACACCCTACCCCGAAAAACCAAACAAAACAAAAATAAAAAATATTTTTTAAAAGATCGTAAATACCTTAAAGCTTAAAGCAATTTTGCTGGGCTGGAGAAAAGGCTTAGCGGTTGAGGCGTTTGCCTGCAAAGCCAAAGGATCCCGGTTCGATTCCCCAGGACCCACGTATGCCAGATGCACAAAGTGCACATGCATCTGGAGTTCGTTTGCAGTGGACGGAGGCCCTGGCATGCCAATTCTCTCTCTGCTGGCAAATAAATGAATAAAATTTAAAAAGAAACAATTTCGCTATTTTTGCAAATGAACACAAAAAAAAAAATGGCATTAACAAGAAAATGATGGTCAGTATCCATGTCATTTACTGGTCTGATGAGGTGGCAAGCCTATTATACTAAAGGACATCGTAGCTGCACTTATAACTGTGAAAGCCTTAGGGAGCCGTTCAATAAAGCTGCACTGTCTGATCGTGAACAAAAGTGCTTCCACTGATAAAAATGTCTTCCATTGCTGGGTGAGGAGCAGCAAGCAAGTTGGTTTCCAGAATCTTCTGCTTTCTTCATCAACAAAAATTAATGTTACTTCTTCCTCCAAAGCTTTGACCTTTATTCTGTACATTAAAAAAAAAAAAACAACTGCCTGCTGTCAAGCCTTCATGGAAAAAAAAAATAACAACATTTGGAGGTAGTGACAGCAACACAGAGCCCTGGAGAAGATGAGACACAGAACTCCGCTTATAGAACGAAGCCCAACACCAGCGCGCGAGATGACTAAGTTTGAGCTCGGGAGGCACCCGTAGGTCGGAGTCGTTGGTTCAGGCACCGGAAGTAACCACCGGGGGCGGGTTCCTTTCTGGGCGATCTGCGCTGTGTACGCGCTGCTGCTGTGGTGTGGTGGGAAGCCGTGGGGGTCGGAGAGCATGGAGCAGGCGGCGGGGAGGTTCGTGGTGGTGGGCGGCGGCATCGCGGGCGTGACGTGCGCGGAGCAGGTACGGGTGGGCGCGGGGCACCTTCCCCCGCACCCTCCCCGGCGGACCGCGAAGGCCGGGTTGCGCGTAGCCGCTGCCCGGACCCCCAGTGGCCGGGCGCTCTTCCGGTCCCTCCCTCGCCTCGCCCCCAGCGTTCGCGGCCCTGCCCGTGTGTCCCGTGCGCACGCCAGCGCCTTGCGAGTGGTACTTCTTATGCTGCCTCAGTTTCCACGTAGGTGCCCAAGTCTGTCATGGGTTGTAGCTAGTTCCTAACACATCCCGTGCGTGCGTGCGTGCGTGCGTGCGTGCGTGCGTGCGTGCGTGCTGTGCTCCCCTTGGGAAAAGCTACGCGATGATTCCAAATGTTCCATATTGAAAACTTACCCCACTGAAGATGAATGAAAATCTTATTTTAAAATAAATGGAACTTAATAGAATTACTACATAGAAAGATAGTTTATTATTTGGATAATAAATTGGTATACAAAATAAGTAATATTACTTTTGTTCAGGAAGTCTTTATTAATCTAGTGTAAACATTTCTGTTTTATCTTTAGAAGAATTGAGCATTATTCACCAGTGTTGTATAAATATGAACAAGTGGGCTGGAGAGATGGCTTAGCAGTTAAGGCGCATGCCTGTGAAGCCTAAGGACCCCGGTTCGATTCCCCAGGTCCCACGTTAGCCAGATGCACATGGTGGCGCATGCGTCTGGAGTTCGTTTGCAGTAGCTAGGGGCCCTAGCGTGCCCACTCTCACTCTTTCTCTCTCTCGCTCCCTCTGTCTCTAATAAATAAAAATAGATATGAAAAAAATAAATAAATATGGAAACTTTTGAAAAAGAAATGGTGAATTTTTAACGCGGTAGGTCAGTAACATTACTACGATTGTACTATCACCCTCCCATGCCATTTTAAAGCAATACTAAAGTTATGTTTGTTTTTTCTATCTCTTTTCTCTGTTTTCAAAAATAAGTTGGCTATTAACTTTCCATCAGAAGACATCCTCCTGGTAACGGCTTCTCCTATTATTAAAGCAGTTACAAATTTTAAGCAGGTAAGAACTTTCAATAACTTTGTCAGTATTACATTGAAGAGATTGAAGTGATTTGCATAATGAATATGGTAATTGTAGCATTTCCCCCCTCTTTCTAATTGGCAATCATCAATTGAACTGATAGTGTACAACATGTTTTACTGTATTTATGTAATGTGGGATGGCTAAACCAAGCAGTATAGCATATGTTCTGTGATGAGAACATTTACTTAACATCTACTGTCTTAGCATTTTCTATATGTGCAGTATATTGTTATTATTAACTGAAATTATGATTTACAATAGATATCTTTCGATTTATTCCTATTTCTAAGTTTTTTGTTCTTGTTTTCGTTTTTTTGTTTGTTTGTTTGTTTATTTGTTTGGTTTTGGTTTTTTGAGGTAGGGTCTCACTTTAGTTCAGGCTGACCTGGAATTCACTCTATAGTCTCAGGGTGGCCTCAAACTTATGGTGATCCTCCTACCTCTGCCTCCTGAGTGCTGGGATTAAAGGCTTGCGCCACCACGCCTGGCTAAGTGAAAGATGCAGAGAGAGAGAGAATGGGAACGCCAGGGCCTCAGCTACTGCAAACGAACTCTAAACACATGTGCCCCTTGTGTGCATGTGCAACATTGTGTGCTTTGTCACTGTGTGGCTGGCTTAACGTGGGACCTGGAGATTTGAACATGAGTTCTTAGGCTTCACAAGCAGGTGCTTTAACTGCTCAGCCATCTCTCCATTCCCCTCTTTCTAACTGAAGTTTTATGCCCTTTGACCGTGATTACTCCCCTCCTGTCTGGTAGCCACTCTTCTGTCTCTGTGCCTTCATCTGTTTTATACTCCATATACTAGTGAGATCACGCGGTATTTGCCTTGTTATGCCTGCCTAAGTTCCCATGGCATAGTGTCCTCTGGGCTCATCTATGTGATCACACATGTCAGGATTTTGTCTATTGTAATGTATTGACTAGTGTTCCATTGTATGCCTATTTGGCACTGTCTAGCCATTAGGGGCACGAGGAGCTATGCTTGCATCACACACTCTTGTTTTATTGTTGCAGTATTTTCTCTCTGGTTAGTTAACTCCACATATGTGGGATCTGTGACTATAGACCAACTGTAGTTGCTTTACCTACTTATATGTGCCAATGAGTCCATACAAATCAGCTCCTTTGAGATGGGAAGATGGCTTAGTGGTTAAGGAGCTTGGTTAAGTTCCCTAATACCCATGTAAGCCAGATGCACAAAATGACACATAATGTCTGGAGTTAGTTTGCAGTGGCTAGAGGCCGCAGTACACCCATTCTCTCTCTCTATCTGCCTCCCTCTTTCAGATAAATAAAATAAAATAAATGGGCTCCTTTATTATTAAATTATTGCCTTTTTGTCTCACTTTAGGTTTGACTAAAGTGCATCTTGTCTGAGTACAGCTACTTTTCTTGCTTTCCATTGGCCTGGAGTGAGTGCCCTATTCATCTTTCCCTTTCCCTCCATGAATGTCTTTAAGGCAACTGAATCTCTTATAAGTGGCATAGACTTGTATCTTGTTTGCTTAAACCAAAGTCATTCTATGTCCATTTTTAGAGAATTTAATCCATTTACTTTCAAGGTAAATATTGATAAAGACTTCCCCCTGAGAGACAGAGAAGCAGAGAGAGAGAGAGAGAAGCAGGCTGGCCTCAAACTTACTATATAGCTAAGGATGGCCTTGAACTCCTCACCTTTCTGCCTCTACCTCCCAACTACTCAGATTATAGGCATAATTCACCATGTCCAAATTTTCCATTTCAAAATTATTTTTTGTGTTCTATCGACCTTCCTTTCTCCATCTCTGTAACATCATTTGTGATGAGATAATCTTCTGTAATGATATTTTATAACAACCAAAAAGTACCAGTGCATGATAGCACACAATCCATTCAAAACACAGGCTACATTGAATTTTAAATAAACCAGAGTATGAAAATTCTTTAATATTATCTCAAACTCTACATTTGCAACTAATCACTAGAAACCAGCACTTACATACGTGTGTGTGGGGGGGTGTGATCATAAGAGTATCTGAAAAGGCTATATGTGTATAATGCCTACTTGCCTTAATGTATGTCACCCAAAGCAACAAACTCCCCCAGTCCAAATGAGAATCAAATGTAGGGTTTGAAGGAGAGGTAAATTAGAAGCTATCTTTTGGTAATCTTGACTTTAAAGCTATTTGTAAAGATATAAATCAGTGCCATAATTCCCTTGGTTAATTTGTTGTGTTTTGGCAAATACAAAAACATTTTTCATTAAGAATGTATCTGCTCAGTGTGTTAGATGTATTGTTGTTACTTTTAACTGTACTAAGAAATTCTTAAAAATTTTCTCAACCTTAGTTTTCAATGTGGCAAATGCTCCTGTGTGCAGTTCATATAAATAAAAAGGTCTTTGGAATCCTCAGTAACTTATGAGACTATAAAGGTATCTTGAAAAACAGGAAGTTTGAGAGTGAAAAGGGCTGTGAGGTTCTGTGGTCCTTTATACAAGATAGGGAGTTTGGTTTCAAGAGTGGAAAGGATAATAGATGAGAAGGATGTGCTAGCAGAGAGCTAAGTAGAGTGGGCAGAAGGTGAAATTTCTACAGTTCAATCTTAGCTGGGTAAAAAAGAGGGAGGTACTGGCTCTAAAGCACAGGAAACAAGAGCTCAAAAGGCCAGATGATACCATGGCTGTACTCTCTCTTCAAGGGACCTAAAGCCCTTCCACTAGGCTCCACGTCTTAAAGTGACCAGCAGACTTTGAGCATGTGGGTCCTTGGAGGACATGAAGATCCCAAAAGCACAGCTGTGCAGTTGACCAGCTCTCCCTTATGAGCATGAACCAGTAACATACAATGAGTGACAGTGTTTCGTTAAGATTCCTGCAATATCTTCTTAACATAGACATTTTTAATCTCTTTGATTTAATAAAGGTTTCTAAAACACTGGAAGAATTTGATGTTGAAGAACAACCCTGCACTGTGTTGACAAATCGCTTCCCCAACCTTCAGGTCATCAGTTCCAGAGTGAAGCAGCTGAGGAGCGAGGATCACGTAAGTTTTTCTTTTAAAAAAAAAAATTTCATTTATTCATTTATTTGACAGAGAGAGAGAGGCACATAGAGAAACAGAATGGGCATGCCAGCGCCTCCAGCCAGTGCAAACAAATTCCAGATGGATGTGCTACCTTCTGCATCTGGCTTATGTAGGTGCTGGGGAATTGAACCTGGGTCCTTAGGCTTCACAGGCAAGTGCATTAACCATCAGCCACTGTGCCATTCCTCCACCCAATACTTTCTTTGTACTTAAAAACATATTTCTCTTGTTACTTCTTGTGAGTCTCTAAAATGTCAGGGTCAGGCTCTGGTTTCCATTATTAGAATATGTACACGTTTGCGACAGGTATATAATTAGTTTATGACATTTAAGATTCCACGTTTCAGATTCTATTGATGTGTGTAAGATGTCTTGGCTTACAGGGCACTTGCTCGGTGTCATGGGCGTGTAAACATGAATTCTGTGTACATGGAAAAGCAGAGACACAATAGGGAAAGTCCACACATTAGGGATTTAGGAAGGCTTGCATTTGTTTTTTGTTTGTTCATTTTTTCGGGTGTGTCTGTGTGTGGTATGAATGCATGTGTTTGTATTTTTGTGTGTGTGTGTGTATATGTGGGTGCTCATGTACGTATGTGTCCATGTGTGTGGAGACCAGAGATGTACACTGTCCACCTCTTCTTGAAACAGGGTCTCTCTCTCTCTCATTGGCCTGGAGCTAACCAGCTAAGCTGATTGCAGGTGCTGGGATTACAGGCACATGCCAGCATTTGCAGCATTTACCTGGTTACTAGGCATGAAACTCAGGTGCTCAGGCTTGTAAGGCAAGCATTTTACCCCCTGAGCCATCTTTCCAGCCCTTTGAGCAGGGTTTTAAAGGGTAGGTAAGCATTCTGCAGGTGGGAAGGGCATTCTAAGAAGAGTGGATTGCATGCTCAAAGACCCAAAGGAAGGAAAAGAGGAGACGAATAGTAAGTCATGAGTAAAGAGACTGGTAAGCCAGGCTGGAGAAGTAGCATTCTGTGAAGTTGGGTATATTTTGCATGCAGTTGGAATTAGAACGGTGGTACCGACATGACGAGATAGTAAGATGTACCTGACAACAGTGTGGAGGTGGAGCACACAGCTATGGCCAGTGACGGAATCAGAAGGCGGGTGCCCTGAGTAACAGGGCAGAATGTCCTAGATTTCAGACTTCTGTAAACTCAGCAGGGTGCAGTTACCATCTTGCACACGAGAGGCGCAAGGTCTTGTCAGGGAAGGGTGCCGTCGCTGAGGCGGAGTGTCCTCTGATGAGCGTGAGGCACGATGAGGCGTGGGGTTGGTAGTTGTTGCTCAGAGCCAGCTCTCATTCATGAGAGGAACGGGCTCAGAATGCTCAAACCAGAGTGATGTCTTACCCTGGTACTGGTCACATAGGTTCCAAGTAACAGTTGTGTCGATGGTTTTTGCAAATTGAAGTGTGTTCTCAAAGTATACTGAGAATTTGTGTGCTAGAGCACTTGAACACGTCAGAGTGCCTCCCACTGCCACGTGTCCCACGTGTGACACTAATCTCTGTTCTGATATCCATCACTTTTTAATGAACTAGGAATACTGATTTTTTGTGTGTTTTCATTTTTTTAAAGATATTTTATTTATTAGAGAGAGAGAGAGCGAGCGTGTGTGTGTGTGTGTGTGAGAGGATGGACGCGCCAGAGCCTCTTGGTTTTGCAAATGAACTTCAGATTCATGCACCACATTGTGCATCTGGCTTTACATGGGTACTGGGGAGTCAAACCTGGGCCATAAGGCTTTGCAAGCAAGCACCTTTAACCACTGAGCAATCTCTCCCGCACAAATTTTTATTTATTTATTTATTTATTGAGGCACATATGGCCCAGCTTGGCTTTGAATTCCTGATACTCCCATGTGCTGGGATTACAGGCATGCATCAACCATGTCTAACTTAGAAATAGTGTTCTACTTTCATGTCTGCTTCCAAAAACTTAGCAATCGGTAATGAAAAGGTTTCACATTTGTATTGTTTTGACAGTACCTAAATATGAATTAGTGTTAAAGTTTGGTCAGTATCTATAGCTTCTATTTCTTTGAGATAAAATTCTGACCAAATTAATCTGCAGGAAGATATATTAAATGCCTGCATGGGCTGTTCTTCTGGATTACTGGCTCTGTGTATGTTATGCAGAGGGAGAGCCGGATTGGGTAGTAAGTGCTGTGACATGAATTGTCACATTATAGAAGTCAACCATTGGTGCAGATGTGAACACATTCAAACAGAGCCTAGCATTTTCATAACAGCAGGTGTTTATGCCTGTTTGCCTTCTAACTGGTACTAGGTTCAAGTAGATTTTCATCTAACAATGCCAAGGAATAAAACCAGTGAGTCTGTACTACATAATTAATAGCTCATTGATGTTATTAAAATTAAAAATTAACTTCAAAGTCAATCTATGCTAGCATTAAAGGTTAAATATGATGTTCTTCACTTGGTTTATTTTATTTACTTATGTATTTATTTTTGGTTTTCTGAGGTTGGGTCTCACTCTAGCTCAGGCTGACCTGGAAGTCACTATATAGTCTCAGGGTGGCCTTGAACTCATGGCAGTCCTCCTCCTCTGCTTCCCGAGTGCTGGGGTTAAAGGCATGTGCCACCACACCTGACTTCTTCACTTGGTTTAAAACGTAACTTCCTGGCCAGACATGGTGGTGTGTGCCTGTAATCCCAGTACTGGGGAGGTAGAGGCAGGAGAATTAGGAGTTCAGGTCAGCTTCAGCTAACATAGCAAGTTTGAGGCCAGACTGGGCTACATGAAATCTTGTTTCAAACTCCAACACACACACACACACGCGCATGCACGCACGCACACACACAAAATAGAGAATTCAGAAACATTTAGTTGCTAGCATGTTTATTGCTCCTTTATAACCACTGTTTTGGCTTTTTTTTTTTTTTTTTTTTTTTTTTTTTTTTTTTTGTGAAGTAGGGTCTCACTCTGGTCCAGGCTGACCTGGAATTAACTATGTAGTCTCAGGGTGGCCTTGAACTCTCGGCGGTCCTCCTACCTCTGCCTCCCGAGTGCTGGGATTAAAGGCGTGCGCCACCACGCCTGGCCCTTACATGGCTTTTTACCCTACCTTCTCCCTTCCCTTGCACCCCTCCTTCTCCTTCTTATTCTCACTGTCAGGCCCTGTGTAATTAATAAGATTACACAATTCATTCACCAACAGCTAGAGGCAATTAAACTTCATCAGGTCAAAATACCACAGGCTCACAACTCAGGAGCCGGGCTCTTCCTCTGACTGGCTGTCCACCTAGCATCCCTCCCCCGCCCTCCATCGAACCAGTGACGGGTAAGACCTCAGACAGGCTGAGACAACCTAAGACAGGTCATGGAGTGGGTTTTCAACGGGCTAGAGGCATGGTACCCACTGACGGGTAAGATCCCCAGAGGGGGACGACCTAAGACAGCGGCCATGCTTGCTGCCGTTCTTACAAAAACAAAAGGGGGAGATGTTGGGCCCTAAGAGGCCCAGGTGTGAGGCCTAGTGGAACTTTCTGAGCCTGGCTAGAGTTTAGCGACCTGTCTTTGGCCTACTTCCGCTTAAGAGTGACTCAGCAAGGCCTAAGCCAAAACTGCCTCCACCCAGCTACTGCTGACATGTTGAAATAATATTGGCCCTTACACCTTTTTCCCATCCTGAGACCCACCCTCTTTCTCAAAACTATATGAACACCTTTCCATTACAATAAACTGAGTTCTTGCCTTGACAAGACCCCCAACCCAGTGTGTTTTTTCTCTCCAGTGTTTTAGAGGAGGGGGGTCTGGGCTGCCAACACCCATCATCCCGCTCAGCCTCAGGAAAAGCCGCTGGATCGGCTCTTTCTTCAGCTCTACCTGCCAGGGGAGGAACCGGCATGCATGTACTTTTGATTCCAGGAGAAAGACTTGTCATCATCAGAGTCTGTCATGTGATGGGCCCTGGGGTCAGGAGTATAGTCTTGTAGCTCATTAGCTTGTAATTGCTGAAACTTAGTATTGAGTGCCACCAAGAGGCACCGGGAGGGATATGATTGTTGTTCTTGTCTTACTGACTTTAAAGTGACATGGATGCGGGTATGAATAGGCTTCCTGTTGGTCCTCATGGCTTTCTGTGTCCACAGTGCATCATCACAGAGGATGGCTGTCGACATGTGTACAAGAAGCTCTGTCTGTGTGCTGGAGCTAAACCAAAGCTGATATGTGATGGAAATCCTTACGTGTTAGGGATCCGGGACACGGACAGTGCTCAGGTAATGCTGCACGGTGGATCCTTACATGTTAGGGGTCTGGGACACGGACAGTGCTCAGGTGATGCTGCACGGTGGATCCTTACATGTTAGGGATCCGGGACACAGACAGTGCTCAGGTGATGCTGCACGGTGGATCCTTACATGTTAGGGATCTGGAACACAGACAGTGCTCAGGTGATGCTGCACAGTGGATTCTTACATGTTAGGAATCTGGAACACAGACAGTGCTCAGGTGATGCTGCACGGTGGATCCTTACATGTTAGGGATCTGGAACACAGACAGTGCTCAGGTGATGCTGCACAGTGGATCCTTACATGTTAGGGATCTGGAACACAGACAGTGCTCAGGTGATGCTGCACGGTGGATCCTTACATGTTAGGGATCTGGAACACAGACAGTGCTCAGGTGATGCTGCACAGTGGATCCTTACATGTTAGGAATCTGGAACACAGACAGTGCTCAGGTGATGCTGCACGGTGGATCCTTATGTGTTAGGGATCTGGGACGTGGACAGTGCTCAGGTAGTGTTGCACAGTGGATCCTTACGTGTTAGGTTTCTGGGACACAGACAGTGCTCAGGTGATGCTGCACGGTGGATCCTTATGTGTTAGGGATCTGGGACGTGGACAGTGCTCAGGTAGTGTTGCACAGTGGATCCTTACGTGTTAGGTTTCTGGGACACAGACAGTGCTCAGGTGATGCTGCACGGTGGATCCTTATGTGTTAGGGATCTGGGACGTGGACAGTGCTCAGGTAGTATTGCACAGTGGATCCTTACATGTTAGGGATCCGGGACACAGACAGTGCTCAGGTGATGCTGCACGGTGGATCCTTACGTGTTAGGGATCTGGGACACAGACAGTGCTCAGGTGATGCTGCATGGTGGATCCTTATGTGTTAGGGATCCGGGACACAGACAGTGCTCAGGTGATGCTGCATGGTGGATCCTTACATGTTAGGGATCTGGGACATGGACAGTGCTCAGGTGATGCTGCACGGTGGATCCTTACATGTTAGGGATCTGGGACATGGACAGTGCTCAGGTGATGCTGCACGGTGGATCCTTACATGTTAGGGATCCGGGACACAGACAGTGCTCAGGTGATGCTACACAGTGGATCCTTACATGTTAGGGGTCTGGGACACGGACAGTGCTCAGGTAATGCTGCACAGTGGATCCTTACATGTTAGGGGTCTGGGACACGGACAGTGCTCAGGTGATGTTGCACGGTGGTGTCTAGGGAAGGGCCTTGGGTACTCCTCACATTTCCTGCGTGGGCATGAATGTGTTCCACCTGAACTGTCACAGCTGAAGGCAAGTTTGTGACTCATAATTTATTTGCTAGAAAATGGTTTGAGTGTATTGACAGATTTAGTTGTTTTTTTTGTTTAGTTTCGAGGTAGGGTCTCGTTCTAGCCCAGGCTGACCTGGAATTCACTATGTTGCCTCAGGCTGGCGTCAAACTCATGGTAATCCTCCTGTCTCTGCCTCTAGAGTGCTGGGATTAAAGGCGTGCTCCTGCATGCCTGACTTGATTATCTTTTTGTAAGCAGGTTTGATTCATATTCGAGGCTCATACTTTGGCTCAGTTTTCTAGTTCTCGAGCTCACTGCATCTCGAAGTTAATCCTCACGACCCCAGGAGAGCCCTTGCTTCACAGGCGGCTGTGGAAAGTGATGAAGGGGTCATATGAACTGTTAATGGAAGGATGAAGAAGGGTGGGGTCCTGTGTCCTGGGAGGGCACGTACTGGGAATCTAGGAAAGTGAGTTATCTTGTTGGTATATTGTAAAGAGGGTAAGATATTGTAGATTTAGACGGTTATCTAACTGTCCAGACTGGAAACTGAGAATGACAGATGAAGTATTTTCTCATGTTAAGTTTCTCCAGGATAGTTTTGAGTGGTGCCCTCCATCTCTCTGCCCAGTGCTCTGTACAGACCTGTCTTCACCTGCACTGTCCCAGGGAAGGACAAGCTAACATTAACTTCAGGGTTTTGTCTCGTGGAATTTTAAGCCCATATTCATTAACAGAGTGAGTTTGTGAGTCAGTGACAATGTAACTTAGAAGAAGGAGGAAGAAGTTCTTTGCTAAAGCAAGAGACCATTCTGTACTCTTCAAAGTACTGCAAGAATGAGCTCAGCCCTCTCCGAGCTGGTCTTCGTCTTTGTTTTTTGGAGTGGAGGCATTTCTTGTCTCATAATGGAAGTAACAGTGTTTCAGTTAATGTTAGACATGAGAATGTACCTGCTATTCCCCACAGCTGTGTCTGCATCATTGCACAGGATCCTCACACGGCGTTAGGAGATAAAGTCTCCTACAGCGGAGGGAAGGCTCAACGAGTCTCCCAGGTCTTCCTGTTAGGGGCTCAGAGTGTGGTCCCTTAGCCGCTGTGTGCTGGTGTGTATGCTCCTCGTCCACAAAGCTGCAGGAGCTGAGGGACTCTAAGGAAATGTGTCTGAGAGAGAAGCTTGGGGAAAGGAAAACGGGATCTGGTCAGAGACTTGGGGATGTGTTAAACTAGGCAGTGCCTCTTAGCAAGATGCTGAGATCATCAGGCATGATGATGTAAGTCGAGGAAAACTGGGAGGGACAATGCTGAGAGGCGCCTGGGAGAAACCACGCTGTAATGTTAACAGGAAAGGGGTGTCCTGGCCGAGTGCATTTGACTTAGATGTCCCTTTGTAAATTCAGTAAAAGGCTTACATTTTAGAACATTTGCGGTGAAGCCTCTTGTCTCAGGTGTTGTCCACTATTTCAAGACACTATCATTTTCTTTTTACTGTAGGAGTTTCAGAAGCGGCTTACTAAAGCTAAAAGAATCCTGATCATAGGGAATGGTGGCATTGCGCTTGAGCTAGTGTAAGTATGTCTTTCAAGAGTGCTATGCAAGTCACATGGTTGTTAGCAGACTAGAAAGCATATCCTAAAAGTCAAGATAAACATAAATGCTTTTCTCTTTTCAAAGGGAAAAAAAAACACTTTAATTTTTAGCTCCTGTGGAACCCAAAGTTATAGAAATATTCATACAAATCAAAAAGGCCTAAGGAATGTTTGTGGCCTCAACAGGTCATCCACAGGTACCTGGGCAGATTTGTCCCATAAGTGTGCTTTACAAGTACATATTTTATTTATTTGTTTGTTTGTTTGTTTGTTTGTTTGTTTATTTATTTATTTAAGAGAGAAAGGAATTGAACGTGGGTTCTTAGATTTCACAGGCAATCTGCCCATCTGACGTCACTTATACATGTTACCTGTATAGCCAATGAAATCCAAAACATTTGCAAATCTAATTTTAGGGTGTGAGATATTCCCAGCTCATTGTTTTAAGTTTGGTGAAATGAGAACACAGTAATTAATATGAAATATTTTATTTTAAGATACTCAGTGAACACTGAGATGGATTCTACTGCAACCTACAGTGCACGGCTTCACTTTCTTTATGACTTTTGTCCTCCAGCAATGGCTAAGACGGAATAGTCTGAATCCTTTTCAGAGTAAAAAGTTGGATCAAACCAACTTCGAACAAAACACGAGGAATTTGTGAAGCCTTGGCTTTGCTGCTTGTCCCCGTGGCCTTGTTCACACTGGTCTCACCCTGTCTAGAGAGGAAGCACGGTCCTGGAGACTCAAGGAGATCTGAAATTGCTTGAGCACCAGTGGTGGCAGTCACTTTGATTATGATGTTTGTCATGTTATATGCAGAGAAAAGTCATGTCAAATGCAAAATGTGGAGCAGAGGGTGTACAGATTTGTTGTGGAAATGTGGAGCAGAGGGGGTCCGGACTTCGTGTAGAAATGTGGAGCAGAGGGGTCCAGACTTCTTATAGAAATGTGGAGCAGAGGGGGTCCGGATTTCTTGTAGAAATGTGGAGCAGAGGAGGTCCGAATTTCTTGTAGAAATGTGGAGCAGAGGGGGTCCGGATTTCTTGTGGAAATGTGGAGTAGAGGGGGTCCGGACTTGTAGAAATGTGGAGCAGAGGGGGTCTGGATTTCTTGTAGAAATGTGGAGCAGAGGGGGTCTGGATTTCTTGTGGAAATGTGGAGTAGAGGGGTCCGGACTTCTTGTAGAAATGTGGAGCAGAGGGGGTCTGGACTTCGTGTAGAAATGTGGAGCAGAGGGGGTCTGGATTTCTTGTGGAAATGTGGAGTAGAGGGGTCCGGACTTCTTGTAGAAATGTGGAGTAGAGGGGGTCTGGACTTCGTGTAGAAATGTGGAGCAGAGGGGGTCCGGATTTCTTGTGGAAATGTGGAGTAGAGGGGGTCCGGACTTGTAGAAATGTGGAACAGAGGGGGTCCGGATTTCTTGTAGAAATGTGGAGCAGAGGGGGTCCGGATTTCTTGTAGAAATGTGGAGCAGAGGGGGTCTGGACTTCTTGTAGAAATGTGGAGCAGAATTTCTTGTGGAAATGTGGCAGAGGGGTCCGGACTTGTAGAAATGTGGAGCAGAGGGGTCTTGTAGAAATGTGGAGCAGAGGGGTCCGGACTTCTTGTAGAAATGTGGAGCAGAGGGGGTCCGGATTTCTTGTAGAAATGTGGAGCAGAGGGGGTCCGGATTTCTTGTGGAAATGTGGAGTAGAGGGGGTCTGGACTTGTAGAAATGTGGAGCAAGGGGGTCTGTAGAAATGTGGAGCAGAGGGGGTCTGGACTTCTTGTAGAAATGTGGAGCAGAGGGTTCTGGGCTTCTTGTAGAAATGTGGAGCAGGGGGTCCGGATTTGTGGAAAGGGGGTCCGGATTTCTTGTGGAAATGTGGAGCAGAGGGGGTCCGGACTTCTTGTAGAAATGTGGAGCAGAGGGGGTCCGGACTTCTTGTAGAAATGTGGAGCAGAGGGGGTCCGGATTTCTTGTAGAAATGTGGAGCAGAGGGGGTCCGGATTTCTTGGAAATGTGGAGTAGAGGGGTCCGGACTTCTTGTAGAAATGTGGAGCAGAGGGGGTCCGGACTTCTTGTAGAAATGTGGAGCAGAGGGGGTCGGACTTCTTGTAGAAATGTGGAGCAGAGGGGTCCGGATTTCTTTAGAAATGTGGAAGAGGGGGTCCGGACTTCTTGTAGAAATGTGGAGCAGAGGGGGTCCGGACTTCTTGTGGAAATGTGGAGTAGAGGGGGTCCGGACTTCTTGTGGAAATGTGGAGCAGAGGGGGTCTGGATTTCTTGTAGAAATGTGGAGTAGAGGGGGTCTGGATTTCTTGTGGAAATGTGGAGTAGAGGGGGTCCGGATTTCTTGTAGAAATGTGGAGCAGAGGGGTCCGGACTTCTTGTAGAAATGTGGAGCAGAGGGGGGGACTTCTTGTAGAAATGTGGAGCAGAGGGTTCTGGACTTCTTGTAGAAATGTGGAGCAGAGGGGGTCCGGATTTCAGAGGGGGTCTTCTTGTAGAAATGTGGAGTAGAGGGGTGGATTTCTTGTAGAAATGTGGAGCAGAGGGGGTCCGGATTTCTTGTAGAAATGTGGAGCAGAGGGGGTCCGGATTTCTTGTGGAAATGTGGAGCAGAGGGGGTCTGGACTTGTAGAAATGTGGAGCAGAGGGGGTCTGGATTTCTTGTAGAAATGTGGAGCAGAGGGGGTCTGGATTTCTTGTAGAAATGTGGAGCAGAGGGGGTCCGGATTTCTTGTGGAAATGTGGAGTAGAGGGGGTCTGGACTTGTAGAAATGTGGAGCAGAGGGGGTCCGGATTTCTTGTGGAAATGTGGAGTAGAGGGGTCTGGACTTGTAGAAATGTGGAGCAGAGGGGGTCTGGATTTCTTGTAGAAATGTGGAGCAGAGGGGGTCCGGACTTCTTGTAGAAATGTGGAGCAGAGGGGTTCCGGACTTCTTGTAGAAATGTGGAGCAGAGGGGGTCCGGATTTCTTGTAGAAATGTGGAGCAGAGGGGGTCCGGACTTCTTGTAGAAATGTGGAGCAGAGGGGGTCCGGATTTCTTGTAGAAATGTGGAGCAGAGGGGGTCCGGATTTCTTGTAGAAATGTGGAGCAGAGGGGGTCCGGATTTCTTGTAGAAATGTGGAGCAGAGGGGGTCCGGATTTCTTGTGGAAATGTGGAGTAGAGGGGTTCTGGACTTCTTGTAGAAATGTGGAGCAGAGGGGGTCCGGATTTCTTGTGGAAATGTGGAGTAGAGGGGGTCCGGACTTCGTGTAGAAATGTGGAGTAGAGGGGGTCCGGATTTCTTGTGGAAATGTGGAGTAGAGGGGGTCCGGATTTCTTGTGGAAATGTGGAGCAGAGGGGGTCCGGATTTCTTGTGGAAATGTGGAGCAGAGGGGGTCCGGATTTCTTGTGGAAATGTGGAGTAGAGGGGGGGTCTGGATTTCTTGTGGAAATGTGGAGCAGAGGGGGTCCGGATTTCTTGTGGAAATGTGGAGTAGAGGGGGTCTGGATTTCTTGTGGAAATGTGGAGTAGAGGGGTCTGGACTTCTTGTAGAAATGTGGAGCAGAGGGGGTCTGGATTTCTTGTGGAAATGTGGAGCAGAGGGGGTCCGGATTTCTTGTGGAAATGTGGAGTAGAGGGGGGTCTGGATTTCTTGTGGAAATGTGGAGTAGAGAGGGGTCTGGATTTCTTGTAGAAATGTGGAGCAGAGGGGGTCCGGATTTCTTGTGGAAATGTGGAGCAGAGGGGGTCCGGATTTCTTGTGGAAATGTGGAGCAGAGGGGGTCCGGATTTCTTGTGGAAATGTAGAGCAGAGGGGGTCCGGAATTCTTGTGGAGTGGCTCCCACGTCCTCGTGCACACATGTTCTCAGCTATCACCAAAACGGTCTTAATAGGATGAAATTTACGTTTAAAACCCATTTTCATGACCAAAAGCATTCCAAGGTTCATAACTTTGAATCCTTTCTGAATTTTCTGGAGACACTGATGACTGTTGGTCAAAACTTTGACCTGTATCTGGCAAGTTCATCTGTAGCTGAAAACGTGTCATTCGGCGCTGCTGTTGAGCTGTGGCTGCTGGGCGGTCATATCGTTGTCACCGATGATGAGACGTGGCCATCTGCACCCTCGTGCTGCCTGACCGCCCTTGTTCCACGAAGCCTCATGCTGCTTCATCAGCTATTGCCCACATTCTCTCCACATGTGGCAGTCCTTTCCCATTCAAAGAGACAGATTTCCATGATTTCACAAGACTAATAGATTGACACTGTCTCTGTCTTTCAGACTGTGTTTTACAGTGAAAGCATTTCCCCTTTGTGTGAACAAAAGCTCGTGCACCTTGCCAAGAGCACTGTTCACGTTACAGGAAGAGAATGTGCGGTGTGCAGTGAGGAAAAGCACGTAGAGGCGTTACTTGTGGTGACTTGTAGTAACTGGACTGCCAGCCAGCCAGCCATCAGCATGCTCAGCTACAGTGACATGCTGCGTGCCCTTACATCACATTAAGCTAAGCAAAACTAAAGCACGAGCTATGGACAGAAAGAAGCATGCCTACCTGTCAACTGAGGACAAAGCTGACCACCAAATGTGTATGTGTTCTATTTCTCACTGGCTAGCAATGCTCTGTGAGGGCCCAGAGCAGCATGAACTGGAACTTCTTCCCAGGTGTCACAGCTCACTGACCATAAGCGCGTTAGCATGGGAGAGCTGGAAAACAGAGTTATACCAGACAGAGGGAAGTTCCTTTCCCACGTCAGCAAGTAGGACTGGGAGGTGCCTAGAGTCACGTGCACCAAACCTCCTTTCTAGTGTCTGCTTATTGGTTCATCTCAAGACGTAATGAAATCGGTCACCTTCTGCCCATCTGAGATGATGACAGAAATACTTGGTACCATTAAAATGTTAAAAATCAGTGCATTAGCCGGGTGTGGTGGCGCACGCCTTTAATCCCAGCAATTGGGAGACAGAGGTAGAAGGATCACTGTGAATTCAAGGCCACCCTGAGACTACATGGTGAATTCCAGGTCACCCTAGGCTAGAGTGAGACCCTACCTCGAAAAACCGAAAAAACAAATCAGTGCATGAATTAATTAATTAATAATTAAGTACTACTCTTCAAGATCACAAACATCCTGTGTGTTTAGGAGGGCTGCATATCCTAGTTGTGCAAGATTATCCCCATTTACACTAGCTGTACCCAGACCATTATTCATAGATAGTGTCTGGATTAGGTGGAAAGAAGAGTCATAGTGGACTTCGGGCACTTAGTGACATGCTTCGTCATTCTTGTCCACATCCCGCCTGAGTAAGACGCCCCGTGCCCAGGAGCTCTGCCGGCTATGAGCAGTAATGAAATGGGGCTCACGACCAGAGCCACTGAGGTTTCCGTTACAGAACCGGAATCTTTCTATGAACTAGATCTTTCCTCTGCTGGATGTCTGGGGAACTTGCATGAATTTAAAGCAAGGCAATAGTTCTATATTCAGATTTTAGCGTATGGGTCTGGGAAAACGGCTCAGCGGTTAAAGGCTTGTAAAGCCTGCTGGCCCTGGTTTAGTCCCCAAGCCACCCATGTCAGCCAACGCAGAGAGTGGCACAAGGGTCTGTGTTCATTTGCAGCAATAAGAGGCCCTGGCATGCCTATTCATGCATGCATGTGAAAATAAACATTTTATCTTGTAAACATCCTTTTCCTCTGACTCAGTGTGATTTGAGTACATAAGAAATTGGGTTTTGTTACTATTATACATCCATCCACGACTGGTTATTTCACACCAGACAAGCACAGCACTGCTTATACCTGTATTCCCTGGAGGGTGTTTCTGTGACTCTGCTCCTCATAGAACTCAAAATGCCACAATGATAGTCATTGAAGTAAACTTTTACTAGATATTCAGAACATATTTTAGCATCTACATGTTTTTCCATAATCTGGCTGAACTTCTTCTACTTATGTTTTAACTCTTACTGTCTTTAAAATGTAATATATCCTTTATAATCAGTCTTTCCCAATTTGACTTGTTATACATTCTTTGGCTTAAAGAAATAGATTTCTTAGACTTTTTTTTATTTCCTGAGGTAGGGTCTCGCTCTAGCCAGGCTGACCTGGAATTCACTATGTAGTCTCAGAGTGACCTCAAACTCACAGCAGTTCTCCTACGTCTGCCTCATGGGTGCTGGGTCTAAAAGTGTGCACCCCCATGCCCAGCAGCTTAGACTTTTAAAGGTACTGCAAGTAGAGCCAGGGGTGGTGGCACACACTTTTAGTCCCAGCACTCAGGAGGCCAAAGCAGAAGGATCGCCTTGAGTTCAAGACCACCCTGAGACTACATAGTGAATTCCAGGTCAGTCTGGGCTAGAGCGAGACCCTACCTCAGGAAATAGAAAAGAAAAGAAAAGAAAAGAAAAGAAAAGAAAAGAAAAGAAAAGAAAAGAAAAGAAAAGAAAAGGAAGGGAGGGGAAGGAAGGAAAGATAATTACTGCAAGTAACTAATATTCCTTGTAGGTATGAAATTGAAGGCTGTGAGGTGATTTGGGCCATTAAAGACAAAGCTCTTGGGAATACTTTCTTTGATGCTGGCGCGGCAGAGTTTTTGACTTCCAAGCTCATTTCTGGAAAATCAGAGCCCAGAACTGAACGGAAGAGAACTCGATACACAACTGAAGGTAAGTGTAGCGTGCGGTTCCTCGAGTCTCACACGGCACTGTCCACACAGCTCGTTTATTGTTCTGCCGTGAAACTATTGTTTAGCTATGCAAAAGAGCTATTAGAAAAAGTAGTAAAAATATCTAGGAGATGAGACTGTTGATATTTATTTCTACTTTATATGAAGTTTCAAAATTGGAAAAATAAGTATGGATACTCACATAATTAAAATGAGAACTTTAAAATAGAGTCAACCACCTCATCTGCATCTTTGCAAGTAGCTGTAACAACTGAGCAATGTCTGAAGTTGTTTTCTCCAATATCCAATGAAAAGAAGCCTTAGGTTTGTTTTATTTAATAGCTTTCAAAGAAACTTTTGGCTTATCAAAGTTCTAAGAGAATTTTGTAAGTTTAAAGGTCCTAAAAATTAACAAAATTCAACAATTTGATAGCTAATTTTCTTTCTTTTCAACTTAACCAATGTATAAGATCCAAAAGGTGCATTCAGTGTTATGGACATGCTTGTGTTGTAGCTCTGCACCTTGGCATGTCCTAGTGACAGGCCACAGCACAGCCACGCTGCCTGGACATGTGTAGGAGAATCATTACAGTGCACAGGAATAAGGAGTTCTCTGCTCAGACATTTTAAAGTCATCTGGGTTCATTTCTTTAGGAAGAAAGAAGGAAGCAAGAACCGAAGCTAAAGCTGACAATGTGGGCAGTGCCTTAGGACCAGACTGGCATGAAGGCTTGACTCTTAAAGGAACCAAACAGGTGTGTTTCCATATACTGAATAAACACATCCAAGCACACAAGGTGGCCAGCAGGGGCTGGGCACTTCATGTAAATCCTCAGTGCAAGGAAAGGTCTTCCAAGCCACTTGGCCCAGATGCCCACCAAAAATAGGTGCTTATAAAAGATATCTAAACTGTCCTTCAGCTTTCTTTGGAAGTACAGGAGTAGAAATCTCCACACTCGGGTGTTAGATGGATTCAACATGCAAGCTTCATATCCTAACTGTATAATAAGTACACGAATGGGGTTATTTTATGAGATTGTTTTACATAGTTGCAAAAAATCTGTTATTCAAATGTTGTAGACGTTCAAGTGTGCTTGTACGCAGCCCTCCATCACCGTGTGTCTTTTTTGAAACACTTTTTCAGTCTTGGTGGGAAGTGGACCTGTCTTGAAGACTTTTTTTTTTTTTTTTTTTTTTTTTTTTTTTTTTTTTTTTTTGAGGTAGCGTTTCACTCTATTCCAGGCTGACCTGGAATTCACTCTGTATTCTCAGGGTCACCTCAAACTCATAGCAATCCTACCTCTGCCTCCTAAGTGCTGGGATTAAAGGCGTGTGCAACTACTAGGTCATTTAAGTACTGGACGAACTCTCACTCACACACTGAAACTCCATTTACACTGTACATTTTTTTTTATGTTTCTCCAAGTATATTGTGTTTTTTTTCTTCACCTTCAGTAACTCAGGGTATTGTTTATGAAAGTGCTATAGTGACCAGTATTTCTTCTTTTCTGTTTTTAATTTGGTATGTACAGATGTGTGCACCCCATGTACATGTGTGCTGGAGACCAGAGGAGGATGCTGAGTGTCCTCTGTCACTCTTCCACCTCACTTCCTTGAGACAGTTTTTCACTGAACCTGGAGCACACTGTTTTTCAATGAGACTAGTGACCAGTGAGCGCAGTGTCCCTCCTGTCTTCACCCCTCAGCACTGAGCTCAGACACGGGGTTCTGGGGTTGAACTCAGGTCCCCATGTTTGTGTAGCAAGCACTCTTATGTGTTGAGCTTCCTCCCCAGTCCCTGATCAGTATTTCTTTTTTTTTATTATTATTTCCAGTTTTCTCGTAGCATCCACGTTGAAACTGTGTGTGAAGTAAAGAAAATCTATGATCAGGAAGAATTTAGAATTATGAAAAAAAAGTCTTTAAGTTTTCCTCAAGATCATCATAAGCCAGTTATAATCGATAAAGGTAAGTAATAAAGAAAAATAGATTATCTTTTGTTTAAAAGAAATAAATTATTCTTGCTGTGTATTTTAAACTTCAAATTTCCATATTTAAGCAAAAACTAGAATTTAGAAACAGTAAGTCACTTCATTTCACTGCTCATTCTTCTCTAATAAATTCTTTTGCTTTCCTAATAAATTAATGGTATCAGTTCCCTGCACTAGAACCATTCAGAACCCAGTGAGTGAATCACTAGTTTGTAGATGAAAACACAGAGGGGAGTGACTTCTTCCAGATCAGACTAAAACTCTGGGTGTTGGCGGGGAAGAGTCCACACTGGAGTGGGAGCTGCTTACGTGCTACACACCCGCAGGAAACCAGTGCTCCGACTTCCTCCCTGTTCCCACAGGGAAAGGCAATGGCAGAATTGATGAAAACTGAGGAAAACACGGAGATGACTAAACACTAAAGGTGCTAAAAGGTAGTTTAGAAAGTGATTATGAACTGAGGTTTATTTGACTGACTTCTGTGTCCAAATCCAAAGGGAAACGTGCACAATGCCATGCTTTTCCAAGCCAGATGATCCTGACTCCTTTAAGACGGTTCCATCCTCAATACCTTCTAGAAATTACTGAGGTGTTGTTCTCAGGTCTTCTCCTGACTTTTTTTTTCCTTTTTCTCTTGTAGCCACAGAATGCTGTAGATGATTGCTAGTGGTTGTATTGAACTATAAAGTCTTTTTTGTTTTTTTAAGAGACATGGCCTGTGTACGTAGAATTGACCAATGGGAAGATTTACGGCTGTGATTTCATTGTCAGCGCTACAGGAGTTACACCAAACACGGACCCCTTTGTCCTGGGGAACAATGTAAGATTAAGGTTTTTGTCAGTTATGTAGTCTTTAAGGTGTTAATCTTTATGTCTAATTTTCAGGAATAATTTTTCAGTTTTAGTATGCAAATATACCTGAAGGTGGCTGAAAAGTTTGATTTACATTTACATCTTGATTTATCAAATTTTATTTATTTAAAATCCTTAAGCAGTGGGTGTGGTGGCACACACCTTTAATCTCAGCACTCAGGAGGCAGAGGTTAGAGGATCACTGGGAGTTCGAGGCCACCCTGAGAATACATAGTGAATTCCAGATCGGCCTGGGCCAGAGTGAGACCCTTACCTCAACCCCCCCCCCAAAAAAAAAATCCTTAACTTGTTCACATCCTTGTGTATGAAAGAGAGGATGTGGTTGATTTATTCAAGGTTGCAAAGAGACTGGCACTGCTGACAGGTTCTCTAGAGTACTTTGTAAGCCCCGAGGCTTAAAACAGATGATTGTTGTAGCTGTAAGTGGAATCATCATAGTTTTGGGTATTTTGATGTTGAAACTTGAGGATTTTAGGTCTTGCCTTAGAGTCAGTGCCTAGACTTCATGGTGGCTTTCCACCTTCTCACTGACGGCCGGCACAGTGACACGCAGCCATGCAGCTTGTTCTTCAGCAGGAAGTCATGGCTCGCTGTCTTTGTCACTCATGCTAATGAGGAACCTCTGCAGTTTATCCTAGGAGCAGACGGTGGGCTGAAGGTGGATGCCCAGATGCGCACGTCTCTCCCCGACATCTATGCCGCTGGGGATATCTGCACAGCAGGCTGGCAGCCCAGTCCCTTCTGGCAGCAGGTGAGTAGCATGTGTGACCAGGGCTGGCTGGCAGATGCTACCTGGAAGAAAATTGGTTGCCAGCAACACATCCAGCTTTCTGGTTTCACCGCTTTTCTGCGTCAATTGGAAGCTGTCACAATTCACTTCCTTTGTGGTTAAGTCCCAAGGTGGTGGAGGACTGGTATGTCTTTTCACTTAAGAAGAATTGGAGCTGCTGGGTGTGGTGGCACACATCTTTAACCCCAGCACTCGGGAGACAGAGCTAGGAGAATCTCCATGAGTTCAAGACCACCCTGAGAATACATAGTGAATTCCAGGTCAGCCTGGACTACAGTGAGACCCTACCTTGAAAAAAGAAAAAGAAAAAGAAAAAAATAATTGGGGCCAATTGTTTGCTTTTCATGCTCATATCCCTGTCAGCAGGCACTACTGACACAACTCCCCGTGATGGAGATCCTGTGCACTCCTGTCCTGTCAGCCACTACACACCTGTCATGTGAGCATGAAGTATGACTCCTGTCACCCAGGAACTGAACATTTATTTATTGTTATTCAAATCTCAATGACTGTATGTGGCTAGTGGTGACTATACTGGACAGCGCAGCTATAGATTCAAAACCATCAAACCACTGAGATCATAGACAGATCCACAAATGGAGTTTCTCTCCCCAGTCCTTTACTCGGTCCTTGCAATTGCTGTGAACACATTGGATTGCTCAGTAGTTCTTTTCTTCTTAACACTTCCCAGCTGACCCGTTTCCTCCTGCTGTCACTGGCCAGTCCGGTGCTTCTCATGCCTGACCAAAAAACAGAGGAAGGCAGGCCGTGGCCACAGGGGAGGCTAACGGGGGATGGATACAATGATGTCACCCATACACGAACCAGTCAGCACTTCCTTTGTTGAAGGTGGCTCCAGTCAGAGTTAGCAGTCACAAGTAGTGTATTTGAGAAGCAGCTTCACCACAGGGTTTTCTGTGCAGCAGAAACACCGGAGGTGTGCAGTGTTTGTCCCATCTGTTCCCGACACACCTCAGACTAGCTCATCACTTTTCTGTTATCCTGTGGCATAACTCACCAGTGCTTAATCAGGAGTTGGAATCTGTGGGGTTCTGTACTATTTGAAACTCCTTTATTTTTCATGTGTCTTAATCTGAGAGTTTATTTTGCATGTTTCCATGTTTTGTTTGTTTGAGGTAGGGTCTCACTCTAGCCCAAACTGACCTGGAACTCATTCTGTAGCCCTAGACAGCCTTAACTCGTGGCAATTCTCCTACCTCAGCCTCTCCAGTGCTGAGACCAGAGTCACGTGCCACCATGCCTGGCTCCATACCCCTTTTTGCATCTGTACATTCAGTGAAAGCATTACTTTCTGTTGCATCACCATCATGCAGACGTGCAGAAGTAAGGAGTGTTTCAGCCTTGATACTGCAGCTATTCCTGCAGCAGACTGCCCCTCATGTAATCAACCCTTCCTCAGAGGAACAGAGTTGACAAGAAAGTCTATCACTTCTGGAAGTGCCCAGTGCCTGTGTGACTCTGAAGTTAAGTGCACAGTAGCTCTGAATTGTGCAGTGCTGGAACACAGTGCTTACAGTGAGTCTCACACTTCCTGTATCTCGAGGACACCCGTGAGGGACTGAGGAGCTCGAGTTTTACTCTTAGCTTGTATGGCTGGGAAGTTCTCATACTTAACCAAAGTCACTAAAAGATTCATAATGCATGGAAGAAACCTCTTAATTTTTGATACATAATGTAAGGAATTAGCAAATATGATAATCATTTTGATTGGTGTTCACTGACGGCCAGTAAAGACAGTGATAGGGAGAACCTGAGGGACTATGAGACTTTTTTCTTCAACTTTTTTTTTATTATTTGAGAGAATGAGCATTCGAGCAGCAGCCTCTCAGCCGCTGTGAACAAACTCCAGACACATGCGCCCCTTGTGGACAAATGCAGCATTGCACCCTTGCATCACTTTTTGCATCTGGCTAAACATGGGACCTGGAGATTGGAATTGGCATTCCTAGGCTTGGCAGGCAGGCGCCTTAACCGCTAAGCCATCTCTCCAGCCCAGGAGTCTGATACTCTCTAAGGGAACTTGTCTGATTGACATGAGAACACTTTTTAAACAATACTCAAAAAATGATATCAAGTAATGTTTCTCTGTTTTTTCAGATGAGGCTGTGGAACCAGGCACGGCAGATGGGATGGTATGCAGCCAAGTGCATGGCTGCAGCCTGCTTGGGAGACTCTGTGGACATGGACTTCAGCTTTGAACTGTTTGCTCATGTGACAAAGTTTTTTAACTACAAGGTAAGATGGTGGAGGCAGTTAATCTCAAAGCCTGGTCACTGTGACCAGGAATCTTTTCTCAAAAGTTGCAGCATTGCAGTCACATTATTTACAATGTGATTTATAATGGTGGTTTTTCTCTTTTCTTACAAACCCATACTTGGGATTGCAGCTCTTAATTCTGAGTTATACAGTAAAGGAAGGGACAGTCTCCCTGCACCATGGTGAGTGTGGGGCCGACCCTGTCTGTGTGAGTGAGAAGAAGCACCCTCAGGAGGCACCAGTGCTCCACATGCTCACCCTGGCTCTCCTCTCTGGGATGTGATCCCACCCTAACTCACAGATCGGGAACCACACTCACCAGCCTCAGAGAATTTAATTCACCCATTAAAGATCTCAGCTCCTGATGAAATCATTAAGCCATGACAGCAAGCTAATGTGGTTCACATTATGTGTGTGTGTGGGCGTGTATACACATACACATATAAACATATGCATGAATTCAACAGGTACTTTTACCTTAGTGTTAATTATACAGTAGTATCCACTTACATTCTTTTGTTTTAAAAATAACTTTTTTTTTGAGAAAGACAGAAGGAGAGAGAGGAAGAGGCAGAGAGAGAGAGAAAATGGGCGCACCAGCAGCCTCTCAGCCACTGTGAACGAACTTCAGATGCATGTGCCCCCTTGTGGGCAAGTACGGCACTGCGCCCTTGCATCACTTTGCATCAGGCTAAAGGTGGGACCTAGAGAACCGAACAGGTGTTCTCAGGCTTGACATGCAGGCATCTTAACTGTGAAGCCATCTCTCCAGCCCAAGATACCTCTTTTTAATGAGAATGGGCATGGCAATGGTCTCCTGCCACTGCAAACGAACTCATCTGCATATGCCTTTGTGCATCTGGTTTCACGGGGTGCTAGGGATTCTAACCTGGGTCAGCACGCTTTGCAAAGAAGCACCTTTAACTGCTGAGGCATTTCCTCCGCCAAATATTCTCTCTACTTTTAATGTTACAATATTAATACATTCAGGGCTGGAGAGATGGCTTAGTGGTTAAGGCGCCTGCCTCCTAAGCCTAAGAACCCGGTTCTAATCTCCAGATCCCATGTTTAGCTGGATGCAAAGTGACGCAAGGGCACAATGCCGCACTTGCCCACGAGGGGGCGCACACATCTGGATTTCATTCACACCAGCTCAGAGACTGCTGGCACTCCCATTCTCTATCTGTCTCCCTCTCCCTCTCCCTTTGTCTGTCTCTGTGTCTCTCTCCAAAAATAAAAAAATAAAAAATATTTATATTTATATTGATATTTTCAATGTTGATGTAAGCTGTATGGATCTGTAGAATAAATAATGTCATTCAAATGTTTTCTTTGGAAAGCTTTCCCAGAAACATTGTGACAGGTAAAAGTGTACTTTCACTGCTGGCTCACCTTAGTTTCATGGTGTGTGTGCTCTGAGGGTGTTTACTCAAAGCGTGATTCTGCTCTCACAGGTGGTGCTGCTGGGAAGGTACAATGCGCAGGGCCTCGGCTCAGACCACGAGCTGATGCTCCGGTGCACCAGAGGACAGGAGTATGTCAAAGTCGTCATGCAAAAGGGACGCATGATGGGAGCTGTCTTAATTGGTGAAACCGACTTAGAGGAAACATTTGAAAATTTAATTTTAAATCAAATGGACCTTTCACTCTTTGGAGAAGATCTGCTCGATCCCAGTATTGACTTAGAAGACTATTTTGACTGAAGTAAAATAATCTCTTCAAAGTCATGCAAAGTTCTAAATCAGGGTGGGGGAGAAGTCAGTCGAATGACTGCACTGGTTTGGTGACTGAAGGTAACAGTGCCAAAGTGATGATTCAGTTATAAAGAATTCAACTTTCAACTATAGACTCAGCTCCAGTGATTTATTTATACATGTGTTTTTTCATATACAAAACTGCCCACAGACATAAAGCAATCCGGTTACTCGTGAGGCTTCATTTGTGCGTTAGCTTTGGAGCAAGTTTAGTTAAGCGGCTTTCTCAGGCAACGCGTGCTCCACCGAACACCTCTCTCTGACATGAATACCAGAATAAAGCTGTGGCTTCCTTCAAGAACCTGCTAGTCTTACTTCAAAAGAACGGTAGCAGTATCTTATTTGCTAGTATACTTTGTGATAATGACTCATTTTTACTTGATTTATTTAATTTTGATAACCTGAAATTACTCCATTATTTAGGTTTCAATGTCAGTCATTTATAGTGATGAATCCCTGTCAGCACAACACTGCTGTAAAGACAGTTATGCCAAAGAAAATGACCGCTTGGTATAGTCAGACAAAAGAGCTTGACAGTTGTGTAAACTTATTCTCAAATATATTACATTTCAACAGTTTTACATTAAGGATTTCCTTTCCTAATCACCTATGTAACATGATTCGTGATTTCCAATTTTTCAAAAAGTCTTGAGTTCTCAAATCTTCAGAGACAAGCTCTGAACATATAGCTCTATGTGTATAAAACATGAACAAAATTGTATTTAAAAGTTAATTGAGCCGGGCGTGGTGGCAATATGCCTTTAATCCCAGTTCTTGGGAGGCAGATGCAGGAGGATCACCATGAGTGCAAGGCCATCCTGAGACTACAGAGTGAAGTCCAGGTCCACCTGGGCCAGAGGGATACCCTACCTCAATAAAATAAACAAACAAAAAAAGATGTTAACTGTAAAAATGGCATATACAGGAATAAACTGCTCTTTTCATAGTAAATGTGGTACTTTAGACATCATCAATTTTTCTTTTTTTAGCCCCTGTGTTCTTAGAACCAGAGTGCTCGACCATGTTTGCAGACTTCTGAGAGTTACTAGAAGTTTTTTCTTCTTTCTTTTTATCAATTCGCTCAGCTTCAGATGATTCCACCTACAAAGAAATAACAAAGCGGTCATGGTGGTGAAGACTCAGCTCTTCAGTTTCCTCGCCAGACCAGTTAATTCCAGTATTCATTCTCTGCCCAGTAGTGCTTTTGGTCCAGGGGCCTGGTTTTCCTCTCCAAATTTCCACTCAAATATGGCCCTATCTAAGTAAAAGAGGATGTTGTCAGAAACCCCTAAGAGAACACTTGCAGCTCCCTCAGGCTCTGGTGCACAGCAGCCTGTGTAGACCTGGGAGCATCTGGGTTCCAATAATGGCTTTCAGCCTCTGGAGAATCCCAGAATTTTTTTTTTTTTTTTTTTTTTTTTTTTTAATTTTAGGAGAGAGACAGAGAGAGGACAGAGAAGGAGGAGGAAACAGAGGATGGGTGCACCAGCAGTCTCTCAGCTGCTGTGAACGAAATCCAGATGCGTGCGCCCCCTTGTGGGCAAGTGCAGCATTGCGCCCTTGCGTCACTTTGCATCTGGCTAAACGTGGGACCTGGAGATTGGAACCGGGTTCGTTAGGCTTAGCAGGCAGGCGCCTTAACCGCTAAGCCATCTCTCCAGCCTGAATCCCAGAATTCTTAACCTGAACTGGTCCATCCAGTAGCAAGATGACAGGGTCTCGTGGGATTAAACTTCAAAGCGGAGTGCTCACGTTCCAGGAGGTTGGCATGCCCTGCTCTACACTGGGCTAGTAGAAATCCTTCCACTGAGTGTCTGTCCTGATCTCAAGACCCAGGAAGAAAACTGACATTTTGTGTTGAGCCCATGAGAGAGCCGGAGAGAAGCACAGTGCAGGGTCTAACAATCTACATAAAAGCATGAACACAGGCCTGGAGAGATGGCTTCGCGGTTAAGTGCTTGCCTATGAAACCTAAGGACCCCAGTTCAAGGCTCGGTGCCCCAGGACCCAGGTAAGCCAGATGCACAAAGTGGCTCATGCATCTGAAGTTCATTTGCAGTGCACCTGTTCTGTATCTATTTGCCTCTTTCTGTCTTTCCCTCTCAAATAAATCATTAAACAAAAAAAAAAAATAGTGAACATAGCCATGAATGGCAGCTCGTTACCCTGCAGCAGCTCTGTGAGGACATGCATGCTACTTGCATGGTGACAATGTGGGTATCACTGTTCAGAAGGCTGGCTTTAGGGCCTACTTCCAAGTATGAAATTGTGGCATATGCTGTGAAGCTGTAGTCTTCTCTACAAAACCTAAAAACAGCAATTAAAAAGCTAAAGGACCCACAGAAAGCAAACTGAAATTTATATACAGAAGCAAACTCTAATTCTAATAACATATGAAATACTAAAAACAATATTATAGCCAGGCGTGGTGGCATGTGCCTTTGGTCCCATGACGTGGGAGGATCACCGTAAGTTCAAGGCCACCCTGAGACTACACAGTGAATTCCAGGTCAGCCTGGGCTAGAAAGAGACCCTTCCTTAACCCCCCCCCAAAAAAAAGATCCTAGACGTCCACGCTTGAGTGACCAGGATATGAGGAAACTGATGAACTGATGGCATTGCAAGGTGGTCTGATCCCCTAAGAGCCATTTTACAGCACTGCAAGTTGTAGGGTCCTTGTGGCAACAGCTACCTTGGTCTATAGTCATTAAAAGGCACATTGCCAGACGACAGGAAAGTCCATCCATACCCAATGACAAGACTAGCTTCCCACCCCGTGAACACACACACCATCTGTCCATTACTGTAGTAGTTTGCTAAGACATGTACGAAACAAATGACCACACACTGGATGGTTGAAGTGAGTGCAAATTTATTTTCTCTGGTATAGAGAAAGGAGGCAGAAGGGAGGCTGTATGAGGAGGAGAGAGAGGGAGGGAAGCTTGCCAGGGAGGTCCATAGGAATACAGCTCAGGAGGGTCCTCCACTTCCTGTCACGACCACAGGGTCCAGTCTGCTCCCTTGGCTGTGGGCACCCTGGGGAGTGCTGCAGGCCTCTGCTGACATCTGGGGGTTCTTCTCCAGGGAAAGGCCAGTCCGCATTGACAGCTGGGGGGAGTGCAAACTTGTTCAATTGGCAGGAAAATCAGTATGGTGGCTGCTGAAAAAGAGGAAAATAGAGCTAGTGACTGACCCAGCTATTCCTCTACTGGCCATCTACCCTAAGGCCTCCACTATTCACTGCAGAGATATTTGCTTAGTCATGTTAATCGTTGCTCAATTAACAAGAGCTAACTCCTGGAGTCAACCCAGACACACATCGTTTGACGAATGGTTTATGAAGCTGGGCTACATTTACACAATGGCATTTTATTCAGCATAAGGAATCATGATATAATGAAATTTTTCAGAAAATGGAACTTGGAACAGATCAGACTAACCAAACTCCCCCAGGCACAGATAGACAAAGCTGCATGTTCTCTCTCATCTGTGGTTGCCTACCTGGAGCAGTTTGAGATGCAGGTGTAAATACCTGGGGCAGATAACAGGGATGGAAGTGTTTGCGAGGAATGGGATAAGAAAACTAAATCCACAATATGTTGGTACCATAGAAGACTTCCTCCTGAATAGTAGATGAAAAGCTTTCACCCTCAATAGGAGTTGGGGGGGGTCATGTGATAAGAAGGGCCCTAGAGAGTCACATGAAGGCTCACCCTAAAATACTTGGCTCTGGCTTGTAACTTCCAGGACCAGAAATTGGTCACCAGCAACATTGAGATGTTGACCCCAGAGACCTACAAGGTCCCCAAACAAGACAGGCATGTGTCAAAGCACTTGATTACCTGCCTGAGGTAAAGGAAAGGCCCTGTTGCTAAAGACACCACACGCTGCCACCACAGAGCACAGGGAGATCTAGCTGGGATCTGGAAGGAAGCCGCTTCCCAGACGCTTAGCCCATCTAGGGCTGGAAAGAGCTCCATGAGCTGCTGGAGAATAATGGCCAACACCACTGTGAGCAAGCAGGGGACACAGCTATATGAAAGCAGGCAGCCTGACAAGACGTGCATGGCTGTGCCATGGTGGCACCAAGCCCAGGTGGGTAAGCAATAGCTTTCCTATTGGGTAAGGGATCCACTCAGTGGAAAGGAACCCAGAGCTGGAACTGGGAACTGAGTCAGAATCAAGATTCTGGACATCAAAGAGAAGTTCCCATTAGGTTTTGGCCAAATCAGGAGCTATAGCCATCAAAATCTCTAAATGAACAATGTTTAACCCATTTAACTTATGCTGATGTCACTCTCCACTGCAGAATCCACTCTTCCTTCTCAGAAGGCAGCAAGAACCACAGACAAGCCAGATCTGTCAACAGCACAACACAGCTGACTCCCTGGCAGGAGATGAGCCGCCCCTCACACATCAGCTAGGGCCCAGATGAAAGCACAGAGGCATTAGTGAGATGAGCAAGAGCCCCGCTTCCACGTGAGCCTGGCAACCTGCGCCAGGGTGCTGGCGACAGACCCTGAGCATATGCCGAATGTACCAAGACAGAAAGCCAGAAGCTACTCAAGAGTTCAACACGAAAGTATATTTAAAACACCCACCAGAGCTCAGGGAAATTTGCAGAAGGAGGAGGAAAGACCAGATCTTAAGAGCCACAGGGAGGGAGAGAATAGCCACAGGCATTCCCCGCGTCCTCCAGTGACTGCCTGCTGTCACCGCTTAGCACCTATAACTCCATGGTGAATTCCAGCATCCACTGAGAAGTGTCCTCAGTGCAATGGGGGAAATGACTAGAGAAATGATGACACCAGCACATGATGGGTCCATACAAGGTTTCTACTCAGAAACAAAACCCTAATGAGCCCTAGGGGTGCAACATCTGCTAGTGTCTGGCTAAATGTATATACTATGCTCCCCAAACTGCCCAGGAAACACTTCTCTTAATGTCCACACCCATATATTAATGCTACTCTCACTTTGGGTTAGAGAAGCTTCTCTTTTCAGATGTTGGTGGCCTTGAGATGACTCAGAAGGCACCATAGTGCAGAGAAGAAGGGACAGAGGAGTGCTCAGCACTGAAACATCTCTATCATATCTTCAAGGCTCAGGGTCCATTGTGGATGAGGGGGCAGAAAGAATGTAAGAGCCAAAGGAAGGGTAGGACTCATTATAATGTGCTCCTCCAGACACAAAAATGGCCTGGGTATCTATGACATCACAGTGCCTGACACTACCTACACAAGACCATCACAATAGGAGGAAAAGATCATGACATCAAACTGAAAAGAGAGTCTGGTTGAGAGGGGGAGGGGATATGATGGAGAGTCGAGTTGCAAAGGGGAAAGTGGGGGGAGGGAGGGAAGTACCATGGGATATTGCCCACAATTAAGGAAGTTGTCAATAAAAAAAAATAACTAATAAAAAAACTTTTTCCCCCTCAGTGTTGAGGGAGAGGGGAGGGAGAGAAGACTGCAGAAGGAGGAGGAGGGCAGCTGGTAGTAAAGATGTCATATGAAGACTGCTCAGGAGGCTCATTTTTTCCCTTTCCTGCCACAACCACAGGGTATACACACCTCTCTGTCCTCACTGCTTCCCTGACCCCTGCTGTGTCCTGGCTTTCCCCCGGGCATACGCGAGGAGACCTGAGACAGGAACATAGGTTTGCCAGGCAGTGCTGTATTCGCCGCAACAGGCTCCTGCGCCTTCTTGGGCCGCGGCCAGAGGCTGCAGGCCTGTCTGGGCCTTCGGGACCACAGGCTGAGGCCGTTGCCACTTTCAAGTGCTCTGGAAGGCTCGCTTGAACTTGGCTATCCTGAGTTGAGGCTGCAGACTTTCCTTTGTCTGCTGGCAGCTGCAGTCTGCTCCCTTGGCCATGAATAGTATTCGTGGATGCTACAGGCGGCTCTGCTGTTCTGTATGTTCTGGGGAGAGGGGTGCCTGGAGCAGGCATGGGGCAAAGATAGTGGGGACCTTGGGTGAGAGTCGACATCTTGTGGGGGTACAACATAAGTACACTGGGTGCACTGGCACTCCTACGCATTCTGAAGTGTGACTGGGAGTCTTCCTCGGGCTGCTGGTGGTTAGCAAGTGTAGGAAAAGATGATTGTTGCTTGAGGGGCAGAGGGCAGTCAGAAGGATTGACAGGGGTGGGGAACGGTGCCTTCCCAGGGCTTCTTGTTATACCTTGTTTCTTGCTGTCATATTCCCTGTCAGCCTGGTATTTAAATAAGCGGTATGTGGCTGTTGCTTTATTAAATATTTTTTGCGAAATCCATTCATGAAGGTGTGTTGTACTTAATCCGATAGCTTTCATGGCGTCTACAATGGCAGGGTCCAGCCCTTTGCGCAACGTCTTCACATGGGTGGAAGCCTCCTTGTCTTTCTGGAGCCATGTGTGGTTCATCACTTCATTCAATGGAGTCCTCGCATCAGGTTGTACATTTAATAGGTGGCCGATAAGATCTTTGGCTTCTTCTGAAACATGATCGGGAACATCGTATTTCCCTTTTATTATCTTCCGTCTCTGTGCCTGCCTTGTAGTTGACCTTTCGAATGGGCGAGTGCCAGTGATCATATGATACAATAAGACACCCAAGGCCCACATGTCTTTTTTTGCGGCATCATAGGGTAGACCCTTGAGAACTTCTGGTGGAATATAAGAGAATCCCCCACAGAAAGTGGTGAACTTCTCCCCTGGCCTAAATGAGGTGGCCAGGCCAAAATCAATTATGGAGACCTTGCCTGTAGCATCTAGCATAATGTTGTTTGGCTTGATGTCTCTATGTGCTATTCCTCGCTCATGGCAGTACTGCACGGCTTCCAGAATTTGCCAGAATATTCTGCGGGCCTTCTCCTCCTCCATGCCACCCTTTATGATGTGCTTAGAAAGGGTATCCTGGCACAGTTCCTCAACCAGGTAGATCTTCTCTTCTGTCTCAAGGATTTGGAACAGGGTGACAATATTGGGGTGATCCATCATCTTCAGAATGTCTGCTTCTGCCTGAAGGTGTGAGAATTTCTCATCTACCTTGTCCAATATTTTGATGGCCACTAAAACACCAGTAAGTTGGTGTTGAGCCATCCAGACTTGTGAACAGCCTCCCTGGCCTATAATGTCCATGAGCTCATACTGAGACCACAGGTTCTCACCACTGTATAAAGACATCATAGTGAGGCTGTGGATGCCAAATAAAAAGATAAAGTAAAAGGTAAATGAAATATGTAACTAATAAAAGAAAGTAAAATAAAAAATCAAAATAAAAATCAAAACTGAAAACAAAACCACACACACAAAAAAATTCCCACTCCAACAACAACCCAAAGAAATGAAACCAGAAATAAAACCCAAAGAGCCAAAAAAATAAACTTCGATAGGCAAAAAGCCAAAAGAAATGAAAGCTCAAAAGTAAAGATGGAAGTAAAAAGCTAAAGAAATATGAAGTTAACAAAAGAAATTAAAATAAGAAATCAAAATAAAAATCAAAACTGAAAACCAAGCCAGAAGAAAAAGAAGTCCCACACCAAAGACTACCCAAAGAAATGAAACCAGAAAGTAAAATCAACAGATGAAAAAAATAAACTTTGAAAGGCAACAAGCCAAAAGAAATGAGAACTCGAAAGTAAAGATGAAATAAAGAGTAAATGAAATCTGTGGTTAATAAAAGAAATTAAAATAAAAAGTCAAAATAAAAATCAAAACTAAAAACAAAATCACAAAAAAACAAATGCCCACACCAACAGTATCCCAAAGAAATGAAACCAGAAAGTAAAATCCAAAGATGAAAAAAATAAACTTTGAAAGGCAAAAAGCCAAAGGAAATGAGAACTCGAAAGTAAAGATGAAATAAAGAGTAAATGAAATCTGTAGTTAATAAAAGAAATTAAAATAAGAAATCAAAATAAAAATCAAAACTGAAAACCAAGCCAGAAGAAAAAGAAGTCCCACACCAAATCTACCCAAAGAAATGAAACCAGAAAGTAAAATCAACAGATGAAAAAAATAAACTTTGAAAGGCAAAAAGCCAAAAGAAATGAGAACTCAAAAGTAAAGATGAAAGCAAAGAGTAAATGAAATCTGTGGTTAATAAAAGAAATTAAAATAAAAAGTCAAAATAAAAATCAAAACTGAAAAGAAAATCACAAAAAAACAAATGCCCACACCAACAGTATCCCAAAGAAATGAAACCAGAAAGTAAAATCCAAAGATGAAAAAAATAAACTTTGAAAGGCAAAAAGCCAAAAGAAATGAGAACTCAAAAGTAAAGATGAAATAAAGAGTAAATGAAATCTGTAGTTAATAAAAGAAATTAAAATAAAAAGTCAAAATAAAAATCAAAACTAAAAACAAAATCACAAAAAAACAAATGCCCACACCAACAGTATCCCAAAGAAACGAAACCAGAAAGTAAAATCCAAAGATGAAAAAAATAAATTCAAAAGGCAAAAAGCCAAAAGAAATGAAAACTCAAAAGTAAAGATGAAATAAAAAGCTAAAGAAATATGTAGTTAACAAAAGAAATTAAAATAAGAAATCAAAATAAAAATCAAAACTGAAAACCAAGCCAGAAGAAAAAGAAGTCCCACACCAAAGACTACCCAAAGAAATGAAACCAGAAAGTAAAATCAAAAGATGAAAAAAATAAACTTTGAAAGGCAACAAGCCAAAAAAATGAAAACTTGAAAGGAAAGCTAAAAGTAAAAAGTAAATGAAATATGTAGCTAATAAAATTTAAAAAATCAAAATAAAAATCAAAACTAAAAACAAAATCAGAAAAAAACAAATGCCCACACCAAAGACTATCCCAAAGAAATGAAACCAGAAAGTAAAATCCAAAGATGAAAAAAATAAATTCAAAAGGCAAAAAGCCAAAAGCAAAAAAACCAAAAGTAAAGCAAACTAAATATAAGTGAAATCTGTGGTTAATAAAAGAAATTAAAATCTCTCTCTCAAAATAAAAATCAAAACTAAAAACAAAATCTCTCTCCCAACTCCTCTCCCAAAGAAATCTAAAAGCCAAAGATGAAAAAAAATAAATTCAAAAGGCAAAAAGCCCAAAAGCAAAAACCACCTCTCCCTCCCCTCCCCTCCTCTCTCTCTCCCTCCTCTCCCTCTCCCTCTCCTCTCCTCTCCCTCTCCTCTCCTCTCCTCTCTCCCCTCCTCTCTCTCCTCCTCTCTCCTCCTCTCCCGTCCCCTCCTCTCCTCTCTCCTCTCCTCTCTCTCCTCTCCTCTCCTCTCCTCTCCTCTCCTCTCTCTCCTCTCCTCTCCTCTCCTCTCCCTCCCCTCCTCTCTCCTCCTCTCAATAATCCGCACAAATCACCAAATCACCGCTCCTCTCCTCTCCGCTGTCCGGGTCCACTCACTCTCTCCTCTCTATTGACCCGGACGAAATCCAGAGCTGGCCAGGCCCCCTTATATCTGCTCTGGGGTGCTCCATCACAATGGCCCTGGTCATCTGAGCTCATAGAGAGCATGACCAATCAGGGCTGGTCATGCCCAAGAGTTCCAGAAGGGATTTGACTGTGTGTGACTCAGGTGGGCCATGGAGGTTCACATTTAGGCCTTTGGAAGTTAAAGCCTGGAGGCTGTTTCATGTCCTCTGGCCTCTGCTTGGCAGGTCTGGAATACCTTCTGTTTGAGAGGCCTTTGGTCTCTCCACACACCCTATTACTTTCCACCTCATTCTCAGTGAGGAGCCCAAGCACACGCGTGCGTTAGTGGATCCCCATGTACTGGATGCAGGATGCTCACGTGGGCGGGTGGTCATTGCGTGCCTGCGTTAGTGGACCCGTGTACTGGATGCAGGATGCTCTCGTGGGTGGGTGGTCACTGTGCGTTCCGTGTACCAGATGCAGGATGCTCACGTGAGCTGGTGGTCATTGCGTGCGGGTGTTTAGTGGACCCCTGTATTGGATGCAGGATGCTCGCGTGGGCGGGTGGTCACTGTGTGTGCGCGTGCGTTAGTGGACCCATGTACGGGATGCAGGAAGCTCGCGTGCGCGGGTGGTCCCTGCGTGCCTTAGTGGACCGCGTGTACTGGATCCGGGATGCTCCTGTGGGCAGGCAGATCCTGGGCTTGTGCTGGCGGAGGCCCTGGCTCTAGGTTCTCAGGCAGGACGCTGGCCAAGTCCTGCATGTGTAGCCCAGGCCTCCTACTTTCCAGGGGCCCTTTGGGGGACAGGTAGTGCCCTGGGGCATGTGCAGGCACAGGCTCCTAGCTCCCCCTGGCTCCTGAGGGTCAGGTAGGACTCTGGCCTAGTGCACCCACCACAAGGGGCGTCCAGGTGGTCCAGCAGTTCCTGTGGGGTGCATAGGACCCTGTGGTGTACTGTAAAAGTTAACACACATTCTCTCTCTCTCTCTCTCTCTCTCTCTCTCTCTCTCTCTCTCTCTCTCAAATTACATAATTGAGGCATAATAGTGAGTTCAACTTAAAGGTGGAGCTAAGATTTAGTGTTTGTGCAGGACCCAGCCTAAGTTCTCACTCAGGCACATAAGCAAGGGGAAAGTGTAAAGAAACAGGAATTCACGAATTCAACTACATGAATTCAACTCGCCTCGAAGCCCAAGATTAGAACTATTTTCCTCAAATCAGAACAGCTAACTGGAAGTGCCTTTTGTTAGTAGCCCTTGAACGAGGAACTTGTAAACGTCAACTCCAAAACGTTGCAGGCTACAGTAGTCAGGTTCAGAATGTTCTGCGGGCTTCCACGTTGGTGCTGAACTCACTTCCTTCAGTCTCTCTGGTCGATAGTGCAGTAACATATCTAAAATGAACGCTCGTTTGTTGTTTTGTTTTCTGTGCTGGGGCTGGATTGAACTCGGGGCCCCATGCATGCTGGGCAAGTGTTATGTCACTGAGCTTCATTAAGTTTGCTAATGGCTTAGCCTCGTTTTCCTTAATTGCAGTGGACTGTCCTGGATGGAAAGCCGAAGACACAGCTATTTGGAACAGTAGAGAAGTAATTCTTAGATAATTATGGACAGAGATTTGAGCTAAGCACGTTCAAGTTTAGGACTACCTACCCCTCAGGCTGTTTTCAGACTAATATGTAATTTTATCTCATTTTCGTCTTGTATATCGATGACTCAAAATTCAATTGGAAGTTAGACAGACATGCAAACATGAGAAATTAAGACCCATTTACAAAAGAACCAGGCCAGTGGGTTGGAGAAGGTGGCTCAGCAGTTAAGCCTCTAGCTTGCAAAGCCTGATGGCTCGCATTCAATTCCCCAGTACCCAGGGAGAGCCACGTGCACAAAGGGGTGCATCCGTCTGGAGTTTGTTTGCGGTGGTAAGAGGCTTTGGCTCACCTATTTTCTCTCTTCCTTACTCTCTCACTGGCTCTTCTCTCGGTCATAGGCAATAATAACTAAAGTAATTTTTTACAAAAGAATCACATGTAGGCAGATGCTCAATGTTGGAGTTATTGGATAGTGATATCATGAAATATTATAAACACGCAGGAAGGTAGACGCCAGAGCTCTGACCACACATAGAACAGATTTCACAGATAAAGGAGCCCCACGGGACCTAGGGCCAGCAGAAGGTGATGTTGTGCTTGAGTGTAGAAAGACCTGGCAGGGGAAACCCCCCTCCCCCACCAGCTCCTGTTCGCCTCTGTATTTTGTTATGCTCCATTTAAAATTTTATTTATGAGCTGGGCATGGTGGCTCACACTTTTAATCTCAGCACTTGGGAGGCAGAGGTAGGAGGATCGCCATGAGCTTAAGGCCACCCTGAGACTACATCGTGAGTTCCAGGTCAGCCTGGGCTAGAGTGAGACCCTACCTCGAAAAACCAAAATAGATATATATTTGCAAGCACACACACGCACAGACACACTGAGCGAATGGGCACACTAAGGTCTCCAGTCACTGCAAATGAACTCCAGATGAACGCACCACTTTGTGCATCTGGCTTTACATGGGTACTAGGGAATCGAACCCGGACAGTTAGGGTGTGTGAATGAATGCCTTAACTGTTGATCTTTCTCTCCAGCCTGGCTTTTGGTATTTTACTTAAGATACTCAGAATGACAACTAATTCCATAATCCAGAACACCAAGTTATGTGTGCATTCTTTGAAATTATAGTGGAAGAAATTATATAATCATGAATATAATTTATTTTTCCCTTTCAGTGAATTAAAAGGATGAGAAAATTGTAATTTAAATGCCAAAAATTAATCCTTCTTATGATTATAGTAAAGTAGAAAAATCATTTACTTAGTGAGTAAAGTCTCAGTTTAGAAGACATAAGTGGCTGGGCACTTGGGAGGCAGTGGTAGGAGCATTGCCTTGAGTTCAAGGCCACCCTGAGAATACATACTGAATTCCAGGTCACCCTGGGCTAGAGTGAGACCCTATCTTAAAAAAAAAAAAAAGACATAAATGATTTCAAAAGCACAATTATTTACATTTCACCAGCAGGTTGCATAAGTGCTCCTTGGTACTTTTTTCTCATCATACAATTACCACAGCCTCGAGAAAAACTGATTCACGATACATGGAATTTTGTTTTGCTTATGGAGAAGGACCAGTGTAAGGAAATGTGTGTTTATTTATAATGGTGATTTTTCTCTTTTCTTACAAACCCATACTTGGGATTGCAGCTCTTAATTCTGAGTTATACAGTAAAGGAAGGGACAGTCTCCCTGCACCACGGTGAGTGTGGGGCCGACCCTGTCTGTGTGAGCGAGAGGAAGCACCCTCAGGAGGCACCAGTGCTCCACGTGCTCACCCTGGCTCTCCTCTCTGGGATGTGATCCCACCCTAACTCACAGATTGGGAACCACACTCACCAGCCTCAGAGAATTTAATTCACCCATTAAAGATCTCAGCTCCTGATGAAATCATTAAGCCATGACTGCAAGCTAATGTGGTTCACATTATGTGTGTGTGTGGGCGTGTAAACACATACACATATAAACATATGCATGAATTCAACAGGTACTTTTACCTTAGTGTTAATTATACAGTAGTATCCACTTACATTCTTTTATTTTAAAAATAACTTTTTTTTTGAGAAAGACAGAAGGAGAGAGAGGAAGAGGCAGAGAGAGAGAAAATGGGCGCACCAGCAGCCTCTCAGCCACTGTGACTGAACTTCAGATGCATGCGCCCCCTTGTGGGCAAGTACAGCATTGCGCCCTTGCATCACTTTGCATCAGGCTAAAGAGAACCGAACAGGTGTTCTTAGGCTTGACAGGCAGGCATCTTAACTGCGAAGCCATCTCTCCAGCCCAAGATACCTTTTTTCAATGAGAATGGGCATGGCAACGGTCTCCTGCCACTGCAAACGAACCCATCTGCATATGCCTTTGTGCATCTGGCTTCACGGGGTGCTAGGGATTCTAACCTGGGTCAGCAGGCTTTGCAAAGAAGCACCTATACCTGCTGAGGCATTTCCTCAGCCAAATATTCTCTCTACTTTTAATGTTACAATATTAATACATTCACTGGTATTTTCAGTGTTGATGTAAGCTGCGTGGATCTGTAGAATAAATAATGTCATTCAAATGTTTTCTTTGGAAAGCTTTCCCAGAAACATTTTGACAGGTAAAAGTATACTTTCACTGCTGGCTCACCTTAGTTTCATGGTGTGTGTGCTCTGAGGGTGTTTACTCAAAGCGTGATTCTGCTCTCACAGGTGGTGCTGCTGGGAAGGTACAATGCCCAGGGCCTCGGCTCAGACCACGAGCTGATGCTCTGGTGCACCAGAGGACAGGAGTATGTCAAAGTCGTCATGCAAAAGGGACGCATGATGGGAGCTGTCTTAATTGGTGAAACCGACTTAGAGGAAACATTTGAAAATTTAATTTTAAATCAAATGGACCTTTCACTCTTTGGAGAAGATCTGCTCGATCCCAGTATTGACTTAGAAGACTATTTTGACTGAAGTAAAATAATCTCTTCAAAGTCATGCAAAGTTCTAAATCAGGGTGGGGGAGAAGTCAGTCGAATGACTGCACTGGTTCGGTGACTGAAGGTAACAGTGCCAAAGTGATGATTCAGTTATAAAGAATTCAACTTTCAACTATAAACTCAGCTCCAGTGATTTATTTATACATGTGTTTTTTCATATACAAAACTGTCCACAGACATAAAGCAATCGGTTACTCGTGAGGCTTCATTTGTGCGTTAGCTTTGGAGCAAGTTTAGTTAAGCGGCTTTCTCAGGCAACGCGTGCTCCACCGAACACCTCTCTGTGACATGAATACCAGAATAAAGCTGTGGCTTCCTTCAAGAACCTGCTAGTCTTACTTCAAAAGAACGGTAGCAGTATCTTATTTGCTAGTATACTTTGTGATAATGACTCACTTTTACTTGATTTATATTAATTTTGATAACCTGAAATTACTCAGGTTATTTAGGTTTCAATGTCAGTCATTTATAGTGATGAATCCCTGTCAGCACAACACTGCTGTAAAGACAGTTATGTCAAAGAAAATGACCGCTTGGTATAGTCAGACAAAAGAGCTTGACAGTTATATAAACTTACTCTCAAATATATTACATTTCAACAGTTTTACATTAAGGATTTCCTTTCCTAATCACTTATGTAACATGATTTCCAATTTTTCAAAAGGTCTTGAGTTCTCAAATCTTCAGAGACAAGCTCTGAACATATAGCTCTATGTGTATAAAACAGGAACAAAATTGTATTTAAAAGTTAATTGGGCCGGGCGTGGTGGCAATATGCCTTTAATCCCAGTTCTTGGGAGGCAGATGCAGGAGGATCACCATGAGTGCAAGGCCATCCTGAGACTACAGAGTGAAGTCCAGGTCCACCTGGGCCAGAGGGAGACCCTACCTCAATAAAACAAACAAAGATGTTAACTGTAAAAATGGCATATACAGGAATAAACTGCTCTTTTCATGCTAAATGTGGTACTTTAGACATCATCAATTTTTCTTTTTTTAGCCCCTGTGTTCTTAGAACCAGAGTGCTCGACCATGTTTGCAGACTTCTGAGAGTTACTAGAAGTTTTTTCTTCTTTCTTTTTATCAATTCGCTCAGCTTCAGATGATTCCACCTACAAAGAAATAACAAAGCAGTCATGGTGGTGAAGACTCAGCTCTTCAGTTTCCTCGCCAGACCAGTTAATTCCAGTATTCATTCTCTGCCCGGTAGTGCTTTTGGTCCAGGGGCCTGGTTTTCCTCTCCAAATTTCCACTCAAATATGGCCCTATCTAAGTAAAAGAGGATGTTGTCAGAAACCCCTAAGAGAACACTTGCAGTTCCCTCAGGCTCCGGTGCACAGCAGACTGTGTAGGCCTGGGAGCATCTGGGTTCCAATAATGGCTTTCAGCCTCTGGAGAATCCCAGAATTCTTAACCTGAACTGGTCCATCCAGTAGCAAGATGACAGGGTCTCGTGGGATTAAACTTCAAAGCGGAGTGCTCACATTCCAGGAGCTTGGCATGCCCTGCTCTACACTGGGCTAGTAGAAATCCTTCCACTTAGTGTCTGTCCTGATCTCAAGACCCAGGAAGAAAACTGACATTTTGTGTTAAGCCCATGAGAGAGCCAGAGAGAAGCACAGTGCAGGGTCTAACAATCTACATAAAAGCACGAACACAGGCCTGGAGAGATGGCTTCACAGTTAAGTGCTTGCCTGTGAAGCCTAAGGACCCCGGTTCAAGGCTCGATGCCCCAGGACCCACGTAAGCCAGATGCACAAAGTGGTGCATGCATCTGGAGTTAGTTTGCAGTGGCTGGAGGCTCTGGCGCACCCATTCTCTATCTGACTGAGTTCTCTCTCTGAAAGAATTGTCTGTTGCTCTCAAATAAATAAGTGAGTAAACATAAAAAAAAAAGTGAACACAGCCATAAACGGCAGCTCATTACCCTGCAGCGGCTCTGTGAGGACTTGCATGCTACTTGCATGGTGACAACGTGGGCATCACTGTTCAGAAGACTGGCTTTAGGGCCTACTTTCAAGTATGAAATGGTGGCATACGCTGTGAAGCTGTAGTCTTCTCTACAAAACATAAAACCAGCAGTTAGAAAACCTGAAGGAGCCACAGAAAACAAACTGAAATTTACACAGAGGCAAACTCTAATTCTAGTAACAGAATATGAAATAAGAACAATAATACTATAGCCAGGCACGGTGGCACGCACTTTTAGTCCCAGGACTTGGGAGGATCACCATGAGTTCAAGGCCACCGTGAGACTACACAGTGAATTCCAGGTCAGCCTGGGCTAGAGCGAGACCCTACCTCAAAAAAAAAAAAAAAAAAAAAAAAAAAAAAAAAATTCTATAATCGCATAAGTATCTTTTTAAGAAAGCAGGTCTTTTCTTTTTTTTTTGAGGCAAGCCCAATCCCAAAAAAGTAGCCCTCCCCCCTTTTTAAATGCCAGAGCACGTGTGCGAGCGAGAAAAAGAATGGCCGGCCATGGCCTCCAGCCACTGTAACTGACCCCCACACTGCACCACCTTGTGCACATGTGCCACCTTGTGCATCTGGCTCAGGTGCGATCTGCAGAGTCAAACACGGATCCATAGACTTCGCAGACAAACACCTTAACCACTAAGCCATCTCTCCAGCATGGTTTTTTCTTAATGAGCAAGATTGGGTTTCATTGGGTAAGTTGTTTTCTGTAGGCTCAAACATTCACACGAAATCACTCAACGTCATTTGGTGTGTTGTAACTTCCAAGCCAACGTAAATATCACGGGAGGCTGGACAGGGCAGAACATACCTGAGATACTGCTGCAGGAGAACGTGCACGATGATTTTCTCCAGCTCGTCCCGAGGAAGCGTGGGCGCAGCAACTCCAGCCACGCGCAGCTTTGGTGCCCCCTTTCCCGTCCATGCGTCGATGAGCTTCAGGGGTGTGAGCTTTTCGTTCAGCTCCTCCGCCTGCCGCAGGATCTTCACCAGGTCTCTGCAGGACTGTGTGATGTTCTTCTTTTCAAATGCTGCAATGACAGACACCAGGACTGTCAGCTGCCATTAAGAAACGGGGACCGGGATAAGCTATCTTAATTGGCCAAATTATAAATGTGAGCACCTTGTGCCAGACCAAATTCTAGTCTCTAACACGCTGCAGAATCTGTGATGAAGTAAAGACGCTGACCTAGTTAACAGAAGGCTTGTGATATGCTGTAGGAACCAAGAGAAGTCTGCCAGACAGTCACTGGGTGTGCGTGACAGGAAAACCACTCGTCACAATCATGTGTTTGAGCTGTGCTTGTTCAAGCAAGCTGAACTCGTGTGGGCCACTGTGGAGAGCCCTGGGCAGGCCTTCATGGTGATTAGGACCAGCACTGATTTACATGTGCACCAGGTCACTGTAAGACAGTCGTAGTGTGCAGCTAGAAGGCAGGATCTCCACCTGGCAAAGCATGAGAACTCAGGGAGGCCTTGGAGCGGGAGCTGCTCAGTCTAGTTTGTCGAGAACGACACACCCACCAAGAAGAGGAAGAGACAGAAACAGCACCAAACGCTGCTGAGTGATGTCCTGGGAGTAGCTGGCCACTCTGTATCAGAAAAGCGTCACTGTTATCTCAATTTGCAAGAAATTTTCTTCCCCGTGAATGTTAGATAGTATCATGAGGTTAGCTTTTTAATTAATGGCATTTCTAGTCAAAGGAATTAAATATTTTATTATTAATTTCACAACCTAAGCATAGTACTATAAAATATGTGTGTATGCATATAACTTTATTCACCCTTGTTTCAAAAGTGTATATTATTTTGGAATCTGGAAGTTCTGAGTCACTGTTTAATCTGTTAAATCCACGGGGGCGGGGGCAGGCAGATATAATACTTCTCTCATGTAGTCCTAGCTTTCCTAGCTTTGTTATTAAGATATAAAAGGTTGGGCTGGAGAGATGGCTTAGCGGATAAGGTGCCAGCCTCCTAAGCCTGAGAACGCTGGTTCCAATCTCCAGGTCCCACATTTAGCCAGATGCAGTGATGCAAGGGCGCAATGCCACACTTGACCACAAGGGGGCACAAGCATCTGGATTTTGTTCGCAACAGCTGAGAGGCTGCTGTCGCACCCATCTCTATCTGACTTCCTCTCCCTCTCTCCAAAAAAAAATAAAAATAAAAGGTCAAAAGTGAGACTTATGCTGGGGAACGGCTGTCTGGAGAGATGGCTCAGCACATAAAGTGCCCACAGCTCAAGCTGGAGGACCCGACCTCATGGAAAGAGCCAGAAGTTGTGGTGGGCTTCTTCCATGCCAGCACATTGACACTGAGGGCAAGATGGGAGGCAGAGGCAGTGGCAGGATTTCCTGAAGCGGAAAACTAAGCCCAGCACAGAACAGCAGAATGAAAATCCAGAGCAAGAAACTGCCTGAGCTGGTGAACAGGCAGGGAGGACCCAAAAGACAACCCCTGACCCTTGACAAGCCCAGTTTGAATACGTGAGCGTGAGGAGCAGGCTCTCCTGTCCTGCACACACCGTGACACGCACAAGAAACTTACTCATGTCTTTACAGCAGTTATCACACATTTTGTTACACGCGTCAGCATTCCACACTTCATCAAAATGTTGCGCTATCAGTACACGGCGGCATCTGCATGCACAGGGAGACAAATCATTAGTCACTAGCCTTTTCAATGATCTCTACGTGAGAATGCGCATATTAATTTTCTGTTGGAGCTGTAATACTGCGGCTATAATAGTGCCACAAGTACAGCAAATTTATTACCTCAATTTCTATGAATAGTCTCACTGGGTCAAAATCAAGGTTCAGCAAGGTGAATTCTTCTGGAAGCCCTAGGAAAAACCTGTCTGCTTCCTCTTCACTTCTAGAGGCTGTCTACACTGTGGCTCCCCTCCCTCCCTCTGCACTGGACCCACTCAGATAATCTGAGATAAACCCTATTAAAACTCAGTTGGAGGGCTGGAGAGATGGCTTAGCGGCTAAGGCACCTGCCTGCTAAGCCTAAGAACGCTGGTTCCAATCTCCGGTGGTTCCAATCTCCAGGTCCCACGTTTAGCCAGATGCAAAGTGACGCAAGGGCGCAATGCCACACTTGACCACAAGGGGGCGCACGCATCTGGGTTTCGTTCACAGCAGCTGAGAGACTACTGGTGTGCCCATCTCTCTCTCCCTCTCTATCTCTCTCTCTGTCTCTCTCAAAAAAAAAAAAAAAAAAAAAAAAACTCAGTTGGAGCCAGGCATGACACATGCCTTTAATCTCAGCCCCTGGGGTTGGGGGGGGTGGGCAGAGGTAGGAGGATTGCTGTGAGTTCAAGGACAGCAGGAGACTACATATTCCAGGTCAGGTGAGGCTAGGCTAGAGAGATTATACATCAAAATAACAAAATACAAAAAAAAAAAAAAAAAAAAAAAAACTCAGTTGGTACGCAACTTTAATTCTACCAACAACGTGTTGTTAAATTGTGTGTGCGTGTGCACAAGTGTCAAGTCTCTTCTGGCTTTACATGGGTGGCTGGGGAATTAAACCCTGGCCAACAGGCTTTGCAATCAAGTGCCTTTAACCACTGAGCCACTGCCCCAGCCCTAGTAATGTGATCTTAATAAGATTACTTTAGGAATTATCTGCTTCAGTTTGAGCTTAAATTTTTTTTTTTTTTTTTTTTTTTTTTTTGGCGAGAGACAGAGAGGGAGAGGGAGACAGATAGAGATGGGCATGCTAGCAGTCTTTCAGCTGCTGTGACCGAAATCCAGATGTGCGCACCCCTTGTGGTCAAGTGTGGCATTGCGCCCTTGCGTCACTGCATCTGGCTAAACATGGGACCTGGAGATTGGAACTGGGTTCTTAGGCTTAGCAGGCAGGCGCCTTAACCACTAAGCCATCTCTCCAGCCCCGAGCTTAAATATTTTATGGCTATCAGGACAATGTTCTTGACAATAAAGTAAGTTTCTTATAAACTATTAATATTTTAATCTAAACCTTGAAATAGTCTTTACGGGCACCTCAGTGGATTTTAAAGAAATTTTCACTTTCTCCTATCTTTTGACTAAAGTTTATAGAATTGTTGGGAGGAAAATAGCATTGTCCATTACTGGCAAGGTACTGCTAACCAAGTCAACATTTTAAAAAATTTCTATTTATTTAAGCTAGAGAAATGAACTCCACTCACATGTGCCACCCTGCATCTGGCTTATGTGGGTCCTGAGGAGTTGAAGCCAGGCCCCTAGTCTTCCCAGGCAAGCACCTCAACTGCTAAGCCATCTCTCCAGCCCCCCAGTTCAACATTTCTGAGCTCTTCCGTGACGGGTAGTAACAGCACAAGAATGACTAAGACCCAGAGGCCAGCAGGAGGCTCGATGGCCTATCCAAAGGCCTTCACAAAGAAGTAGACCTCTACCGAATGCTCAGGAAGTTGAACCATCCCAATGACTGCACTGGTAAGCCAGCGAGGAAACTACCTGGCTACGGAACCTCACTCTCCGAATGCCCGCCTTCGGGCACACCTTTTCATAACGACTGGCCCATGTAACTACATGCCAGCACCAGACAGAAAGGCTTCCTTGCACTGCTAATGTATATTCCCTTAAAATGTGCTTTGCACAGTCCAGGTGGTAAGTGCTCTAAGGTCACACCCTTCCACACTGCGCCTGTCTTTCCAGGACAGCTCGTGCAAAGCTGAGTGGCTTACTTGCGGATGTTCTGACAGTATGACACCATCTCATAGAGCTTCTGCTGGCCTACGTTCTCCATGACGACCATTGAGCTTACTCGGAATATGTCTCCAAAGCCGTAATACAAGATACAGTCTGCTCGCGAGTCATCTCGACCTGTCGTTTGAGGAATGTTGACGTGATGCAGTTACTTTTACATATCCACAACATTTGACAAGGGACGTGTGAGTTGGTGGGCAAAGCATCATGTGACTGGACATTTCAGAGATGTGAAGGTCAAATTGTACAAGCTACCTTGAACTTTCTTTTTAGCTGACAAAAGGAAAATGAACAACAGACAACTTTACCAAGCTCAAGTGTCCATATGTGATTCAGTGGTTCACCAATTTGAAGCCACTAATTAAAATCTCAAGGGGTTGGAGAGATGGCTTAGTGGTTAAGGCGTTTGCCTGCAAAGCCAAAGAATCCCAGTTTGACTCTCCAGGACCCATGTAAGCCAGATGCACAAGGGGCACAAGAATCTGGAGTTCATTTGCAGTGGCTGGAGGCCCTGGTGCACCCATTCTCTCCCTTCCTCTCTCTAATAAATAAAATATACTAAAACAAAAATCTCAAGAGGCCAATGTGAACATATTACCTTAGCATACGTAAGAAGCAATTCCTAATTACCAAGAGACCAGAAGCTAATTTCTCCCTTCAAAAATAAGCATAGGGCTGGAGAGATGACTTAGCGGTTAAGGTGCCTGCTTGGCAAGCCTAAGAATGCCCATTGGATTCTCCAGGTGTCACATTTAGCCAGACACAAAAGTGATGCAAGGGCACGACGCTGCAGTTGCCCACAAGGGAGCGCACACATCTGGAATTCGTTCACAGCCCATTCTCTATCTCTCTAAAAAAAAAGGATAAATCTGCTAAAAAAGACTATAGTGTTCTAAAAATTACTATCCAATAAAGACCATTAAAACACAGAATTCTTGGGCTGGAGAGATGGCTTGGTGGGTAAGGTGCTTGCCTACAAAGCCTAAGGACTGGACTTCATTTCCCCAGTACCCACGTAAAGCCAGATGCAAAGATGGCAGTGGCTGAAGGCCCTGGTGCACCCATTCTCACCGCCCCCGCCGTCCGACTCTCTCAAAACCCGCAGAATTCTTAAACATTAACATGCTTTCTGGGAATGCTAGTTAAAACGGCTTGTGTAGTTCAGTTCTACGTACCCGCACGGCCGCTCTCTTGGTAGTAGTTCTCCATGGATTTACTCATGGAATGATGAATGACAAACCTCACGTCGGGCTTATCGATTCCCATGCCAAATGCAACTGTTGCCACTACGACCTGAAATGTTTTAACACTTTGTTAATATAAAGTGTTCAAGACTGTTTAAATGTAAGTGAGGCTTCTACTGAAAACTCGTATACTTAACCTGTAGCTCATTGGCTGACCACCTCGTATGAACCTTGGTCTTATCTTCTGGTTCCATATTGGCATGGTAAGCCCCTGCACGAATTCCCAGTTTCTGTAAACTAATGGTAACTTGTTCAGAGTCCTTCTGAGAAAAACAGTATATGATTCCTACAGTAAAGCATGACCAGGTGTTAGAAGTGTGCACAGGACACGTTCCTAGGAAATAATTTACAACCCCCATGAGACGCCAAATGATACATGGCACGAGGGAAAAAGGCATTCTGAAAACTCCCAGGAGCCAAGCGCATATTAACCTCTGGGTACAATTCACCAGCTGATCACCAGCTTACTCTAAAGCAGAAGTGGGTCCTGAGCCATGGGCTTGGGTTCCTGTCTCTCTCCACCTTTATCTCCCACTACACAGCATTTCTCAAACTGATGTCCCTCAGGAAGACGTTAATATATCTGCTGTGAAGAAACAGTCTCATGTACAAAGGCATCTAAAGACATTGCATTCAACAAATGCAACAGGTGTGGACCTTCAGCCCTGGCCAGAGTTTCTGGTGTGCTGACACACCCTGAATCTGCAGGAGGGACTTGACCCAGAACACCCTTTCCTGTCTCCTGACAATCTAGAGACCAGTTCTAAAGTGTTATCTGTACAAACGTGTTACTCTAGTACCAGTTGTGCAGTGACTAACCCTGCATGAACAGACACTCTCCGCTCCATTCCTACTTAACTTACTAAATACAGCCTATTTATTTATTTAGAGTGAGGCAGAAAGAAAGACAGAGAAGAAGAGGCAGAGAGAGAATGGTGCGCCAGGGCTTCTCAGCCGCTATGAACCCACTCCAGATGCGTGCACCCCTTTGTGTGCATGTGCAACATTGTGCACCTGTGTCACTTTTGTGTCTGGCTAAACGTGGGACATGGAGATTCGAATGGGTGTTCTTAGGCTTCGCAGGCAGGTGCCTTAACCGCTAAGCCATCTCTCCAGCCTGATGTCCTATTTATTTTTTAGACTGTCCTTTCCTGGGCTGGGGAGATGGCACAGTGGTTAAAGGTGCTTGCTTCAGAGCCTACTGCCTCAGGTTCCATTCCCCAGTACCACCTAAAGCCAGATGCACAAAGTGGCACAGGCATCTAGAGTTTATTTGCAGCAGCAAGAGGCCCTGGTGTGCCCATGCTCTTGTTCGCTCTCTCCTATAAGGTATAATGTCCCTTTAGAGAATTAGAGCTTAGCCCCAACCAGACACAACAGATACTTAACTGCACACAAGCCTTTCATACTCCTCCACCACGTGACAGCAGGTACACGCCAATTAAGCAGAAGCAGTGGGCACTGCTGTGCTTTAACACATAATGTATGACAAGCAAAGGCCACAGCCGGTTTCTAAGATCAGGAGAGAACTAATTTTGTTCCATTTTCAAGTACCTCCTGCATCGGTGACTATTTTCAGCTATTCATCATTTATCACTGTATCATTGCTACTTATTTTCATAAACATCTCTGTCCCCCAAAATTGTCTGACTTTTATGTTACCTGATTGCCCTTTATATCTCCCATTAATGAGCTTCACGATGTCCTCAATAAAGTCTTCCGCATTTGAGGGCTTTTGTCGAACCTACAAAAAAGCTATGTTATTAAAAAGCAAATGAAGGCTGGAGACATGGCTTAGCGGTTAAGGCGTTTGCCTGTGAACCTAGAGGATCCCAGTTCAATTCTTCAGGACCCACATAAGCCAGATGCACAAGGGACACATGCATCTGGAGTTTGTTTGCAATGGCTAGAGGCTCTGGTGTGCCCATTCTCTCTGCCTCTCTTCTGTCTCTCTCTGCTTGCAAATAAATTTTTTATAAAAGCAAATTAAGTATATTAATGTTACTCTCACTTTTGGTTAGAGAAGCTTCTCTTTTCAGATGGCAACCTTGGGATGCCTCAGAAGGCACCATGGTGCTGAGAAGAAGGGACAGAGGAGTGCTCAGCACTGAAACATCTCTATCACACCTTCCAAGGCTCAGGGTCCAATGCGGAAGAGGGGATGGAAAGAATGTAAGAGTCAAAGGAAGGGTAGGACTCCTTACAATGCAAATTTCCAGACACAAAATGACCTGGATATCCATGACCTCATGACCTGGATATCCAAGACCATCATAACAAAGATGATGTCTGCCTTTAATCCCAGCACTCGGGAGGCAGAGGTAGGAGGACGTGAGTTCAAGGCCACTACACAAGACCATCAGCCTAACAGGAGTGAGACCCCCTCGAAAAACCAAAAAAAAAAAAAAAAAAAAAAAAAAAAAAAAAAAGATGATGATGTCAAAATAAAAGAGAGACTGATTGAGAGGGGGAGGGGATATGATGGAGAGTGGAGTTGTGAAGGGGAAAATGAGGGGGGATGGAATTATCATGGTTTATTGTCTATAATTATGGAAGTTGACAATAATAATAAAATAAATAAAATTTTAAAAGTACATGAGGGTTGGAGAGATTGCTTAATGGTCAAAGCACTTGCTTGCAAAGCCTAAAGACCCGTTTGATTCTCCAGTACTCACATAAACCAGATGCACAAGGTGGCCTGAGTCTGGATTTCATCTGCAGCGGCTGAAGGCCCTGGCATGTCCATTCTCTCTCTCTGTCTGCCCCCCACCCCAATAAATAAATAAATTACAAAAAGTTTTTTTTTTTTTTTAAAGTAAATAAGTAAGGGCCATCCAGCATCCAGGGAGCTGAGGGTTACTTTTCTTTCCTAACAGGACTCAATCACCCACCTGATTCATCTCTGCTGCCCCTCCACCCCGCCCAGCCTCTTCTTGACTCAGTGTTTTTAATCTGCTAGGGATGAGGCAACAGAAGCTGTGAGGAGCTTGTGAAGAGACTTTTCTACTCTCTGACTCTACATTTACCAAACAGCATGAATTTGATGAAAGCACAGTGATTAAATCTGGCCTTAAAGGCACTTAAAGGAAAGAAAGGAGCTACCTGGGCATTTTACTTTCAAGCCCATGCATTACATGAAATCTACATGAGGTATGCAGGCAAACCCTGTGTAGCATGTTCATGTTGAGGTCATGTACTGACAGATGTCAGCAGGGCCCTTGCTTGCACACATGCTTTCTCTCCATCCTTGTACAAGAAGAATTTATCAAGGGCTGGAGAGATGGCTTAGCAGTTAAGGCACTTGCCTGCGAAGCCTGGGGACCCAGGTTCGATTCCCCAGTACCCACATAAGCCAGATGCTCAAGGTTGTTTGCAGTGGCTGGAGGTCCTAGTGCATCCACTCACTCACTCTCTTTCAAAATAAAGTAAATAAATAAAATATATTTAAAAAATAATTTATCAATTATATGTATGTTGTTCAAGTTTTATTTATACAAACTCCAGTATCATTAAACTACATGGTGCTTTCTAGTCTAAGGACTGTGCGGCCCACTGGACATACAGGTAAAGCACTAGTTAATGAAAACTGCTAGTAATATATGCTGATGGTGAAAAAGTTTTACATTTAATTGTTACAGAAAAAAAAAAGCAGTGAAAAGGTATAATCTCTGCCGCGATGCCTCACAAAAGAAATAAGCTGACTGAGAAGTTACTTACCTCATAATAAAGATTTGGGCGGTTGAAAGAAGCTGTGAAAGTTAGACAAGGTCCCACACACAAAATTTTCTGTGCGTCCTTCAGAACATGGTTTGTTGCTGTTGCCGTCAGGCCAATGAGTGAGGTGTTAGGAAACTGCCGCTTCAGGATACCGAGCGCCTTGTAATCTGGAAAGGACAGACAAGAGCCCTCTTCATCCTCAGAGGAGGAGGCGAGCAACTGCACCCTTGGATGGTGCAGATGAGCAAGGCTCCCAGAGTTGACTTCCGCCCTTTTCTGTGACAGGTGTGCAGCGCCCACCCCACCCCTGACCCCACAGGCTTCACTGCTTTCCTCTTCAGACCCTGCTCTTGGCTGTAGGTGAGACACTTTGCTGAAGAGGTTGTGGGTAGCTATTCCCTGTGTGTTAAAACACTCCTGGGAGGCGCTACAGGCTTGGGAAATGCAAGGCCTGGCAAGGCCCCTCCGGGAGGTAACTAAGCAGTGAACAACTGGGAAAGGAAGGTAGAGTCTTAGGCAAGGTAGCTGAGGCAAGATGGGCAGGGGACTCCTGAGACACAGCTTCCCCGGGCATCACCCATGCTGGATGCATGTATGCTCAGGCAGCTGCCCGAGTCACCCAGGTACCTGGTTCACCAAGTTGGACTCGGATTGTTGCTCTGGAGAGCTGTCACCTCTCTATGGGGAGCGAACAGAAACAGCCTCCCCAGAACAAGTCATGCCACAAGGACTATGAGGCACCCTGCCAGGCTGGGAATCTTCCCTGCCTGCTGAGCAGTGGCTACAAGAGACTTGAGGGTATGCACACACTCGAATCTACCATGAGCAGCAGGCTAACGGGAGCCACTGGCCCCACCTCCTGCCACCTCACATCACCAGACTAGCAAGCTTGGACAGAAAAAAAAACCTCGTTCTGGGCTGTTCCTTGTCACACACATCTACGGCGTGACAATAGTGGTCGCCGATTTCCCTTCAAGACTTAAACTCTTTGTCAGAAACTGAAAAATGAAGGTGGTAGAACGGCTACATGTTAAGATGCAGGACCACGGTGCAAACCCAGGGGAGAAAGCGACCGCTTGGGGAGTTGCAGGTTTCAAGGAGACAGCATTTGAGTCGGGGCTTGAAGAATAAGCAAAGTTCACAAGCCATGAAGTGTGTGAGGGGGAAGTCGGAGCAAACAGAGCAAATCATAGCTGAGGACTGCCTCTGCGTGTTCATGACCAAAGAGTGAATCAGTGTGTTCACAGCAGTGGACTGATTCAGCAGGATCGAGTACCAGCAAGCCAATTGGGAGCTGGCTCAGGGCGCTGTGCTGGAGGACCTACTGTCTACTCTGTTCAGATGTGAATCCTGTTATCTAGAGAGCCTCCCAGGCATAGTTCCAAGAGCTGCTTCTTGCAGGGTGTCCAGGCAGACAGGGTCGTGGACACACACAGAAGTGCCTGGAAGTTCTCGCTTAGCCTGGTTCTCCCAGTCTCCACTGGACTCTTCCAGATGCAGGCCTTGACAACCCACAGGGGCCCCACCAGGCACTGAGCAGCACTCAGGGGTGACAGCTAGTATGTAGAGGGGACAACCAAACAGAGCTTCCCAGGAGAGCTCCGTGTGGACCCCTGCGGCTCTGGTCATTTCCCTCCCAGCTCTGGTTGGGCCTCCAGGCCTTGGGAATGCCTCGGATTGCTCACTGACTTTCAATATTCTCCAGCCTCAGACCTTCACTTGCTCATTCTCCCTGTCATTGTGCAAGGTCTACTTCCTATCATAAATCTGTAGCAATCCCCTAACCTTCACTATAATGGGTGCTCTTCTGCTTGGGCAGCAGGGCACAGGTGAGAGTAGAAAGGGCAACATTTAAAGGGACAGTGGTGAGCTGGGAAGATGGCTCAGCGATTAAGGTGCTGGCCTGTGAATCCTAAGGACCCAGGTTCACTTCTCCAGGTCCCACATAAGCCAGATGCACAAGGTGGCACAAGTCTCTGGAGCTCATTTGCAGTGGCTACAGACCGTGGCACGCCCATTCTCACTCTCTAGCTCCCTTCTCTGTATTTGATAAAGAAACAATTAAGTCTTTAAAAATAAATAAATAAATCTTCAAAAATAAATAAATAAATAAAAGGACATTGGCAATAGCAAGGACAGTAACAGCATACGCAACAAGTCCTGGCAGGCAGGAAATGTGAGAAAGGCACAAGTAAGGGGAGACAAGAACCCAGAATACCTACTGCATACGGGGGAAGCAGGAGTGGTGTAGAGAGAGACCGTGTCCTATGTCCACCCACTCATCAGTAGATGCATGCTGGCCAGGCACAACTCGGACACAGGGGAAAGTGGTGGGCCAGATCAAGACTCTAGAAAGACTGCAACAACTCAGGCAAGCAAACCAGTATGTCAGTAATGAACCACTGAATGTGATGAGCAGAGTGGACACTGCCCACAGTGCAGGCCCAGCACACCAGAGCTGTGTGCACAAGGAAGAAAGCAGAGAAGACCTGATAGACAAACCCCATTCTGCTAACGGGCCCCATCAAGAACTCCGAATTTTATTTAAGACACAGAGAAGCTGCTGGATAGTTCAGGTGGAAAGTCACATGACTTGATTTACACTGGGAATGATCATTTAGGTGAGGTGACCCGCCTGCGTGCAGCCACGTTGATTCGTGAGTTCAGAAAGGAATTCAGGTGAGAGGCAGACAAGGTGAGTGGAGAAGTTTGATGGTGAAGGAGGACCAGAGACAGGACAAGAGCTTAGGGAGCTGAGAAAAGTCCCGTGTCGTCGTTTCCGATGTTGTTCTGCAGGGGCACATGGGCCGGGAGGTGCGGAAGAGAAGAGCTTGACAAGGCGAGTGCTCTAGGCAGCAGAAGGGAATGAACAGGGACTGGTCACAGCTACACTTGAATGGTACCAGTCTTGCTCAAGAGAAGGAAAAAGAGCCAGGCATGGTGGTGTGTGCCTGTAATCCCAGCACTGAGAAGGCTAAGGCAGGAGCATTGTAAGTTTAAATAGAAAGACCTAGTCTTTATTTATTTTATTTTATTTATTTGACATAGAAAGGGGGGGGTGATAGAGAGAGAATGGGCACACCAGGGCCTCCAGCCATGGCAAACAAACTCCAGATGCATGCACCCCCTTGTGCATTTGGCTAATGTAGGTCCTGGGGAATTGAACCTGAGTCCTTTGGCTTTACAGGCAAACACCTTAACTGCTAAGCCATCCCTCCAGCCCAAGACCTAGTCTTTAAAAAAAAATAGAGAACCGAGTGCCTAAAGAAAACCATGACGACATGAAAACGTGCTGGAGACAACGTACAAGCAGTTTGACAGGGAAGCAGAGGCGGGCAGCAGGACAAATGAGGGAGAGGATGCTGGACAGAGGTGCAGAGTGACGCAGCTGTGTCATTTTGCTCCCACCATGCCCAACAGACAGCTGCAAAGGGAAAGAAGAAACCGGCCTTGCAATTTGGCACAGAGCCTGGGACAGGCTGGCAGAATGGCCGAGCAGTCCAGGGCAAACACAGCAAAAACCAGTATCAACAGCAGACAGGCTGGGTGGGAGAAAGGAGAGCCAGTGCTGTGGGGAAGGAGCCCGGGACAAATGGGCAAAGGTAAGAGGGACCGAGGAGGTTCCTGTGCGTGAGACTCCTCTGAAGGAGAAGAAATGAAACCAGAGTGTGACATTTGGAGGGGGCAGCTCTGGGTAGCCTCGTCAGCTGTCACTGGAGCACAAGCACGGGCATCCACTTCACCTGTTCCGAGCGGGGTGATTACTGACTGAAGAAAACACCTTCACCTTTAACCCCAGCACTTGGGAGGCAGAGATAGGAGGATCACTATGAGTTCAAGGCCACCATAAGACTGACTACATGGTGAATTCCAGGTCAGCCTGGGCTACAGCGAGACCCTACCTCAAAAAACAAACAAAAAAATGCCTTCAGAGTACATGCAAATTCCTTGGCAAGTGCCAAGGAGAGGGAAGGGGGACATAAAGAGCTGAGGAAAGGTGAACACTGGTAGCAAATGTCTCAAAGGCTAATGACAATTATAGTGATGTTGCAATGCTGTAACTGCACGAATTCCAGAGAAAATAAGAAAAAGTTCCAGAGAAAATACCAGAAGTCGTGTCTGTCGGGGGTTCTAGGCAGGAAAAGTTCTGTCGGGGGTGTCAGGGGCTCTGAAGGCATCGGGGGTTCTAGGCAGGCACGCACCGGTCTGAAGTTGTGTCTCAGGTCAGGGTCTGAAGTCGTCGGTCTGAAGTCGTGTCTGTCAGGGGGTTCTCGGGTCTGAAGTCTATCGGGGTTCTAGGCAGGCACACGTACCGGTCTGAAGTCGTGTCTGTCAGGGTCTAGGCAGGCACACGTCTGAAGTTGTCGGGGTCTGTCAGGGTCTAGGCAGGGCGGTCTGAAGTCGCGGTGTCTGTCAGGGGTTCTAGGCACAGGGCATCGCACTCGGTCTGAAGTCGTGTGTCGTCGGGGTTCTAGGCAGGCACATGTACCGGGTCTGAAGTTGTGTCTCATCGGGGTTCTAGGCATCGGGTCTGAAGTTGTGTCTTCTAGGCAGGCACATGTACCGGTCTGAAGTCGTGTCTATCGGGGGTTCTAGGCAGGCACACGTACCGGTCTGAAGTTGTGTCTGTTGGGGTCTAGGCAGGCACACGTACCGGGTCTGAAGTCGTGTCTATCGGGGTTCTAGGCAGGCACACGTACCGGTCTGAAGTTGTGTCTGTCGGGGTCTAGGCAGGCACACGTACCGGGTCTGAAGTCGTCGGGGTCTAGGCAGGCACACGTACCGGGTCTGAAGTCGTGTCTGTCGGGGCTCTAGGCAGGCACACGTACCGGTCTGAAGTGTCTATCAGGGGTTCTAGGCAGGCACACGTACCGGGTCTGAAGTCGTGTCTATCGGGGTCTAGGCAGGCAGGCACACGTACCGGGTCTGAAGTCATGTCCCCACTGGCTGCAGCAGTGAACCTCATCCACAGCAATCGGGTCGAAGTCAGTCGGGGTTCTAGGCAGGCCGGGTCTGAAGGCCTCTATCTAGTCTTGGCAGGCAAACATCTGAAGTCATGTCCCCACTTTGCAAGTTTCCACTCTGGAGTTACATAAATAGGCCTTTAAACATCTTGCTTTTTGCAATTTTCTCTGGAGTTACATAAATAAGCTTTAATTCGGAGTTTTTATTTACCATCTCGGCATGAACCCATTTCACATGGTCCTGTGAGAAGGCCAAACAGACACAGGGCAGAAATTAGCTGGCAGGGTGTAATACTGGGTGAAAAATCAAGGCATTCATCACCCCAACAGCAGCCTGGGGCTCCTCCAAAAGCCAGCTTTGCTCATTGAAGTTGAAACCATTCATTGCCTTCAACTAAGCTTTGTGGCAGCTGTGCAAATGTATTGGTATGACTCACTCACACTCATGATGGTACTGTGCTGTAGCAAAAATGAAACAAGGGCTGGAGAGATGGCTTAGCAGTGAAGGCCCATGCCTACAGAGCCGAAGGACCCTGGTTCTATTCCCTGGTACCCAAGTAAGCCAGATGCACATGGTGGCACACACGTCTGGAGTTAGTTTGCAGTGGCTGGAAGCCTGGTGTGTGCCCATTCTCACTCTTTCTCTCTCTCCCTGTGTCTCAAATAAAAATAACAAAAAATGAAACAAGTAACAATCTTCAATTAAGAACTAGTATTCTATGAAGGCATAATTCCCTATCATCAATTTTAAAAAGTTAGCCAGAGCTGGAAAGATGACTTAGTGGTTAAGGCACTTGCCTGCAAAGCTGAAGGATCCAGGTTCAATTCTCCAGGACCCATATAAGCCAGATGCACAAGAGGAGCATGTGTCTGCAGTTCATTTGCAGTGGCTGGAGGCCCTGGCGCACCCATTCTCTCTCTCTGTCTCTTTCTTCTCTCTCAAATAAATAAATAAGTAAATAAATAATTTTTTTAAAAAAGTGAGCCAAACATAGTAACTGTGATTATAATGGTAGGCTTTACTAATTCTCACATTATACTTATAATACTGTATGTCTCTGTGAACAAATTAATGACATCATCAAATATACTCACAACTTCTCTACCTAAATAGAAAGAAAGCTCAGTGAGATGGCGCGGTGGGTAAGAGCACTTGCTGGGCAAGCACGAGGACCTGAGCCAGATCCCACGCAAACAGTAAAAAGGTGGGTGCAGCCACGTGCTTGTGGGGGGCAGAGATGGGAGGAGTGCTGGAGTTCCATGGTGGGCTGGTGTATGCAGGTAACTCCAAAGTTAACAAGGAACACTGTGTCAGGAAAATTAAAATTAGATGGAACAGGGAGACAGGAAGACACCTGATGTCTTCCTCCGGCCTTGGCACATGCACACATGGGGCACGCGCATCTGCACATACATATGACATATACTCCACACATACCGCATACACTGCAATAAAAAATAAAGATTATGGGGTCAATGTAGTGTGGAATATTCTATAGTACCAAATATTTTAGAGACAGATTGAACTAGCATTACACTTAATTTCTTTTTGTTGTTAAAGGAACATGCTGAAGAACTTCCAATTAAAACATGAACCTGGGATTTGTTTCATAGAATAAACTGAAAGGAATGGGTAGGGAAAACCGGGGAAGAGTAGAAATGTGGTTAAGACATTTGCCTGCAAAGCCAAAGGACCCAGGTTCAATTCCCCAGGACCCACGTTAGCCAGAGGCACATGGTAGAACATGCATCTGGAGTTCATTTGCAGTGGCTGGAGGCCCTGGTGTGTCCTTTTCTTTTCTTTTCTTTCTTTCTTTTCTTTCTTCCTTTCTCTCTCTCTCTCTCTCTCTCTGCCTCTTTCTCTATCAATTAAATATATAAAAATAAAATATTTTTTAAAAAGATTTGTCATATACTGGTAAATGTTAATACATGTAAAGGGTGCATGGCATTTTTTTTGTATTACTCTCCCTAATTTTATATATATTTTAAAGATTTCAAGAATAGCTAGGGAATGGTCTGTTGTACAAATTCAGGGTGAAACAGCCCATCCTGAACAACAGAGAGCGTCTATGCAGAAGGTGTCTTGTCAGTAATTCACTGTTTGTATCTAGCTGGATTACACACCTGGGATTTCCTCCTTTCTCTTCTGAAGTAGGTAACTGAATACAAAACATGTCATGCTCCTCATAGCATAACAGGCAGGGAGGGAAGGACTGGGGTGCAGGCAGCTCCGGGGTCCCTGTCACTACTCAAGAGCCACCACTGCACTACGTGAGAAGGAACTTCTGCAAGTGCGTGAGCGTGCTGCATTCGTGAGTGTGCTGCATTCTGAAAGCTTATGCATTTGAATCTCCTCTAATTCACATTTCACTAAATACTGGTAAGTTGAATTTTTCTCCTTTATAAAAGCCATTCTTAATTCATGGGACATATAAAAACAGAAAGCGGCCACACTGACAGAAACACTGAGAAAACTTTGGTGAAGAGCTGAAATTTGAAAAACCAGAAACACAGGGGCCTACCTTGGAGCTAGAAGCATTTAACATGGTAGCTGAAACTCCTAACTGCTTTAAAACCATGAGCTGGTCTTCCATTAAAGAAATTAGTGGGCAAATGACAAGTGTAAAACCTAAAAGAGAAAATCAAAATGTGCTTTCAAGTTTACCCTTCCACCAGAATCGGCCGCCCTCTCCTATAAATGAAGTTGCTTATTGCTGTGAGCTATTCTGCGCGGTTAAAATCCTCAGTTCACATTGCTACGATGTGTTCTTACAATCGCACCTGGCAAAGGAGAGCCTGCTTTCAGTATTCCAATTATGGCATCAGGGATCTGTCCTCCCAATTACTCTCCCTGCTGTACTTCCATCGCCTTCCTCGTGGCTGGCACTGTTACTCCGTTCAGACATGGTCGAGTCTCTCTCACCGTTCCAAAATCCTAGACATCTCCTATGGTCTGAATAGTGGTGTCCCTCCCAGATTCTTGGTTTGGAAGCCAGGCCAGTGTGAAGAAGGTACAGGAAGCACACACAGGCTTTGGAGAAGTGATTAGTCCAGGAGGGCACAGCTCTTAAAGCAGTGCCCTTATAAAAGGGGAGGAAGGGGTCTGCCTGCTTCTCTCGACAATTCTGCTGCCAACTTGTTCTTCATGCCACAACCTCCAAGAGCAATAAGCTCGTTACTTCTAAATTACTCAGCCCAAGGTGTTTTGTCATAGCAGATCAAAGAGACTGAGATGAAACCTAATCATGGCTTTCTTTTCTTTCCTGCACAGCTACCCTTCCTCAATTCCTACTCACTTCCAAACCCTTGCTGTTTGGTTCCCACCCACCTTTCTCCCTGAAATGCTAACCAAGGCCAAGATTCCTCCTCCGGCACTAAAGAGGACGGAACTTTTATATCCTTATTGTATTTCACTTTTTGCCAAGTTGAGTAACCACTCCCTCCTTCAAAGAGCCCACTCGCCTAGGCTAATAGCCTATGTCCACTCTATGTCCACTCTGCAGATGATCCTGCTTGACTATTCTATAGCCTTCCCTACAGACTCTTCTTCCATGTCCCTTGCTCATCTCAAGACACGTGGATGACACGGTTCACTCCTGCGACGACACTAACAGCCTCCCCTCACACTGACGCAAAGACAGTGCCACCTGATATCTTATCACACACCAAACTGAACCCATCACCAACTCTCTCCACCCCCAAGTACGTTTTCTCCAGTATAAGCTACTTCAGAGAACAACCTGGACTGACATAAACAATTTTTAAAGTGCACTTGGCTTTTAGAATTATTTCTAATTATTTCTAATCACTTCAACCTAAAAATCAATGCTTGGGGCTCGAAGATGGCCCAGCAGTTAAAGCTGTTTGCTTGTAAAGCCTGCTACGACCCATGTAAGCCAGACACAAAAAGTGGCACAAGTGTCTGGCATCTATCTGCAGTATTTGCAGCACGCGTGTGCACACACACGTACAAACAAGTAGATAACTGTGTGTATGGGCACACAACAGATATGCTAGTTATTAAAAATAAATAAGCAGGGCTGGAGAGATGGCTTAGCAGTTAAGATGTTTGCCTGCAAAGCCAAAGGACCCCGGTTCGATTCCCTAGGACCCACAGTTGCACAAGGTGGCACGTGTGTGTGTGGAGTTCATGTACAGTGGCTGGAGGCCCTTGGTGCACCCATTTCCCCCCCCCACCACCCCTGTGCCTGCCTCTTTCTCTCTTGTGCTTTCTCAGATAAATCAATTAAAATCTTAAATTCTTATTAATACATACCATCTGAGCACAGTGCTGGTAACTGGTAACATAAGCTCTTTCCACCTCCTGTAGGCATCACAAGAAATATCTCCTTGCCAGCCATTGTTACGTTAATAGTTTCAAGCTGAAGTGCTCTGAACTTCTGCAGTTTAAAGACATTTTGCAGAACGTCTTTGACTTTTCCAGACCACGGAAAATCTAGAAAGAGGAAAAATGAGCTGATTAGAATGATCAGGATTATGGGAGAGAAATAAAAATGGTTGCTTTCTTCACAAAAGGATATTAAAATATGCAAGTGTATGTCAGAGTATACAAGAATCCATCAGAACATGCAAGCATGTGTCAGAATATGCAAGTATAGGTCAGAATCACAGGCATATATCAGAATATGCAAAAAATACAAGGATATACTATTGAACAACATTATAATCTTAACTTTGAGGTTATTGTACCTCACAAAAAAAATTGGTGTATGGTTAGTACATCTGAAAAAATTAAACATTTGCTAACTTGAGAATTACACAATACCAAAGAAGAAAATATTCAGTCTGCTATTTGACAAGCAGCCTGGACACTGATCGAGAATTCAGCATCCTAAAAACTAAAATATGAATAAAATTAACAACCTGGAGTTTTGGGTGTAAATATCCTATTTCAGAAGTCAGCACTGGAAAACAATTTCCACAAAAATCTGTAATTCCTTGAGCATTCTACTATAACTGTAATTCCTTCTAACATTTTACTGTAACTATAATTTCTTTTTCCTTTTTTTTTTTTTGGTAGGGTCTCACTCTGACCTGTAATTCACTATGTAGTCCTCAGGGTGGCCTTGAACTCTCAGCGATCCTCCTACCTCTGCCTCCCAAGTGCTGGGATTAAAGGCGTGCGCCATGCCCGGCTTGTAACTATAATTTCTTGTTCCATCCCACTACAACAAATGAGCAATGCAATGCAGACCCAGGAATTTAAATTTAACACCAGTTTGTTCAGTGTTGCAGGTAAATACACTAGAGTCCTTCCTTTCTGCCTTTCTTGCTTCCTAACCCTCCCTTCCCTTCTTCTCTTCCCTTCCTCTCTTTTCTTCCTTTTGCTAAAGCATAGAAAATTTAGCTGGTATCTTACTTTCAAGGCACTGACCAATGTTACTAAAATCATATGTGGGAAGAAGTGAAGCTGGTGTAAGTTAAGATCACAGGACATAGATGAAGAAGGGTCTGCCCTTGAGTTCTCAAGCTGCCCAAGTGCCAGGTTCACTGGGGACACATCTGCACAGAGTGATGCAATGCTGGTTTAAGGAAATGAGAATTAGCCAGGCATGGCGCACTCCTTTAGTCCCAGCACTCAGGACGCTGAGGTAGGAGGATTGACGTGAGTTCGAGGCCACCCCGAGAATACATAGTGACTTCCAGGTCAGCCTGGGCTAGAGTGAGACACTACCTCAAAAAAAAAAAAAAAAAAAAAAAAAAAAAAAAGAGAGAGAGAAACAAAGCAAACCTTCCTTATTCCATGCAGCAGGCGAAGTGTCCCCGTCACTACTGGCCCCAGCATCCGAGTCCTCCAAGCACTGCTTGATCTTCTTGGTCAGGATAGCTTTTTGCTGAAGCAGCTCTTGCTGCCTTTCTGTCAGTTCCTGAAGTTGAATGTCTATGGCATGGAGCTCGCTGGTGACAGAATCCAGTTCCTCCGTGAGAGCTGTGGGGTGAAGGCGCAGTGACAAGCGGAGTTAACTACAATTTCCACACGCCCCTTGCCATCTGGTTTACAGACAGGAGACTCGAAGGCACACAGCAGAGAGCTCTAGAACATGTTTTGGGAGTCACGTCGACCTGAGTTCAGTCTCAGGCCCTCCCCTTACCTGCTGAGTGACCTCAACAGTGCACTTACCTGCGCCTCAACTTCCCCTTCTGTGAAAGGAGAACATCTAATTCTCACAGTGCTGTCGGAGAGAATTTAGTGAGATAACACGAAGTTCTCAGTAAACTAACTGTGTACAGGTGTGGGGGTTTGGTTCAGGTGTTCCGAATGCTAGGTTCCCAGCTGATGGAGATTTGGGAATTAATGCCTCCTGGAGGCGGTGTATTGTTGGGGGCGGGCTTACAGGTATCATAGCCAATGTCCCCTTAGCAGTGTTTGGCACACTCTCCTGTTGCTATTGTCCACCTGATGTTGGCCAGGGGTGACGTCCACCCTCTGCTCATGCCATCGTTTGCCCCTGCCATCATGGAGCTTCCCCTTTTAGCTCAAAAGCTGCTCTTGGTCAGGTGATTTCTATCAGCAATGCGAACCTGACTGCAACAACAGGTAAACATTTTATAAATATTTCTTTTTACTATGGCACAGAGAAAAAGGGCCCAACAGTCTCTGCCGTATCACTTAAAGAAAGTGGCCGGACTGACTAGAAACAGAACAAAGTTAACTGGCTTCATGGCTGAGCTATTAGTCCGTGAGTTACTGCACATTTGCGCTGACGTGACGGCATGATAGAGAGCTGTTAATTACAAACATAATGTTGTAACAAGTAAAACAAGAAATCAAGAATGTGGCTGGGCCGGGCGTGGTGGTGCACGTCTTTACTGCCAGCACTTGGGAAGCACAGGTAGGAATTATCACCATGAGTTCGAGGCCACTCTGAGACTACAGGGTGAATTCCAGGTCAGCCTGGACTAGAGAGAGACCCTACCTTGAAAAAAGAAAAAAAAAAAAAGGTTGCTTTAGTTGGCATCACATCCCGTGGTAACTTTATAAAGCAGCCTCAATGTTATGGCTGCAAATATTAAAGTCAATACCAAGTTTTGGTAGATACCATATTGATGGTAGCTGAATTAATGTCAAAGATTAATGTTACCACATCTGCCTGCACTAACCTATGTACAGTGCGAGATGAAATTTTATACTTGTGATGTGGAACCAGAAACCATGGTGGCCTTGCAGTGTGTCAACCAGGAGACGTGAGAGGTGGGGGTCACACAGCACTTGGGGTCACATTGGCATATGACCAGGTAAGACTGTGGCTCACCTCTGTGCCTCCCTAGTACCTCCTTAATCTCCCTCGGGCAGGAAGTGTCGTCTTTGAAGTTTTGTTAGTGCTGTGGCAGAAGGATCAGCTTCCAGCGTCCTGGAAGTCAGAACCCGGCGCCTGATGACACGTGACACACTGGGGCAAGTTCCAATGGCAGCCAGAGGGGCTCCATGTTGTCCTCTGAGTTCCAGCTCATCACTGCAAGCTCCGGCTCGCCCACCCTCCCACACGTCGCATCCATCTCCCAACCTGTTGGCACTGCTAGCCTGCGACAGCCGCTTCGCCTGCTCCCATATGGAATACACAGAAATCCCTTCAGTTCCACCGTCACGTTATCTTCTGGTACTGAGGTTTGAACCCGGGGCCTCATGCACCCTAAGCAAGCATTTTGTCACTGGCCTACAGCCCAGGAGGTAGGGTCTCACTCTTGCCCCAGCCTACCTGGAACTCACTATGTAGTCTCAGGGTGGCCTCAAACTCATGGCGATCCTCCTACCTCTGCCTCCCGAGTACTGAGATTAAAGGTGTGTGCCACACACCCGGCTCAGACCCTCTTTTTTTTGTTCTGAGACTACTAAGGGAGACTGAATTGCTCAGGTTGGCCTTGAACTTACTCTGTAATCAGGCTTGACTTGAACTTGCAATCCTCCTGCCTCAGCCTCTTAAATGCTGGGATTACAGGCGTGGGCCATCATACCACTCTCCACAGATAGCTATGACCTTCCTTTTGAAAAACAACGTGTGGCGTGCTCCTGGGTCTTACAAGAGTCTAAGTTAAGGCTGAGGAGATGGCTCAGCAGAGAAAGGCGCTTGCTTGCAATGCCTGCTGGTCAGGGTTCAATTCTCCAGGACCCAAGTAAACCCAAATGTACGAAGTGGCACCTGGAGTTTATTTACAGCTGCAAGAGTCGCTAGGGCACCCAAACACACACACACTCTGAACACACAGACTCCAATTAATAACCTGGTGGGTCAAATGCTGTGGGCCTCAGCAGCATCATTCCTAGCCTTCCTTCACATGGAGCTCATGAACAAAGTCCAATGTTACAGACACACTAGAAGGGAAACTGCACCGCTAGGTGCCTGTCCCGGCTGGTTAAGGACCCTGACTACTAAGGGAAAGTAGACTGCCAGTCCACAACACAGGTGAGGCGCACGTCTGGAACAGATCCTGTAGGGAACCTCTCAGGAGTCTGGTATCCTGTGACTAAGTTATTAGAACATTACAATAACCGATTTTGAGAAGCACAGTGCTAAGTTAAGTGTTCATCCTTCTAGAAAGAACACATGGCCAGCCGAGGTGCCTGCTGAGCAACTCACACTGAATGGGGTAGAAAGAAAGAAAAGGCAGTTAGAAAACGCCAGCTGTGACCACAGGACCGCCCGAGACACAGGAACTGTACTGTGTGGGTTTTCTCCCTTGTTTTGTTAATTCCCTGATATTCCAAGGGTGTGGCTTCTGTTTCTCACCCCTCCCTCTCCTGGTCGCCAAGCATCTCACATCAAATGTGGGGATGGTAGCTAAGGTTGTATGTCACAAGTGAAGCTCCTCCATTACCACGGAGGAGGCTGGGACCCAGCAAAGAGGAATAAAAACCACTCAACAACATCACCTGTGTCGTTGGGGGAGAGGGTCAGTGTGACTTCCTGTACAAGGGACAGTTACATCATGTTAGGAGCCTGATTCCTGTCTTGATGTGGAAGTCAAATGTGACAGAGGCTGGGCTGGGGACATGGCTTAGCGGTTAAGGCATTTGCTTGCAAAGCCCAAGGACCCCAGTTCGATTCCCCAGGACACACAAAGGGGTGCATGTGTCTGGAGTTCCTCTGCTGTGGCTAGAGACCCTGGGGTGCCCATTCTCTACCTCTTTCTTTCTGTCAAGTAAATAAGTAAATAATAAAAACAAAATAATATGTGACAGAGACCAAATGGACAAGACATAGTTTTGAGTTGTGTTAACTCAGCTAGGCCAGAGCCACATTTTCTAGAATTCCCTCCCCTGCACAGGTTGGGGTTCCATTTACACAAGAGACTGGAAGGCAGGAAGGAAAAAACAGAGGTATTCGCCCCATTTACCATTACTGCAATGTCAGTGGTAGAACAATAGAAGTTAAGTTTACTTGAAAAGGACATAGCTTTTTAAAATCTATTCCATTATGTTACTTTTTATTATTTTATTTTTTTACTTTTTGAAGTAGGGTCTCATTCTAGCTCAGGCTGACCTGGAATTCACTATGTAGTCTCAGGGTGGCCTTGAACTCACAGTGATCCTCCTGCTTCTGCCTCCCGAGTGCTGGGATTAAAGGCGTGCGCCACCACGCCCCGCTTTATTTTTATTTTTTAAAATATTTTCTTGGAGGCCAGGGGAAGAGAATGTGTAAAAGAAGGGTGGGGGAGGGCCAATCAAAATTCAAGATATTCTGAAGAAGAATTATGTAAACCTACTTTTTGAATAATGGCACATCCAGAAGCTGTAGATTGTTAGAAGAAAATGTTCAGTGCCTGGGATGGGATACCTTCCAGTGAGTTATTGGCCAGGGAGGCCCCTGTTTTGCCTCCAAACATTACAGTTTGATTTATTTATTGTGAGCACCAGGGCCTCCAGCCACTACAAACCAATTCCAGACTCATGAGCCACCTTGTGCAAGTGGTTTACATGGGTCCTGGGGAATCCAGCCTGGACGTTAATCACCTCAACTGCTAAGCCATCTCTCCAGCCTTATGTTGCTTTTTCAATCTTATTCCATCAGTAGAGCCTGAAGTCTTAAGTAAAATAATACATGAAATTAAAAAGAAGCATGCTGGGCTGGAGAAATGGCTTAGTGGTTCAGGCATATGCCTGCGAAACCTAAGGATCCAGTTTGGACTCTCCAAGACCCACATAAATCAGATGCACATAGTGGCATATGCATCTGGAGTTCGTTTGCAGTGTCTGGTAGCCCTGGCGTGCCCATTCTCTCCCTCTCTCTCCCTCTCTCTCTCTCTCTCTCTCTGTCTGTCTCTAATAAATAAATAAAAATAAATCTTAAAAGAAAAAAAAGCAGCAGCATTCTGACCAAGGTCCAGGTTCGGCAGCATTGTTATCAATCAATACACAATTCAAAACAGAACAGAGTGAACTGCAGAGAAAAATCATGTCCACTAACCTGAGACAGATGCCATTCTAAGATGCAGATCCAAATTTCTTTCTAAAAATGAAAGAGAAAATGTGGTTGATAAAGGGCCAGTTTAGCATGCCCAGCATCATCAGTTTAATCTCAGCACTACAAATACAAAGAAATAAGCAAAATCTGTATTACCAAAAATACGCAATGATAATCTGTCACTATTAAGCACAAAAGGTTGGAAAGGAAATTATACATAGCAATGACATTTCAAAAAGAATGGCATGGTTCTACCCACAATAGCTTTTATTACTTATGTATTTATTTGAGAAAGAGAGAGAATGGGCACACTAGGGCCTCCAGCCACTGCAAACTCCAGATGTATGTGCCACCGTGGGCATCTGGCTCATATGGGTCCTGGGGAATTGAACCTGAGTCCTTTGGCTTTGAAGGCAAGCACCTTAACTGTTATGCCATCTCTCCAGCCCAATAATTTTTTAGATTGTGAACAACTGTCCAAAGTCACATAAACATATGTGTGGCAAATACAACATCAACAACAATTTTCAAACATTCTACAGATACAAAGCAATAGAGGGGGGGAAAGGAGCAAATATTAAACAATGCTATCATTAAGCTGCTATTTCCTATTTCCCTAAGCCTTTTTCTCTACCTTAATAACAGCGACAGGACCTGGACAAGAAAAGGAGGGGGAAAAATGATGACATCAAAGAAGATGACTTGTTGGAAAGAAGGGATTCAGTGGAGGAGGGATTCAGAAGAGGAGAGGGAAAGTGGGGGGAGGCGGCTATGATCACAGAATATTGTATATATGTATGGAAGGTGCCAATAAAAAGTTATTTTAAAAACCAGGGTGACAGAACTCATCCTATCTATTAGCAAAAATAATAGATTCAAATGTCCCAGATTAAGCAAAAATACATAATCATTTAGCATCTTATTGAGCACTTTCTACAAAGAGTGACAATTAAATTAAGAGAAAGAAACCCACTTTCTATTGGCCTAGACGGCAAGAATCAGAAAAGGCTGGAGATGGGGAAAACGTGACTTGTATTAAATTTTAATGAGTAAGCCAGACGTGGTGGCACATGCCTTTAATCCCAGCACTCAGGAGGCAGAGGTAGGAGATTACATAGTGAATCCCAGGTCAGCCTTAGGCTAGAGTGAAACTCGTACCTGAAAAAAACAAAAAAAGAGCTGGAGAAATGGTTCAGTGGTTAAGGCTCTTGCCTGTGAAGCTAAAGGACCAAGGTTTGATTCCCCAGGACCCATGTAAGCCAGATGCTCAAGGTGACTCTCTCTCTCAAATAAATAAATAAAAATGAAATATAAAAAAAGGTGTGCCAACATGCCCAGCTGAAAAAATATACTTAAAAAAAAAAAGAATAAGTAAAACTTAAGCAAACCTATGTCTGAGTGACATGAAGGCTTGGGAGTAAGAAGTGTAAATTGTTCAACGCTCTAGCATAGACAGACACCTTCTTAAACTATTCACTTCCGAAGTCCTTTACCCTCACTCAGACAAGTTCAGTCACCAAATTACACCTTCATCTACCCTCCTGCTAGAAACCTGAAGCCACCACCATGCTGGAAGGATAGGCTGTCTTTGTCTTTCTGAAATAGTATGGCATGGCCACATCAGTAAAAGACATTCAAGGAGGAGTGTAAGTCAATTACTTCTCTTTCCCTCTGTATGTAAACATTTCATTCACTCAGCACTGGCGATGATAATTTTCCTTCTGTAGAGGATGAGTTCTCTAACAGGGTGGGCGGGGGATGAGTCTCTCGACCTCTGCCTCCTAACACCCTTGCAAAGTGCTGTGCATACATAGTGCATTTGGGTTTATTGAGCCTGAATGCAGGTGTTACCTCTCCAAGCATATGATCTATGTCCAATCTTACCCCTATTTTACAAGCTGTATTTGATTACATTGTCAAAACCTGTTCCTTCCTTAGTCCCAGGCTAAATACTTTTTCCGCAAAACAGATCGTAATATAAAAAGTATGCAGGAGGGATGAAGAGATGGCTTAGCGGTTAAGACATCTGCCTGCAAAGCCAAGGGACCCAGGTTCAATTCCCCAAAACCCACTTAAGCCAGATGCACAAGGTGGCATATGTATCTGGAGTTCCTTTGCAACAGCTGGAGGCCCCGGTGCGCCCATTCTCCCTCCTTCCCTCTCTCTCAAATAAAGAAATAAAAATAAATATTTTAAACAAATAAAATGGACATCTGTTATCAAAAGGAGGGGAGAGGTTGGAGAGATGACTTAGCGGTTAAGGCACTTGTGTGCAAAGCCAAAGGAGCCAGGTTCTATTCCCCAGTACTCACGTAAGCCAGATGTATGGTGCATGCATGTAAAGTTTGTTTGCGGTGGCTGGAGGCTCTGGTGCTTGCTTGCGCTCTTTCTGGCTCTCAAGTAAAACATATATATGTGTGCGTGTTTTTCGAGGTAGGGTCTCCTTCCTCGCTCTAGCCCAGGCTGACCTGGAATTCCCTCTGTAGTCTCAGACTGGCCTTGAACTCACAGCGAACCCCCTACCTCTGCCTCCCCGAGTGTGCTGGGATTAAAAGGCGTGCGCCACCAAGCCCGGCTCAAATAAATATATACTTTTTCTTAAAAATAAGTGATTAAAAAGAAAAATTCTTTAACCAACAAGCTGTCAACGGGTCTGTCACTCACAAGTCTAAGCTAGGTACCCAGAGGGGCACATTTACGACGTAGCAAGCGGTCAGCAACGTGGAAAGAAATGACACACACACACACACACCCTCCACTCCCGGGCTCCGGCGAGGGCCTTAGCCATACCCTGGGTGCCTGTGCCGTCAGGCAAAGGATGGAAGCTGCAGGCCCAGGGTGTTTCCCAGGGAACAGTGACCGCTGACAAGCGGGCTCTGGCTGCCAAGCCTGAATGGAAAAGTCTGGAAGGAACCCTGAAGGCCAGAGATTCCCCGATGCCACCAGGGACCAAGGCCCAGACGCCCGCCCGCAACCTCGGCGGCGTGATGGAGAAGGCCCGCGCCGCCCCGGGGCGACAGCACAAACGATCGCTGGAGCCGTCGGCGCGGCGTCCGGCATCACCCCGCCCGCGATTCCCACCAGTGGGCGAAGGACTCGGTGTGCGTGGGGGAGCTCACTTCCCACGCAACACCCCGACTTCGCCCCGCTACGCACCTCGCCGCCAGTCGCTCCCCAAATAAAACCTTCCCGCCACCAGGCCCCGGAGCAGCCACCCTTCCGGGTCGGTCGGTTCAACCAATCAGAGACGAGCTCCTTCTCTGATTGGCTACAGGTGTGGCCTACGAGGCACGTCACCGATCCAAGGCCGCGCGCCATTGGCTGAGACGGGGGCCGGCCGCAGCCAATAGGAAGTGACCTTGCAGCCGGGGTGGCGGCGGCTGCGTGTTTCCGGAAGACGTGGCGGCTGGTTTTTCGGGCTGCTGCTCCCTCCCTGGCGTGTCCGATAGCGACCCGAGCTGATCACCCCGGTTTCGGAGGGGGACCGCCATCATGATCTCGCTCACGGACACCCAGAGTAAGTTCCGACACGGGCCCCGGGGGTGCGGGGGGGTATGGCGGGGGGAAGCCCGCGCTTCCCGGGCTCGGGCTTGGGCACCCGCCTGTCCGCCCACCCGCCGGTGTCCGCAGGTCAATGAATGGAGCCCGGCGGCCTGCAGCACGGAGCGAGCGCCCGGAGGGGACCCGCAGGCTGTCCCGGGAAGGGACCCGGGGTTCCCCTCGACCCAGGAGCGCCCACCGGCGGGGCAGCCCTCCCGCGCTGCAAGCTTGGCTCTTTGTTTCGAAGAAGAGCCCGAGAAAGTTTGATGGGCGGGCCGGGCTCTGCCCTGGGGAACCTTGCACATGGGAGACCTTGCACTTGGGGGGGATCTTGCACATGAAGGACCTTGTACATGGGGGGGGATCTTGCACATGAAGGACCTTGTACATGCGGGATCTTGCACATGGGTGGGATCTTGCACATGGGGGACTTTGCACATGGGTGGGACCTTGCACATGAGGGATCTTGCACTTGGGGGACCTTGCACATGGGTGCGATCTTGCACATGGATGGGATCTTGCACTTGGACCTTGCACATAGGATGCTCCCCAGGTCGGTTGAGGGCCTCTGGGGGTGAAGGGGAGTGTGGGAAATGTCAGCTCCTTCCCTCTGGTGGGCGGGGTTTGCAAAATAGTTTGAATTATTATTATTTTTTTGCCTTCAGCCATATGACTGAAGCAAACCTTCCAGGAATTCCCATGCAAGGACTTCGCTTTTCTTCTGCCTGTTAAAAAAATTTTCAACACTGATTTTTTTTTTTTTTCAAAAACAACCATCACAACAAAAAGCCACTTTGTGTTCAGATGCAGGATTGTTTTGTTAATTTCTTATTGCTGTTGCTTATGTGTTTTCTGTGTCAGGGTTTTATTCCTTGGTTCTGGTTAGATTCAAACTCACTTATGTAGCCCAGGCTGGCCTCTAATTTGTTGCCTGTCCCCCTGCCTCTTTTTTTTTTTTTATTTATGTGAGAGAGAGAAAGAGGCAGGTAGTGTGAGAAAGAGAGAAAGAGAGTGGGCATGCCAGGGCTTCTAGCCACTGCAGACGAACTCCAGATGCATGTGCCACTTTGTACATCTGACTTACGTGGGTCCTGGGAAATCGAACCTGGGTCCTTTGGCTTTATAAGCAAGTGCCTTAACCGCTCTGCCCCCCGCAGATCTATATGCTTGTTGCCTCACTGAGGTTAGCATTGTGATTTTTTTTTTCTTTTGTTCTGCTGAGGTTGGAATCCAGGGCATGCTAGGCAAACACTATACCAACTCAGCCAAAGCCCACCAGATCATAACATTGTCACTTTTCTATCCCTTTTTATGTATACTAACAACTTTTGTGTTTAAATGTCTGCCCAAACTCACTTTCCTTATTTTTATGGTTATCACATCTGTTTGTCTCTCTCTTGTCTGTGTGCCTTTCATTTCTAACTCTAGTTAACTTTTCAAGATTGAACATTTGGACAGTTCATTAGGATGAAACTAGAACTTAGTTTAAAATGCTGTAGAGTCTGAAGACTTAAACCCAAGCCACAGGAAATTTGAATAGTGGTTCTGAGATCTATGCAAGCACTAGCAGCAGCCCAGTCATGTCCACTTTCCACCCGAGTTTGCAATAAATCTGGACCTTAGGGTCAGGTGCCCAAAGAAGGTTGCCCATTTTGGTCCATGAGCCTCATTCAGTTCTATTCTGATCGGATCAAAATAATAAAGTTTAAAAAAAGCTTAGCTCCTTACTTTTTTTTTTTTTTTTTTTTTTTTTGGTTTTTTGAGGTAGGGTCTCACTCTAGTTCAGGCTGACCTGGAGTTCACTCTGTATTCTCAGGGTGGCCTCGAACTCATGGCGATCCTCCTATCTCTGCCTCCCAAGTGCTGGGATTAAAGGCATGCGCCACCACACCCGGCTTCCTTACTTTTTTTGATACTGCAATTCTAGTGATTGCATGAAGGTGTTTTCTTTCATTTCACCATGTGCTTTGAGGTATATTGTTCTGTTTAAATCTTACAGGAGTTTTGGGAGGCAAAGAGGAACATTCCTATATATGAATTGTGGCATGAGAGAAACTCAGTACATGTTTGTATGAAAAATGACAGAAATAAGACACACCCCAGGCTGCTGACTCAAAACTTTTGTTCTTTTTTATGTATTCAAACGTCTGAAAAGACCTAACATCTGGGCATGGTGGCACACACCTTTAGTCCCAGCACTCAGGAGACAGTACTAAGAGGATGGCTGTGAATTCAAGGCCAGCCTGAGACTACAGAGTGAGTCCCAGGTCAGCCTGGGCTTGAGTGAGACCCTGCCTTCAAAAATAAGTTAATAGCCGGGCATGGTGGCATATACCTTTAATTCTAGCACTCATGAGGCAAAGGTAGGAGGATCACCATGAGTTCAAGGCCACCCTGAGAATACAGAGTGAATTCCATCCAGGTCACCCTGGGATAGAGGGAGAACTTACCTTGGAAAACAAACAAACAAAAAGTAAATAAATAAATTCAAAAAAGGATAAAATCTTTAAGATCTTGGGACACCATGAATCTGTAATATCAAAATATCATTTGTAATATCAAAATGCAAAATAGAAAGGTAGCCTGACATGGAGGAACAATCCCAGCACTCAGGAAGCAGAGGTAGGAGGATCACTGTGAGTTCAAGGCCAGCTGGGACTACACAGTGAATTCCAGGTCAGCCTGTGCTAGAGTGAAACCCTACCTCGAAAAAAAAAAGTGTGTGTTTGTGTGTGTGTGTGTGTGTGTGTGTGTGTGTGTGTGTGTGTGTGTATGTGTTGGGAAGAAGAACTCTTATTCCATCATATTCTCTTACCAAATGTCTTAGGTAAGACAGTGGATTGAAACAGAAACCATGAGTGAAGCAAAGCTTTTTGAATTTCAGGCTGTCTGTTCTCACTGCAAGGATTGGACCTTCAGAAGGTGTGTCAGGATTATTCAGGAATGTCAGTTCTTGTGTGACCAGATACTGACCAGAGTAGAGCAGGTGGCAGCTCATGGTTGTCCTAAGGGCTGCTGTGGTAGCATTCTATCCACAGGGATGACAGAAAAACCAGGATTTCTTCTGAGCCATGACATAGGGACTGTTCTCACGTGACATCTTAAGTCACCACTCGACTTCCGTTAAGTACAATTTTGCTGTGATGGTCGGGTTGACTTACCCGCTGCAGGGAAGACAGGATTCTTTCAGTCAACCGTGAGTTGCCAGAATGTTAACAATGGTTAATTTGGACTTGTAAAACTTCCTTATAAAACTTCTTCAGTGGCTTTTTAATGTTAGATGACTTAATCTTTTTCAGAGGCAGAAAGAATTAAGATACAATAGTGTCCTATAAAGGAAGCTAAATATACTGAGAATGATCGTGGCATGAAGAAGGCAGCTCTGTTTAAGTCTTTTGTGAGTCAGAGCATAGATGGACAGATAGGGGTAGAGATGAAGGAACAGAAGATAAGAAAAGTGCCTACTTGGGCCGTTTTGAGTCTTGTGACCCATTGAGATGCAGGGATACTTGACAACATCATGCCAAGGCCAGTTTTGGTGCAGATGTTACGGACAGCTGTGTCCTTCTTATACAGTCTAGGAATGAAGGTTGTGGTTGTGATGTAGGACTATTGGCTGTGAAGTGACAAGACCAGATCAGAATGCTGGCCTGATTTCACGTCACCCCACCCCCACACACATTCCTGTGGAGCTTATGGTCAGGAGCTAATTGTTTTCTCTCTCGGGGTCCTTGGCTCCCACCCCCATGGGAAAGCTGGAACCATTGCTCCTGTGGAAGTCATGGTCTTGTTAAAGGAGGACTTCTTTATATGGCAAGCCTCCGCATCCCATTTTGATACCGCCAATTTTTAATAGTTCTGCTGTCTGCTTGATTGTTGAAGACGAATGACTCAACATGCTTGTCCCAGAAGTTCAGTGCATTCCATCCAGTGCCCTTGAGTTTCATTTAAACAAACATATTTTTAGCCTGTTTGTAAAAATATTTTATAATGATTATAACACACGGGCTTTAGGTTCAAATAGACCTGGTTCAAATACTTCAGCAGAAATTTTACTTTTGGTTTTTAATTAAAATAACCCTCCAAACTTGTGTTTCTCCTGTCTTTAAAATGATGTAAGCCTACCTACAATGCAGAGTTGGGTACGTTCAGCAATAAAACACCTTATAATGCTGAATTAATGGTAAACTCTCAATGCATGGTAATCGACAGTCCATATCATTTCTATTTTGAGGAGTAAATTTCTGAGGCTTTGATGTAGTTTAGGTAATTTGAAACTAGATTAGTTATATTCAGGTAACTCAGCTGCTGTGATTAACCCCTAACAACTAATTATGTAATAGAATTTTACTTGCTCCTTCATCCATATTTTCCACCATTTTGTCTGACTTGTGAATAGTTTTGTTTGTTTGTCTGGGGTTTGTTTGTTTGTTTGTTTGTTTGTTTGTTTGTTTTTTCCAAGGAAGGGTCTCTCTCTAACCCATGCCGACCTGGAAGTCACTCTGTATTCCCAGGCTGGTCTTGAACTCACAGCAATCCTCCTACCTCTGTCTCCCTGGTGCTTAGATTAAAGGTGTGCGCCACCACCGCTAACTGTAAATAGTTCTGATAAATTCTCTTAAGACCTTTAAGCATGAAAGTATTAGCTTCACAATTTCACTGGAATCTTTGTCTGTGGAGTAGACTTACATGGTACTGGTATATTTATAGCCAGGTATGTAAGTTCTTTTAGACTGACTTTGGAAACAAAGTGTAGCTAATGGGAGATAATACCAGGAAAATGAGTGAGATGAAAATTATAAAGGTGATGCACAGTTGTACCTCATCAGAACATTTTATATGGTATTATCAGGGTTTTGGTGAGGGTGGGACTAGAAGATGGCTCAGCAAGTAAAAGCAGCTGGGCTGGCCATACCTGCAACCCCAGTTCTGGGGAGTGGAGGTGGGGCAGACACCAAAGACTCACTGAGGCTCACTAGCCAAAAAAACCAGCAAAAAAAAAGATGTTTTGAATGTAGCTATGGCCTAGGTTTGCACTTTCTGGAGTTGAAGACACACCAAAACTGCAGTTAAATACACGGCTCAGACTGCATGCACACAGCATCACAGACTGGATGCCATGAGAATTTATGCTGTTCTCCAGAAGCAAACACCAAATGAGTGATCAAGGTACATACACACCACACAGAGTACACACACACCACACAGACTGCATGCACACAGTCGTACATACACACCCTGCACATAATGGATTTTGACTTTACACACACAACACATACTGCATGACCAGAAGACTGCACATTCATAATCACCTTACACATACTGTGCTAAGACTTCAAATAATACAGATAAGGTCATACACACATAATTTATTTATTTATTTATTTATTTATATTTTTAAAGATTTTGTTTAGCAAGGTAGGGTCTCACTTTCTGGGCCCACAGCTGACCTGGGATTATGCCATGAGAATTTATGCTGTTCTCAGGGTGAGTGATCAAGGAGGTGTAATGGATTTTCATGGTGATGACCTCCTACCTCTGTCCCTTAGGAAGCTAAGACTTCAAGTAATAGGATAAGGTCATAACACTTTATTTATTTATTTATTTATTTATTTTTAATTTTAATTTTTTGGTTTTTCAAGGTAGGGTCTCACTCTGGCCCAGGCTGACCTGGAATTCACCATGTAGTCTCAGGGTGTCCTCAAACTCATGGTGATGCTCCTATCTCTGCCTCCTGAGTGCTGGGATTAAAGGTGTGTGCCACTAGCCCGGCTCCACTTAATTCTTTTATATAGGGTGGACATAAGTTGTATGTTATGGCCCGGTCTGTGTTCAGTACCTAGAACAGTTCCTGGCCTCCAGGAGTTGATCAACAATCACTGATTCTAAACAATAAAGTGAAAGACCTATAGCACTGACATTAAGTAGCTCAGTATTCTTTGTAACTGTGGAGAGGTGATTTTAGGACGCTAGTCTTAAACGTGTAAGTAGATTGATAGTTGATGACTTGGACATGATAAAATTTTCAGAGTAAGCAGGAAGTTAAAAGTGAGACAGGTGTGGTGACGTGGACTGGCAGTCCTAGGGCTCTGGAAGCTGAAGGAGGGTTACTGAGCCGGGCGTTCAGGGCCAGCCTGGGCAACAGTGAGACTTTCACTCCAAAAACGAGGGAGGTGGAACAAGGAAGAGATAGAAGAGGCAGGAGGGAAGTCTAACCTGAAATTAATCTTTCTTTTTTTTTTTTTTTTTTTTTTTGGTTTATTGAGGTAGGGTCTCGCTGTAGCTCAGAATTCACTATGTATTCTCAGGGTAGCCTCGAACTCATGGCAATCCTCCTACCTCTGCCTCCCGAGCGCTGGGATTAAAGGCATGTGCCACCACGCCTGGTTTCTGAAAAATTAATCTTGGAAGTGACAGCTACTGTGATTCTCAAAATCGTTGTTTGCTGCTACTGTGAAGAGCAGTATATAACCAAATGAGGTGCACTCTGCTTCCCTACCACAACTTTTCCCACGAGTTAAAGGTGACATCAACTTTAAGAAAGATAGGGAGAAACGAGAGGGGTTGTGCAGGTAAATGATGAGCTGTGAAAGGAGAAAACTCGTGGAAGGAATCCCGCGTACTTTCATCTGGTGCCGGAGTGGTTCTTGAGAGCGTGACCAGACATAACCAAAGGTTCTCGTCCACGTTGGTCACGCGTGGGTCTGTGTGTCGTGTCTCACATTCTGAAGGCAGCCTCCAGGGCGTGATTGTGCTTCCTTCCTTAGGACACCAAGAGCAAAGGTGAGCGTTTTCCCGCCTGGCTCTCAGGGATGTTCGTTTGACTCCATTCTGCTCAGCCCTAACCGTATCCCGTTGCGTTGCAGAAATTGGAATGGGACTGACGGGCTTCGGAGTGTTTTTCCTGTTCTTTGGAATGATTCTCTTCTTTGACAAAGCACTGCTGGCCATTGGAAATGTGAGTGTGTTACTATCTGTTCTAAGATGTGTAACTGTGAGGGTGTAGAGAACTGTTCTGAGTGTGTGTGTGTTAATTTCTGTTCTAAGTGTGTAAGTGTGAGTGTTGATAACTGTACTTAGTGTGTAAATGTGAGTATGTTAATATCTCTCCTCAGTGTTTTGGAAATGTGAGCGTTGAACGTCTATTGTAAGTATATAAGCAACTTGACTCTCCAGCGATCATTAGCGCGGTCCAGTTTGTGAGCGACAGTTCACTGCTCTGCGTGAGACTGCCGTGGCTTCCGCTTTCCACCAGGAATGATCGAAGATACCTGAGGAGGTTTTCTCAACTCCATTTCCACCGTGGCCAGTGTTGTTTGATTTTCAGTGGATTAATGCCCCTAGATAGGGGTTCAAAGTAGATGACTTGACCAGGCATGATGGCCCACACCCATCATCCCAGTACATAGGAGGCCAAGGCAGGAGAATGGACACAAGTTTGAGGCCGGACTGGGCTACACACAGAATGAGATCTCTCTCAAAACAATAGATGACTTGCTTAGCTTAGTCTCGGTAAATATATGAAAATACTCACCTGCATAAGTAAACAGATTTTTAGTAACTTTTTATCCCTTAAAGTCCATCTTGATGTCATTAGCGGACTTCCTTAGGAAAGCCATGTGTTGTCTTAGTGGACTGTGTAGTGTGCTGTCCATGTGTGAGAGTGGATGAGAGTCTAGAAGTAAGCAAAGACCCTCCTGAAAAAGCAGGAAAGTCGCAGGTTATGTCGAAAGGTCTTTGGATTCTGTGTGCTGCCGGGCTTCCCATTGGAAATAGGGAAAGATAAAGCACGGCAACGTTAATGAATGCTGCCGTGAACGGCACTGCTGTGGGATTCGGAAGCTTGTAGGCTCAACATATCCCTGTGTGACATATTTTTCACTAAGGATAGTTCATGGGAGAGAGAAACAGTTCAAAATAAAACACGGGGAACAGAAAGGTCTTAGTAGATCATGTGTTATCTGTGTTCACCAAAACATACATTTATAAGTGTCTAACTTATAAAACTATAAAACATACACATATAAATACCTGGGTGTGTTGGTATTTTTGCTGCTGTCAGATATTCTGGAAATGGACAAGCATCTTGTAACTTCTACTGCTGCTGTCCAGCTCTCCACCCATGCGTGTGCCCCGAGCTATGTGGATGGCATTCCTGCTCAGGGAACACCTTCAAGTGGCATATTTGTGGTGCCCTTGGCCATCCAGACCTTGCCATTGCATTTCCTTACAGCCAAAGCTGGGGAAAGAACCGAGCGCTGATGCCTCCCCGGCTCAGCTCAGCTTTCTGGGTTTTTCTTTCTCTCCATTTGATCAAGATGGAAGAGGAATGAGACGGTGGGATGCAGCTACAACCTGAGGGTGCTGAACTCCCTCCCAGGCCCTGCTTCTTGGGGTGCATTGCAGATCTCTAGCCAATCTCCCACATTAGAAGCCAAACAAATGCGCCTCTTCTGTTCCATTCCATGGAGCTTTGCGGTGTTTAACTCCCTTCGCTGTGTTGTCTTTTCTTTCTCTCCTAGGTCTTGTTTGTAGCTGGCTTGGCTTTTGTAATTGGTTTAGAAAGAACATTCAGATTCTTCTTCCAGAAACACAAAATGAAAGCGACAGGATTTTTCCTGGGCGGTGTGTTTGTAGTCCTTATTGGTTGGCCTTTGATAGGCATGATCTTCGAAATTTATGGATTCTTTCTCTTGTTCAGGTGAGGCCATCCTTTTGCTTTCAGTGAGTAAACCAGCATGCCTGGTGTTCATTGTGGGAACTCAGATCATTATATAGTATTAGATGACCACTTGCTTCAATGGGCTTTTGTATAGGTTGAATATTTTATTATAATTTTAGGTCAATCAACTATAAAATGTTTACTGAATGCAAATGGCTGCCCAAGTAAGAGTATTTTGTAAGGTATTTTTTCAATGCTATATAATTCATTTCATTGCTATTTTAAGATACTGTGTTTGGTGTTTTCATGAACTAAACAGGCAGATTGCTTGATTGGTCGATGGATCAATGCTCTAGTATTTGATGATGTAAATCTGAATCTTCATAGATGACTTCTACTTAGCAAATGATTTAGGCAACAGACATGTTAAGAAATTCAGCAAAAAAAAAAAAAAAAAAAAAAGAAAAAAATGGGCATGGTGCACATGCCTTTAATCCCAGCACTCGGGAGGCAGGGGTAGGAGGATCACCATGAGTTCTAGGCCACCCTGAGACTACATCCCAGGTCAGCCGGGACGAAAGTGAGACCCTACTGCGAAAAACCAAAAAAGAAAAAAAAGAAAAAGAAATCCAGTACTAAAGACACTGGACAATTTGAATCTGTCATTATTTTGCAAATGCTGGTTGGTGAGTGTCTCAGTCAGCTTCACATTGCTGGGATGAACCTCCAGAGCAGACCCAGTGATGGGAGGACTCATTTATTTGAAGCTTACGATCCAGGGGAAGTTCCATGAGAGAGGAAGAAGCTGGCCCCCTTCCGCAGGTCCATCTGGAGAGAAAATCCCACCACCAGCGCCATAAACAAGCGCACTCTAGGAACCCCAGGCAGAGCTCAAGCCCTCTGCATATCTTAGGCTGGAGTTCAGATCCGCCCTCAGTAACACTTTAGGGCCGGGCCCCAGGATCTTCCCAGTGACACCTCTAGCCAGGTTGCTAGAAATCCAAGAAGCTTTAATAAAACTCCTGAATCCATTGGGGGCACATCCATCCAAACTACCACAGAAAGTAACCAAAAACTATGCATGTGAGGAAGCGAGGGAAACACTAAGGGAACGGGAGCGTTGAGAGCAGGGCAGGAGTTCGGGGCCGTGGAGAGAACATAAGGAATGGGTCCAAAGCAGAAAGCTTGCCGGCTGGAAGGACGAGGGCAGCCTGAGACTACAGAATGAATTCCAGGTCAGCCTGGGTTAGAGCGAGACCCTACCTCGAAAACAGCTAAATAAAGTGCACGTGTTGTAACTCCCTAACTCTTTACGTTTGATGTCTCTGAAATGCTGTTTTCACTGGACCCTTTGGTGTTCCCTGGCTAGTGGTTTGTCTTGAAGGTAGAAAGCTTCAAAAATCTCAGTAATTTTGTCTTCTGTCTCCCAGGGGCTTCTTCCCAGTTGTCGTTGGCTTCATTCGAAGAGTACCTGTCCTCGGATCCATCTTAAATTTACCTGGAATTAGATCAGTAAGTAGTTCTGCACTTGGCAGTATGCTTCTTAAACCAGCACAAGGGATGTATTCCATGTGTTTTACTTCTAGAAATGTGAATAATTGATAAATGACGGAAGAGTGGGTAATGATTAAGTAATTGAGAAGTGATTAATTGATGAGCCTTGCATTGTGAGGTCAATGATTATATCATATGATCACAGCTACAAGGAGTGCCAGAAAGCAATCACTGCCAGCCTTAAAAGCAGAGGTTCCTTCTGTGTCACTGTGTCCATCTCTGTGTTGCTCTGTCTTTTGATGTCACTGCCTGATAGTGCTAAGCTGTTCTTTGAGAGTCAAGACGTTTTTCAACTTCTGTGCACCACTGATTACAGAAGCAGTATAATATCAAAAGGAACCATCGGCCAGATGTTGTGGTGCCCACCTTTAATCCCAGCAGTCGGGAGGCAGAGGTGGGAGGATCGTCATGAGTTTGAGGCCAGCCAGAGACTACATAGTGAACTCCTGGGCTAGAGTGTGTGTGACCCTACCTCATCTCTCTCTCTCTCTCTCTCTCTCTCTCTCTCTCTCTCTCTCTCACACACACACACACACACACACACACACACACACACACAGAACCATTATTTCTTAGAAGTATTTTCTTGATCTGTATCAGCAAATGGAATGGAGTAGACAGCGGAGGAACAGTTACGCTGACATGCCAGCTCTGTCCGCACTGAGAAGCGACCTGTTGCTTCTCCAGAATAGGCCTTGGTTTTTCAAGGGGAAGTTTGGGTGACGCTCTCCCCTTCATCATCCCGTCTGCACTGTGCACATGTGCATGCCAGGCCACCAAGCTGAAGGCCTCGGCATCCCCTAGTGGACTCTCAGAAAGGCCTTTGGGGCTCCACTTCATCCCCTCCTTCCAGAAAGCTTTCCTGCCTCCCTGTGGCTGGTTTGGGATGAGATTTTACTGTCCCTGTGCACTCCTGCGGTACAATTTACTTGTTTGGATTATCAAGAAAGGGGTTTCTAGACATTGAGCTAGATCGGCTTTTAGCCATTTCTCCCCCACCCCAGTGCCCAGCCCAGAATGATGGATGCGTCAACATTTTTCCTGAAGGAATGATCTCAGAGAACCCGCTGACTGAAGAGACCAGCCTTTGGCCCTGTCTGACCCACGTCAGAAGTAATCTAGAACTTTTTAGGCCTGGGCTCACAGAGCAGGTCCATAGTACTGATTGAATTCTGAAAGAGCTGAAGGATGGCTCGTCCATAGGGAACTGAGTACCACTGCCGGCCTAATTCCTGCTCCGCAGCGCAGGGTGGTTTGAGAGGCAGAGCCGCCCAGCCGAGACAACCTGGATGCCTTACAAGAGACCATACTGTGCTTTCCCCCCTGAAATCTGCCTGAAGATCCTACTGAATCCGTGAACAGTTTTCGAAACAACCTTGAGCTCATTGCCTCCATCACCTGTTTGTGACAGTAGAAACGATGGTGGCAGGCTTGATTTCCTTCCTCTCCAGGTCCATGAAGTAGAAATGCTGTCACACTTGGAACGGCTTTGGAGTTTACGAAAACTCCAGTTATAATAAGTGCTGAAGTAACAGGTGTGAAGTGTGACAAAAAGAAACATCAGAAATGGACAGCTTAGTTGGGTTACATAATTTCCAGTAGGGATACTAACTGTGTTCTGTTTCAGTCTGCATCACCATCTGGGATGCTTTAGTCAAACTGCTTTTGAGGAAACAAAGTAAATAACTTGTTTACAGTAATATGTGTTAAAATTCATGTTTAACAAGGAGGAATTTATGTTTGCAACATTAAATCTATTTTGAGGCCCATTGCCACTTTGAGTCTGGTGTTCAGACTGCACATGTAAAGTATTTTTAGACAGTAGCTGTTGTTGATTACTGAACTTAATGAGTTAAATCTGTTTGTTCAAAGACTACGTAGGCCCAGAAGAGATCCACAGTAATGGTCAGTTGAAATACTTTGTTGAGTTCATTAATGCATGAATGGCTGACATTTCAATTTTTTTTTTTAATTTTTGTTAAGCTAGCAGTGTTAACTTCATGTTGTAGTTTTTTTTTTTTATTCATTGTGTTGAGCATTTTTTCATGTTGCACCCTTGAGTTCATACATATTAATGTGTCATGCAAAAAGTACTTTGAGAAAAAATTATATATACATGTATGTGTCAGAAGATGGTGGTGAGTAATGCTGGATTAGTCATTGTCAGTCATACCTTAAATTCCCGCAAATCTTGGAGAGCTGGATATTTAAAATCAGCATTTATGATGTTAATACATTTTAAGTCTACTTTGATTAATCATCTGCTTTTCTTCTCCTTACAGTTTGTAGATAAAGTTGGAGAAAGCAACACTATGGTATAACAACAAGTGAATTTGAAGACTCATTTCAAATATTGTATTATTTATAAAATCCTTTGGAAGAATATTCAGCACAAAGTTAAATTACCTGAAATAGCTTGTGTAATGTTCTTTTCAGAAGTTTAAAACGTATAGCTACCAAGTACCAACAATTAGCAAAGAAGCAATGAAAACAGACTTCCAGTCAAGTGACCTGAGAAGTCAGTGAGCAGACAGAGGGATGAAGTCCATGTTACAGAGGTGTTGAAACTCCTGAAGGCTGTTTGTCACTGTCCCCACGAGCGTGAAGCAGCCGTCCTTAGAGAACTATGGGATCTGTTACTTTTTTTTTCTTTTTCATGGTTCAGGACTATCCATAGGCATTTTGCTTTTTAAAAATGTCACTGTAACGGCCAAGATGTTTCCAGGTGCACTGGATCTGAAAATGATGCATGACTTGAATTGAATTATGTTGTTTTCATGTATTAAACCCAAGGAGAACCCAGTCTTCATGTGTGATTCACTGTTTTGTAAACATGGATAAAATAAAACTTTCATGGTTCTGAATAGCAATGTTTTCAAGCCAGATGAGAGTCCCGGGCTACGTATTCTTTCTTGGAATCAGCATAGGTCACTGTGAGCTTCGCCTCCTAAATTTCTACCACAGAAGCACTGATTTTGGTCAGCAACACACTGGAGGGGCTCAGACTTCTCTGAGCCTGAACCCCTCAGGGTCCGCTCGGTTCATTGCACGTCGACACCTGACAGCAGCCGTGACCGTGACGTCGTCTGTTACGTAGGTGGCTTCGATGGTTTTCTGAGAGTCTAAACGATGCAAACAAATGAATTTTTCCACACCATGTTGTAGGTTTCTTTATTTCTGTCTTTTATTAAACTCCACAGTGGCTCGTTAACCTCGCTTTTCATCGGTGAACTACCCTGGTAATTTTTAAGGCATGTAACATGTTGAAAACATCAATTCTGTAACTGCTTTAGTAAGAGCTGTTCATTTAATCTGGTTTTCCCTGATTCTCTGCTTTGTCGTAACAAAAAACCACTGTCCATTACCTGTTTCCAGTTTATGTGCTAGAGTCACTGGAACTGAACTGGCAGTGGGTCCTTGAACACATGATGGCACAGGGAGGAAGGTGTCTCTTCCTTTCAAGAGTCGCTGCTTTAGTTTTCAAGGTGGCAGCTGCCACATCAGGCACAGGAACACTCCATGCTTGCCACCATCGATTCAAGGATTAATTTGTAACAGTTACAAAGCTTTTTAATACATCAAACCAATTCCAATTATTGTGACATTTATTGACAGACATTGCTATAAAGTATATCGCTATGTTTGTCAGTTACATTTCCTGCTGCACAGAGAATTCCCGACCTTGCCCATCCACGGAAGGGAAGATGGATCTGTAGTGTGGTGGTGGTTCAGGCTTGTGGATTGCTGTCGTTTTGGGTACTTAACTTTTGACTTTATGATGTAATCTGTGAAAATGCGATAAATGGAGCCTCCTACCTCATTAGTTCATGGGATAATAGTGTGTCCAGTGCTCAAGTAATACCTTCGCTTGGAGCGTCAAGCCACATACTCTGGGAACTGGCGCATATAAGGTGCCCCGTAGGACTCGTGCACAGTTTTCACTGACCTGTGATTTATAGTGGCTACATAGTTTTACCTGTTTTGGAGCAAGAACTGTTGTCAGTGTGAGGAGCGTCTGTATCTAACCCCTTTGTAAACATGGATTTCCATCCGAGTGCTCTGGGTACGGCAGTCTTGTTTTTAGAAAGCATCATTTGCACTTGAAGATTTGTTCACCTGCTGGGCCTTCGTTAGCTGGAGGGGCCCCAGCAGTTGAGGCTCCCCATTGAGTTCGCAGTGGAGATCCACGTGCGTTTGGGCTGCTTGACTCTGTCTTCCTCAGAACCCTGGCAGGCCGTGTTTAGTAAGACCAGCCTCTTGACAGAACCCCTTGTCTGCTGGCTTCCCCCATCCAAAATCAGTCTCAACGTCTTTGTAACAAAGGAAAAACAATATGTTTTGATTTTTTCTACAGAGATGGAGGTAAAAGTCTTATAGTACTTCGCTTTAAGTGTTTCTGTCCTTGTTCAAGTGTATTTCCTGTACCAGAAACCTGCCGGCATTGTTTCTCTCTCCCCTTCTAAAGTGTAACCGACCTCTGGGACACTGCTGCCCTCAAGCGCCTCACGATCACATGACATACTCTGAACAGCTGAATATTGTAAATACACTTGTCTTACCTCTCAATAAAAGGGTACTTTTCTACTAGTTGGTGGTCAAGTGTATCTTTATTTTGAAGTTCTAAAAATTGTAGCCCTGCAGAATAACCTGCTTTTCTAAACTTGGCTCTATATGCAACTTTCTTTATCTATTAAGTGTTCTTCACGGTTGTTATTTCCAACCTGCTTACATGTAGTCATACAAAATATCGCTTGCTTTGGGCTGTAGGGCTATTCAAAATAAAACCAGGTTCCAGGTTCCACATTTGGTTATTGAACAGACCCGTCCTAGTTTTACCTTCTGAGAGGTTCATGCCCACTACTGAATGTGGGAGAATATGTGGGGTCTGTCCGTGGGACTTGTAGTTCCAGCACTCTGGAAGACAGAGGTAGGAGGATCGCCATGCGTTTGAGGCCACTTTGAGATTACGTAGTAAATTTCGGGTCAGCCTGAGCTAGTGCAGTACCCTACCTTGAAAAACCAATGAAAAAGAAAAAGAAAAAAAAAAAGAAAAAGAGGGCTGGAGAGATGGCTTAGCGGTTAAGGTGTTTGCCTGCAAAGCCAAAGGACCTCGGTTCGATTCCCCACGTAAGCCAGATGCACAAGGGGCTCATGCATCTGGAGTTTGTTTGCAGTGGCTGGAGGCCCTGGCACACCCATTCTCTCTCTGTCTCACTCTGCCTCTTTCCCCTCTCTCAAATAAATAAATAAAAATTAAAAATATTTTTTAAAAAAAAGAAAGAAAAAAAAAAAGAAAAACTGGGTCAGAATGAAACATTCCCAACTAAGGTGTGGTCTGACTTCAGTTCCGGTTCTGCAGCTTAGTCATGGGAGGTCCTTAGGAGCCGGCCATGGCAGTGTTGTAACGCACCTGTAGTTTCAGCACATAGAAGGAGGCAAGAGGATCAGGAGTCCAAGGTCATCTTGGGCTAGCTAACAAATTTGAGGCCAACCTGGGCTACAATGAGACCCTGTCTCAACTAAGTCCTCCATTCGGGGGGACAGCTGTGGGGTGGTGCAGCCTCCCCACCTTGGATAATTGCCTTCAGCAATGGTCTGTCCTGCAAGATTTGTGTTCCTGGAATCCAAGGTGACTGCAAGGTGGACAGTGGTTAAGGCCTTTGCCCCTCACCTTTAACTGGCCATAACGTCCATCTCTGTTTAACCTGTAGCTTCTCCATAAGAAAGAAAAGATGATATTTGTTTTTCTACATCTAGCTTATGTCACTTAACATAATGACCTCAAGTTCTATCTGTTTTCCTATTAAATACTGTCATTCTTTTTTATTTTAATTTTTATTTATTTGAGAGAGGGAGAGAGAGAGAGAATGGGCACACCAGGGCCTCCAGCCACTGCAAATGAACTCCAGATGCGTGCGCCACCTTGTGCATTCTGCTTATGTGGGTTCTGGGGAACTGAGCCTTAAACCGAGGTCCTTGGGCTTCACAGGCAAACGCTTAACCGCAAAGCCATCTCTCCAGCCCTGACATGTCATTCTTTATGGCTAAGTAAATATTCCATTGTGTACAAATAACATATTTGAAAGAATGTCACTTTAAACAGTGACAGGTGATTAGTGCTCAAATGGGGTCTGGCACCCGACAGTCAACTTTTAAGAATTCAGGGTCTCGGGCTGGAGAAATGGCTTAGCGGTTAAGGCACTTGTCTGCAAAGCCAAAGGACCCAACTTCGACTCCCCAGGACCCACAAAAGCCAGATGCACAAGGGGGTGCATGCATCTGGAGTTCATTTGCAGTGGCTGGAAGCCCTCACGTGCCCATTCTCTCTCTCTCTGCCTATTTCTGTATGTCTCTCTCTCTCTCAAATAAATAAATAAATAAATAAATAAATAAATAAATAAAAATAAATAAATAAATAAATGAAAAGAATTCAGGGTCTGGAGAGATGGCTTAGTGGTTAAGGCACTTAACTGCAGTCAAAGGACCCAGGTTTGATTCCCCAGGACCCAGTTAAGCCAGATGCACAAGATGGCGCAGGTATCTGGAGTTCATTTGCAGCAGCTGTAAGCCCTGATGCACCCATTTTGTTTCTCTCTCCCCCTCCCACCTTTCTATCTCTCTAAAATGAATACATGCACACACAAATAAATACATGAGTAAATAACAGAAAGGAATTTATAAGCCTACTTGATGAACACCCACTTCCTTGACCAAGCTGTCAGAAAGATAAAATTCAATAGTTTGGCCATTATCTACTGTTTTACCAAAAAAACCCAGCCTGTCTTTGGTGTAGACTTGTAAAAATATTAAGAGCTTTGTGACTTGCCAAAAGCCTCTTTCTGGGGCTATCGCCCTTTGGAAATCCTTTTAGAAGAAACGTTCTGGCATGGGACTCTTGATGGGACTACATTATTGATAACATGCCAGAACCATCTTCGGCATTTGTCCTGCGAAACTGAAAATGGCAATGTTGACGTAAAACATCTACTTGTGAATTCACTAGCTAAACTAGTATAGGTGAAGCATATTAATTCTTCCAGGGGATTTTAAAACATGTTTTCTTGGTGATTCAATTTCCTGTCCCTCTTCCTAAGACTTTTATGTGTTTGGGGCATAAAAAGGAGAAAAATACATTTTAGTTATTCCTACAACGTTTGCTTCCATGAGCTTCCTTTTTTTGTTTGTTTCTTTGTTTGTCCGAGGTGGGGTCTCACTCTAGCCCAGGCTGACCTGGAATTCACTATGCTGTCTCAGGCTGGCCTCGAACTCATAGTGATCCTCCTACCTCAGCTCCCTAGTGCTGGGATTAAAGGTGTGCGCCACCACACCCAGTGAGCCAAGTTCTTCTGTATCCCTGGGTTTTGTTTTTATTGACCTGTCAAGAATACCTGGAATCCTAATTCCCTCTCCAGTTTATTTAGTGCTTGACACATTATTCTTCAAAACTTGGCTTTCACCTTGCCTCAAGTCGTTCAGCACCTACTGTATGGCATCATTTTGTCTGTATTATAATTACCTGTGTAATAACTTGAAGCAATTGGCCTGTCCACTAGGTTAGAGTGCTTGTCCTTTAAGCAGAAAGTGTGACAAAAGCAGAGACCCTGGTCTTCTGAGTGGATAGCTGGGTCTCATGAGCAGAAAGGCTTGTCACACATTAGCAGGCATTCACTAAATAACTGGATGGATAATGAAGTGAATGACTGATGTCAAATTCCATTGACATTCCCTAACCTTTTCATCTCTCCCCAAGTGACTCATCGTCAGCATCATTGATGGCTAGCTACTTATTTATTTTTGCTTCTGCCTCAGGCTATCGATCGCTTTCATTAACAAAGACAGTGATGCAGATACGTCAGAATGATTCCTGGCTGGTGCCATCAATTTCGAAACAAATGATACCCACTCATCAATCACTCTCCTACTTCCTGCAATTCGTGTCCCCGGAGGACTCATCACTCCCACTCAACTCAGATGACTGACAGGCTGCCCCTGTGGACTCCTCACCTCTGTGCAGTCGGGGGGAGGGTCTTTGGCACTAAGAATTTAAAAGCACCGGGTTGCAAGGAAATGAAAAGACTTGCAGATAAAGTTTGAGCTATTTCAAGAGAAGAAACGGAGCAGATCATGAGGGTTAGCAAAGGTTTTATACATACAGAGCTTCACAGCTTTCTTCCTATGGTATATTATTTCCATGAGCATTTTAGAGACATTGGAACAATGCACCCTTTAACATGGGGAAATTGTTTCGTTACTAAAAAAAAAATCACATATTCCCCAATTGTTTATCTGGATGAAATTATGAAAATAACCTATTTCTGAATGTTTTAAAGTTATTCTTCACAGATGGGCAAGGAAGTAGAACCACATAGTGGGCATTAGACTGTAACAGAAGGAAGGCCTGGCTGCACAGAGGAAGGCAGTAGAAGGGCCCTTAGTCCACAGCAATGACATCTTGTGCTGGATCGTTTCCCGCAGGGACCCCACGGTCTGGCAGCTGCGACCTTGGCTCTTCTCCTGGCGTTTTCGGTCTTAGGAAATTCTGGTGGCGCCCCGCAGGTAATCAAATGCTAAGTCGTGGATGTGAACTATGCATGCTGTGTTTCTCTCTCTCTTTTTCTTTCCTTCCTTCCTTCTTTCTTCCTTTCTTTCTCTGTCTCTTTTCCTTCCTTCCTTCTTTTTCTTTTTCCTTCCTTCTTTCCTCCTCCCTCCCTCCCTCCCTTCTTTCTTTCCTTCCTTCCTTCCTCCTTTCATTCTTTTCTTTCTTTCTCCTCCTGGATAGCATTCTGGGTTGCACTATTTTTTCCACCCACTGTTTTTCTCTCCCTGGGCTGCAGAGACTCTGTGAGAGAAGGAACTGGACGCCTCAAGCTATGCTCTACCTGAAGGGAGCGCGTAAGTTGCAAACGTTTTGCTCTTCAGTAGGGACATTTCAGGGGCATGAGAATCCAGCACCGAGTAAGCGGAGAGCTGCGGAGAAAGACCATATGGGAGTCGGCTGGTCTAGATTATTAAGGTCTTCAGGTAACCTAGAAAACGTGAGGAAGGGCGGTGACAGGGCCTGAGGGCTTGCGAGCCCGGGGAGAGATGGCTTACGTTTATAGTTACAGCCACTTTGTTTTTTTTTTTTGTTTGGTTTTTTTTTTTTTTTTTTTTTTTTTTTGGAAAGGGTTTCCCTGGTCCAGGCTGACCTGGAATTAACCTCAGGGTGGCCTTGAACTCTCAGGATCCTCCTACCTCTGCCTCCCGAGTGCTGGCTGGGATTAGAGCGTGTGCCACCACGTTTATAGTTACAGCCACTTTGAAGGCCGAGGCAAGGGTGATTGTTCTGAGTTCAAGGCCAGCCTGGGCTATTCAGTGAGTTCCAGGTCCGCCTGATATCCTGTCTCAAAAAGAAAAGAAAGAAAGGAAAGGAAAGGAAAGGAAAGGAAAGGAAAGGAAAGGAAGGAAGGAAAGAAAAGGAAAGAAAGAAAAGGAAAGGAAAGGAAAGGAAAGAAAAAAGAAAACAAAAGAAAAGAAAGAGAAGAGAAGAGAAGAGAAGAGAAGAGAAGAGAAGAGAAGAGAAGAGAAGAGAAGAGAAGAGAAGAGAAGAGAAGAGAAGAGAAGAGAAGAGAAGAGAAGGATCTAAGCGGGAGGGATGCTGTTCCTTGGCGCCTGGCGCTGGCGCTGGCGCTGAACTTCTTTGGCTCCTTTCTCCGAGGCATATCCTCCAGCAGCTCCAGGGGCAGGGCGCTGTCCTCCTCCCTGGTCCCCAGGGCAGGGGGTGGCTTGGTCCTCATGGTCTTCCCATCGCTGGGATCCCTGCAGCCTAGTGCGACCTTGAGGACCCCCGCCGCGGCGCCCGCTGAGCCTTTGTCTCTCATCTTTGCAGAGGGGCGACGCTTCATCTCGGACCAGAGCCGCAGGAAGGACCTTTCCAACCGGCTGCCGGCAGGTGGGTGACCCAGGCCCTAGTGCAGAGTGGCTCAGGCGGTCCAGCTAAGGACCATCAGGGATGCTGAGGTCCCCAGGGCCACTCAAGGCCTGGAGTTCAGGTCCCGCACCTTAGCACAAGATCTTTTATCATTTTCCTCTTAAACATTATTATATGTTATTATTTACTTAGGAGCACCATATTTTTGAGTGTATGCTCTCTCCCCCCCCCTCTCTTGTTTGGTTTTTCAAAGTAGGGTCTCACTCTAACCCAGGCTGACCTGGAATTCACTATGTAGTCCCAGGTTGTCCTCAAACTCACAGCAAACTCCTCCTGCCTCTGCCTCTTGAGGGTTGGGATTAAAGGCCTGCACCACCATCCCTGGCTGTATATGTTTCTCTCAAATTACTATGAAGAGTTACTAAAAGGTTCAAAACCAAAGGTCCTTAAGTAAGATCCCTTAAGAATGGGACTGGCAGTTACTATTAATTTCCACAATAAGCTTCCCCATGCTATTGCATTAAAAGATAATAATGCAATTAATTTTATTTAAAAAATTAAAGACTGAAAGATTAAAAATAAAAATGTATACTTGAGAAATATCAAAAAATGGACACTAGCAGCTTAGTGGTTTTGCACATGCAGTGCAGTTAATCTTATTTTGTGAGGATAGTTTGTTCTCACACTTCCTGTTACTTCAAACTTAAAAAAAAATCAAGATTTGTGTTAAATCAGGATTATATATCTTCTGTCACCTTAAATTTGAAATAAAGTGGTCCCAATCTCTGTACTTGCTAAATTCAAGGCCAGCCTCAGCCCTATAGCAAGTTTAAGGCAAGCCTGAGAGCTACATGAGATCCTGTCTTTAAAAATATAAACAAAAAAAGGGCTGGAGAGATGGCTTAGCGGTTAAGGCGTCTGCCTCCTAAGCCCAAAAACCCGGTTCCAATCTCTAGGTCCCACGTTTAGCCAGATGCAGTGACGCAAGGGCGCAATGCCGTACTTGCCCACAAGGGGGCACTCACTTCTGGATTTCCTTCACAGCAGCTGAGAGACTGCTAGCGAGCCCATTCCTGTTTCCCTCTCCCTCTCTGTCTGTCTCTCTCCAAGAATAAATAAAATAATAATAATAATAATAAAATTTAAAAATATATAAACAAAAAAGCTGGGCATGGTGGTGCATGCCTTTAATCCCAGCATTCAGGAAGCAGAGGTAGGAGGACCTCCATGAGTTCAAGGCCACCCTGAGACTACATAGTGAATTCCAGGTCAGCCTGGGCTAGAGTGAAATCTTACCTCAAAAAACAAAACAAATAAACTATATATATATAATCATAAAAGCTGGTCGTGGTGGCGCACACCTTGACCCCCAGCACTAGGGAGGCAGGTGTAGGAGGATCCTGTGATTTTGAAGCCAGCCTGAGATTACATAGTGAGTTCCAGGTCAAAAACCAGTGTGTGTGTGTGTGTGTGTGTGTGTGTGTGTGTGTGTGTGAAATATTTATCAGATGCATCTTCCATCAAATAAATAGTTGCTTTATATATGGCCAAGACTGCAGATGACCTCAAACTGTTTAGAAGGGAGAGCAAGCGATGCAGGCACCCAGCCAGATCATACCTGAATCTGTCTGCCCAGACATCCCATTTTACAAGAATGAGCCTTTAACTACTCAGCCATCTTCCCAGCCCGCAGACATCCCATTTTAAACTGGAAAGAGGGAAAATTCCCATGGGCTCTTTCTCTTAATCCTCCTTGCTTTCACGTGATTCCCTTTAGTATATAGTCTGCCATTTGCCTCCGTACCCTGAATGTAAACTTGATAAAACCAGCTGTACGTCAGTTTTCCAAGAGAAGCGTGAAGTGTTCCAATTCATAAAGTTTGTGACCTCTTTGCTGATGGCTCAAACATCTATTTCATAGAGGGGTTTTCTAGTAGTTTTATAGCATAGCAGAATAGCATTTATTTTCACGGATATTTCTTTGATATGATTTTTTAAATGATAATTTATGGGCATGAATAGTCAAGATTGAACACATTTCTTGTTTTCTCCAGAAAGACGAAGTCCAGATCTCCAGCTACTGACTCTTCCTGAGGTGGCAGCCCTGTTGCTGGCATCCCGACAGAGCCCCCATGAAGGTGCAGGTACAAAGGCCTCTTTCTGCTGCAGGACAGAGACACTTGCTTTCCTCTTGGGCTATTATCTATATTTAAAACAGCTCCTCTGGGCCGTGCATGGTGGGGCACATGCGCCTTTAATCCCAGCACTGGGGAGGCAGAGGTAGGAGGAGTTTGAGGCCACCCTGAGACTACATAGTGAATTCCAGGTCAGCCTGGGCTAGAGAGAGACCCTACCTCAACAAACCAAAAACCAAACAAACAAAAAACCCAGCTCCTCTATCCCCAAATCCACATGTTTATTCAACAAACACTAATACATTTTCCAGTACATTTACCTCAAGGTCATGTAAATGTCGTGTTTATGAGGCTGGAGAATTGTATGTGAATTCCACGATGATGGCGCACTGACTGAAAACTTCCTTTCTCTTTTGATTGTTGTTGTTGCTGTTTTGTTTTTCAGACAGGGTTTCCTGTAGCCCAGGCTGGCCTCAAATTCCTTATGTAGCTGAGGATGACCTTGAATTCCTCCTGCCACTGCCTCTCTGGTACTGGTATTATAGATTTGTACCACCATAGCTGGCTGTCTTGGGACTCTTTTTTAAAAAAATTATTTTTTTATTGACAGCTTCCTTAATTGTAGACAATATATCCCATGGTACTTCCCTCCATCACCCCTCACTTTCTCCTTTGAAACTCCACTCTCCATCCTATCCCCTCCCCCTCTCAATCAGTCTCTCTTTTATTTTGATGTCATGATCTTTTCCTCCTATTATGATGGTCTTGTGTAGGTAATGTCAGGCACTGTGATGTCATGGATATCCAGGCCATTTTGTGTCTGGAGGAGCACATTGTAAGGAGTCCTACTCTTCCTTTGGCTCTTATATTCTTTCCAACCCCTCTTCTGCAATGGGCCCTTAGCCTAGAAGGTGGGTTTGAGATGTTTCAGTGCTGAGCACTCCTCTGTCCCTTCTTCTCAGCACCATGGTGCCTTCTGAGTCATCCCAAGGTCACTACCATCTGAAGACAGAAGCTTCTCTAATCAAAAGTGAGATTAGCATTAATATATGGGTGTGGACATTAAGAGAAGTGCTTACTGGACAGTTTGGTGAGCATAGTATATGCATTTAGCCAGACACCAGCAGATGTTACACCCCTAGGGCTCATGACTAGCCCTGTCATGTAGGTTTTCAGTATCAGGGATGTATTCCCTCCTGTGGAGCAGGCCTCCTGTCCAATTAGAGAGTGGTTGGTTTATTTTATTATTATTTTTTTAATGTAGGGTTTCACTGTAGCCCAGGCTGACCTGGAATTCACTCTGTCATCTCAAGCTGGCCTGGAACTCACAGTGGTCTCTCTTGAGTGCTGAGATTAAAGTGTGCACCACCACACCCAGCTTTCCTTTCCTTTTCTTTTTTTTTTTCTTTTTGTTTTTCAAGGTAGGATCTCACTTTAGCCTAGGCTGACCTGGAATTCACTATGGAGTCTCAGGGTGGCCTTGAACTCACAGCAATCCTCCTACCTCTGTGTAGCAGACAGTTTTGGGTTTGCTGAGATGAACTTCCAGACCAGGCACAGTTATGGAGGAAGGGATTTATTGAAGCTTACAGATCCAGGGGAAGTTCCATAATGAAAGAAGAAGCTGGCCTGCTCTTACAGGATCAGGCAAGAGAGAAAAAAAAAAAGCCAAAAGCCACACAGCACAGCACACCTCAAGAACTCCAGCTAGGCACACTTTGTATATTTTTAGATTGAAATCTCAAACCCACCACCACACCTTCAGATCCGCCCAGTGACACAGCCTCCAGCCAGGTGGCTGCAGATGCAAACTACAAACTAATAAAACACTGACTATATTGGGGGACATCTATTCAAACTACCACACTCTGCCTCCCAGAGTGCTGGGGTCAAGGGCACGCACCACCATGCCCTGCATGGATACTTAAAGCCGCCTGGATCAGCTTTGCTACTTTGTTGAAAACACTGAAGCCAAAGAAGATGAAAACTCATCCCAAATCTTGTTGTTCGCTGACCAAAGTGAAATCAAATGAGGTTGCTGAAGCAAGGGTGGTTATGATTCTCAAACTGGCATGCCATCTGTGATGATTTCACACTGCTAATGGAATAGAGGCATCCTGGTGATGGACCAGCCAGGTCTTCAGAAGCTATGAGTTGAGTCTAAGTGCTGACTCTGCCACTTGTACTAGCCTGGCCACCCTGAGCCTTCGTGTCATTATCAATAAAATCACTCAGTGGCCGGGCGTGGTGGTGCACGCCTTTAATCCCAGCACTCGGGAGGCAGAGGTAGGAGGATTGCCGTGAGTTCAAGGCCACCCTGAGATGACATAGTGAATTCCAGGTCTGCCTGAGCTAGAGTGAGACCCTACCTTGAAAATCAAAAACCAAAACCAAAAACACCTCAGTGATGACACCCATGAAAAGGACCTCCGAGAACCCAGTGCAATAAGACCCTGTTGTTCTTTTTTTATTTTTATTTTTAATTTTTATTTATTTCCTTATTAGAGACAGAGAAAGGGAGAGAGAGAATGGGTGCACCAGGGCCTCCAGCCACTGCAAACAAACTCCAGACGCATGCGCCACCTTGTGCGTCTGGCTTACATGGGTCCTGGGGAATCAAGCCTCAAACTGGGGTCCTTAGGCTTCACAGGCAAGCGCTTAACCACTAAGCCATCTGTCCAGCCCCCCCATTTGTTCTTATTACTACTAACAGTGGATATCATTATAACCCCAGCCTTTGGGAAGATGAGGCAGGAGGATTGCCATGAGTTAGACACCAGCCTGGACTGCATAGGGACTTCAGGGGCAGCCTGGGCTAAGAGTAAGAACCTGGCAGACAAATGAGACATCTCCAAGGCATACAAAATAGACCTAGAATTTTCTTTCTTAAAAGTTGCAGGGATGCCATCGTTATGGCCTGACTTAAAATTCAATAAGCTGTAAAAAAATGAAGTCGTCTGGTATTCAAAGCACACGCCCCTGGCCGCCCTTGCTTTCTCACCGCAGTGAGCTTGGAAAACACGTGTATAGGCTAAGATTGAAAGGACCACGCTGGGGGAGGGGAAGAGCAAAGGGAGGTTCCTGGTTTCAAGCTCTGTGAGGAGGCAAGTGAAGAGAGTGGGACAAAGAAGTCTTTTGAACTCAGAGCAAGGCCAGAGCTAACTTGGATAAAAAGAGGATTTTATTTATTTATTTATTTTTGAGGTAGGGTCTCGCTCCAGCCCAGGCTGACCTAGAATTCACTATGTAGTCTCAGGGTGGCCTCGAACTCACCCATGATCCTCCTACCTCCACCTCCTGAGTGCTGGGATGAAAGGCGTGCACCACCATGCCCAGCTTGATTTTACTCTTTAATTCAGTTAATGCATCCATAAGCCTGCTAGGTGTCGTACCAAGATGACTTGTGGACTGGTTGTGTCACAGTTGTGGAGAGAGCTCACTGAAAGACAGATTTCTTGGCCTTGGGCAGATTTTGAATCAGTGTCGCTGAAGGAGGCCCCAGCATCTGTGTCCTTCAGGACATTCCCTCCCTGTCCACCGTTATTCAAAGATGGGCCAGCCTCTGGAGCAACTGGCATTCAGAGGCAATTAATAAAGGTTAAAAGCAAGTGTGGGGAATGCCTGCTAGGAGCTTAGATGTGGTGGGGGAGCAGGTCAATGGAAGGCTCGCCTCAAAAAGTGTGCTGAAGGGGGCTGGAGAGATGGCTTAGTGGTTAAGGCGTTTGCCTGCAAAGCCCCAGAGGATCCCAGTTTGATTCTCCAGGACCCACGTAAGCCAGATGCACAAGGTGGCGCATGTATCTGGAGTTTGTTTGCAGTGGCTAGAGGTCCTGGTGCGCCCCTTCTCTCTCTGTTTGTTTAAATGTTCTAAGTGGCTTGTCTCTGAAGATGAAGAAACAAAATTTTATTAATCTCAAAAAACTGGAAAAGTTATAGATTCCCACAGGAAATATGGACTCCTAATCTCAGGTAGTACTTTTAGTTTCATTTATTTATTTATTTATTTTGGTTTTTCGAGGTAGGGTCTCACTCTAGCCCAGGCTGACCTGGAATTCACTGTGTAGTCTCAGGGTGGCCTCGAACTCATAGTGATCCTCCTACCTCTCCCTCCTAAGCACTGGGATTAAAGGTGTGCACCACCACGCCCGGCTAAAATAAAGTTTTATCAGTCGAGTCTGTAAGTTGGCACAATTTAGGAGCCCAAGTGTTTATTGCCTGAGGATCGATTCGGTTTGCCTTTTCCATTTTTTAATACTTTATTTATTTGAGAGAGAGAGAGAAAAATGCAGATAGAGATAGATGGAGAGAGAAGAAATTGAGAGAGCACGCCAGGGCCTGCAGCCACTGCAGACAAACTCCAAACTCATGCGCCACCTTGTGCATCTGGCTTACATGAGTCCTGGGGAATCGAACCTGGGTCCTTAAGGCTTTGCAGGCAAGCAGCTTAAACGCTAAGCCATCTTGCCAGCCCTGCCTTTTCCAGTTTTAAATACAGGGTGTGTGTTCATTCTAGGTGTTTTTTTTTTTCATTTAGGTGGCGAAGAAAACTTGGATCAAAGCAGATTCCTGGAAGACAATCTGTTAAGCTGGTGAGACTGCACCAGATCACATTCAACGACAGCTACATTCTGTCACAAACATGAGAGCCATGTGAACATGTCTCCTGGACCCTTTCTGCTGCACTTGTGACCCTGGAAACCTGCACCACTAGTTTTATTCTTTCTGAAGGAACAGAAATGTAGACTTTAAGCTGAGACTGTCCAGTGACATTTCTTTTATTGCTTTGGGTCCTGTTGGAATCACCTCTTGAATTTTTTTTGAGAGTGTTTCTGAAAATTCTGAACTGTTCTTTGACTTACTCTCCATGGCTTTATCATTTCATTACCTACTTGTACCTGATGTTACTCGGCAGTGTCTCTCTCCTCATGCCTTTTTTTTTTTTTCCTCTACCCTGAACATGATGGGATGGGAAAACGGAGGCTGTGGCTGCCTGTAGCTCACCCAGGACAGCTGATGGTTAAGAAGGATGTAGAAAGAGGATAGTTGGGAAGTGGCCCCTGTGCCTGTATGGCTGCTGAAAAGAGGGAGCCCCTTCATGAGGTGGAGCCCCCGGATGGTCTGTAAAGACCCAGTGCTGGGAGCTCCGTTGAGCTCCTGGGCAATCTAACATAATCCGTTTAGAAACTTGGATCTTAACGTTACTGGAAATGAGCAGAAGGGGGAGTGGTATGTGGCATACAAAGGGAGCAGATAGACTTTTAGAGGCCACCCATCTTCCATGGCTAAGCAGACTCAGTGGGATCCACTCCTGTACTGACCAACTGCCTAGAGCTCCCGGCTTTGTTTGACATCATAGCTCTACATTCAGGTGCCCTAGTATCTCAAGGGCGTGTTGTATGCCTAATTCACTCCTTTCAAGACAATTTGGGGGCAATATCACCTAAAGACACACACACACACACACACACACACTCCCATGCATCATGCCTGCACACACCACACATCTACAGCAAGCAATGTAACTTATTTGTTCAGAATTACAACATGATCGCCATGTACTTTTTATGCAATCCTTTCAGAGTTCTTACTGATAAGCGTTGAAAGTGGAAAGTATTCATTTTGACTGTCATGGATACATAGCTGGTATGTTGGAACCATAGAATATCTTTACGTGAATGCTTTCATAAGTTTCCGTTTCCCCAAGTAATCAAAGTCATGCATATAAGACCTGTCTGTTTCGTAGTTCTTAGAGGAATAGTGAAACTATATTCAAAAGTTCATGTAACACTGATGTCTGCCAAAAATAAACAAGCAGTAAACATCCATCTGGCACTGTCACTGGCATCTGGCGTTGATTATGATTTGACTTCAACTGGATTTATTTGGAAGTACAGACATCTAATTCATTAAAAAACAAACAAACAAAAAAACTTACTTGTAAAAGTTAGGCTGGTGGCATGTGCTTGTAATCCCAGCAGAGGGGAGGCTAAGAGGCAAATGCTTGATGCTTGTTTGTCAGGCTGCAGAACCTTGACTCAAAAAAAACAAGGTGGGGGCTGGAGGGATGGCTTAGCAGTTAAGGCATTTGCCTGCAAAGCCAAAGGACCCAGGTTCGATTCCCCAGGACCCACGTCAGCCAGATGCACGAGGGGCTCATGCATCTGGAGTTGTTTGCAGTGGCTGGAGGCTCTGGCGTGCCCATTCTCTCTCTCTCTCCCTGTCTTTGTCAAGTAAATAAATAAATAATAAAATAAAATAAAAAAAGAAAGTGGGCTGGAGAGTTGGCTTAGCGGTTACAGTGTTTGCCTACAAAGCCAAAGGATCTGGTTCGATTCTCTAGGACCCACGTAAGCCAGATGCACAAGGGGGCACATGTGTCTGGAATTTGTCTGCAGAGGCTGGAGGCCCTGGTGCACCCATTCTCTCTCTCTGTCTCTCTCAAATAAATAAATAAATAAATAAATAAATAAATAAATATATATTTTAAAAAACAAAGAAGGTGGATGGCAACTGAAGAACAATACTTAATGTAGTCCTTGGGCCTCTACATCTGTTTGTGCTCATGGGCACCTATATACACCTATCTGCATGTGTGTGTATGCACGCTCACACACACACACACACACACACACAAATTGTACATATTACTTGTACATATTACGTACTTAAGCAGTTTGTTTATTCTGACTTTTAAAACTATTTTTTGCATGAAATAATTCTTTCTCTAGCTCGTCAGCACAATCTCCAGTGTTTCATACCACAGTACAGTTTTTAAAAAGCTTAAATGTTCTATCATACAAATGTGTTGATTTATCACCAAGTTCCCTCTCTCCATGGAGAGAGAATGGGCATTGCAGAGCCTCAAGCTACTACAAACAAACTCCAGATGCATGATCCACTGTACATCTGGATTTATATGGGTACTGAAGAATTGAACTTGGGTCATTAGGCTTTGCAGGCAAGTGCCTTAACCACTGAGCCATCTCTCCAGCTCTGTCTTTTATTTCTTTATTTTTAAAAATATTTGATTTATTTTTTAAGTCACAGAGATTGAGAGGGAGAAAACAAAAAGCCAAAAGGTTTATTTTGGCTCAAGGTTCCACTGATAGTAAACGTGGGACCAAGAAATGTGGTTCTGAACACTCTTAGGTTTCTGCTGAATGTGCCATCTCTCCAGTCCGTCTTTTATTTCTTTAGCAGATGATCTGAGACTTAAGTCTGTATTAAAAAAAACAAAAAACAAAAAGGTTTATTTTGGCTCAAGGTTCCAGATAGTAGGAGGTCCAAGAATGTGGTTCTGACACTGTGGCTGAACAGCCGTGTTGCTCGTTTTAAAATTTTATTTATTTATTTATGAGAGAAAGAGAGAGCCTATAGGTGGTCTAGCTCCTCTTGCCACTAGAAATGCGCTGCAGACCTAAGAGCCACTTTGTACAGCTGGCTTTATGTGAGTACTGGGGAATTGAACCCCTGGCAGGCAGGCTTTACAAGCATGAACCTTTAACTGCTGAGCCATCTCCCCACTCCCAGTTCTTTTTCTTATTTTTGTTTTTTCAAGGTAGGGTCTCACTATAGCCCAGGCTAACTTGTGATTCACTGTGTAGTCTCAGGGTGGTCTCAAGCTCATGGTGATTCTCCTACCTCTGCTTCCCAAGTGCTGGGATTAAAGGTGTGCACCACCATGCCCAGTGCCAGGTCTTATAACAATACATGCTCGTGGAATCCAACCCAGTCTCCAGAGGACTGCATTCATCACGTTTCACAGCCCACTCACCTTTCCTGTGGTGAGAACTGATGTCAGGGTTTTGCCCATGCTTCTTATGAGCTCTGCAACGGGCTGTTACCGAGGCTTTTTTTTTTTTTTTTTTTTTTAAAAAGAGGCTGGGGAAATGGCTTAGTGGTTAAAACATTTGTCTGCAAAGCCTAAGGAAGCCAATTCGATTTCCCAGGACCCATGTAAGCACAAGGAGGCACATGCAGTGGCTGAAGGCCCTGGTGCACCCATTCTCTTTCTCTCTGCCTATTCCTCTCTCTCTCTCAAATAAATAAATAAAATTTTAATAATAAAAAAATAGGGCTGGGGAGATGGCTTAGCAGTTAAGGCACCTGCCTGTGAAGCTTAAAAATGCTCATTCGAATCTCCACGTCCCACGTTTAGCCAGACACAAAAGTGATGTAAGTGCACAATGTCGCACATGTGCACAAGGGGGTGCATGCATTTGGAGTTCGTTCACAGCAGCTGAGAAGCCCTGGTGCGCCCATTCTCTCTCTGCCTCTTCGTCTCTGCCTCTCTCTCTCTCAAATTAAAAATAAATAAATTAAATTATTTATTTATTTAAGAGAGAGAAAGAGGCAGATACACACAGAGAGAATGGGCACAGCAGGGCCTTTAACCACTGCAAACAAACTCCAGACGCATGTGCCACCTTGTGCATCTGGCTTTATGTGGTTACTGGGGAATTGAACCTGGGTCCTTAGGCTTTGCAGGCAAGAACCTAAACTGCTAAAGCCATTTCTCTGGCTCCTGCGGCTTTTAATCGCATCTTAAAAGCCTAACCTTCCACCACCCACAACCACAGTGGCAATGCCATTTCAACATGAGTTTCACATGAAACAAAACACACTCAGGCCATAACAAGGTGCCTTTGTAATTCTTATTTCTCCCTCTCTACAGACGGAAATGTCTGAAGGACTTATTAGGGTATATCCATCACGCAGTTCACAGCTGACATCTGGATCCTAAGGAGGACTTGCTTACAAGAGTCAAGCTCAGAGCACATTCACATTATAAGACTTGTGTTTTAGTTCTGATTTTAGATTTTATTAGATTATAGATTGAATTTAAAAGAAGGAAGAAATACAGAGCTAACGTCCAAGATTAGGCCTGGGATTTAGTCCAGGCTACAGAGAGCTTCTTTCCCACAGAGGCAGAGTGGGGTCATTCCTAGACTCTGAATGGGAGCTGATCTGAGCAGCCCTGAAGCCAAGTTTTGGGGCTGAGCTAAGGAACCACAACACTAGGTTCAGGTTGAATCTTCTCCTGAATTTTAATTCTGTTAAGGGGAACCCTTTCCTAGGGAGGGATTCGGGTTATTTAGGTTTGTATTTTAAATTAGGAAATTACTGCATTCAACAGGTGAACATGAATAAGACATTCTCCTGCCCAAGGTTCTCAGCCACATTCTGCAAGTGAAGCTGCCTTCTTGCTTAACTTCTGCATTCTCTAACCTGACCTCCCATTGGTTTGTGTTTGTGTTTCCAAAAGATGCCCCTCAGTACCCCCCCCACCAGGACACATTAACCCTGTGTCTCTCTCTCTACCACCACTGTGATCCTGAAAGAGGGCAGAAAAGGAAAAGAGAGCCTGGCTTGTTCAAATCTGCCCCAAGCCCACATTCCTTCATTACCTGGTTATGACAGGTAAGAATGTATGCATTATTAAGTTTGAGTCTCAGGATTTTATCTTGCCTTCAGGTGACAAGGAAGTTGGAACTATAAGTTCATTCAGTCCCATCTCTTCATACTGACCCTAAATTCTTTTAGAAAGAGCCCATTTCTGGAGGCAGAGAGATAGCTTCACAGTTAAAGGTGCTTGCTTGCAAAGCCTGCAGGCTTGGGTTCCATTCCTCAGGATCCAGTTAAAGGCAGATGTACAAAGAGGCACTTGTGTCTGGAGTTCATCTGTAGAGGCAGAAAGCCCTGGTGCATCCAATCTCTCAAATAAAATAGTTTTTAAAGTAATTTTTTATAAAGAAAGAACTCATTTTTTGAAATTAATTAATTTATTTGAGAGAGTGTGTGAGAGAGAAAAAGGCAAACAGAGAAAGAAAGCGAATGGGCACACCAGGGTCTCCAGCCACTGCAAACGAACTCTAGAAGCATGCGCCACCTTGTGCATTTGGCTAACTTGGGTCTTGGAGAATCGAACTGAGGTCCTTAGGCTTTGAAGACAAACGCCTTAACCACTAAGCAATTTCTCCAGCCCCAAGAACTCATTTTTAATTTGATGTGGTCCTCACCGTCAGCATGAGAATCAGAAAACTGTGTCACCCACAATACTTCATAGGAATTTGACCTCACTCTATGAAGTCTCTTTGGATTCTCTCAAGAAGGTGTCAACAGCCCCTCATGTGAGTTCTCCCTGAACCCTGGGAAACTGTCGCCATAGCACTGGAACACCTGATATGCACATCCTGTTCACACCTGTGTTATAAAGACAGATCTGTTCCCTCCAACTCTTGTCATGGAAGGAAGAGTGACATTTTCAGTTAGCTGGGACTGCTGAAACAAAATACCATAAGCTGGTGGTTTATAGCAACAGACTTTTCCCTAGAGTTCTGGGGGCTTGGGAGCCCAAGTTCAAGGTATTAGAATGGGTGTCTGGCGAGGGTCTGCTTTCTTGTGCACAGCTTCTTGCTGGGCCCCCTTTTGTTTCCTTCTTTTTTTTTCTCTCCTTCCCTCCATTCACTTCTTTGTTTTATTTTTAATATTTTATTTATTTATTTATTTGAGAGAGAGAGAGCGGAAAATAGAGAGAGAATGAGGGCGCACCAGGGCCTCCAGCCACTGCAAACGAACTCCAGATGTGTGAGCTCCCTTGTGTATCTAGCTAAGGTGGGTCCTGGGGAATCGAACCTGGGTCCTTTGGTTTTGCAGGCAAACACCTTACCTGCTACGCCATCCCTCCAGCTCTTGATTCATTCTTTAAAAGTATTGATGTTTTTACCTTTATTTCTCCAAACATGACCATTCATTTTGCTACTCTGAAGCACATGGCACACTAGAGTCAGAGGTGTCTGTGAACAATCACTGTTGTTTCTCTTCAGGGGCTTGTGCATCTTGAAGAAGAGTAATAAATGTCTGGGGCAGAGCACAGGCTACAATCTCTCTTCCCTACATGTGCCACTCAAAACTAGGTGCTGGCCTGGAGAGAGGGATCCGTGGTAAGCAAGACTGAACACCAGAGTTTGGGTCTCAGAACCCATGTAAAGCCGGAAGCAGGCAGTGCACACAACAGTAATTCTAACCCGCTTATAGCAACGGGCGCCAGAGCCAGGAGAAGCCCAAAGCTGAGGGCCAGGCAGTTTGGCATTCAAAGTGTCTGCTTACAAATAAATAACTAAAAATATTTTTCAAGTAGCATTTTTCTAGGGATAGATTTTACACATTGATGTCTTCTCTTCCTAAACTGTGATGAGAGGTGACTTTGCAGGGCTGGAGAGATGGCTCAGTGGTTGAGACGCTTGCCTACAAAGCCCAAGGACCCATGTTCTCTCCAGATCCCATGTAAGCCAGATTCACAAAGGTGAGGCAAGTGTAAGGTCACACATGACCACTAGGCGGCGCAAGCATCTGGAGTCTGATTGCAGTGGCTGAGGCCCTGGCACACCAATTCTCAATCTCTCTCTCTCTCTAAAAAAAAAATAAATAAATAAATAATAAAAGAGGTGACTTTGCAGCCATCTACAATTTAGGCTCAGTTTGTTGCTTATATCCAGGCTTCTGCTTGGAAAGAGGACACATACGTGATAATTCTCACATGACGTCTGTGTTACATGGGGCCAGGTACTGAGTACACAGGGTGTTTGGAGGTTTTACAGACCAAGGCGAAGAGGTGAGTCCGAGTCCTCACTGTGGAAAGGCGGACACATGGTGAATGGCTAGTCAGTTACAGAAAAGAACCCAAGGGTAAATGTGGGCTTGTTTTTTTTATATAATTTTATTTTTATTTATTTATTTGGGGGAGAGAGAGATGTGTGCATAGGGAGCTTGCACATCTGTACACACATGTGCATACACACACACAAAATCTGCTATCCAGTGGTCTCTTTAACACATCACAGAATATGTTAGAGACATTGTTTATCATATTTTGTTATTTTGTTAGAAATAACATTTTTTATATTTTATTTATATATTTGAGAGGGAGATAAAGAGAGGGAGACAGAGAAAGAGGAAGAGAGAGGGGGAGAATTTGGTGTACCAGGTCCTCCAGTCACTGCAAACAAACTCTAGTGGCATGCATCATATTGTGCATCTGGCTGACGTGGGACTGGGGAATTGAACCTGGGTTCTTAGGCTTTTCAGGCAAGTGCCTTAACCATTAAGCAATCTCTCCAGCCCCTGTTTATCATATTTTAAATTTAGATGCCATTTTTGTAATTCTTTTTTTATAGGTTTTTAATGTTATTATTAGAAGCTGTTAATGATAGGTGCTATACACATGTTGTCTTGATGTCTAAAATATTTTAAACATGATGCTATCAACGAAAGCTAATTTTTAAAATGCTGATATATTTATTCATTTGGATATATCAACTCATTATCCATAGAACATCAGATGACATTATGAATGTGTTTTCCATGTAAACAATACAACACTGTTACAGTAGGGTGGACCATCACTCATGGTAACATCACTCCGTCAGTAATGTGAGCCTGAATTCCACATTTCAGAAGTAATGCTACTCAGTTGCAGCCACATATGGATTTAAGATAGCTGTTTCCTCTTAGATTCTCAGGGTTCTTTACAAAGTGAAACATAAATTCATGGTTCAAATAAATACTTGTTTACTTAACATATATGAGACACGAGTATGCACAACTAAGATTTGGATACTAAGAGGGTTTTTGTTTTGTTTTGTTTTGTTTTGTTTTTTCGAGGTAGGGTCTCACTCTGGCTCAGGCTGACCTGGAATTCACTATGTAGTCTCAGGGTGGCCTCGAACTCATGGAGATCCTCCTACCTCTGCCTCCCAAGTGCTGGGATTAAAGGCGTGCACCACCATGTCTGGCTAAGAGAGGGCTTTTTTAGTAAGGTCTAGAAGCTGAATAAATATTAAACCAAGATTACAATGATGATTTAAAAAACAATCGACAGTAAAAATCTGTATACTTAAATTAACTAACTAATTAATTAATTCGAAACATGGTCTCACTCTGTAGCCCCGGTTGACCTGAATCTCATAGCAATCCTTCTGTCTCAGCCTTCTGGGGCCAATATTATAGGCATGGACCACCACACCTAGGTAAATTAGCATCTTTAAAATGCCTTCAGTCTTGCCCCTTTAACATTCCTTATCCAAAAACACACACACACACACACATGCACACACATATATGACATATGTATGTATATACATGCATGCATGTATGTGTGTGTATGTATATATGACATGGAGATAAAAATTTGGATTTTATTCTAAATTATGGAATTGTCATGTGCTAAATCCCACCCATGTATTTTAGCCAGAAGATAAATTCCATTCATGAGACTTAGAAGAAGGGGAGTTTGTGGTATTTCCATTCTCTTACATGAATCAGAAATGTCCTCAGAAATGGCCCTGCCAAGCAGGTGTGACCTTCAGTTTTTATATTCCCCATGGAGCTTTTTCTTCCCTTGAGGGACATGGTTCAGGGCAAACGGCGACTTGATATTTAGCCGATCCCTTTCTGCCTCCTCTTCCTCGTCATACCTCTCATCCTCATTTTCATCTTCCACGTCACTGCTGCTGGGACTGGAGGCCTGAGAGCCCGATGGAGAGGGTGGCACTGAGGAAGGCCTGGGGTACTTAAACCCTTCTGTCTACCAAAGACAAAAAGAAGAGCCGGGCGTTCATAATTACTTCTTGATTTTCAGTGCTATAAACACTGTGGATGCACATCTAAACGTAAAAAAGTAACTTGGTGTCTTTTCTATCAGTTGAGGTGTTATTCAGTCTTGATTCTTGTACTCCCGACTTCAACAGATATCAATCAAACAGGTATTTTTTAACAATGAAACGTGCCCTGTGTTATGTACATGTTGTATAATTTAATATTTTAATAAGGACAAGTAATAAATTTACCTAGCACGTAAGTGGTATAGCAAGAATTAGTGTCAGGCTTGTGTAGTCTCAACTGCCTTGCACGATGTTCATCCTGTCCATTTACCTCCAAGGCACCCTTTGGGTTTGCTTAGAAAGGACATAGGTAGCTACGCATGCCGCAGACAGCCACCACTAGACAGACTCCTGGCTGCCGGCCGCTGAGTTGACCCTGAAATTCCACAAGCCACTGTCATTTTAATTACTGAGCAAATGTCACTTGGTTTCTATCAATGACTAAAAGTGGCATTTTATCAAATGACCCAAGAATTCATGGAGGAAATTGATCCCATAAACATGTACTCAGCACCAAGTATGCACCATGTATACCATGCCAGAAGGAAACGAGTTGACAAACGCCTGCGCTTGTGGGAATGTGTGCCCGTGGTCAGGGAGGCGTGCGTAGGAAAGGCTTGGAGCATTGGTCCATTTGGGTTTCAGTCATTTTGGTCCAGTCTTGTGATATTATGCATCTAAAGTCCTTCAAGCTTTGGGTGTTTTACTTGAAAGGACGTGTGTGTGTGTGTGTGTGTGTGTGTGTGTGTGTGTGTGTGTCCCACGCATATGAGCTGGATGTTGCATTTAGGATCTCAGAGTAAGAGAGAAACTTACTTGAATAAACGTACAAGTTGGTAAGTGCAGCTGAACTGCCAAGCAGGGTGTCTACTTTTACACAAGCACATGTCGACTCTGACCGCTCCAATTCTAAAGGTGTTAGTTGGACTTTGCAGATGGAGAAAATACTCTCAGCTTCTCTATGGGATCATCTTTCTACATCTCGTCCACCTGAAATCCGTGGTCAGCGAGACCTATCTCGGGACCTATGGCCAAAGCACCCTGAATGGGCTCCATCTAAGCAGGGATGGGTGCACACTGGGATGGGAGCTGCACGTTGTGTTTGTGATCAGGTCAAATTGTTTTGGGTAATCCCCGACAGACTTTCAGTCAGATGTTGCGAGAGTGTGACGGGGATCTGTGGTTTGGGGGGGACCTCTGCAAGTGATGACTCTAACTGAGCGTGTTACCTATGAGGACTGTGATAGCTGGTTTGGGGGACTGGGATTGGCTGCTGCAGGACATACAGCTGCAGAGCGAGGTACATCTGTGCTCCCTCGTGTGTTGGAGATGGGGATGCTTCATGCTGCTTAGGCCGGTCTCGAGCTCATGGATTCAAGGGATCCTCCTCCCTCAAGCTCCTGCATTGCTGGGAACACGGGTGCTGCTCCCTTGAAGGTGACCTTGTACCAACCATGTGGAACTTATCTTCTTACCCCTATGCTGTTCTGGGGTGGATGCAAAGCTAGAGCCATTGGTCTTTGGGTAGACTCCCGCAGGGACTAATCTACCGAAGAGAACCCCTGGCTGCCTGCCTCACTCCTGTCTTCCCTGCCTGGACCATCTGCCAAATTTCTGGTGGCATGAGTGAGTCCTGGGGCGTTCACGAATACAAACGTCTAATTGGATTTTGGGAGCCGACTCCCTGGTGAGTAATGGCAGCCGAATCCTAACTGCTCCTGGTCCAGTGCCTCCTCTGATGCATGGGTCGCTCTCGTTTCCCTCTTACCAAGCGGTGTTCCTACATTAACTTCACTGCCTCTTAGAAAGTCTTGGAAAGCCTGGATGCCTAACAGAGCCGCTTCATTCATTAAGGCTGAGTGGGAGGTTAGTATGGAGGGTCCTCCAATGACATGAATTGTCTGTCATTCATCCTATACCCAAGGCCAGCACCGAGTCACAGGCTTAGCAGCGTTCTGACCTGTACATTCTCTATGCTTTGCTGTGGATCCAGCATTACCAAAAATAAATAAATAAATAAAAAAAGCAGCAGCAGCACAATGCTGGCTTATTTAGCCACTTCTTGGTTAAAAGGTACTGTTAGAGCTGTCATAAATGGAAAATTTAGCTTTCAAAACAAACAAACAAATAATACATATTAAATATCAATATTTACCACTGGTGGTGATGTGGGTTCCATGTGGAATTTCTCTGGAAAAGCTCTGCTTAATGCCAGGTGCCTGGCATGCTGGTAATACTGTTGACAAAAGCCAATTCACAAATTAAAACCTAGCTACCTTAATTTGCTAGTTATCATATAAGGCCTTAATCTGTTTGGTCTATAACACACACACACACACACACACACACACACACACACTTTGATTTTTTGAGCCCAGGCTGACCAGGAATTCACTATATGGTTTTAGGGTGGCCTTGAACTCATGGTGATCCTTCTACCTCTGCCTCCCAAGTGCTAGAATTAAAGGCATGCACCACCACATCCAGCTAAATTATATGTATTTTAAATGTTAACTGATGCATAAAAGTGTACATATTAATGTGTTATTTCAATCCATTATACATTGCATTCACATATATATTTAAAGTTGTGGAATCTATTAATTCTAAACTTGAAAAATCAAGAAAGAAATCACATTATAGTTTTGCTAGTTTTCAATGCATATGCAAAGAAAGATCACAAAAAGTAGGAGGTCGCTAACCACGCTGTGCTCTGATCAGAGCGCTAAGGTGACTGGAAGGAACTATTTCATTTTACAGACAAGTAACGCAGTATGGGAAAAACGGGGTTTGACTATCGGACACACAAGATGTCCCTCCTGCTTCAGATCTTAGGTAAGAGACAAAACTTCTGAGAATGTAGCCTTTGCATTTTAAAATTTGAAAGGCACTGGTAAAATTAAGCCTATAGACCCTCAGTAGATGGCCACACCTACTTCTCTCCAGGGGAGTTCAACACCGTGCAAGCAGGTACAGCACATGTGATGGTTAAGTTTGTGTCAACTTGATCTGTTTAGGAATCCACAGACATTCCTCATAAGTGTCTCTGAGGGGGCTTCTAGGAAGGATTAACTAAGGAGAATCCTTCCCCCAGGGTGAGCCCTTCCTCCAGAGTGGGTGGCCCCTCGGAGGGGAGACTTTATCTAAGGAAGCTCTGGGAAGGAAAGCTCTCTCTCCTCCCCGCTGGCTGTCGGTGCTGCTTGCTGCTTTCCAGTGTGGACTGAAGAGCAGCGTCTCTCCTGGACGCCCAGGCCTTCAGTGCCGGGTTGGGACTGCTGAGGTGTCCAGCCTCGTGGACTGAGCAGCTACCGGGTTCCTTGACTCTCAGCCTGCAACCTGCTATTGCTGGACTGTTGTAAGCTAATCCAACAAATTCCCTTTTAATACAATTCATTCTATCGGTTCTGTTCCTCTGCAGAACCCTGACAATACAGCACATGAAGGAAAGTCAGTAGTAGATCACCCAGTTCTATGGTCTGTGAACATCCGGGTGATTACACCCCACTGCACAATCAAATCGAGCATTTCCTGTCCTTTCCACCCTGTACTGTGGTTGAGGGACATGGCCACAGTCTCTCTCTAGAGAACAGCAAGCAAGGTCTTTACTTTTTTTTTTTTTTGTTTAAGAGAGAGAGAGAGAGGGAGAGAGAAGGAGACAGATAAAGAATGAGTGTGCCAGGGCCTCAAGCCACTGCAAATGAACTCCAGATGCATGCGCCCCTTTGTGCATCTGGCTTATGTGGGTCCTGGGGAGTTGAACCTGGTTCCTTTGGTGTTGCAGGCAAACGCCTTGAAGGTTAAGACATCTCTCCAGCCCCAAGGCCTTTGCTCTGTATGTGTTCTCAACCGCGAAGCATTTCTGTGTACCTGCAACACATCCAGTTACACCCTGACCACAGAATGGCCAGTCAGCTTCACGCTCCACCTGCACGGAGGAGCTGAGGCCATGGGAGGATGGATCCAAACGGGATGTGAAGGTTTGGGTTTGGAACTCTGAAACTCACAGTCAGTTAAGAAGAACAGGGACATGTCACTGATTTTCACAGCCACAGCATCAAGTTGCCTTGATACAGGATAAGTACAATCAGTGCTTTCATTGTGCAGTAGCATCCTCTGTCTCTCTCTCTCTCTCTCCCTCTCTCTGTCTGTCTCTGTGTGTGTTCATGTGGGTCCATGGAGGGCTGATGCTATATTTGGATGTCAGTCCTCATCTTTACACCCTGTTTGAGGCAGGGCTTCTTTTTTTTTTTTTGGGGGAGACTCAGAGAGAGAGAGAGAGAGGGAGAGGAAGACAGATAGAGATGGGCGTGCCAGCAGCCTCTCAGCCGCTGTGAATGAAATCCAGATGTGTGCGCCCCCTTGTGGTCAAGTGCGGCATTGCACCCTTGCGTCACTTTGCATCTGGCTAAATGTGGGAACCTGGAGATTGGAACCAGCATTCTTAGGCTTAGGAGGCAGGTGCCTTAACCACTAAGCCATCTCTCCAGCCCGAGGCAGGGCTTCTTGTTGTTCATCACTGCCTTGGCCAGGCTAGCTGGCCCGTGAGCTTCAAGGGACTTCTGTCTCCACCTTCCCTGTCACCATGGCTACACTGGGATGACAGAGGCTCACAATAGCTCTCTGTGGCTTTGAGGGATCTGAAGTCAGGCTCTCACGCATGCGTAGCAAATGCTGAGCCACCTCCCCAGCCTGCCCAAGAACCCCGACTTCAAACACAGCCCCAGCGTAGACGACGTGCTTGCTTACTCTGCCCAAGTATCTCCAGTCCAGAAGGTCCGAGAGTCTCTCCGTACGGTTCCTCTGGATGATCCTTTGGCGGCGAGACTGTTTGCAAAATCCATAGAGAAACTGAGTCAGCTGATTGCAAGAATCATCAGGAGAGCGAAACCGCCTGTCGACGATGTAAATACCTGGAGAACGCGCAGAGCGAAGCACATGTAGAGCAGGAAGTTAGTCACAACCTTTTCTCTTTTGTCCCTTATTGTCCTGGGTTCTACCAAAGACCACCATGTGGACATGGCCCCCTTCCTGCCCTCACTTTATCATTTCCTTCCTAAGGTTTTGTGACTTTAGTGACCTTCTAATGGTTGCAAACCACCACCAACCCACAGCTAACCAAGTGCATCTTTCTAAACAAAGGTCTAACCATCAAACGCTACGCTGGCCAGGTGCTTCTCTAGGGACCAGAGTCTTTAGGTAGGTCGTGGATTGAAGTGCTTTTCAGGCTCTCAGTGTCCCCACCATGCAGCTCTGGCTAAACACCGCAGCTGCAGTATCAGAAAAGAGAACTGAGGCCTGCAAAGATGGCTTAGCGGGTAAGGCACTTTCCTGAAAAGCCGTATGACCCAGGATTGAGTCCCTGGTACCCGCATAAAACCAGATGCACAAACTGCCATGTGCATCTGGACTTCATTGCAGTTGAGACCCTGGCATGCCATTCTCTCTGTCTCTCTTCTCTCTCTCTCTCTGCTTGCAAATAAGTAAACATATTTTTTTAAAAAGAAACTTGCAGCCGGGCGTGGTGGTGCATGCTTTTAATCCCAGCTCTTGGGAGGCAGAGGTAGGAGGATCACCATGAGTTCTAGGTCACCCTGCAACTACCTTGTGAGTTCAAGGTCAGCCTGGACTAGAGTGAAACCCTGCCTCGAAAAAAAGAAAAAGAAAAGAAAATTGCAAGCCTGTAACTGTGAAGAGCCAGCGTGCACAGGCAGAGACTCTATCCCACACTAACTTTTCCTGCTGCTAGGCAACACAATCTTAAACACCTGAAGAGAAGTTTGCTAACTTGTCATGAACAAAATAACACATATGTTCTCTATGTAGTTACCAATATGTGCACTCCAAGGCCATGGGAATTGTCAAATCACTTTTAGGAAGTTGAGGGCCAAACCGCATTCAGAAATATACAGTAACTAAAACCACAAAATGTAAGTTGAAGGCACAGTTTATCAGGTTTTGCACCTGATTTCATCTTTTTGGGATTTATTTATACTAACATTCTAGCCCCTAACCCACTTGATTAAATTCTACTTTCAATTAAACTGCAGGTACAAACGTTGATTTAATTATCAGAACAGCATTAGAGTTAGCCCCTGGAAGACTCTGCTCTCTGCTGGCTGGAGGTCAGGTTGCCGCAAGCTGGGATAAAGACGAAAACCTCCTCACCGTACGCAGCAGGGTCAGCCACATGTTCCTGCATGAAACAGCCAAAGCCCGAGAGGTTTGTGGTCACACTGGGGATGCCCATCACAGTGCATTCAGCTGCAAGAGAAACAGACAGAGGCTTGGCTTCAGACAAGCTCCCGCCTCCTCAATGGAGGAAACGTCCTGTCTGCCTAGGAGGAACAATGGCTGCTTTGTGCCAGGCACACTACCAAGCTCTACACACATTAGTAACACACTTAATTATCCCTCTCTGGGATGCGAAGAAACCGAAGCCCAACATCACCGAGTCAGGAGACATGGTCAAATGGGGATTTGACATGAGGCACAAAGTCCAGAGATCTGTTTTAAAGAAAAATAGTTTATTTACTTGATTATCTAAAGAGAGAGAGAATGAGAATGGGTGGGCCAGGGCTTCCTGTCACTGCAAATGACTCCAAACGCATGTATCATTTTGTGCCTCTGGCTTTAGGTGGGTACTGGGGAATTGAACCCAGGCTGGCAGGCTTTGCAAGCAAACACCTTTAGTTGCTGAGCTAGTCCACAGCTCTTGCTAGGACTGCCGTGCTCCACTGCCCAAGTCCAGCTGGTCACGCTGTTGTTTTGTTTGCTCCATTCCAAGCTTGTGAATCTTCTTGGCAAGTCCTTGGGGTCAGAGACATATGATCGGACACAACCAGTCTCTCCTTTCATCTAACTCTCCTTAATCCCTGCCAGTGTCTCAGCTGGTCAGTGGACTTCTGGCCTCTTGCAGCTTCCCTTCATCTCTTGTTCAAAACTGGTTTCCCAGATGATACGTCTTTAGAAATCTCTTGCTCTCAAAAACATCTCCATTAATGGGCTGGAAGGATTGCTCAGTGGTGAAGGCACTTGCTTGCAAAGCCTAATGGCCTGGGTTCAATTCCCCCGTAACCATGTAAAGCTAGATGCACAAAGTGGCACATGCATCTGGAGTTTGCTTTCAGCAGCAAGAGGTCCTGTTTGCTTCCCCTCTTCTCTCTCCCCCTTTGCTTGCAATATATATGTGTGTGTGTGTTCTCCATTTTAATAAGGAGTTTATATTTGACAAAATGGAATTACTCTTAATTGTTGAAAAGGAATGAGTGAAAAAAGAGATATTGCTCATGAGTTTCGACAGCAACATTTTCTCCTCTCTGCAAGTATTTCCTCAGTCTAACTCTGCAGCTAGAAAGCAATGTTTTCTTCTTTTAATGGGTGGAGAGGAAGATACATGGGGAGTAACAATCTATCTACACATCTGGTGACGTTTTTGAAACTACCCCTAAGAGAAATTATATCCCTATATATACTCAAACTTTGATCAAAAAATCCCTGGAAGTTTAGCCAGACATGGTGGTGCACACCTTTAGTCCCAGTATTCTGGGAGGCAGAGGTAGGAGGATCACCATGAGTTCAAGGCCACCCTGAGAGTACAGAGTGAATTCCAGGTCAGTCTGGGCTAAAGCAAGACCTACCTTGAAAACCCAAAAAATAAAAAATAAATAAAAAGTTAAAATTCCCTGGAAGTTTACAAGTCCCCAGGTTGTTTCTTACTAAGTATTCGTGAATATGTTTTGTAATAACACGCCAGGGAGCCATGGATGCTCAATACAGGCCCACAAAATGAATGTAATGAAATATGTTGTTTTCAGGGCTGACTTTAATGATGTTTTCTATAGTTAGACCAATATCACATAAAACTAGTTTAGAAAGAAACTTGAAAGCTACATAAGCACGACAATGCTAAATTTCTCCCATTAGAAGCCTTGATTTGTCTTTAGGTATAAGTTGAGGGAAGTGACTAATTCCCTTTGGTTGATGAAAACACAGAATGAGGGCTGGAGAGATGGCTTAGCAGTTAAGGCATTTGCCTGTGAAGCCTAAGGATCCTGGCTTGATTCTCCAGGTCCCACGTAAGCCAGATGCACATGGTGGCGCATGCAACTGGAGTCTGTTGGCAGTGGCTAGAAGCCCTGGCATACCCATTCTCTCTCTCTCTCTGTCTCTAATAAATAAATAAATAAATAAAAATTTAAAAAATCAGAATGATTCAATGACTATGGGGTATTCCAAAATTTCCCTCCCCGTTTATATCTTTTTCAATATCTTCTTTGTTGTTTATCTCAGAACATTAGGTATAACTTCTTTATGATTTGGTGTTATTATTAACACCTCGTCCCCTAAAATGACATGTGGTGGAACGGCAGCTGTTGGGTTTATGACATTCTTTTCACACAGCAGAAATGGCTTCCCACTCCCCTCAGTCATCTGTGTGTTTCTTCTTTCCTTCATCACAATACTTCTTCTTCCAGTACTGTAGTGCAGTACAAATGGTAGGAATGAGCGTGGACCTTGCCAGTGAAAGAGTGTTTTGTTACATATCCCATTAGTTCAACTGAAATATATGGATATTTCATAAAAAGAATGCACCTTCAAAAACATGGAACGGCAGCAACAGTAATTTTTATAGCACTACAAGGGAGACAGCTGGAGGTGCTGGATAAACTAACTCGTGTTTCCAGTGGTAAGACTTTATTTTCTTCCAAAAGTTGTAATGATTTTACAACTGCTAGCACATTGCCCTTGGTGGACAATCTAAAACAACAGAGCAAGATGTTCTCTCTCTCTCTCTCTCTCTGTGTATGTGTGCGTGTATTTGTGTGTTTAGGCAGGAACTCAACTCTCATGCAGGTTAACCGGGAACTCACTTAATCCCAGGCTGGCTTTGGACCCAGCCTCTTGCTCAGCCTCCCCAGCGCTGGGATTAAAGGTGTGCACACCACGTCCAGCCGAAGATCTCACTACTAGATGTAAAGCCCCTGTGTTGCTCATATTATAAGATTTTAGACTATAACTCTTCTTTTTAAAATTTTTTTGGTTTGTTTATTTATTTATTTGAGAGCAATAGACAGAGAGAGAAAGAGGCATAAAGATTGAGAGAGAATGGCGCGCCAGGGACTCCAGCCATTGCAAACGAACTCCAGGTGCATTCGCCATCTTGTACATCCGGCTTACGTGGGTACTGGGGAATTGAACCTGGGTCTTTTGGCTTTGCAGGCAAGCACCTTAACCGCTAAGCCATCTCTCCAGCCCTATAACTCTTCTTTGGAGTGTTAAGTTCGATACTAAAATTTGGGGATTAAAAACAGGGAAATTCTTTTCTTTCATATCCTGCCTATTACTCCTCTGCTCCCTGCCTCTGCAGCCCATCTTGAGCTGCAAATCAAGGATGGTGCTAAAATGCACAGGGCAAAACTTATTCTCTTAATTACAAGTGAAAATGTCTTGAATGTTTTGTGGTAAAATGATAAGTGGCATTGCTCATTGCCACAATGGATTGGGAAGCCATTTCTGTAACTCTTTGCGGCTGGTATGTGTTCAGTCTCTCATTTATGTACTATTTTATTTTGTGGTGCTAAGGATTAAACCTAGAGCCTTGCACTAAATTTCTAAACAAATTTTCTACCATGAGCTACGCCTCCAATCCATTCTTCTAGACATTTCAGTACAAAGATAAGTCGATCACTCTTTTTTATTTTTTAAAAATTTAAATATATATTTTTTATTTATATTATTCTGATTTTACATTTTTTTTTTTTTTTGAGGCAGTGTCATGCTCTAGCCCAGGCTGACCTGGAATTCACTATGTAGACTCAGGGTGGCCTTGAACTCATGGCGATCCTCCTACCTGTGTCTTCTGAGTATTGGGATTAAAGGCGTGCACCACCGCGCCCGGTCTAAGTCAATCACTCTTGGTAACATTGGTAACCATGTTACTTAGGGATCAGGAAACAAAACAAAACAAAACAGTAGCTTGAAAATCCCACCTTCTGTTTAGAAAGGTGGAGTTGGAGGAATTTTGCTTTGGAATGGTGTCATTGGTAACATTACCTTACTTTCCACTGAATTGCCATTGTGTGTGTGTGTGTGTGTGTGTGTGAGAGAGAGAGAGAAGGAGGAGGAGAGGGAGTGTGCGCATGTGTGCGCACGTGGAGGCCAGAGGACAATATCAAGTAGTGCATGCTGTCCACTTGTTTGAGACTCTCTCACTGGTCTACAATGCCCCAAACAGGCGAGACTGGCTGGACAGTGAGCCCCAGGGGTCTGCCTGTCTCCATCGCCCCAGTCCTGGGATTACAAGTGACTGTCACATCTGGCTGGTTTGTTCAACATAGGTTCAGGGGTTAAACCCAGGACTCCATACTTGCAAACTGTTCCCTGCCTGACTGCCGCTCACCATTTCCTTTTAATAGTTCCTGAACTTCCAAAGTGGAGGATTCTTCACAGTGAACCCTGATTTCTGCTGCTGTTTCTTTAACCGTCTCATTGTGTTACCCATTACAAAGGAAATGGATCCATTGATTATTTTTGCATATGTGTGTGTGTAGCATGCATGGTGGTCAACGTGGTGTACGCACATGCATGCCATGTGTGCACGGTGGAGGCGGGAGAAGATGGTTAGGTGTTCCTTTATCACTCATCCATGTGTTTCTTCATTTAGCCCAGAGTGGCCATTTTTGGTCACACTGGCTGTACAGTGAGTGTCAGTGATTCTCTGGTCTGTGCTTCCCAGTGGACTGGGGTTACCGGTGTGTGTAGCCAAGCCAAAGTTTACGTGGGTGCTGGGAATCAAACTCACAGATAATCAGGCTCTCGGAGGCCCTCATGCTTGTGTGGCAAGCGTTTTTATCCCCTGAATCCTCTTCTCAGACCTCATTCATGTTTGTTTATTTATTTGTTTATTTATTTATTCATGAGAGAGGGAGAGAGAAAGAGGCAGATACATGGAGAGAGAATGGGGTGCCAGGTATGAATTCCAAATGCCTGTGCCACCTTGTGCATCTGGCTTCCGTGGGTGCTGGGGAATCAAACCTGGGTCCCTAGGCTTCTCAGACCAGCATCTTAACCGCTATGCCATCTCTCCAAGCCCTCATTAATGTCTTAAAGATAATCTTTCCAAAGTAGATTTCAGAGGAGTGTATCAGTAGACGAGCATTTCCCATACTCACCACCTAACATCCGCTTCTCCTTCACATTAGCGGGTAGGATGGAGCAGGATCAAGATAGTAACGGATACATACTCTTTATAGAAAATGATTATTTTTCTTTGGAGAATGATGAGGCATTAGCTCAGATACACCCCAAAATATACCTAGCCACACTGTGCCTTTCTTACACAAATTCTTCTCTTCTCTCATATTAGAATCTACAAAGCACATAACATTGGCCCATGAGATAGTCAACCCAAATCATTTTTTAATATATATATTTTTCTTTTTAAAATATTTTTATTTTATTTATTTATTTATTTATTAGAGACAGAGAGAGGGAGATAGGGACAGAGAGAGTGAGAATGGGTGCGCCAGGGCCACTAGCCACTGCAAATGATCTCTAGATGCATGCACCACCATGTGCATCTGGCTTTACATGGGACTTGGAGAACTGAACCAGGGTCCTTAGGCTTTTAGGCATGCACCTTAACCGCTAAGCCATCTCTCCAGCCCCCAAAATTATTTTTTAAATAAGCTGAAAAATCAAACCTTATAGGAATTATATATTAACTTCAGTATTACCTACCAGCACATGAAATAATTCACAATAAACTGAGACATATACCACACTGTGCGCATGTCACATACCTGGAGTATAACCCCAGGGCTCGTAGTATGATGGAAACACGCCAAGATGGCAGCCTCGGACAAACTCTTCATAATCCATGGGTAATAAGGGGCTGGTAGATGACAGAAACTCTGGATGCAAAATCACCTACAAAGGGGAAAATTCGAATGAAGAAAATACAGCAGAAAAAACACCCCTCTCCACTCTTTTTCAGTGTTACGCGATCCTGTGCCGTCCTCCATTCTGTGGAAGTAAAAGTACCGGCTCTATACACTGAAGAACAGGAGTTCATAAGACCAGGTTTTTGTTTTTTTTAACAAATATATTTCTTTTTTTTACTTATTTGCAAGCTGAGAGAGTAGAGAGAGAAGCAGACAGAGAGAATTGGTGTGCCAGGGCCTCCAGCCACTGCAAACAAATTCCAGATGCATGCACTACTTTGTGCATCTGGCTTTATGTGGACACTGGGGGATCCAACCAATGTAGTTAGGCTTTGCCAGCAAGTGCCTTAACCACTGAGTTCTCTGTCCAGCCCTGCACGCCCATTGTTGCTCTCACACTGAACCACATCCCCCAACCCAGCCTTGTTCCACAATAAAAGTTACATTTGGCTGACCCCTGTCCCGTTTGTCAGTCCGTTCCCAAGTTGAGCAGGAGAAAGGGAACAGACGCTGTGCCATGACCTATGGACCAGTTCACTATGGAAAGTGAGCTAAGGGAAAGGCGGACGCAGAAATCCCACCCTGATTAGACCAGACGACAGGCTCACCAAGACAAATCACCTTCACTATGCCTCCTTGCTTCCATTCCACAGGGTCTCTAACACAACAGCTGGAGTCTCTTTAAAGATCCCAGCTACTTCCGTGCTCCGAATCCCATTCCACTCAGAGGAAAAGGCAGCACGTTTGCCGTGGCTGGTGTGCAGTGGTATGCCGGAGTTCAAGAGCTGAGACACCCAAGAACCTATACATACACGAGTGTCTCCTTTAAACACATGATACTAAGCTGGGCGTGGTGGCGCATGTCTTTAATCCCAGCACTTGGGAGGCAGAGGTAGGAGGATCGCCGAGAGTTCGAGGCCACCCTGAGACTACATACTTAATTCCAGGTCAGCCTGGACCAGAGTGAAACCCTACCTTGAAAAACCAAAATCAATCAATCAATCAATCAATCAATAAATACATGATACAGGGCAGGCAATTTCCAAATAATCAAATGTACATACTAAAAGATATACACAGGTATTTATACCAGACTTGCTCACAATTGAAAAAGTTTGTAAGTAACCAAGAAATCGTTAGGTAAATTGTTAAATTAAAAGACACTTAGAAAATGGACTAAAAGTGCCAAAAAATTTAAAAATAAACTACGGATCCATAAAAAGACAAGAAAGAAACTAAAATGAATAGAAAATCAAACATTTGTATCGACTGAATCACCCACTGTTAACAGACAGACTGCTCTGGTGAGGATGTTGACGGTGAGGAGGTGGCGCATGTGCAGGGATGGAGGAGAACGAACATTGCTCCACAGAGCTGGAGTGTCGCTCAGTGACAGAACATTTGCTAACACGTGCAAAGTCACGGGTCCAATCCCAAGCAACACGCGTGCCTGCACACACACTCCACGCCTCCTTCAGCACGCCTGTAAACCCAGCACTAGGGAGGCTGAGACAGGAATAGTTCAAATGCAACATGCACTTCCCAACGGCAACAAAAACCCTCCTGCACTCGCTCTAACTAAAACCCATTGACCTGTACACACCCAGCATTCCTCACTGTAAACCCATTCTCACAAGGTGCTCTTCGCTACAGTGTTGTGGTTTTGCTGTGTTTGGTGTGTATATATTTGCCGATGTGCATGAGTGGGCGTGTATGTGTGTTACAGCCACACTTGGAGGCTGGAAGACAAGCTTGGTGCTGCTCCTAGCCTTCCCCCTTGTCTGAGGCGAGGGCTTTCCTCACTCACTGCTGCATACTCCAGGCTAGCCGGCCCATGAGCTTCCAGGCCATTCCCCGGTCTCCGCCCTCCATCTTGCTGTAGTTGCACTCGGTTTACAGATGCTCACGCTCCTAGCATTACAGGGGTTCCGTGGATCTCACTTGTGTGACAAACGCTTCATCTACTGAACCATCTTTCTAGTATGACTTTTGCCAAAATTTTGTGTCCATACCTACCTATAGCTTTCAGTTTGGATGCCAAATAAATTGTTGGGGTGATTGACATAAGGCTAATTCAGAAAGTGGTGATAACACCAGCAAAGACTCAAAAAAGCTTTAAAGTGTTTAGTATGTTTGTAAAATAAAGTCCTTGTCTATTCCTGGGGAAGCATCTCACCGGTACGAAAAGCATTTTTTTAAGGGCTGGAGGTGTGGCTCAGTGGAAGAGCACTGGCCTCATATGCAAGGACCTTTAGGTTTGATTCTAAGCACCATAAATAAATGAGGAATCAAAGAGACACAAATTGATTGTCAAGGCACTCTTTGTCCGGAGTTCTTAAAGTCAAGGGAATTTCCAGCTCCAGCTCCAGCTCCAGCCACTGCCAGCCATGACCCATCACTTGTCTTCTCCCACCTTCCCGCATTCCTCCCTTCCTTCCATCTTTACTTGTTGTCTGAATCATGGGCCAGAAACAGAAGTTCCTCACAGGGAGATCCACAGTCAGAGGTGGCTGTACCATCAAAGGTTCTGGGAAAAACAGAAATGAACAGAAAAGGAAGAGGCTCTCCTTGTCCTCAGTATTTCCTTTCTAAGAAACACAAAATCAAGAAGGATAGCCAGTGTAAGCCACATGAGAATGACGCCACGTTAGTGCCAACCTACTCTGCAGACAGACAGAAGCCCATGTGGCTGAAGAGCCAGAACCAAAGTGACGCCATGACAGACTTTAAAAACGTTAATAGGCCTAAGTTTCTGTCTCCCTGCAGGGCCCAGGTTACTGACACAGCACTTTGCAGAAACTTGAAAAACCACACTATCCCAAAATAACCCTGTTACGGACCAATTAGACAAAACCAAGCAGATGTTATACATTCCCGTGGCTCGGTAGCTATAGATAAGTTTGCTTAACATTCCTCAGCTTGTAACATGTATACTCTTACTAAATGTCAACCGATCATGTTAAAAGATTACCTAACCAGCCTGGAATTCCCCCTAGCTATGTTTAAAAGGGGCCTGCATGCTCTTCAGGGGGTCGCCATCTTGTACGAGTGGTTGACCCCAGCATGCTGGCTAAGGCTGCAGAATAAACGCGCTATGCTTTTACATACTATTTGACTCTGGGGTCTTTCTTCAGCGATTTTTGGACCCTTACATTGGTTTCAGTCCTTCCAGTGAATGGAGAAGATGGGACCACTGTGAGAGACGCCGCCACTTTTCCAAAGATGCAGTCAGCTTTTTTAAAGAAGTGTGCGAGGGAGAGGAGCTTTAGAAATACAGAAACACTAACCTGAGAACAAAGTTACTTACAACTGTACAATACAGAGTGGTGTGTGTGCGCACACACATGACGCACCAGAGGAAGGGAAACAAATGAAACAGAGAAACACAACACAGGCGATGCTACAGTTTCGATCATTTAATGCTGTTAGATGCTTTTCCTAACTTTATGAAAATATTTCCTACCGTGACGTCAAAGAAATTTCTTTCCCAATTCTCTGTTCCTTTCTTTCCCCTTTACTTTTCTTCTAAACTTCTCTGCCTTGTTGAGTGTTCCTCGAATCAACACTCATGCAGTTAGCCTTTGAGTTGTCCCCAGCATGATCTGTGTGCTGGCTCCCTTCACAATGGCTCCCTTCACAATGGCCCCACTCCTGTATTTTAAGTGCCTGTTACTTCGGCCTGGATATTCCACTGTAACTCCAGCTCAATGTGTCAACAGAACTCAGTCTGTGACATAACCCTCACGCCCGCTTTGGCTGAAGTCTTTCCTTAATTTCAGAAACCCTGGCTAGATCCTGCAGCCAGGAGACTATTATCCTTCATTCTCCTCTTCCTCTTCCTCTCACCCGCATAGTTGAGTGCTCGCTCAGCAGGACCTCGTCCACAGCAACTTTCTCTTCTTTCACCATTCCAACCTCTCTACCGTTTCTGCCCTGGCCTTCACAAGGGGCCACCTCATCTCTCCCCTGAACTGTCCTCACAGTGGGGTCATCTTCTTTTCTGCACTGAATCCACCAATGCCTGTCCAGTAATGACAGGGACACGAGAATGACCTCAAGAATGGACTGTCTTGCTTTTCTAAGAAGTCTTGCATAAATGAGAAAGATGAAAATAGTTAAAAAACCAGAGACAGGGTTCAGGCAAATTTGTCTTTTAATATGGAGAAATTTAAGAAGTATTTCTAAATTGCCAGGGTAAGGACCAAGGAAGATATCCTTGACATAATGAGTAGGTTGGGGGTGTAACTCTGGGGACGACCACATGCTTACATGCACAAAGACACAAGTTCAATATCCAGCGCCCTATTAAATAAGTGAAGGGCTAGAGAGATGGCTCATCGATGAATAGTTCTTGCTTGCAGGACCGGAGAGACGGCTTAGCAGTTAAGGCATTTGTCTGCAAACACAAGGGACCCTGGTTCCATTCTTCAGGACCCACGTAAGCCAGATGCACAAGGGGGCACATGTGTCTGGAGTTTGCAGTGGTTGGTGGCCCTGGCATGCCCTTTCTCTCTCTCTCTCTAAAATAAATAAATAAATAAATAAATAAATGAATAAATAAATAAAGTTTCTTTTTTTTTTTTTTTTTTTTTTAAAAAAAAAAAAAAGAAAATCGTTCTTGCTTGCAAACCCTGACAGGCTGGGTTTGAGCCCCTGTACCCATGTAAAGCCAACTGAACACTGGAAAGCATGCAACTTGAGTTTTTTTGCAGTAGCAACAGGTCCTGGTGGGCCCATTCCTTTCCTCCCCTCTCACTATCTTTCCCCCTGCAAATAAACAAAAATACTTTACAATCTCTGCTTAAAATGAAAATGTAAAGAAATGGATAATGAAAGGAGGGGCAAGGTTCCTAGGAGAGAAAGAGATTTCAAAAGAGTGCATCGAAGCTGAAGAAATGACAGTGAAGATCTATACCTGAGGCCAACATAGAAGGCAAGAAAGAGATTAAAACCTCACTGATAAGTCATCTGCCAGAAGTGAAAGATTGTAACGATTGGGAACAGCTTGTGACAATTGGATCACAACTACTATGGGTGGGAGTGAGCAGGGGCAATCATTCACATTGACAACACCACCAGCATCATGCCTGGACCACAGCACGCTCAAGGAACACCACGAGAGGCTGGCAAGATGGCTCAGTGATCAAAGGGGCTTTGCTGGCCTGGGTCCAACTCCTCAGTCCTCATGTACAGCCAGATGCACAAAGTGGCCCTTGTGTCTGGAGTTCATCTGCAGTGGCAAGAGGCCCTGGCATGTCCACTCCCTCTCTCTCTATCTTTGCTGCAAATAAATAGATTTTAAAAATAAATAAATAACCATGATGAGGAAAAGCTGCACAGTAGCAGAAGGCATGCTTAGTCATGTGATGGCTCTTCACCTATGCTGCTGACACCTTGCTATAAAACCCAGAGTCACATGAGCTGATTGTTCTAGAAAATTACATGAAAATCTTGAACCCCAGAAGCTTCTCCTAGTGTTGACCTTTGTCAGGAAGAAATAAACACAATTCATGCTCATATCAGATTGTTCCAGTAAAGGTAATTTTAGAATATATTTGTATCATTAAATGTTAGGCAATGCAATATGTAATTCATATATAATTTTCCATATGTAATTATTTCCATATGTAATTATTTAGATATCCTTAGTTTTGGTTAACTCTTCCTCTCTGAACTCCTTTTTCCCAATTCCCACTCCTATCCCAGTCTAACCTCCCCAGTGGTCCCCCCATCTACTTTCACATTATACGTGTCTTATTATCCCCCCTTAAAGATTCTCACAGAAGAAGGGAGCAGAAAGAATGGGGGAGTTGGAGGACGCACAGGAGGACTGTCTTCTGGACATGACGTGACCACTCCATTCATGGCCCTAAAGCAGCTGTGAATACCTGTAGCACAACCTACAGAACATAGGACTCGTCAATATTCTGTCAAGGATGGGAGGGGGCTCATCCCGACCAAGGAGCTACAGGAAGTTAATGGGTTAGCAAGAGGGGGGATCTTTTTCCTCGGTAGTGTAACCACCGGTACTCGTGCAAGTGACCCTAAGTAAACTCAGTAAGTCACAAACAAGCGTGAAAGAAGTTGGAAAGAAGGGGTTCAGAAAAGTGGAGGAAGCCAGAGAGGGTATGTGGAGATAAAGGTGATCAAAATACATCATATATATATATATATCTGCCCCCAAATTTAGATACTTCTCTTGTGTTTATAAATAATTCCATGCAATGAAAACAATTGTTAGAATTATAACTCAAAGCATAACTCATGAGTATGTTTCAGATTTCAAGAACAGTATCAAAATAGTCATTATATTCCAATTTCCTAAAACGAGAAACATAATTTTCTTTAAAAGTTTTCTGAAGATAATAAACCAACTAAGTGGGTCATCTGATAAATTACCCCAACATATATTCTATACAGTTCTGAAACGGCCACCGTACCCAGCGAGCTCTACCTTGACTCTGTCTGAGCGGTTGTTGAAGAGGCCGATCCGCCTGATGGTGCTCAGAATGGGGTCCGTGGAGTCATCAACCATGTTGTGGGTTGTCACAGGAGGCAAAGACTGTCTCTGAGGTCACAGAGCAAGGCGATGTCAATTGTGGGAAGAATTAATAGCGTGATTAATTTCAATAGGAAGCCATTGACATTTCATGCAGTCTTTATCCGTGCAGTCCGTGGAGACGAGACTGACAATGATGAGGTTTTTTTTGTGTGTGTCTTTCAGATGAAGATTCCAGAACTTTCTTCACAGACTGTGAAGATAAAGCATCCTGTCTCTCCTATAGCCATGCCATGAAAGGCCTAGGCTTCGTGACTGCTTCTGTGACTGCTCGGGAATCTTCACCTGGGATGACTTTGGAATTGTCTAGCAAACCTCACTGTCATAACGGGAGTTTCCATGGGTGTCTAACACATCTCTTTCTGTTTTCATAATAATTCAATGAAATTGACAAACATTCACATTTTCTACACCGTGATGCAAATTCTATGCTTGTGGAAAAATTTAGAATTTTTTGCAATAGTATTTCTTTATTTTTTGCTTTTTACCTGAGTTGAAAAGATGGCTCTTTTCATGATTGTAATGTCATCTCGATCCAAAATGTTATTCATGTCAGGAATTTCTCCTCTGTGAGGAAAGTCATGTTAATAGTTAAATTAAACAACTGGCACAAAGTGATTTCTAAGCATCAGACATGATTCATTTAATACTATTATTTATTAAGTAAAGCTGTTAACACAGGTTTAGTATGTGAATAACTACATATTTAATATATAGTAAGTGAATATATAATGTGAGTCAACAAGTTGCTCAGCTGACATTGTGTGATTGTGTGTGTGTGGTGCAGACATGTTTACATGTCAGTGGGTGTCATGTGCGTGTGAGGCAAGAGTTCTCTCATGTGAACTGCATTTGCAGGCTGGGCTTGTCTGAGTGGCCATCTTGTCCCAGTATCCCCTATTCCCCCATCCCCACCTCCTGAGTGCTGCTGGTCATGTCCACCCAGTCCGTGTTCACGTGGGATTGGAGATCTTAACTCTGCACTATGCTCCTTATATGCATGTGGCAAATGCTGTACCCACTGAACAATCTTCCCAGCTCCCCCCCCCCAATTAACCTGTAAGAGGTTTCACATTAAGAACCTGCCTGCATATACTGATACGGTATCATGTGTACAAGCTGTTTACTGCTGCTTCTCCAATGAAAGATAAAATAGTCCTTGTAACACATCTTCAAAATCCTTTGCATTTGAAAGGAAATACACGTGTGACAGTGCCTCAATTGCTGTTTGATTTGGTGACGCTCTGAAGTCAGTGAGTTAGTTCTGTCAAGCCCTTACCTCAATAATGCCTCATAGAGTTTCTTCCCAAACTTGTCCTTCATAGAATGTACAGTGTCCCTGTTTGAAATAGAAAGGTTTCTAATTGAGACAGCATCATCCTGTGCATCTTCATTTGTCATGATGATCCCGATGTTCCAGGAACACTATGAAATTATAGGACTCTTTTATGGAACCTATTCTTATTTTCGGACTGGCCTCTTTAGCTTGAGTGAGAAACTCCATCTAGGTCTCATGCAACCGAGCACACTGACCAGCCAGCCCAGACAGCTGAAAGCTTCTTTGAGAGGAGTCGAGGATGGTTGAGAGTGGGAGGGTCAGTGAGTGGAGATATGACACAGTTTGGGAACTGGTTGGCAAGTATCCAAGTTCAGTCCCCAGACCCCACATCATTATCCAGAACCCATGGGTTGTGCAGGTATGGGGAGACCTGAAGATGCCTGAGTTCAAACCCAGGTCAACAGTTGCATGTGGCAACACACATCTAAGCCCTAGTCCTGTGGGGAGTTAGAGAGTAGAGAATTGCTTTGGCTTCGGAAAGGTAAGCTCTGGAATCAGTAACTCTATCAAAAAACAAAAAACAGGGCTGGAGAGATGGCTTAGCGGTTAAGGCGCCTGCTGCTAAGCCTAACAAATGCTGGTTCCAATCTCCAGGTCCCACATTTAGCCAGGTGCAAAGTGACACAAGGGGGCAATGCCACACTTGACTACAAGGGGGCGCATGCATCTGGATTTCATTCACAGCAGCTGAGACACTGCTGGCGTGCCCATCTCTATCTGTCTTCCTTTCCCAATCTCTCTCTCTCTCTCTGTCTCTCTCTCTCTCAAAATAAAATAAAATAAAATAAAATAAAACCCCCAAAAAACAGTGGATGAGTGATGAAGGTGGATATTGGCCATGGCTGAACACACGGGAACTGTGTAGGCAAGTGCATATGTGTATACCACACATGCACAAGAAGCCAGACACCAGAAGCCAGGATGGCATCTGAAATGCCAGCATACTGATACTGGAAGTGAGATGGGAGGCAGAAACAGGAGACTTTCCAGGGAGCTCATGGCGAGCATGGAAAGAAGAGCAGAGAGAGAATTCAGAGAGGGAAAGCCTGCCTCAAAGGAGGCAGACAGGCCCGGACAGACCAGTTATCTCTCACACACACACACACACACACACACACACACACGTACAAACACACAACACACACACACACAACACACACACACACACATGTACAAACACACACACACACACACACAACACACACAAATCATTTGAACATTTATTATTTATTTGCAAGCAGTGAGAGAGGAAGAGAGAGAGGGAGAGGGAGTGAGTATGGGGACCCAGAGGTTCTTGCCACTGCAAATGAACTCAAGATGTATACACCACTTTTTTGTATCTGGCTTTATGTGGGTACTGGGGAATCAAACCTGGGCAGTCAGTTTTTACATGCAAGCAAGCACGGCTTTAACCACTGTGCAATCTCTACAGCCCAGTTTAAAAAATATACAGATGTATATACATATAGATATATTTTACTTTTGAAAAAAAGTATGCAACCACCTTTAAAGATTTTTTACAGATTCTTGCCCTTCCATCGTGTTTATTCCAAAGTCTGCCTAGTGACACTGACATGTTACAGGCATTACATAATATAACACAATGAGAAGACAGAACCGTGCAATATTTGTGCTGGAATAATCTTAAGGGGAACACAGAGTTCAAGGACATGATCTCAGAGGTCATGCACTCGCCACAAATGCAGAGCCAGAGGAGGTTCACAAAACGTGAGCTCACCACAGCTGCTTCCGCACTGCCTGCCCTTTCAGTGTCTCCACGTTGAAATTGTTTGTCTTGGCGGGCATGATGAAAAACGCCACCACAGTGACGTTGCTCTTATGCATCTGAGGAGGGCGCAGGGAACACCACAGAGATTAAAACGAACGTGGCAGACCGACCTTCAACTTGAAAAGCAGTGTTTACACATGTCAGCACACCAAATGAACGCATTCACTTATGATCCACAGAAAGATGACCCCCACCCTCCCAAGACATTTCAAGAGTTTTAATTTGTTTTTGTTTTTGTTTTTCGAGGTAGGGTCTCACTCTAGCCCAGGCTGATCTGGATGGAATTCAGTATGTAGTCTCAGGGTGGCCTCGAACTCACGGCAATCCTCCTCCCTCTGCCTCCCAAAGTGCTGGGATTAAAGGTGTGCACCACCACACCCAGCTAAGAGTTTTAATTTCATTAAGATTTGTTAACTTGTAGCTTGAACACTCACACAAATCATTTGAACATTTATTATTTATTTGCAAGCAGTGAGAGAGAAGAGAGAGGGGAGAGGGAGTGAGTATGGGGACCCAGAGGTTCTTGCCACTGCAAATGAACTCAAGATGTATACACCACTTTTTTGTATCTGGCTTTATGTGGGTACTGGGGAATCAAACCTGGGCAGTCAGTTTTTACAAGCAAGCAAGCACGGCTTTAACCACTGTGCAATCTCTACAGCCCAGTTTAAAAAATATACAGATGTATATACATATAGATATATTTTACTTTTGAAAAAAAGTATGCAACCACCTTTAAAGATTTTTTACAGATTCTTGCCCTTCCATCGTGTTTATTCCAAAGTCTGCCTAGTGACACTGACATGTTACAGGCATTACATAATATAACACAATGAGAAGACAGAACCGTGCAATATTTGTGCTGGAATAATCTTAAGGGGAACACAGAGTTCAAGGACATGATCTCAGAGGTCATGCACTCGCCACAAATGCAGAGCCAGAGGAGGTTCACAAAACGTGAGCTCACCACAGCTGCTTCCGCACTGCCTGCCCTTTCAGTGTCTCCACGTTGAAATTGTTTGTCTTGGCGGGCATGATGAAAAACGCCACCACAGTGACGTTGCTCTTATGCATCTGAGGAGGGCGCAGGGAACACCACAGAGATTAAAACGAACGTGGCAGACCGACCTTCAACTTGAAAAGCAGTGTTTACACATGTCAGCACACCAAATGAACGCATTCACTTATGATCCACAGAAAGATGACCCCACCCTCCCAAGACATTTCAAGAGTTTTAATTTGTTTTTGTTTTTGTTTTTCGAGGTAGGGTCTCACTCTAGCCCAGGCTGATCTGGATGGAATTCAGTATGTAGTCTCAGGGTGGCCTCGAACTCACGGCAATCCTCCTACCTCTGCCTCCCAAAGTGCTGGGATTAAAGGTGTGCACCACCACACCCAGCTAAGAGTTTTAATTTCATTAAGATTTGTTAACTTGTAGCTTGAACACTCAGCAATGAAATTTGTTCACGGCATTGATCAGATCCCATAGAAATGATCACTGCTGACATCTCTGTGCTGTCCTCTGAGTGAAAACATAACTTCAAAAGTGGGCCTTGGGCTGGAGAGATGGCTTAGTGGTTAAGCGCTTGCCTGTGAAGCCTAAGAACCCTGGTTTGAGGCTCAATTCCCCAGGACCCACGTAAGCCAGATGCACAAGGTGGCACATGTATGTGGAGTTCATTTGCAGTGGCTGGAGGCCCTGGTGTGCCCATCCTCTCTCTGCCTCTTTCTTTCTCTGTCACTCTCAAATAAATAAATTAAAATAAACAAAATTAAAAAAAAACACACACAAAAGTGAGCCTGGTGGCAGAAGCCTTTAATCTCAGCACTCGGGTGGCAGAGGTAGGAGGAGCACTGTGAGTTCAAGGCCAGCATGGGACTACGAGTGAGCTCAGGCTAGAGTGAGACCTTACCTTGAAAAATACCAAATGAATAAAAAACATAAAATATATAACTTCAACGTGAGGTAACGATTACAAAATTACCCGGTGAAAAACTTCAGATTAGAAATATAACTAGGATTTCTTTCTCACTTTTTTTTTCTAATTCTTTACTCTCATTGACTTTCATGGCATTTCTTGTGTTAAATGTCTTGATGGTCAACACGTAGGATTTGGGTTTTGAGGCCTAAAGTGAACCCACTGGCATGTCTCAGCAGATACTGCCCCGGGGCACTTGAAACACATAAGGTAGCCCAGTCCTCATAGGAGTCTTGTAGCATTAACAGGCATCAATCTTCCCTTTTATTCATGTCTACAGGCATAAAGATGAGATATTTTATTTGAATTCCCATAGCCAGTTAAGGGCAAAGATGAGAAACTATTATTATTATTTTTTTCTCTTTTTAAAAAATTAATTATTTGAGAGATTGGGAGAGGAAGAGGCAGAGAGAGAATGAGCGCACCAGGGTCTCCAGCCACTGCAAACGAACTCCAGACGCATGCACCCCCTTGTGCATCTGGCTTATATGGGTCCTGGGGAATCAAATGTAGGTCCTTAGGTTTTGCAGGCAAATACCTTAACCACTAAGCCATTTCCCCAGCCCTAAAGTGGTATTATTATTATCTCTGTTTTCTCTTCTTCTCTCAGAGAGCATTCATCTGGCCTCTCTCAGAAGCAATGATACATAATGTAGCACTGGGACTAAAAACCTAAACTGGATGGAGGAGATGGCTAGCAGGTCAAGGCGCTTGTGAGGAAATCCTGCCAGCCCAGGTTCAATGGTCCAGTACCTACGTAAAGCCAGATGCAAAAAGTGCCACAGGTGTGTATCTGGAGCTTACTTGCAGCAGCCAGAGGCCCTGGTGCACCCACACAATCTTTCTCTCCCTCCTTCCCTCCCTCCCTCCCTCCCTTTCTCTCTCTCCATGCAAATAAACACACAAGTGAATTTTTTTTTTTTGAGGTAGGGTCTTGCTCTAGCCCAGGCTGACCTAGAATTCACTATATAGTCTCAGGCTGACCTCAAAATCACAGCGATCCTCTTACTTCTGCCTCCCAAGTGCTGGGATTAAAGGCATGTGCTATCATGCCCAGCAAATAAATTTTTAAAAATACTTTTATTTATTTCAGAGAGAGAAGAGAGAGAGAGAGAGGCAGATAGATAAAGAGAGAATGGGTGTGTCAGGGCCTTCAGCCACTGTAAATGAACTCAAACTCCAGATGCATGCGCCACCTTGTGCATGTGGCTTACATGGGTCCTGGGGAATTGAACCTGCGTCCTTTGCCTTCACAGGCAAATGCCTTTAACTACTAAGCCATCTCTCCAGTCCAATTTTTTTAAAGCACAAACTTGGGGCTGGAGAGATGGCTCAGTGGTAAAGGCACTTGCCTGTAAAGCCTATTGACCTGGGTTAGATTCCCCAGTACCCGTGTAAGGCCAAATGCACCAAGTGCATAGTGTGGCACCTTTAATCCCAACACTTGGGAGGCAGAGATAGGAGGATCCCTGTGAGCTTGAAGCCAGCCTAGAACTACAGAATGAGTTCTAGCTCCACCTGGGCTAGAGTGAGACCCTACCTCAGAAAAAAAATAATAATAAAATCACAAGATCTGCTTGAACCATATCTTCATTGCTTTCCCAAATGTGATGTGCTATTCTTCATTTGCTTGACGTTTCCACATCTACGTTCAACTCCTCTCAGAACTGATGAGGGAAAAGGAAGCTCTGACCTTCCAGAAGACTGAACATACACATGTCAAATTCTCACTGGTGACCCTATTTATCAACACACACAAGCACAAGCCTAAGCTCAAACTCTAGCATGTAATCTGAGAGGGTAGAGTCATGCAGTGATCAGTTCACGGCTTTAAATCATATATCCTCTTGCAACCCATGTTTGATGTGTCTCAAAGGAGAAAATCTTCCTTGCAGAGGTTTTATGCCATGTTCCAGAGCTTTCTTACCCTCAAGAGGAAATTGAGCCTGGATAAGGATTCTAGGAAGATATCAGCTCCTTTGTTGGAGAATTCATACCTCCCAGCAATGAAGAGAAATAAAGTCTTTTCAAGGTCAAAGTCTAAATGTCTGAAACAAAACAAACAAGTTTTCTAATGAAACCATGCACCAGTCACCAAAGGAGCAACAGAAGTTATTTTAAAAGTACCGGGGGGCGGGAGAGATGGCTTAGCGGTTAAGGTGCCTGCCTGCTAAGCCTAAGAATGCTGGTTCCAATCTCCAGATCCCATGTTTAGCCAGACACAAGGGTGCACTTGCTCACAAGGGTATGCACGTGTCTGGAGTTCGTTCATAGCTGCTGAGAGGCTGCTGGCGTGCCCATTCTATATCTGTCTCCCTCTCCAGAAAAATTTTACAAAGTACCAAGGGGGCTCTGAAAGATAAGAATGCACTCTGGGGTTGGAGAGATGGCTTAGCAGTTAAGGTGCATGCCTGCGAAGCCTAAGGACCCAGGTTCGATTCTCCAGATCCCACATAAGCCAGATGCACATGTTTGCACATGTGTCTGGAGTTCATCTGCAGTGGCTGCTGGCCCTGGTGTGCCCATTCTTACTGTCTCTCTCTCTCCCTCTCCCTTTCTCTGTCATAAGTAAATAAATAAGTAAAATCTTAAAAAAAAGAATGCACTCTGATGGCCGTGCTATATTTTCATTGTGTGTGTGTGTGTGCGCGCGCGTGTGCGCACCGTGGTGTATATATGCAAGTCAAAGGACAACCTTGACATATCGTTGCTCTCTGTCCACCTTGTCTGCAACACAGTCTCTTGTCTTAACATTGGAGAGGCCAGACTAGGTGTCCAGTGCCTTGAGAGTCTCCTGACTGCACAGCTTTCTACTGCCCTGGGCACCTAAGGATTACACATGTATGTGCCATGTAGTGTGTGTATGGGTGCTGGTGACCTGAGCCCCAGTCAGCTTCAACTGCAAGCCATCACTCCACCCCATATTCTGTTACATTTTTTAATGAAGAAAAGCATACCCATAGAAATGGCCTCGAACGAAATCTTGGATCCTGGCCTTGTACATGGCATGTAGATTTTGAAATTCATGCACTGCTGAAAATTTCTTAACATTCAAGCCATTTGGAGTCACAACATCTGGAGAAGCAGAACACATTAACAAAAATTCTTCTTAGAGAAGGGGTGTCATTTTAGGGGAAACCTGTTTTTAAATCTGTAAAATCTGATGTCTATTAACTTGATTAGTTTGCAATTTCCATAAAATTTAAACAACAACAGTCACTAAAGATACTCAAAATGCGCAAAAGTAAAAAAAATCCGGAAGCTGCTGCCGGGAGCTCCACACTAGAGTAGACTTAGAGCACACCCACGCACCAGGCTCAGGGAAGCTTGCGGAAGAGAGGGTGGAGAGAATGTCAGAGCACAGGGCGGGAGGAATATCCAGACATTGTCCTGGATGGGCACAGCGGACTGACCGCTGCTCTCACAAGTCATAACCCCCAACTCCATGGCGAAGACCAACCATCCCACTTAGGAGGCCCTCAGTGGAGTGTGGGCAGGGAGGAGGGAAATGATGGTACCAATACATAATGTGTCCAGAGTTTCTACTGAAGAATAAGACATTTTTAAAAATTCAAAATGCATAAAGCTTTGTAATTCACTCTTCTGGTTAATAGAAGAAAGGAGGGCAGCCTAATCAACACAATGAGGCATGCCTGGGATGAGGAGTGAAACGTCTCTTCCTCTTTTTTTTTTAAAATTTTATTTATTTATATATTTGGCAAGCAGAGAGAGAGAGAGGGGGGGAGGGAGGGAGAGGACAGGCACACCAAGGCCTCCAGCTGCTGCAAACAAACTCCAGACGCATGTGCCCCTTGTGCATCTGGCTTATGTGGGTCCTGGGGAATTGAACCTGGGTCCTTTGGCTTCGCTGGCAAATGCCTTAACCACTAAGCCGTCTCTCCAGCCCCAGCTTCCTTATTATTTCTAATTTATTAGTAGTAGAGTTCTCCATCCTGTTCATCTGATGATGAGGAAGAGAGGAAGAGACAGAGACAGAGAGAATTCAGAGCACATGATAGAAACCAACTTGCAAATTCATGGTATGCTTTTCCACACTTATGAGCAGTAAAGAAAAAAGCAAGAGAAAAAAGAAGGCGTTGTAAAGAGAGTAAAATGTTATTATTTCTTACATCCAGCTTAGAGGAAAATAGAAGTCACTTCCTTGTAGGAGCCCATAAAAGATTGGAATTAAGCCCTTGCTTGAGCAGGTGGGGATGGCAGATGGACAGGCTACTTTGCTGGTCTGAATAGATGACCCTGGGCCTGCAGTGTTGAGCAAAATCCTTAAGGGCAGATAAGCAGGACATTTGGAGACTGTTGGTCCCACCCCCCAGGCGCTTCTGTAACTGACTAACAGACCTATTCACAAGTTTGTTTAATCATCTAAGAATGGAATGTCCTGCCGCTGTAATGCACCAAATTCCCTTTCATGTTTAAAGTTATTTTATGGCTGTAACTGCAACAAGTGAATTGTGATTTATGGCTTAACTGCCATCCTGTTTTTGCAATAAACATTGTGTAGTTTTTTTCCAATAAAAGATGACGCTCCGGACAATTCCATGCTGCATCCCAACTGTGGATGTAGCCCTGGTATGCACTAGCTTTTTTCTTTTTCTTTTCTTTCTTTTTTACCCGATAAAACTTTGCCTCATATTCTGCGAGTCAGTGGTCTTCCTTGTGCGACACTGGGCCTCACAACAGCGTATCAAAAACCTTAACAAACTGCACCGAAGAATTTTTTTAAATGGAGATCTAAGAGAATTATGAACATGTCACAGCACTTTGAAGAATATTTTATAGTCACACACCTGGCAGCGACCTATCAAAAATACAAATATTAATAAAGATTTAGGAGGACCATTGTAAACATTAATATCATAAAATGGTTTCACAAAATCAGCCAGGCTGCTGAAACATTTTTATTTTGTAACATAGTCTACTATTTGTAAGCTTTTACTAACATTTTCCAATAAATCGGGCATTGGCTATACAGTCATCTTTTGACATTAAAGGGAGATTGGTTCTAGGACTACATTGGATACCAAAATCCCTAACCCTCAAGTACACAATAGTACACAATTGGGTATAATCTATATATGTATCTTTTCCTGTTTATTTTACACCATGTATAGGTTACTTATAATACCTAATGCAACGTAAACGTTATGCAAATCATTGTTATACTGTATTTTTTGTGTATTTTTATTTATTTGAGAGTGACAGAGAAAGAGGCAGAGAGAGAGAGAAAGAATGGGTGCACCAGGCCCTGCAGCCACTGCAAACAAACTCCAGATGCATGCACCACCTTGCGCATCTGGCTTACATGGGTCCTGGGGAATCGAGCCTTGAACCAGGCAAGTGCTTAACCACTAAGCCATCTCTCCAGTCCTATACTGTATTGTTTGAGAGAATAAAAATTGTTCACTCACAATTTTGGTTTTTAATATTTTTGATGCATACTTTTCAAATTTGTGGATGTAGACTCTCAGATCCTTTGCATAATATTTATGAACATGTAAAATAAAAGTGTATGAATAGGACATTTTTTTTAAGGTAGGATCTTACTCCAGCCAAGACTTGGAACTTACTCTGTAGTCTCAAGCTGGCCTCGAACACACAAGAATTATTTTACCACTGCCTCCCAAGTGTTGGGATTAAAGGCGTGTGCCAACCACATCTGGTGGGCATGTATTTTTATTAACACCTTTATAGCATTTCCACTATGCAAATTATGTGTATTTTATGTGTATGTGTGTGTGTGTGTGTGTGTGTGTGTGTGCATATGTACAAACTAAGGCATAAACATAGTAAAATGTAGAAAATGCATAGAAAGTCTTTCAAGCACCTACACAGTTGTTAAAACTGTAACTCTATTTAAGCTAATGTTTAATAATGGTTGTGTTGACAGCCACACCATGGTCAACATGATCTAAGAAATCATGTTAAACATGACTGTTATGCCACATGGGTAGATGTTAGGGTGACTTGGGCAGTTTTACATAGTGACATAATTAAAGCTGTGGCTTTTCCTCTAGAACAACAATGCTAATGTATAATTTAATGATTCCAAATAGTATGTACAAAAAGGCTACTGTCAATATTTACAATACAGGTTAGAAAAATCTATGTGTTCCCTTCTTTAGTTGCTACTGCTCTGAATTTTTGGCTTGTTAATTAGCATGGCTGATTAGTTTACACGTGAAAAAATATAATTAGCTGTATAACTAGTTAGTCAGATACTCAGATCCCTTACATTTCCAAATGTGTGACTTTAAAAGCTTCCCTTCCACTTTGTCTGCCTGACTTTCCCTCTCCTGGAAACAACACTGCCTGTCAATTTCTTGCTATGATTTCAAGTAGGTTTCTGACTTGGGGCATTGCCAACACACAGGAAACGTGCTGATGAAAGCCTTGTAGTTGAACAGCTAGTAGACGTGGAACAAACCAGAAGTCATGTTAAAGAGCAAAGGACAAGTTGGACCAAACGACATGCACCACTTAGAGTGTACACTGTCTCAACGGTGTGCTGGTGACTAGCAAACGCGTGCTGGCTCCCTGCCAGGACCTTAAACCAAATGTCATCTTTTCAACCTTAGTCACCGAGTCAAATCTATAATAAAATTATTGTAATAAAGTAATAGGTAGGTTTTGCTCACTAGTGTGTGGTGATATGCTTTTAAATATCTGCCCCAGGTAAGCGTGTGACCCACGCAGCATTGACCTCTTGCTCTGGGGCTGACCTTGGAGTCACAAGTGTGCATACATGTTTAACTGGGCGGTGGGGTTGGGGGAAAATGGAGGGACTGCGAGACAAACTAGAGAATGAAAACCACACTCATGTCACATGATGAAAGCTTTGGGTTCTTAGGATTTGACACTTGTAATGATTTAATAAAAATCCATTGTTTTTGAGTGTTCAAGGACTTTACAGTTGGATCAGAGCTGCGACCTGGTTCTACCAGTCTAAAAGTAGACCAGGTTGCACAGTTATAGTTCTGTTAGATTACCCAGGGGAGGCTAGCTTGTGGGCACCTAGTGAAGTGGACGAGAGCTGGAGAAAATCTAGGCACTGATCCATGCAAAACCATTGTGAACATTCGCATTGCAGTGGGCCAGGCACTCAATGAACTGAGCTGGTTCTGTGAATTAGCTCGTTAAATCTTTGTAACAATGCTGCAGAAGAGGTAGGACCACCTTCTACCTCACACAGATAAAACTCATGGAATTTAATTAATTACAATGTCACACAACTCATAACACGAATTCAACTTGAAATCATTTTGATACTGAATTCGGGAAGTTTTGCTTTTCACCACTGCTCTGCCTTAATTGAACAGAAACTAAAGAAAATACTCAGTATAGAAACAGGAGGTAGAATAGCCACAGAGAACAATGCCCACTTTTGTAAGGTCAAAGACAGTAAAAAATCTGTTAGAGGGGCCTGAGAGATGGCTTAGTGGTTAAGGTGCTTGTCTGCAAAGCCAAAGAACCTCGGTTTGATTCCCCAGGACCCATGTAAGCCAGATGCACAAGGTGGTGCGTGCATCTGGAGTTCACTTGCAGGGCGGGAAACCCTGGCATGCCCATTCTCTCTTTCTCTCTCTTTCTCTAATAAACAAAAATTTAAACATATCTACTAGAGACACCAGAAAAGCATTATACTGGAAAGAAGTGTGTGCGCAGTGCCATACAAAGTATAAGACAGAGCTATCCACCGTTATAACATCAAGGAACAGCAAGGAAATTTTCTTAATGAATCAGAGAATCCAGAATTTTATGTCTTCTTAAAATAGCAACTTTAAGCTAGTATTAGACATAAAAGGCTAATGGATAAACAGTTAGCAGAAAGAGAGCATTCGGACATTTGAAAGGGGTAGTAACCAAGATGGGGTTTTATCAGAAAACAGGAAAAAAACTCAGGAACATGTATAGGCTCAGAAGGAGCTTAGCGATTTAGTAAAATTAAGTTAATTAAATCAGTAGGAGAGAAATGAGCACACGAGGTGACATAAAATCCTGCACGAGCGAGGAGGGTGAGAGAAAGGAACAGAGTGGTGGTGTGAAGACCCATGCGCGTCATGAGTGTGAGATAAGTGAGCTAGTGGTGACGGGAACTCCTACACAAGCCATGAGTGTGAGAGAAACAAGAACAGTGGTGGTGGTGTGAACTCTTACGCAAATCATGAGTATGAAAGAAATGAACATGGTGGTTGTGTAAATTCTTATGCAAGTCATGAGTGTGAGAGAAACAAACATAATGGTGGTATGAACTCCTACCCAAGTGTGATGGTTTGATTCTGGTGTCCCCCACAAACTAAGGTGTTCTGAATGCTAGGTTCCCAGCTGATGGAGATTTGGGAGTTATTATAGCCAGCTTCCCCTTGTCATTGTTTGCACACTCTCCTGTTGCTATTGCCCACCTTATGTTGGCCAGGGGGTGATGTCCACCCTCTGCTCATGCCATCATTTTCCCCTGACATCATGGAGCTTCCCCCTCGAGACTGTAAGGCAAAAATAAACCTTTTTTCCTCACAAGCTGCTCTTAGTCGGGTGATTTCTGCCAGCAATGCAAACCTGACTGCAACAGCAAGTTATGAGCGTGAGAACCCAAGAGGGCCTAAAAATTCAAAACATTTTTGAAGTAAAAAGAATCTTTAGGGGTGGAGGAGACGGCTTAGCAGAGAAGGCACTTGCCTGTGAAGCCTAAGGACCCAGATTCGTTCCCCAGTACACATGAAAGGCAGATGGACAAGGTGGCACATGTGCCTGGAGTTCATCTGAAGTGACTAAAGGTCCTGACGTGCCCATTCTTTCTTTTTCTATATGCTTCTTTTTTCTTTCTGTCTCTCTCAAATAAATAAAAAATAATATTTTAAATAAAAAAGAATCTAGAGACAATTGTTCAGTACTGTTTTCTTGTTTTCTGTTTGCTTATTTTTGTTTTATGTTACACCTTGAAAAACAGACTCTAGGCACTCAAAATGGCATCTGAGAATAAGAAAAGAAGCAGTGGATGAGTCCTCGGCAATGGAGCAGGGGCACTAGTTAGGATCACCCGGGATCCTACCAGGACAGGCAGGACAAGGAGCTAGAATTCTACACCTGGTTGCCAAGTATAGAAACCCATGAACACTGCCTTCCAAGGACACTGAGGAATTTGTAACAAGCGACTGGACATCAGCAATGACTTTAAACCATCGTCTAAATGACCGTGGAGAATTGAAAGCCCTCACCCTCTGCTTCTACTACTCCCGGCACTTTATTCAACTTAATCTCCGTTGTGTTGACTGGAACAGAATGCACAGAGGACATCTCCGTGAGCTTCAAACAGGACAGCCACCAGTCCCCAGGACATTCAAGCTGCAGCTCCTCTGTCTGCGCTCCTTCCTGTGGAAGCATTCTGATTGGACCAGAGCCAACCACCAGAGACCCGAGAATAGACTGAGCATGTCTCTCTGTACTTGGGTTAGGGAGTGATTTACAGGAAAACTTGCAAGGAGTTCTGAAGAAACCAGGAAGCAACAGACCCTTAGCAAATGTTCCAAGAGGCAGTATTGCCAGACATAATACAGGGATGGTCTCACTTAAATTTGTCATTGTCAAGAGAAAGGACTTTTTTTTTTTTTTTTTTTTTTTTTTTTTTGCTGGGCATGGTGGCGCACACCTTTAATCCCAGTACTTGGGTAGGTAGAGGTAGAAGTAGGAGGATCACTGTGAGTTCCAGGCCACCCTGAGACTACATAGCGAATTCCAGGTCAGCCTAGACTAGAGTGAGACCCTACCTTGAAAAGAGAGGGGGGGGGAGGACATTTTTTTTACACATAACAAGTCACCATGACATGGGGCCCTTTGAACTTCATTCCCTCATTACACAAACACAGTAGAAGTGGTTTTGCTGAAAGCCTCCCCAAAGTGAGAAATAAAACACATGGAAAGGTCTGACTGGTAACAGTGAATGCAACTTGCCTTCTAACTGCTATTGGCTGTGGAAACACAAGACCCTCTGACAACACGCGGAACTGAAAGACAGACCATGTTCCGTCCGCAGAGGGATACTGACCAGGCTTCCTCTTCAGCATGTGCTCGGCCTCGATGGCTGTGATTTCTGACACCGTGGTGAACACATGAGCGCAGTGGACAGAGGCTCGCTCCATGCAGTAGCGGTGGTAAATCTGTCTCTCCCCAGCTTCCTTGTCTATGTTAAACTGTTAAACACACAAATAAACATACATGTGCTTCCATGCATGGTCCTTCTCCATAAGCAAAACAAAATTCCATGTATCATGAATCAGTTTTTCTCGAGGCTGTGGTAATTGAATGATGAGAAAAAGGGACTGATGAGCATTTATTAAGCCTGCTGGTAAAACATAAATAATTGTGTTTTTGAAAACACTAACTTCCTGTAAACTGTTACTTTACCCATTAAGTTGCTAATTTTTCTACTTTACTGTAATCATAAAGAGAAGTAAAATTTTGGTATTTCGATTTTCCTTTCCCACATTTCATAAATATTAAGGATAATTCTTTTCCTTAAGGATGTTATCATAATTTCCCATAAATAATGAAACAAAGAGACAAAAAACTTTGACACTGAAAAGATGAAAAATTATCATTATACTCTTAATTCACTGAAAGAGAAAGAATAAGTGAATTTCATGGTTATGAAATTGATTCCATTATAATTTCAAAGACTGTACACTTACTTTAGTGGGTTGGATTATGGAACTGTCTGTCATTCTGAGTATCATAAGTAAAATGCCAAAAGCTGGGCTAGAGACATGCTCAACAGTTAAGGAAGGCACTTGCCTATAAAGCCTGAGGGCCTGGGTTCCATTCCCCAGCACCCACATAAAGCCACATGCACAAAGTGGCACATGCATCTGGAGTTGGGTTGAAATGCTAGAGGCCCTGGTACACAATTATCTCTTCCTTTTTCTCTCTCTGTGTCTGTATATCTCTGCTTGCAAATAAGTTAAAACATATTTTTTTTAAAAAAACAAGTAAATAAGGTTCCCGACTCCCAGATCCCCTGCTCTGGAGGGAGCACATAGGGAATCAGTTGGCCAGAGCTCCGGTTCCTTCCTCACCTCCCGCTTTCCTGGTCCCAGTACCCCTGCTGCTGGCTTCCGGCTGCCTGGTCTCTGCGTGTGTGCTGCAGAAGCAGGCCTTTTGCTCAACCTTCCTGATTAACCTGCCCCTGTGTCTCCACATCCCTGTTCCCCTGAGTCACAGGGTACACAGGCCAATGTGGGAGCTGGCCTCTTGGACCTGCCTCCCCAGCTTCCAGGATCCTGGCTCCCTAAACCCTAGTTCCTTGTGCTGAAAATGCATGGAAGTGCAGTGAGTAGGCCAGAGCTCCCAGTCCCCCACCTCCCAGTTCCTCAGGTACCTTTGATGTACTTGCAGTCTCCACGACCTGTGCATCTGTGGTTCTAACCCCATTCTGTACCAACCCAGCCAGTTCCCATTTACAACAGAGCATCCACTGAAGATCCTATAAGGACAAATACTTGCTTCCTCCTCAATAAAATAAAATGTTTTTCCCAAGATGGGTAGACCACAATGCAGAAAAACAAGCACTGAACATTGGAAAACTGAGAGATCTTTGGGCTGGAGAGATGGCTTAATGGTTAAGGTGTTTGCTTGCGAAGCCAATGGATCCCAGTTCGATTCTCCAGGATCCACGTAAGCCAGATGCACAAGGAGCACATGCATCTGGAGTTTATTTGCAGTGGCTGGAAGCCCTGGCATGTCCATTCTCTCTCTGCTTGCCTCTCTTCTATCTCTCTCTCTGTTTTCAAATAAATAAATTAAAATGTATTCAAAAAGAAAAAAGAAAACCGAGAGATCTCCACCAAAGATGCCCTAGTCTAACAAAGGAAGGCTCCAGTGAAATCATAAAGAAAACAATAGATTGAATCCCTAAATGAAAACACAATGGCCAATGTGGCCCTGATCAAATAAATTGCTAAACTAGAAGTAAAGGATCAAAAAACAAAAACCAAACAATCACATAAATATTGTGAAAATGGGAATTCTACCAAAAGTAATGTACAGATCTAATGTAATACCAATAAAAATTCTCGCATCATTCTTCACAGAGATAGAAAAAAATGATCTCAAAATTTATATGAAATGGCAACAAGCTTCAGGTCTCCAAACATATCCTCAGCAAAAAAACACCTCTGGAGGTGTCACCACACCTGATCTATGGCTATACTACAAAGCCATAATAACAAAAACAGCATGGCACTGGCATAAAAACAGAAATATAGATCAATGGAACAGAACTGAAGACCCTAACTTTAGGTAAAATAGCTACGGCTACTTGATCTTGGACAAAGATGCTAATAACGTAAGGCAGCATCTTCAGCACATGGTGACGGACAAATTGGATAACCACAAGTAGAAAAATGAAACTGGACCCACTCACCTCACTAGACTCAAAAATCAACTCCACACACCTAGAAGCCAGAGATTGTTACTAGAAAATTTTCCTTGCCAGGGATGGGATACCTTCCACTGAGTTGTTGGTCAGGAGATCCATGATACTCCTCAAAACATTACAGGCCATTGCCAAGGCCCTTGGTTTCCCATCAGGAATAGATGGTAAGACCCTATTGCTGAGGACTCCACACACTCGGGCTGCAAGGTCACTGAGAAATCCTGCTGGAGCTGAGCTGAAAACCTCCTCCATGTGGACCAGCTGACAGAAAGCTGGAAAAAGCTACACTGCATGCAGTTCAATGGGAGAGAGAGAGGGGGAAATCACCAGTGGAGATAAGCAACAGTGGACACTACAAGGCTTAAATTTGGCCAGCCAGGCCAAACGAGCCAGCAGGTACAGTAGTGAACGTCTGTAATGGGGGAAACCAACCGCTCTCTAAGTGGACTGCAGGACGCTCCATGGGAGGGAACACACGCCTGATACTGAAAACCTATGACAGGCGAAGGCATGAGCCCTAGGTGTGCAACGTCTGCTGCTGTCTGGCTAAATGCATATAAATGCCTGGTAAACACTTCTTGTAATGTCCACACCCATATGTTAATGCTACTCTCACTTTTGTTTAGAGACACTTCTCTTTTCAGATGATGGTGACTTTGGGATGACTTAGAAGGCACCATGGTGCTGAGAAGAAGGGACAGAGGAGTGCTCAGCACTGAAACATCTACATCACACCCTCCAAGGCTCAGGGTCCATTGCAGAACAGGAAGCAGAAAGAATTTAAGAGCAAAAGGAAGGGTAGGACTCCTTACAACGTGCTCCTCCAGACACAAAATGGCCTGCATATCCATGACCTCACAGTGCCTGCCACTACCTACACAAGACCATTATAATTGGAGGAAAAGATGATGACATCAAAATAAAAGAGAGACTGATTGAGAGGGGGAGGGTATGATGGAGAGTGGAGTTGCAAAAGGGATAGTGTGGGGGGATTACCATGGTTATATTGCCTATAATTATGGAAGTTGTCAATAAAAATATTTAAAATAAAAAAATTGACTCCAAATGGATTAAAGAGCTTAATATAAGACCTGAAACTCTTGAAGTACTGGAATTAAAAATAGGAGGAACTCTCCACAATTTGGGGTGGGAAAGGACTTCCTGAACAACACTCCAGGAACCCAGGAAATTAAACAATCTCTCAACCAATGGGATCTCATGAAGCTAAAAAGCTTTTGAACAGACAAACATACCATAAGCAGAGCCAATAGATTACCCACAGAATGGGAGAAAATTTTCACCAACTATGCCATTGACAGAAGAATCTACAAAGAATACAAAAAAAAAATTAAACAACCAAATAATCAAACAACCCATTCAAAAATGGGGTAGAGAACTGAATAGGGGGTTCTCAGAGGAAGAAATACAAATGCTAACACACACTTGAGATAATGTTCAACATCCTTAACCATCAGGGAAATGCAAATTAACACAACTGTCAGATTCCACCTTACTCCAGTTAAGGATGGCAGTCATTAAAAAAATCAAACAACAGCAAATGTTGGTGAGGATGGGGGGAAAGAGGAACCCTCATTCACTGTTGGTGGGAATGCAAACTTGTACAACCACTATGAAAATCAATATGGAGATTCCTGAAAAAGATCAATATAGAACTACCAACCAATCCAGTTACCCCCCTATTGGACATTTACCCCAAATGCTCCATGCTTCACTACAGAGATATTTGCTCAACCATGTTTCTAGCTGCTCAATTCATAATAGCTAAGAACTGGAACCAACCCAGGTGCCCATCACTGGATGAATGGACAACAAAGTTGTGGTACATTCACACAATGGATACTCAGCAGTAAGAAAAAACGATACAGCGAAATTCGCAGGAAAATGGATGGACTTAGAACAGATCATACTCGGTGAACACAAACAATCACAGGAAGAAACACCTCAAGTTCCCACTCATGCAAGGTTGCTTGCCTCTCTTCTATCTCTCTGTTTTCAAATAAATAAATTAAAATGTATTCAAAAAGAAAAAGAAAACCGAGAGATCTCCACCAAAGATGCCCTAGTCTAACAAAGGAAGGCTCCAGTGAAATCATAAAGAAAACAATAGATTGAATCCCTAAATGAAAACACAATGGCCAATGTGGCCCTGATCAAATAAATTGCTAAACTAGAAGTAAAGGATCAAAAACAAAAACCAAACAATCACATAAATATTGTGAAAATGGGAATTCTACCAAAAGTAATGTACAGATCTAATGTAATACCAATAAAAATTCTCGCATCATTCTTCACAGAGATAGAAAAAATGATCTCAAAATTTATATGAAATGGCAACAAGCTTCAGGTCTCCAAACATATCCTCAGCAAAAAAAAACACCTCTGGAGGTGTCACCACACCTGATCTATGGCTATACTACAAAGCCATAATAACAAAAACAGCATGGCACTGGCATAAAAACAGAAATATAGATCAATGGAACAGAACTGAAGACCCTAACTCTAGGTAAAATAGCTACGGCTACTTGATCTTGGACAAAGATGCTAATAACGTAAGGCAGCATCTTCAGCACATGGTGACGGACAAATTGGATAACCACAAGTAGAAAAATGAAACTGGACCCACTCACCTCACTAGACTCAAAAATCAACTCCACACACCTAGAAGCCAGAGATTGTTACTAGAAAATTTTCCTTGCCAGGGATGGGATACCTTCCACTGAGTTGTTGGTCAGGGAGATCCATGATACTCCTCAAAACATTACAGGCCATTGCCAAGGCCCTTGGTTTCCCATCAGGAATAGATGGTAAGACCCTATTGCTGAGGACTCCACACACTCGGGCTGCAAGGTCACTGAGAAATCCTGCTGGAGCTGAGCTGAAAACCTCCTCCATGTGGACCAGCTGACAGAAAGCTGGAAAAAGCTACACTGCATGCAGTTCAATGGGAGAGAGAGAGGGGGAAATCACCAGTGGAGATAAGCAACAGTGGACACTACAAGGCTTAAATTTGGCCAGCCAGGCCAAACGAGCCAGCAGGTACAGTAGTGAACGTCTGTAATGGGGGAAACCAACCGCTCTCTAAGTGGACTGCAGGACGCTCCATGGGAGGGAACACACGCCTGATACTGAAAACCTATGACAGGCGAAGGCATGAGCCCTAGGTGTGCAACGTCTGCTGCTGTCTGGCTAAATGCATATAAATAAATGCCTGGTAAACCCTTCTTGTAATGTCCACACCCATATGTTAATGCTACTCTCACTTTTGTTTAGAGACACTTCTCTTTTCAGATGATGGTGACTTTGGGATGACTTAGAAGGCACCATGGTGCTGAGAAGAAGGGACAGAGGAGTGCTCAGCACTGAAACATCTACATCACACCCTCCAAGGCTCAGGGTCCATTGCAGAACAGGAAGCAGAAAGAATTTATGAGCAAAAGGAAGGGTAGGACTCCTTACAACGTGCTCCTCCAGACACAAAATGGCCTGGATATCCATGACCTCACAGTGCCTGACACTACCTACACAAGACCATCATAATAGGAGGAAAAGATCATGACATCAAAATAAAAGACAGACTGATTGAGAGGGGGAGGGTATGATGGAGAGTGGAGTTGCAAAAGGGATAGTGTGGGGGGATTACCATGGTTATATTGCCTATAATTATGGAAGTTGTCAATAAAAATATTTAAAATAAAAAAATTGACTCCAAATGGATTAAAGAGCTTAATATAAGACCTGAAACTCTTGAAGTACTGGAATTAAAAATAGGAGGAACTCTCCACAATTTGGGGTGGGAAAGGACTTCCTGAACAACACTCCAGGAACCCAGGAAATTAAACAATCTCTCAACCAATGGGATCTCATGAAGCTAAAAAGCTTTTGAACAGACAAACATACCATAAGCAGAGCCAATAGATTACCCACAGAATGGGAGAAAATTTTCACCAACTATGCCATTGACAGAAGCCTAATATCTAGAATCTACAAAGAATACAAAAAAAAAAAAATTAAACAACCAAATAATCAAACAACCCATTCAAAAATGGGGTAGAGAACTGAATAGGGGGTTCTCAGAGGAAGAAATACAAATGCTAACACACACTTGAGATAATGTTCAACATCCTTAACCATCAGGGAAATGCAAATTAACACAACTGTCAGATTCCACCTTACTCCAGTTAAGGATGGCAGTCATTAAAAAAATCAAACAACAGCAAATGTTGGTGAGGATGGGGGGAAAGAGGAACCTCATTCACTGTTGGTGGGAATGCAAACTTGTACAACCACTATGAAAATCAATATGGAGATTCCTGAAAAAGATCAATATAGAACTACCAACCAATCCAGTTACCCCCCTATTGGACATTTACCCCAAATGCTCCATGCTTCACTACAGAGATATTTGCTCAACCATGTTTCTAGCTGCTCAATTCATAATAGCTAAGAACTGGAACCAACCCAGGTGCCCATCACTGGATGAATGGACAACAAAGTTGTGGTACATTCACACAATGGATACTCAGCAGTAAGAAAAAACGATACAGCGAAATTCGCAGGAAAATGGATGGACTTAGAACAGATCATACTCGGTGAACACACACAATCACAGGAAGAAACACCTCAAGTTCCCACTCATGCAAGGTTCCTAACGTGGATCAGACTGAGCTGCTGTCATACCAGATAGGCAACCTGAAGCACAGATGATTGGGACAGGAGAGTTTGTGGGGAAGGGGAGGTTGGGGGAGGGAAAGAAACCAAACCCAAAATGAACCGGTACCATAGAAACCTTTCTCCTTGAAGGTAGACTAAAAGATAAAACCCTCCACAGGAGTATAGGGGGAGTGCCCAAAAAGAAGGGCCCTGGAGAGGGTGGGATGAAGCCTAACCTTCAAAAACTTTGTTTCAGGGCTGGAGAGATGGCTTAGCAGTTACGGTGCTTGCCTGCAAAGCCAAAAGACCTTGATTCAATTCACCAGGACCCACGTAAGCCAGATGCACAAGGTGGCACATGCATCTGGAGTTCATTTGCAGTGGCTGGAAGCCCTGGCATGTCCATTCTTTCTCTCTCACTCTGCCTCTTTCCTTTGTCAAATAAATAAAAAATAAAAAACCCTTTGTTCTGACCTGTAACTCACAGTGCCACAAATAGTGCCATATGGAGCTGTTGATCACAGAGACCTTCAAGGTCCCCAAAACATGACAGACTTCTGTCACAGCACTTCATTACCTGCCTGAGGTAAAAGACAAGACCATATTTCTCAAGACACCATATGCTGCTGACACAGAACACAGAGAGACCTTGCTGGAATCCAGAAGATAGCCAGTCCCCAGATAGCATGTCTAGTGCTGGAAAGTGCTACGTGAGCTATGGGGGGGGGTGGCCAACAATGGTGTGAGCAACCAGAGGTTTAAGCTACTCAGAAGCAACCAGCCTGACAAGAAGGGCACACCAGTGCAGTGGTGGCACACAGCCTTGATAGATAACCAATGGCTTTCTGATTGGCTAAGAGTTCTGCTCAGTGGAAAGGAACCCATATCTGAAATGGGGAACCAGGTCTGAATCCTATGGAGACAAAGATTATACTCTCCAAGTCAAGTTCCCACCAGTCTTTGGCTAAAAGCAGGGCTACATCCATCAAATCCTCCCTAAATTAACAATATTTTTTTTCCAGTTTAACCTATGCTGACTTCACTCTCTGTAGGAGAATCTGCTGTTCTTTTCAGAAGGTAATGAGACCTGAGGAGATAAACCAGCCCTCAAATCTCTGTCAAAGCCCAGGAAAAACCATGGAAGGATTGGGGAGATGAGCAAGAGTGCTGCTTCCGTGGTGAGCCTGACAATCAGCACCTGGGTGAAGGAGACAGACCCTGAGGACACTCAACACCTACCAAAGCAGAGATCCAGAGGCTCCTAAGAGCGCATCACTGAAGTAGACTGAAAACACACCCACCAAGGTTCACGGAATTTTATGGAAGAGGGGTGCAAAGATTATAAGTCACAGGTTGGGATGTCATGCCCACAGACTGCCTCCACCCCCACCCCCTTCCAAAAAAACCTGAATGTTGCTCCCACAATGCATAACCCACAACCCCATGGGGAATACCAGCAACCCCACTGAGGAGGGACCCCGTGGAATGGAGGCAGGGAGAAGGGAAAACATAATACTAACACCTGATGCATCTATACAAAATGGGTTCCTTCTTTTTCTTTTATTTGACAGAGAGAGAGAGAGGAGAATGGGTGTGCCACTGCAAATGAACTCCAGACGCATGTGCCCCTTGTGCATCTGGCTTATGTGGGTCCTGGGGAATCGAACCAGGGTCCTTTGTCTTTGCAGGCATGCGCCTTAACTGCTAAGCCATCTCTCCAGCCCCAAAATATGTTCATAATAATAATAATAATAATGATAATAATACAATTTTAAATGAAAAAAGAAGTAAGTAAATAAAATACCAAATGCCAAATTCCTAATTAGGTTTCTCTCATTTCACTTAATTACTGAATGCCACGTCTCACAGAGCATCCTGTGAGATTTGCAATGTATTAAGGTATATAAGACGTAAAGTTTATTCACTGTACCAGTGGCAGGATTTTTCAATACCATGGTTTGTAATCTCTCAAGTGCAATATCATACTTAGGCCTCATAACACACTGGCACATGGAGTGTGTCTTCATTTCATCAAAGAGGAAATTGAATCTTGCAGTTGTGAGAAAACTGGTCCAAGGTCACATTTTTTTCTTGTTGTTTTTTGAGGTAGGGTTTCACTCTAGCCCAGACTGTCCTGGAATTCACTCTGTATTCTCAGGGTGGACTCAAACTGATGGCAATCCTCTTACCTCTGCCTGCAGAATGCTGGGATTAAAGTATTACACCATCATACTGGCCAAGGTCGCATTTCTATTACGTGTTTTAGCAGAATTTTAAACTGACCCCCAATTAATGTTTGCAATCTTACCTGCTTTATATCGTTAAGACTCCAACACAACCTTTGCTCTGTTTATCCTGGAAAGGCCGTAGGAAGTGTGTGTTTAGAAATTTGGCAAAGACACAGCCTTCATTAAAGAAAAATAATTCGGGGAAGAAGTCCCCTGTCCCAGTGTTTTGTGAATTTCAAATGAGATCACCTGTCAGATATTTAGGGAAGTAACCAGTATGCGCTAAGCACTTTCTAACTGACCTGAGCTATTGCTGTTGTTGAGCACAGTTCACAGGTCAGACAGCATTAAATAAGGCTCAGCAAGGTGGTGCATACTCATAATGCCAGCACTCACGAGACTAGACTGAGGCAGGAGGATTGGTGTTGAGTTCAAGGCCAAGCCTGGGGTATGCGGTGAGACTCTTGTTTCCAAAAACCAAGAACGGGGGCAGCGGAGAAATGTCTGAGTGCTCAAGTGAGCTTCTTGTGCAAGCATGAGGGCCTGTGGGAGCCTTACGCCGGCGAGTTCACATCTTCAGAACTCACACAAGCTGCTCAGCTTGGCCCCCCTCTGTGACTCCAGTGCTGTGGGGAGGGGAGACCAGAGAGTCACTGGCATTTGTGAACATGGCCAACCCCAGTATCTGTAAGAGACTCCATGTCAAATAAAAATGGGTGAAGAGTCATGGACGGGGACACCCGATGTTCTCTGGCAGGAACCTTCTGAGTGCCGCAGGCAAATGCACAGAGCGCCACATCAGCACATATATGTACCTACACCAAATACACCACACCACTCCACACCAAACCAAAAGGAAAAAAAAAATACATGGGAAGACTGGTTTCAAAATCAACAAAGTGAGTATAACAAAATACAGAGGACAGCAGGAGGGCGGTGGGGGTCCTGTCAGGTCTTTCCACAATGAAGCATGTTGTCACCTTCAGCCTGTCCTTGGATCTGTGCGGCTACCTTATCTGTGCAATCTGTTTTGTGTGCCCAGCTCGGAGACCACCTATCTGCATGTTTGTGATGTCATCATGCGTGTCTCTAACTTCTTTCAGAATTCTGGGCCATGTGAGGGGGAGGGGAGGCGGGACTTACCTTGTCAAGGTGATTGTAGAAATCAGTGTTTCCTGCACAGAGGTAGCGGCCGAGGAGCGTGGCATGAGTTGTAAACATCGTGGCAATGGGGAGCTTCCTGGCACGGGAAAGGATCAGCCCAGTTCCCGCCTGCCATTCATGGAACTGAGCAATGACCTGTTTACCGTCGGCATGATCCGTCACCTGCATCAGACACAAACCTTTCAAAAATGGCTCAGTGAAAGTCCATCATGACGAAACTTGCTCATAGCACACCGCGTGAGGAGAGGCGAGGGCGGTAATGGGAATGTGACTTAGGGGACTGAATACGGAGCACGTGCACTGACCCAGCTGCAGTGTTCTCTAGCACTCTGCGGCAGGACCCTCAACCCCGTTTATTTTTATGTCTTCACAGTCCCTTGCTTGAGGGATCAGATCTGGTTTTGTTTCCACAGACAAATACATACCACTGTTACTAATAAATAACAAATATCAGCACTAGTATTAATACATTGCATGAACACACAGCAGGTACTCAAAAATGTTCATTGAATGGATGGGTCAGTTACAATTAATGTCCCTGAAGTTGTCACTGTACATCAGGATCAATTCAGTTTGCCCATTAACAAGCTTCTTGTTACAAGCAAGTTGTCTTACTGCTGAGCCACATCCCCTGTCCCAGAAGCTTCTTGTTAAATAGATACTAAGTGAGCCCATGTGGTTAAGTTGGTTCTATTTAGTTTTTCTCTCGCAGGAAGCCAAACACAGTTTTTCTTTGTTTAGTTTTTTTTTTTTCCAGGGAAGAGCACGCATGCAGTCCTCCACTACCACAAATCATGCCGTCGAGTTCCCACATTTGGGGAAATCACGGGGTCAGCACATCCAGAGTGCAATGTGTAAGGCTCTCCCTTGGGAAACCACCTTCATAATCATGGTGTCTCCCCCAAAACATTTAAACTAATACATTATTAAGAATATGGAACCAGGAAGAAAAATGGAAATTCGACTAACTTTTTTGGCATTTACATAGCAGTTTAGTACCACAAAAGCCCATGTAGAATCTCACTATACAAAACCAGAACACCTGTCACCATCTCTGCCTGAAAATTAGTTCATTTCACCCCAATAAACTGTGCTGGAAAGTGCTATGAGGGCGGCTGGAGAATAACAGCTGCCAACAGGTTGAATAAGCAGGAGATCCCGTCAGATACAAAATCAACCAGCTGAGCAAGAAGTATGCCCTTGTGCAATAGTGGCACACAGCCTATGGGGGTAACTAACTGCTCACGGATTGGACACGAGACCTGCTCAGTCGGGGAGAACCTACATCTAGTTTTGGGAACCAAGCCAGATTCCCCAGGACAGGAAACCAACATGCTCCAGAGAGAACCTCCGCTGCTCTTGAACTAGGAAGAGTGGACATGCATACCGGTAAGTCTCTCTAATAACCAAGTTTATCCTTGTTAATTCAAACTGTTCCCACTCTAGCTTAGAGAATCTATTCTATCTTACAGATGGTAGAGAAAACTGGGGAGAACGGGGACACATAACACATCAAGAAAAGAGAGCTGACTGCCTCCATGGGATGGGCCACCTCCATGTCATCTGCCCGGGGCCAGAAGTCACTCCAGAACCAGCAGTGACAGGAGTACTCTTTCTCTGCTAGCCTGAAAACCAGCTCTAGGGGAATGGTGACAGATGCAGTGCTCACTCAAAGCGAATGAAAGCAGAGATCCAGAACCTACAGAGAAAACAACAGTAAATCAGATTTCTATCTTGCCCATCAAGGCTCAGGGAACAATGCAGAAGAGGAGGTGGAACAATTGTCAGAGCCTCAGGGTGGATGAAAATAGACTGACTCACTGTATCACCCATAGCAAGAATGACTAAGGCCTCTTGGTCCTCACTGAATACAAATAACCCCACCGAAGATCCTCAGAATTGGGGCAGAGGTAAGAGGATCTAAAAGCACAACCTTTCTATAAAAAGTCAATAAATAATCAGAAATTTAAAAATAGCAGTAACTATAAAAAAATCAATGAACTGTGGGTCGTGGGTCTACAGCTCAATGACAGAGCACTTGCTTGGCGTGCTGAAGGCCCTTGGTTTGATCCCCCAGCACCACACACAGAAAAAAAACAAAACAAAAACCTGCCCTTGAGTCCATCAGCTGGCCTCTTGCTTGTTGGAGGGAGCAACAAAAACCCAAAGGTGGCCGTCTTATCCGTCCCAGAGTTTGGAAGGTGAACCTGAGAGCTGCGTGGACTTGGTGCACCTTGACGTCACCAGATGCTAAATGTCACCTGTGGGTCCCCTGTCCAGGAGGAAGTACGTGAGTTACAGAACTGAAAGGTAAGAGGCGATTGTGAGCACAGGACGACAAGAAATGACAATGGAACTGAGAAGGAGGCCAGCTCCCCGATGCCGAGCCCTGGTGGAGGTGGACAGAGCTGTGAGCCGCTGGGGGATAATGGTCACTAACAACGTGAACAAGCAGGGGCTTCTGCAAGCTAAAAAATCAACCAGCTGGGCAAGATGGACACACGGGTACAATAGTGCACATAGACAAGTAACCAACTCTCTGATTGGATATGAGGCATACTCGGTGGGAGGGAATTCATGCCTGCTACTGAGAACCACTTTGGCATCCTAAGGATTGGAAGGCTGCAGAGGAGGCTCACACTGTTCTTTGGCTAAGAAGAGAGTATGCTTCACAATAACTCTTTAAAAGTACTAAGTTTACCACCACTGAGCCATGCTACTCTTGCTCTTGGGTGTGGAATCTGTTTTATTTTTACTTTTAAAAATATTTTTATTTTTATTTATTTAATAGAGAGAGAAAGAGAGAGAGAATGGGTGCACTAGGGCCTCCAGCCATTGCAAAGGAATTCCACACATGAGTGCCCCTTTGTGCATCTGGCTAACATGGTCCTGGGGTATCAAACCAGGATCCTTTGGCTTTACAGGCAAACACCTTAACCACTAAGCCATCCCTCCAGCTCTATTTTTTTTTTTTTAATTATGGATGGCAGTGAATACCAGAGAGAACCAAGACCCAGCCCTCCAACAAGAAAGGTTAGCCAACTGCTTAGCATGAGATGAGTCACCTTTTCCACGTTTACCAGAGCCCAAAGGGCTCTACAGAGGAAGTGTAAGTTTACATGGGTGCTGCTCTCGCTGCACTCACCGTCACACTGACAACCTGCTCTGGCAGGTGGCAGCAGACACCAAGAACACTCAAAACTCATCAATGTGGAAATTCAGAGGATGCAGAGAGCTAAACCCTAAAGGAGACTCATACCACACCTGCCAAGGCTCAGGGAACAGTGCAGAAGAGGGAGAGGAAAGAGCCACAAGATGGGAAGGTGTACCCCGAGTCATTCTTCCCCACAGAGACTGACTGGTGCCTTCATGACCCCACAGTGAATGTCAGCAACCTCACTGAGGCAGGTCCTCTGTGGAATGGGGGTGGAAGAGAGGAAATGTAAGATTATAACCAGAAGGAGCATGACCCATGTGCAATATGTTCATACTGTACAGTTCACAAAAATAAAAATTATTATTAAAAACACACATAAAGCCAGAATCAAGCAGCCTATGGCAATGGGATCTGGAGTCAGTCCCTAAGCTCACTGGTCAGCTAGATTGGCTGAGTTGCACACATCAGAAACAGAGAGAGAGAGAGAGAGAGAGAGAGAGAGACAGAGAGAGAGAGAGAGGGAGAGAGAGATCTTAAAGGCATACCATCATAATATTTTGTCCCTAGCTTCCCTGCCTTGCTAGGGATGCTCTCACTTCATCACTGGAGTTTTAAGCTTGATTTAATCATGTGGGGATCATGAAAGGGATGTGAGGAAACCCTACTGCCAGGTCAGGAAGAACAGCAGCTTCCCCTACAGCCTGTCCCTGCCTCGGCTCAGTCGACAAGGCTGCTCCCCACTACTCCTGCTGCTGCAGGAGTGGAATGTGGCACTGCAGAGAATGCCTCCAAGAGACCACATGAGCCCTTAGAAAACAGTAAATATTAAGAAGCCACTGCCGTTGCCCCTGCACCCATGCATACGTCACTGGGAGCCCTTGAAACGTTTCTCCCTCCCTCGAGTTTCTAGAATTTGGGCACACCATGTGTTATTACACTATCCCTTTTTGCTGGTATATCTACTACACAGCTCCAATATAGTAAGTAATACAACTGTGGCACATGTGAGTGTGTGCATGCACGTCTGTGTTGTGGGGGACACGTGTGGGTATTCGTGGGTGGGTAGTGCATACCTGTGCTTGCGGACAGCATTGGTTGATGTTGAGTGTCTTCCTTGATCACACTCCTGCTAAGTTAATGAGGCAGGGTCTCTCTCGTGAACTCAAAAAGCTCACCAGTTCAGTTACCTAGGGGATTGTCTGGCTCTGCCTCCTGAGAGCTGGGACCACAGACAGGCTTCTGCACCCACCCAAGATTTCAGGTCCTTACACTTGTGAGGCAAATGCTTTATCCACTAAGCCATCTCCCCAGCTCTGCATGCCTTACTTAAAAGCGTTCCTTTTGAACTCTACACAGGTGTTAATAAGTGCGATTACTTTGTTCGAAAGGCTATTGTTTAGGTGACTAATTCCAGATATTTCTTTGGATTCCTTTAAAATATTCATTATGACAGTCAGTAAGGGAACCATATAGAAAGTTGGTCAATCTAAGGTTCTCGGGTCATTGCTGGACTCTGCTGTATCATTGGACACAGTTGGTACCTCTTTGAAGAACCAGGCAGTTAAAGATCCGAAGATCAGCATGTCATTAGCTTCTCGGTCGTGATGAGGAATGCCAACACCACACGCTTCCCAGAAGTCGCCCTTCCATCTGTCCAGATTCCATGCTGCAGAATTTATGTCAAAGAGCACCACGTAGGGACTCCCTTCTATCAGCCATCTTCCAAAATGCACCTGTCACACCGAGAGCACACAGCCATTTGTACTAGTCAATAACACAGGAGTGAGGCGTGGTTAGTGGACTGTGTAGCTTGAGTGGAGGTGACTCTGCTGCGTCTGCCAGGACCCTGGAGACATGATGGAGGAAATGGCAGTTGAAACTCAAGGACTACTCTCCATGCCAGCCTGCTCAGGGAGATGGCGGTAGAAAAATTTAAACTTTTGGATGCTCAGGGCACTAACTGGATGGATGGATTAAAGCCCATGAATTCACAGCTAAATGGACCACTGAGAAGTTGGGCTTTGGAAGAATTCTTTATCAGTCCCCAGTTCCTTCTTAGTGGTTTTTTTTGTTTTTTTTTTTTTTTGTTGTTGCTGTTGTTTCTTTCTAACCCACACTCTGACCACCATGATTTTCTATCTCACCACAGGCATAGCACTGAAGCCAGCTCACCATGGACTGAAACTTTGGAACCAAAATACACAATTCCTTCTTTCTGTTGTCCCTCAGTATTTGTCAGTTATAAGGGGTCTAACTGTCACAGTGAGCGACACAGAAAAAGGATACTGGTAACATGTTTGATGCTGCTGCAGCGTGCAACCATCCATGCATGTACAATCTCCAAATGCCTTCTTCATTGACACAGGCTATTTAGAAATGAAGCAGACAGATCATCCCTGTTCTCTCCCTCACTGACTGCTACTTAGACCTTCTAGATATTGGGCTTTGCATTCCAGTCTTTTATTGAAACAGCACTTTGTTACGTCGCCCTGGCTGGCCTGCATCTCAGGATCTCACTGCCTCAGCTTCCCAAGTGATGGGATTCCAGGCGCGTCTACCGATCATGGCTGGACTCCACGTTTATGAGTGAGTCCTAGGATGGAATGCTTTGTGCCTGTGAGAACTGGAACATGCGCTGATAACATGTGCTGTATCATTGATTTTCATTTATGCAACATGCCTGACAATTCCTGCTATTAAAAAAGCTGTCTCTGGGCTGGAGAGATGGCTTAGCAGTTTAGGCATCTGCCTGCAAAGCCTAAGAATGCCCCATTCGATTCTCCAGGTCCTATATGTAGCCAGACGCAAAAGTGATGCAAGTGCGCAATGTCACACATGTGTACAAGGGGGCACACGTGTCTGGTGTACATACACAGCAGATGAGAGGCTGCTGGTGCACCCATTCTCTCTCTTTCTCTCTCAAATTAAAAGAAAAGCTAAACTCTATAGACAAATGACAGGACTTATTTAACAACTATTAAGAAAAAAAAATGTGACCCAAAATGTTTCCCAATATGGTGTTGCCAGAAGTCTTAACTAAATATTTTGCACCAAATACATTATCTGTTTAATCGAGCAGCTCAAAGTCTAACCCATTACAGTAAACACGCTGGCTTGTCTCTTGCCTTGTGTAGGTTCCTACGCATCAGCAATCTCACCCCTTTTGCTTCCACATTGGTCTTCCCTTTGGGTCTCTATGTCTGTTCAGTAAAGTTCTTTGCCTGTGCTTTTTGATCTTATGTTAACTATCTTCTTATATGGTGTGAAGCCTTTCAAATCACTTCAAGTTCTTTCTGGAACTCAATGTGCATGAAAGTCTTTCTACAACATTGAGGGTGCTGTGGAGATGGCTCAGTGATTAAAGGCACTTGCTTGCAAAGCCTGCCGGGCCAGGTTCACTGGGCAGGCATTTGTAGCAGCTACAGATCCTAGCATGGGCTTACATACAAGAGAATAAGTAAATTTGATTCCTATTTTTAAACAAGAAAATTACATGTATCCACACTACTTATCCTTTCATCCTCTGGAAGCATTCGTTAATACATATATTTACTCAAAACTTTCCACTTCTCCCTCTGTTAGAGACGTTATTTCCTTTTGGCATACTGCTCAAGTCTCATCTATATGTACCAACACAATGATTCTGAAAACCATGCTGCTCCAAAGCTATTTGATTGTCTTTTCCTTCACACAAAAATCCAATGTCATAATAACACATACCAATACATAATGACATCTCTTCTGTCATGATATCATACATTTCTTAACACATACCTATGTGATTTAATTGTTCTTTCTCCTATAAAACTACACTTAGTAATACTATCATGAGCCTGAACATGTCAACCACAATTAACCCTGGCTCAAGAATTTGTTTCATAGTTGAAACTGTCTCCTCCAACCAGCTTGTTATCACTCTTCCTATTGTAGACATAACACATTGTCATAATGCGGGTGTGCCTTAAGTCAATGTAAAGTTATCATCTCACGAGTATGGGGTTCATTATCTCAAAATGGATCTGATAGGCTTAAAACAAAATCTTGGCAGAGGCACAGTCCCTCTGTGTTGTCTAGGGGACAAGCTATTTCTGATTCTAGAGGTCACCACTTGCATTCCTTGGGGCTCCTTTGTTCATCTTCAAAGTACATTGCTCCACTTTCTGCTTCGCCATCTTCTCCAATTCTGTTTACTTCCCCTTCATACAAGCTACAAGCTGTGCTGTGCTTTCCCATGACTGTGTGCTGAGACACTTGTGGAGCGTAGCTTGGTGGGACCCTTTACCTGACAGCCGTGTTTGTTCATAGCGTCCACCGCTCTGCTGACAGCGTCATTAACGGGTTCACACTGTTCCACCTGAGTCTTCATGTTATGCTCAAAGTATGGTCCTATAAGAAAGTAGTTTTCTCCCCATTCATCTGCTGTTGTTTTGGCCTTAGTCTGAATCACAGTACAGATGCCTCCAACTGTGAAGAAGAAGAAGAAGAAAGATCCTTTTACCAACCTGATTTATGATTTAAGTGAAGAAGGGATGGAAATGGGTGCTCATTTTTTCACTTTTTTTATTGACAATTTCTAAACTTACAGAAAATAAACCATGATATTTCCCTCTCCTCCCCCATTCCCCTTCACAACTCCACTCTCCATCATATCCCCTCCCTCTCTCCATCAGTCTCTCTTTTAATGTGATGTCATCATATTTTTTTCCTATTATGAGGGTCTTGTGAAGGTATTACTAGACACTGTGAGGTCATGGATATCGAGGCCAATTTCTTTCTGGATGATTGCATTGTAAGGAGTGGTACCCTTCCTTTGGCTCCTACAATCTTTCTGCCACCTCTTCCGCAGTGGACCCTGAGCCTTGGAGGATGTGATAGAGATGTTTCAGTACTGGACACTCCCAAGGCCCTTGGTTTCCTTTGAGAAACAGATGGTAAGACTCTATTGCTGAAGACCTCACTTGCCTGAGCAGCAAGGTCACTGAGAAATCAAGCTGGTGCCGAGCAGAAAACCTTCTCCCTGTAGATGAGCCAACTGAATGCTGGAAAGAGCTGCACTGCACGCAGCCGTAGGGGAGACAGAAGTCATCAGTGGTGAAACAGTGGACACTGGAAAACCTCAAGTTTGGCCAGACAGGCCCAATGACCGAATGAGTGCAATAGTGGCATGTGTGCTCTGGAGGAAACCAACTGCTCTCTAATTGGACTGAAGGCCTGCTCTACGGGAGGGAATACATGCCTGGTACTGAAAACCTAATCAAAAGCCTATGACAGGGGAAGTCATGAGCCTTAGGGGTATAAAGCCTGCTCTTGTCTGGCTAAATGTATATATTATTCCCACCAAACTGCCCTGAAAGCACTATACTTAATGTTCATATTCACATGTTAATGCTACTCTCACTTCTGGTTAGAGAAGCTCCTCTTTTTCAGATGGTGGTGACCACTGGGATGACCCAAAAGGCAACATAGTGCTGAGAAGAAGGGTTCTCACTTTAAAACAGCATTTTATTTAACTTTCAAAAAGAACAGGGTTTGACATGCTCAGTTGTGGTGGGTGAGAGCAGCGGGCTGCAAGGAGCAGACATGTTCATGAAAAGGGTGGTGGATCTGGTCTCAAGTAGATTACATTTGAGGTACCTTGTGAAACCCACCAGGAGCTATCTAGTGGGGTGATGCTTTGAATCTGAAGCAAGGGCTGGAGTCAAACCAAGTCTGGTTGAAGGCTCCATTCACATTCCAGTCAACGTGCAGACAAACAGCTATGGTCCTGTCCTGTGCATCCTGCAGGACTCCCCCTGCACCTCTTCGACTACAGTGGCCCAGGAAGGGGCTTGGGTGTGCCCCACTGGTGATCACTGTTGCTTGGAATTTCCTGAAGCTGGAGTCCTTCCTTTTCCGAGGCACCATCAAAGCACTTTTTTTTTTTTTTTTTTTTTTTTCTGGTTTTTCTCACTCTAGCCCAGGCTGACCTGGGATTCACTATGTAGTCTCATGGTGGCCTCAAACTCGTGGCGATCCTCCTACCTCTGCCTCCCCAGTGCTGGCATTAAAGGCGTGTGCCACCACGCCCGGCTTATCAAAGCACTTCTTAACAAGGGAAGAACTGGCTGGCAGATGCTGGCGCAGCCCTGGTGTCAGTGCACTTTCATGATCGTATGCTAGCCCCCAACCTTCCTGAAGGTGGGGTTCGCTATTGCCGCTACCACTTCTACAATGCAGAGAGCAAGAAAACATGTATTCCCTTGCATCTAGCATGCCCATGCCTAGAAAAGTGTGCTCAGGGAGAACAAGAGTGCCAGACGATATGTACCTAAAGATATTTCCAAAACAACTGTAAGGGTGAAAACTGAAAACAAGGCAGATCGAGTTCCATAAGTCTAAGTCTTATCTTGTCAATGGTGGTGAATGGTGTTTAGAACATGATGTCAGAGCAGCAGTATCACAGTTAGGTCTTGGGGAGCTGAGCCTTCAACTCACTGTTAGTAGGACCTGCTTTTCATGTCCAAGGCTCCGAGTTTGAGACCCATCACTACAACACACACACACACACACACACACACACACACACACACACACACCATGGAAAAAATGACATTTAAGAAAAATACCAAGAAAAAAGCAAAAAAAAGGAAGTGAACGGGTATCACAGAACAGATATTAAGCACTAAAGGTGCAAAAGCTAAGATCGTAAACTGGAGTTGATTTCAACTAGGTTTTCAAATGCCTTGGAGAGGTGAGACCCAAGACAAACACTGATCCTATTACATGATAATAGGCTCCATTAATGACTTGCAATACCTAATGTAACCCTCAAATTAAAGTTTTATGCAATCTTTATAGGATCAAATGCAAATTAATTGTCCTAAAGAATTTTATTGAGAAAAGATTTTGTTTTTTGAGGTAGGGTCTTGCTCTATCCCAGGTTGACGTGGAATTCACTATATAGTCTCAGACTGGCCTTGAACTCAGTAATCCTCCTATCTCAGGCTCCAGAGTGCTTGGATTAAAGGCGTGCGCCACCACGCATGGCCCCAAAACCTTTTACACTTTCACTTGAATAGAGTCTTACAAGGTCATGATCAGTGACAGGTCAGCTGACTGGTGAGGAGGGCAGTAGGAAAAACATGGAGAAATATGCAAAATTTGGAAAACAGAAGTTTCTAGATGGAACTAGCTAATCATCCAACAATTCCAATGTTTGTAAACTGATGTCAACATCAACTGTGCCTGAAGATTTCACCAAATTCCAGAAAATGTTTTGATTCATACAAACATGACTTCTTGAAGAAAGTTACTTTAGACAGCTTACAAAGGGGGAAACTGAGAACTTGTGAGAGTCACATTATAGCAGTTTTAAAATACATTTAAACTTTACTCAAAACCAACTTCCACCAATATGAAAGAATTTCAAATAATCTCCTCTGCAGACTGTTTTCCTGCATCGTTATCCTAGCACAGGAAAATGCTATTAAATACTAAGATACACATTTATTCAATTCCTTATTTACATTTTTATTCTCAAAAACCTTTTATTTGTAACTATATAGCTTGTCCAGAGTAGTGAAGACACCCTCATTAGAATATGCATTTCAAATTCATAGACCTTTGTTTAAATGCAAACACATTTATTTGGTAAAGAACTTGAGGAGAAACAGGAAAAAAAATTGAGACAACTCTCCTGTAGTCCAGGCTGGCCCTGAACATGCTCCCTAGTGAAAGATGACCTTAAACACGATCCTCCCACTTACACCTTCTAGAATAACCACACGCAGCCTGCACCCAGCGTCCATACCCACCCGGCGTCCATACCCACCCGACAGCCACACCCAGCCTCCACACCCGACATCCACACCCAGCACCACATGACAGCCACACCCAGTTCTCACACCTGACAGCCACACCCACCCGACAGCCACACCCCGCCTCTACACCCAACAACCACACCCAGCCCAACACCCACCCGAAAGCCACACCCAGCGTCCACACCCAGCCCCAACACCCACCCATCAGCCACACCCAGCCACCGCACCCACTCGACAGCCACACCCAGTCCCACACCCACCCGACAGTCACACCCACCCGACATCCACACCCAGCCCAACACCCACCCGACAGTCACACCCACCCGACATCCACACCCAGCCCAACACCCACCCGACAGTCACACCCACCCGACAGTCACACCCACCCGACATCCACACCCACCCGACATCCACACCCAGCCCAACACCCACCCATCAGCCATACCCAGCTCCCACACACACACACAACAGCCACACCCAGCTCCCACACCCACTCGACAGTCACACCCAGTCCCACACCCACCAGACAGCCACACCCAGCTCCCACGCCCACCGACGTCCACACCCACCGACGTCCACACCCACCGACGTCCACACCCAGCCACCACACCCAGCCTGGAGAAGTTCTCTACTGAGGAAATAGATGACTTGATCTGGAAATTCAATGCAAAGCTAAGCAGAGCTAATGAAGCCACTACTACTTTCCCCAGTGGCATTCACCCTTGACATGGGTGCTCCCCAAGTGGCCGGGCAGAATTTCGAAATGCTTTGGCTGGGTTCTTTCAGTCTACCAGGAATAAAACATCAAGCCTAGAAAAGCCGAGTACAGGGTTGAAGAGATAGCTTAATTGGTCAAACGCTTCCCTTGCAAGCATGACGATCTGACTTAAATCTTAAGACCATATATTAAAAAAAGACAGGCAAGCCCCCACGTATAACCTCAGAACTGGGTGTCAGGTAGGGAAGAATCCCCAAGGTCCCTGGACAGCCTGTCTAGCCTGACTGGAGAGTTCTGGGCCAGGGAGAGACTTGCCCAAAACACAAGGTACACAGTGCTGCTGAGAATGACACCCGTGGTTGTCCTCTGGTCTCCACAAGCATGTGGGTACGCACACACGCACGCACGTGCACACACACAGAGACACATAAAGTCAAATTCCATCCCTCGTCGCTTGAGGCTTGACGGTAAACCCCTCTTTTGTCCCTCAGACGTCTTCCTCTGCAGTGTTTCCTCACTTAGTCCCCCCCGCAAAACCTGATATATATATAGAGAGAGGGGGAGAGGCAGATCGAGAGAGAGAATGGGGGCACCAGGGCCTCTTGCCACTGCAAATGGACTCCAGACACATGCACCACCCAGTGCATCTGGCTTATGTGGCTCCAGGAGTATCAAACCTGGGGCCTGTGGAGTTGCAGGCAAATGTCTCAACTGCTAAGCCATCTCTCCAGTCCACAGCTGCATCTTCCATCCCCATTTTTCCAATCACAGAGGTTGTTACTCTCCTTTACTATGGGGGGGGGTGCTGGACCTTCAGGAGCTTGGCAAACTCACAAGCCTTAATTTTCTTTACTAATATCCCCTTAAGAGTCTTGACACCTTTAAACTAGAAAATATCAAACTATAAGAACTAAGCTTACCATAAGTTTACAGATATGTGTGTTATCAAAATCACTGAGGTTACCTTATACTTTATTAGGGAAGTATTTTAAATTGATCAACTTAGTTTCCTTTCTTTTTTTTTTATATTTTCTATGTTGTAGACACTGAAGAAAAACTACTTTTTTTCCCTGAATAGCAACATAATTTTAAATTGAAACTTTATATCCAAACCAGTCATCATTAATAGAAACATTAAATATTTCATATAATCACGGATTGCATGTAAAATTAACATTTCTAATTGGTCCTGATCACATATAGCTTTTATTGCAAAGAAGTCACTAATTATTCTTTCTTTCCTGAGCATAACAGCCAAACAAAAAGCTAACCCTTATTTTCTATTTTTTCATAACAAATATTTAAATGTTTAATGTTCACCTTCACATCAGCCTGCCCTCTCTTTACCCAATACCCATGTGTATGTCATACTGCCTGTTGCAATAGACAAAGTCTGAAAGGCCCCCGTGTCATTGGGATCAATGTCATTCTCACCGATAGTTCCTCACCACTGCCGTCCCTGGTAGACTCCCAGTCTGAGTTCTTCTGCAACCTGGAAAACGATCATTGTCACCAGAGGTACAAACCTTTGTTGGTGACCTCCCAGGAAACTTCAAAGAGCAGTAAGTCCTCCACGGGAAGTCTCTCAGCCTCCCACTGAGGAAGGCCACTCAGGGACGTCACGGACAGGGACCGGCCTCGGAGCATTCTTCCTCTGTCCCCCGGTGCCTTGTGGACCCCCTGTCTTAGCTAGCTGCAACCTCAGGAGAGGGCCAGGTCAATAGAAGGGAAGGGCTGGTAGCGATCAGCCTTGGTGTGTCTTCTGGGGGGTGAGACAGCAGAATGCAATGGCAAGAGCTTCCCAGCTGACGGGCGCCTTTCTGGGCAGGTCCACTGAGGGCCCTATTCTCAGTTGCAGTTGCTCAAAGCACCCAGAACAACCCCAAGTACAATGGTGTTCCCAGCCTGGGCCAGCTGCCACAGGGTTGGCTGGGCATGGTACAAGTCCAGCCCCTTAGTCCTTGTCCTTTGGGTCAAGCTGCTAGTCTCACACTGTCAGACTATTAATTTTATCATCATCCCCAGAGTAAACCAATAGTCCCTGTACATGGAAGTTTGAATTTAGTGCCGGTGTGTGTAACTTTAAAGTTTACTAGGCGTCTGTTCTTTCCTTTGATTTTTCTAGAACTTTGAGCTCTACTCTAGTGGATTTTCTTCTACACCGATGTACTGAATTTGATAGGGTTAGATGCTTCTCCTTAACTTTTTAAAACTATTTTATTTATTTCAGAGAAAGAGAGAGAGACAGAGGAAGAAGTAGATAGAAAGAGAGAATGGGCATGCCATGGCCTCTAGCCACAACAAACAAACTCCAGACGTATGTGCCCCTTGTGCATCTGGCTTATGTGGGTCCTGGGGAATTGAACCCGGGTCCTTAGGCTTTGCAGGCAAACACCTCAACCACTAAGCCATTTCCCCAGTCCTCTCAACCTTTTTGATGTGAGAAAGCATAATTCTCCAGGTGCTTTTGTATATAACACAGAAATAATATACAACTCATCAGTCATCTCCTTCTTCTTCTTCTTTTTTTTTTTTTTTTTTTTTTTTTTTGAGGTAGGGTTCCCTGTGGCCCAGGCTTAATTCACTACATAGTCTCACGGTGGCCTTAGACTCACAGTGATCCTTCTCCCTCTTTCTCTGGAGTTTTGGGATCAAAGGCGTGCACTACCATACCTGGGTTTTCTATGTTTTAATGGCTTAGGAGAACTTAATTTTAGTCATATTGGCACCTTGAAAATCTCAAATATAAATATAATTAAGTCAATAAGGATAATTCAGTGAATGTAAGATTATTCAAATAATAGTGAAAATTGTAAAAGAAGTTATGTTCTTAACTACCTGAACCACATTGCTAAGAAATGTCACCTCTTTGTTTTTCTGTGTCTGCATGTATATAAATATGTGCCAATGTATCTACACACATGTGCTTTCACACATGTGCACACTATATTATTCCAAAGTGGTAAGGACTTCCTCTAGCATGCACATTCATTCCACAGCCAGTGTTTTCACAAGACTGTCATACATTGCAGACAAATGAACTTTGCCCCAAAGATCCCTCGCATTAGCATTAGGATCATTATTATGGAATCACTTGTTGCCTGTTAATACAATACAGAACCTTTTCTTAGGTTTTCATCCATACCATGCCATAGTTGGTGTAATTGATTTAAGCCAGTCTTAGTGACTGAAGATTGATATAGCCATTTTAAAATGTTTTTATTATTGACAACCTCCATAATTTACACAATAAACTATAATTCTCTCCCCCCCACTTTCCCCTTCACAACTCCACTCTCCATCATATGCCCTCCCCCCTCTCAATCAGTATCTCTTTTTGATGTCATCATCTTTTCCTCCTACTATGATGCTCTTGTGTAGGTAGTGTCAGGCACTGTGAGGTCATGGCTATCCAGATGATTTTGTGTCTGGAACAGTGCATTGTAAAGAGTCCTACCCTTCCTTTGGCTCTTACATTCTTTCCGCCACCTCTTCCGCATGGACCCTGAGCCTTGGAGGGTGTAATAGAGACGTTTCAGTGCTGAGAATTCCTCTGTCACTTCTTCTCAGCACTATAGTGCCTTTTGCATCACCCTGGAGGTCACCACCTCTGATAAAGCCATTTTTTTTGTTAGCGGTAGGCTCTCACTCTAACCCATGCTGACCTGGAATTAACTACATAGTCTCTTGCCTCAAACTAATAAATAATGCAAGTGACCTGCAGAGTTTTCCATTCTTAATATTAAAAACACATAGGGCAGGCAAGATGGTCGAGCAGTTAAAGGTACTTGCTAACAAAGGCCAATGACCAAAGTATGACCCCCCAGTACCCACAGGAAGCCACATGCACAAAGCGGTGCAGGCATCTGAAGTTCACTTGCAGTGGCCACGGCCCTGTCATGTCCACAATTACTCTATCTTTCCTCATAAACAAATACAAATATTTTAAGATATAAAATACATTAAGGGCTGGAGAGATGGCTTAGCGGTTAAGGCACCTGCCTGCTAAGCCTAAGGATCCCAGTTCGATTCTCCAAGTCCCACAAAAGCCAGATGCACATGGTGGGGCAAGTGTCTGAAGTTTATTTGTGGTGGCTAGAGGCCCTGGCGTGCCCATCCTCACTTTCTGTGTTTCTCTCTCCCTCTCTCTGTGTGTCCAATAAATAAAATAAATAAATCTTAAAAAATACATTGAAGCATTAAAAAAAGTATCACTCTACTCTTGAGTTAGTATCTATTCCCTAGTCTGTCATCTCTGCTCTTGGAAGGGGAAGAGGAGACTAGAGGATTATAAATTGGAGGCTACTTAGAAAGACCGTATCTCTAAAAACTAATGACAAAAAATAAAAATTGGGCTGGAGAGATGGCTTAGGGGTTAAGGTGCCTGCCTCCCAAGCCTAAGAACACTGGTTCCAATCTCCAGCGGTTCCAATCTCCAGGTTCCACGTTTAGCCAGATGCAAAGTGAAGCGAGGGAGCAATGCCGCACTTGACCACAAGGGGGCGCACACATCTGGATTTCGTTCACAGCAGCTGAGACACTGCTGGCACGCCCATCTCTCTCTTCCTCTCCCTCTGTCTCTCTCTCCAAAAAAATAATAAAAAAATAAAAAATAAATAAATAAAAATTAAGTTCAAAATATCTACTCTACAGAATTCTATTAATAAATGATCAAAAAAGTGCCCCTATGTCAGCAAAGCCTACAATATAATCAATATTTTATTCTACTGATAAGAAAAAATACTCAGTTCCTTCCAGAGGAGCCACAGGAAGTTAATGGGTTAGCAAGAGAGGGCGAATCTTCTTCCTCAGGAGTGTAACCACTGGTACTCGTGCAAGTGACCCTAAGTAAACTCAGTAAGTCACAAACAAGCGTGAAAGAAGTTGGAAAGAAGGGGTTCAGAAAAGTGAGAGGGTAAGTGAGGGGTGAAGGTGATCAAAATACATTGTATAGGGCCGGGGAGATGGCTTAGTGGTTAAGGGGTTTGCCTGTGAAGCCTAAGGATCCATGTTCAACTCTCCAGATTCTACATAATCCAGATGCACAAGGTGACACAAGTGCTCAAGGTCTCATGTGCACATAAGATGGCACACGCATCTGGAGTTCAATTGCACACCAACACACACACACACACTCTCTTCTTGCTCTCTCTCTCTCATAAATAAAATCACAAAAATAGATTGTATACATATATGAAACTGCCAAAAAATCGAGATAAGTCTCTTGTGTTTATAGGTAATACTGTACAATGAAAAGAATTGTTAGAATTATAACTTAAAGCATAACTCGTGAGTATATTTCAGGTTCTAAGAATGATACCAAAATACTCATTACATTCTAATTACCTAAAACTAGGAACATAATTTTCTTTAGAAGTATTTAAAAGTTTTCTGAAGATGGTCAAGAAACTAAAGTGGCTCCTCTAATAACCCACCCCCAACATATAAACTATACTGTTTCAATGTGATTGACACAGGAGCTTCAAACCATTTTGATACTGAATCCAGGCAGTTTTGCTTTTTACCTATGCTCTGCCTAAAATGGACAAAAAACTAAAGAGAATAGTCAGAATAGAAAGCAGGAGACAGTGGCTGGAGAGATGGCTTAGTGGTTAAGGCACCTGCCTGCGAAGCCTAAGAACACTCGTTTGATTCTCCAGGTCCCATGTTTAGCCAGATGCAAAGTGACACAAGGGCCCAATGCCACAATTGCCCACAAGAGGGCACACACATCTGGAGTTCATTCACAATGGCTGAGAGGCTGCTGGCGTGCCCATTCTCTCTCTCTCTCCAAAAAAAGAAAGAAAGAAAGCAGGAGACAGAACAACCACGGAGAATGGTGCCCACTCTTCAAATGCCAAAGATGGGAAAAAAGCAATTACAGATGCCAGAAAAGAATTATTCTGAAAAGAACTGACAGTGTGCTGTGTCATGCAAAGATAAGACAGACAGAGCGAATATCAAGGAAACTTTCTTAAGAAATCAGAATCCAGAATGTTATGGCTTCTTAGAATAGCAAGCTTAAACTATTATTAGACCTAGGAAGCCAGAACACAAAGGCTAATGGACAAATGCATACCAGAAAGAGAATGTTCAGACATGTGAAAGGGTAGTAACCAAGACATCACTATTTCATAGCATGGGAGTAAAAGATAGAATGGTTACAAGCACAGAAAAGGAAAGTGGGAAAGAAATGAGCATGTAGATGGAATAAAATCCCATTCAAATGATAAGTGTGAGAAAAATGAACATAGTTGTGGTGGGGACTCCTAAGAAAGACACGAGTGTGAGAGAAACGAGAAAAATGGTGGCAAAAACTCCTAAAGAAAAAATCACGAGAGAGAAATAAGAACAGGGCTGGTATGCACTTTACACACGCGTGATATGTATGAGACAAATGAGCACAGTGGTGGTGTGCGCTCCTACACAAGTCATGAGCGTGAGAGAAGTGACCACAGTGGTGGTGGTGTGAGCTCCTGTTCAGGTCATGAGTGTGATATAAGTGCAACTTATGCACAAGTGCAAACTTCTACACAAGTCCTGAGTGTGAGTGAGACAAGCATAGTGGTGTGTGAACTCCTACACGTCAGGAGTGTGAGAGAGATGAGCACAATTGTGGTGTGAACTCCCACACAAGTCATGAATGTGAGAGAAACAACCACAATTATGGTGTGAACTCTCATGCAACTCATGAGTGTGAGAGAAACTAGCAGAATGGTTGAGTGAACTCCTTCACAAGTCATGAGTGTGAGGACCCAAGAGGATCTAAAAATTCACGGGAACGTTTGGAAAGAAAAGAGAATTTACAAACAATTATTCAGTACTAGGATCTCGTTCCTTGTTTGCTTCTATTTGTTCTCATTGAAAACCCCACACAAGGCAACAGGGGACCAGGCGCCAGCACACCTGGAATTTCTTTTCAAAAATTTAAAAACAATTTTTAAAGACATCATATACAAAGTCCCCTGTGTCATCACCCTCCGTAGTCTCCTCTTCCTTGCCAGTGGGTGCTTCCACTGTGTACTCCGTGGCACTTTCAGCAAAGTTCACCCCTGTCAGCTGTCTGCCAGCCCAGCAGAGGTTCCCCCATGAACACCCAGCTGAGAGGACATTTCTGCCCTGAACTTGATGGGTGGAAAGTAAAGACCCACACGTTTTCCTCCTTACAGGGAGCCAGATGACCGGGAGGGGAAGGAAGACTTACTTCATCAAGATGATCGTAGAACTCGTGTTTGCTGCACAGAGGTAGCAGCCAAGAGTGTGGCCGAGTTGTAAATATCAGGCCAGGCGATGGGGAGCTTCCTGGCACATGAAAGGATCAGCCCACTTCCCGCTGCCATTCCTGGATCTGAGCAGTGACCTGTTTACCATCTGCGATCATCAGAAAAGGGCCTTTAGAGAACTGCTGCGAGAAACCCCAGCGTGATGACACTTGCTCATATTCCACCACGTGAGGAGAGGCGAGGGCTGTAATGGGAATGTGACTTAAAGGGACTGAATACGGAGCACGTGCGCTGAGCCAGCTGCAGTGTTCTCTAGCACTCTGCAGCAGAACCATAAACCACATGTATTTTCAAGTCTTGACCCTCTTTTGCAAGATCAGTTTTGATTTTGTGTCCATAGATAAATAATACCACAATTAATATTAAATAATCAAATATTGGCAGTACTATTAATACACTGAATAAACACACAGCCAGCAGGTACCTGAAAAATGTTCATTGAGTGGATGATCAATACAAATGAATGTCCTCCAAGATGTCACTGAACATGTGGATCGATTCAATCTGTCCACTTAATAAGCTTCTTTTCACAAGCAAGTGCTTTACCTGCTGAGCCACATCCCATTCGCAAAAGCTTCTTATTAAATAAATGCCAAGTGATTTCATGGGGTGCAATGGTCCTATTTAGGTTTTCTTTCCCTGAAGCCAAAAGCCTTTTCAGTAATATGTTATTAAGAATATGGAACTGGAGGGGGGCTGGAAAGATGGCTGAGTGGTTGGGGCGCTGGCCTGTAAAGCATAAGGAGCCAGGTTTGATTCCCCACGACCCACATAAAGTCAGCTGCACAAAGTGGCACATGCATCTGGGGTTTGTTTGTAGCACAGAGGCCCTGGTGTGCCCATTAATTCTCTCTCTTTTCTAGCTCTCTCTGCTTACAAATAAATAAATAAAAATATTTTTAAAAATTAAAAAAAAGAATACAGAACTGGGAAAAAGAAGGGAAATTCTAGTAACATGTTTGGAATTATACAGGCATTAAGTGACACAGAGGCCCAGGAATATGCCTACCATATGAAAACAAAACACCTACCACCATCTTTGCCTTAAAGTCACCTTGTTTTCAACCTAATACAAAACAAACAGTGGGCTGAGGGTGCAGGTAGGTGAGAGAGCGCTTGCTGGGCATAAGGAGGACCTTTGGTTTGATCCCCCAGCACCACACACAGGAAGAATCAACCTTGACCCCATCAGCTGCCCCCTTGCTCAATGGAGTGAAACAGCAAAGCACTCAGAGGCAGCCGTCTTCTCCAGCCCAGAGTTTGCAGGGGAGCCGGAGAGCGGTGTGAACTTGGTGAACCTTGACATCACTGGCTGCCAAACATCAAATCCAGGTCCCCTGACCAGGTTACCATCAGGACTCAGCCCTGGGGGAAGAACTTGCCTCTTTCCCAGCTACTGGTGGTCCAAGGAAAGACTCTCCAGGACCTCCAGCCACCGCAAACAAACTCTGGACAAATGCGCCACCTTGTGCATCTGGCCTGGGATCCTTCCCCTTTGCAGGCAAGCACCTTAACTGCTGAGCCATCTCTCCAGTCCCTCTCTGTAAAGGTAGGTGAACACATTGTGTTTTCAAAAGTAAAAGTAAGCTGCTTTAACCACTGAGCAATCTCTCCAGCCCTATACTACTTTTTTTTTTTTTTTACTTTTGAAAAAAAAATGTATTCAAGTACCTTTACAGATTTCTATAGGGGCTGGAGAGATGGCTCAGCAGTTAAGGTGCTTGCTTACAAAGGATAAGGATCCCAGGCCAGATGCACAAGGTGGTGCATTTGTCTAGAGTTTGTTTGCAGCAGCTGGAGGTCCTGGAGAGCCCATTCTGATTGTCCGTACAGGCCCCTCTCTCTCTTCCTTTCTCTCTCTCTCTAATAAATAAATAATAAAAATATGTTTTAAAAAGACTTCTATAGATCCTTCTCCTTCCACAGTTGTTTTTTTCTATTATCTGCCTAGTGACACTTGCCATGTTGCAGGCATTACAACATCTAGCAGAATCTGGCAGTAGAACATTAAGAAAAGAGAACCGGGACTGGAGAGATGGCTTAGTGGTTAAGGCGTTCGCCTGAGAAGACAAAAGATCCCGGTTCAATTCTCCAGGACCCACGTAAGCCAGATGCATGAGGGGCACATGCATCTGGAGTTCGTTTGCAGTAGCTGGAGGCCCTGGCATGCCCATTCTCTCTGTATCTGCCTCTCTTCTCTCTCTGTGTTTGCAAATAAATAAATGAAACTGAAAAAAATCTTTAAAAAAAAAGAGAAGAAAAAAGAACCATGTAGTTGGGTTGGGAATAGTTTCTAGAAAACTTTCAAGGAATTCTGCGGGGACAAGGAAACAACAGGCATTTACCAAATGTTCCAAAGAGGCCGCACTGCAAGACGTAACACGGGGATGGTTTCACGTAAACTTGTCATAGTCAAGAGGAAGGACATTTTACACATAACAAGTCACCATGACATGGGGCGCTTTGAACTTCATTCCCTCATTACACAAACACAGTAGAAATGGTTTTGCTGAAAGCCTCCCAAAAGTGAGAAATAAAACACATGGAAAGGTCTGACTGGTAACAGTGAATGCAACTTGCCTTCTAACTGCTATTGGCTGTGGAAACACAAGACCCTCTGACAACACGCGGAACTGAAAGACAGACCATGTTCCGTCCGCAGAGGGATACTGACCAGGCTTCCTCTTCAGCATATGCTCGGCCTCGATGGCTGTGATTTCTGACACTGTGGTGAACACATGAGCGCAGTGGACCGAGGCAGTAGCGGTGGTAAATCTGTCTCTCCCCAGCCGCCTTGTCTATGTTAAACTGTTAAACACACAAATAAACATACATGTGCTTACATGCATGGTCCTTCTCCATAAGCGAAACAAAATTCCATGTTTCATGAATCATTTTTTTCCTCAAGAGTCTGTAAATTGTATGATGAGGAAAAAGTACCAAGGAGCATTTATTAAACCTGCTGGTGAAATGTAAATAATTGTGTTTTTGAAATCACTCACGTTGTATTAGTCAGGGTTCTCTAGAGGAACAGAACTGAAAGAATGAATTGTATTAAAAGGGAATTTACTGGATTAGCTTATAACAGTCCAGCAATAGCAGACTGTAGGCCCGAGAGTCAAGGAACCTGGTGGTTGCTCACTCCACGTGGCTGGATGCCCTAGCAGTCCCAAGCCGGCACTGAAGGCCTGAGGGCGTCCTGGAGAGACGCTGCTCTTCAGTCCACGCTGGGCTTCAGTCCACGCTGGAAAGCACTGAGAGAGCAGCGAGCAGCACGGGCAGCCAGACGGGAGGAGAGAGAGCCTTTCTTCCCAGAGCTTCTTTTTATCAACCAGGCCCCTCCTCAAAGAGGGGCCGCCCACTCTGGGGGAAGGGCTCACCCTAGGGGAAGGATTCTTCCTTTAATTAATCCTTCTTAGAGGCAACCTCAGAGACCCACTTTTGTGTTGACACAAACTCAACCTGGAATTCACTATGTAGTCTCAGGGTGGCCTCGAACTCAAGACAATGCTCCTACCTCTGCCTCCCAAGTGCTGGGATTAAAGGCATGCAGCACCACGCCCAGCCACTTATGTCTTCTAAATAATTTTTCGACTTTACTATAATCATAAGAAGGATTAACTTTTTGGCATTTAAATTACAATTTTCCCATCCCTTTCATTCACTGAAAGGGGAAAATAAGTTATAATTGTGATTATATAATTTCTTCCACTATAATTTCAAAGAATGCACACATAACTTAATTGGTGTGCTGGATTATGGAATTAGCTGTCATCCTGAGTATCTTAAGTAAAATACCAAAAGCCAGGCTGGAGAGATGGCTCGACAGTTAAGGCATTTGTTCACACACCCTAACTGTCCGGGTTCGATTCCCTAGTACCCATGTAAAGCCAGATGCACAAAGTGGTGCGTTCATCTGGAGTTCATTTGCAGTGACTGGAGACCTTAGTGTGCCCATTCGCTCAGTGTGTCTGTGTGTGTGTCTCTCTCTCTGCCTGCAAATAAGTAATTTTGTTTTGTTTTTGGTTTTTTGAGGTAGGGTCTCACTCTAGCCCAGGCTGACCTGGAACTCACTGTGTAGTCTCAGTGTGGCCTTGAATTCATGGCGATCCTCCTATCTCTGTCTCCCAAGTGCTGAGATTAAAACCGTAAGCCACCACGCCTGGCTCATAAATAAACTTTTTAATTGAGCATAACAAAATACAGAGGACAACAGGAGCTGGTGGTGGGGGGGGTTTCCCCTGCCAGGTCTTTCTACACTCAAGCACAACATCACCTTCTGCTGGCCCTAGGTCCTGTGGGGCTCCTTTATTTGTGAAATCTGTTCTATGTGTGGTCAGAGCTCTGGCGTCTACCTTCCTGTGTGTTTATAATATTTCATGATATCACTATCCAATAATTCCAACATTGAGCATCTGTCTGCCCGTGATTCTTTTTAAAAAATTACTTTAGTTATTATTGCCTATGACCGAGAGAAGAGCGAGTGAGAGAGTAAGCAAGAGAGAAAATAGGTGAGCCAAGGCCTCTTACCATCGCAAACAAACTCCAGACGGATGCACCCCTTTGTGCACGTGGCTCTCCCTGGGTACTGGGGAATTGAATGCGAGCCATCAGGCTTTGCAAGCTAGAGTCTTAACTGCTGAGCCACCTTCTCCAACCCACTGGCCTAGTTCTTTTGTAAATGGGTCTTAATTTCTCATGTTTCCATGTCTGTCTAACTTCCAATTGAATTCTGAGTGATCGATATACAAGACAAAAATTAGATAAAATTACATACTAGTCTGAAAACACACTCCAGCCTGAGGGGTAGGTAGTCCTAAACTTGAACTTGCTTAGCTCAAATCTTTTTTTCAATAAGCCTTTTATTTATTATTTTTTTTATTGATAACTTCTATACTTACATACAAAAAAACCCATGATATTTCCCTCCTCTCCCCCCATCCTCCTTTAGAACTCCATTCTCTGTCATATCCCCTCCCTCTCTCCATTAGTCTCTCTTTTAATTTGCCTTCATCATCTTTTTCTTCTATTATGAGGGTCTTGCAAAGGTGTTGCTAGGCACTTCAAGGTCATGGATATCAAGGCCAATTTCTGTCTGGCAGTTGCGTTGTAAAGTGTGGTACCCTTCCTTTGGCTCTTCCATTCTTTCCGCCCCCTCTTCAGCAATGGACCCGGAGCCTTGGAGGGTGTGACAGAGGTGTTTCAGTGCTGGACACTCCTCCATCCCTTCTTCTCAGCACTATGTTGCCTTTTGGGTCATCCCTTAGCTCAAATCTCTGTCCATAATTGTCTAAGAATTCCTTCTCTACTGTTCCAAATAGCTGTGTCTTCGGCTTTCCATCCAGGATAGTCCAGTGCAATTAAGGAAAACGAGGCTAAGCCATTAGCAAACTTAATGTAGCTCAGTGACGTAACACTTGCCCAGCATGCATGGGGCCCCGAGTTCAATCCAGCCCCAGCACAGAAAACAAAACAACAAACGAGCATTCGTTTTGGATACGTTACTGCACGATCGACCAGACTGAAGGAAGTGAGTTCAGCACCAACGTGGAAGCCCGCAGAACATTCTGAACCTGACTACTGTAGCCTGCGACGTTTTGGGGTTGATGTTTACAAGTTCCTCGTTCAAGGGCTACTAACAAAAGGCACTTCCAGTTAGCTGTTCTGATTTGAGGAAAATAGTTCTAATCTTGGGCTTCGAGGCGAGTTGAATTCATGTAGTTGAATTCGTGAATTCCTGTTTCTTTACACTTTCCCCTTGCTTATGTGCCTGAGTGAGAACTTAGGATGGGTCCTGCACAAACACTAAATCTTAGCTCCACCTTTAAGTTGAACTTGCTATTATGCCTCAATTATGTAATTTGAGAGAGAGAGAGAGAGAGAGAGAGAGAGAGAGAGAGAATGTGTGTGTTAACTTTTACAGTACACCACAGGGTCCTATGCACCCCACAGGAACTGCTGGACCACCTGGACGCCCCTTGTGGTGGGTGCACTAGGCCAGAGTCCTACCTGACCCTCAGGAGCCAGGGGGAGCTAGGAGCCTGTGCCTGCACATGCCCCAGGGCACTACCTGTTCCCCAAAGGGCCCCTGGAAAGTAGAAGACCTGGGCTACACATGCAGGACTTGGCCAGCGTCCTCCCTGAGAACCTAGAGCCAGGGCCTCCGCCAGCACAGGCCCAGGATCTGCCTGCCCACAGGAGCATCCCGGATCCAGTACACGCGGTCCACTAAGGCACGCAGGGACCACCCGCGCACGCGAGCTTCCTGCATCCGGATCCACTAATGCACGCAAATAGTGACCACCTGCCCAAGCAAGCATCCTGCATCCGGGTCCACTAACTCACGCACACACACAGTGACCACCCGCCCACGCGAGCATCCTGCATCCGGGTCCACTAACACACGCATGCACACAGTGACCACCCGCCCACACGAGCATCCTGCATCCTACATCCGGTACTGGAGGTCCACTAACGCAGGAAGCGGGGACCACTCGCCCACATGAGCCTCCTGCTTCCCGTATACAGGGTCGAGTAATGCACAACGCAGGGAGCAGCTGCCCACGGGAGCCTCCTGCATCAGGTACACGGGGTCCACTAACTCACGGACACAGTGACCATCCGCCCAAGCAAACCTCCTGCATCAGGTACATGGGGGTCCAGTAACGCGATGCAAGGACCACCCGCCCACGCGAGCCTCATGCTTCTGGTACACCTGGTCCAGTAACGCACGACCCGCATCAGGTACATGGGGGGGAGGGCTCCAGTAACACACAAGCAGGGATCACCCGCCCACGCGAGCCTCCTGCATAAGGTACTTGGGGTCCAGTAACGCACGACGCAGGAATCACCCGCCCACGCGAGCTTCCGGTACACCGGGTCCAGAAGCAGGACGCAGTGACCATCAGCCCACAGGAGCCCCCTGCATTAGGTAATTGGGGGTCTAGTAACACACCAGCAAGGATCACCCGCCCACGTGAGCCCCCTGCATCAGGTACATGGGGGTCCAGTAACACACAAGTTAGGGATCACTCGCCCACGTGAGCATCCTGCATCAGGTACATGGGGGGTCCAGTAACACACCACGCAGGGACCTCCCACCCACAGGAGCCCCCTGCATCAGGTCCACGGGGTCCGCTAACTCACCCACACAGTGACCATCCGCCCAGCCGAGCCTCCTGCATCAGGTACATGGGGGGTCCAGTAACACACCACACAGGGACCACCCACCCACAGGAGCCCCCTGCATCAGGTACACGGGGTCCACTAACTCACCCTCATACTGACCATCCGCCCAGGCGAGCCTCCTGCATCAGGTACATGGGGGGTCCAGTAACACACCACGCAGGGACCACCCACCCACAGGAGCCCCCTGCATCAGGTACACGGGGTCCACTAACTCACCCTCATAGTGACCATCCGCCCAGGCGAGCCTCCTGCATCAGGTACATGGGGGGTCCAGTAACACACCACACAGGGACCACCCACCCACAGGAGCCCCCTGCATCAGGTACATGGTGGGTCCAGTAACACACCACGCAGGGACCACCCACCCACAGGAGCCCCCTGCATCAGGTACACGGGGTCCACTAACTCACCCTCATAGTGACCATCCGGCCAGCCGAGCCTCCTGCATCAGGTACATGAGGGTCCATCGCACAACCAGGGACCAACAACCCACGTGAGCCTCCTGCTTCCGGTACACGGGGTCCACTAAGGCAAGCACGCAGGGACCAACAACCCACGTGAGCCTCCTGCTTCCGGTACACGGGGTCCACAAGGCAAGCATGCAGGGACCAACAACCCACGTGAGCCTCCTGCTTCCGGTACACGGGGTCCACTAAGGCAAGCACGCAGGGACCAGCCGCCCACGTGAGCCTCCTGCTTCCGGTACACAGGGTCCAGTAACAAAGAACGCAGGGACCAACTGCCCAGTGAGCCTCCTGCTTCAGGTACTTGGGGGTCCAGCAAGGCACGAGGCAGGGATCACCCAAACGAGCGTCCTGGAGTCTGGAACCCGCCTACCTAGATTTAGTCTTTACAAAAATCCCTATTTGATGACAGCAGGTACCACACAGTGTGCCCTGATCATAACCCCCTCTCCCTCCCTCCTTGGCCTCCCTTAGGAATGGATTGGAACCTATCTTCAACATGAAGCTTGAAGAAGCCATATTTTATTGTGAGGTATGAATGTATCTTTGCAAGGCAATAGAATATGCCAGTGATCTTTGTAATTCTTCGTCTTCACGCGAGCACAATTTTAAGAGTAGGAGAATCTCGTGTTTTTCCCTCCTTGTGTGCTGGTGTGCGGGGAGGATGGTGGTTCTGGGAAAAGCCACGTCCCTCTCCTGATATCTAGACTCTGCGAGTGTGACCTTGTCTGGGGAAGAGGTCTTTGTGAATGTGATTAAGTCCCTGGAGATGAGATCACCTCTGATGACCCAGGTGGCCCTAAAGCCAATGACATGTGTTCGGATAAGAGACAGAAGAGGATACAGACCCAGAGGAGAAGGCCATGTGAAGAGGGACGCAGGAACTGGACGTCCTGGCTGGGGCTGGGGGATAGGAACAGCCTCTCCTGAGCCTTCAGAGACAGTGGGGCTGGCTTCCCCCTTGACCTGGGATCTGTCAAATGAATAAATAAAAATAGTACATGTTTTTCAAAAAGAGTGTAGTGGGTGGTGGGGAATAGCCGAATGGACAGCCCCCAGGAACAAAGCTCCAGCCTCAGTTGCTGTGCACCATGGGGAGGGGGTCAGCTTCAGGTTCTAGAAGTTCAAGGACCACGAGGAACTGAAAGAGGACGAGCTGCCTAGAGAGGGCCATGACCTAGAGTTAAAGATGGCAGAGAGTGCTTTCTTAGAACAACACTCCGTTTAGCAGAGGAATTTCTTCTGTGTGTAGAAATGGGACTGTGGACGTCTGTCCAGCATTTAGTGTTGGAAGAAGCCTTATTTTATGCAACTTGAACTCCGATTATATCTGCATAATTAAATATCTGGATTTGGGTAAATACCTGGAGGGAGTTATGAAAAGTGATTGTGTGGCTAGATTGGGAGTCATATTCTGTAAGGTGATTATATAAAAGAAAAAATTCCTATACCCCAAATGTCACAAACAAGCCGGGCATGGCAGTGCACACCTTTAACCCAGCACTCAGGAGGCAGAGGTAGAAGGATCGTGCTGAGTTCAAGGCACCCTGAGACTACATAGTGAAGTCCAGGTCAGCCTGGGCTAGAGTGAGACCCTACCTCGAAAAACCAACCAACCAACCAACCAACCAACCAAACAAACAAACAAACAAACAAAAAACCCCAATAAACCAAGGGTTGGAGAGATGGCTTAGTGGTTAAGATGCTTGCCTGTGAAGCCTAAGGACCCATATTCAACTCTGTAGATCTCATGCAGGCCAGATACACAAGGGATGTGAGTGTGCAAGTTGCACATGTGCACAAGGTGGCCCATGAGTCTGAAGTTCATTTTCAGAGGCTTGAGGCCCTGGAGTGCCAATTCTCTCTTTCTAGCTCTCTCTCTCTCTCTTACACACACACACACACACACACACACACACAAAATGTGACTGTCCAACAGGCAAATGCAAGAAGACATGGGGAGTCTAAATAATATATATATATATTTTTAACGTAAAGTGGTAACAGAAGCTATTTAATTCTTTTTTGTTTTGTGTATGAGTGGTATGCATGCGTGTATGTGTATGCATGTTCGTGTGTATGTGGAAGCCAGAGGTCGATGTTGGGGGTCTTTCTCAGTCACTCCCCTCTTTCTTCTTTGAGGCAGGGTCTCTTACTGAACCTGGAGCTAGCTCCCTAATTTGGCTGGATTAGTCAGCGAGCCCCAGGGAGTGCCTGTGTCCTTCTGCGTGCTGGGATTTCGGGCACTTGTCCCCACACCCAACACTTTCCACTGAGCCATACCTCCAGCCACTTATTTATTTATTTGACAGAGAGAGTGAGAATGTGTGCGCCAGGGCCTCCAGCCACTGCAAACGAACTCCAGATGCATGTGCCACCATGTGCATCTGGCTTACGTGGGACCTGGAGAATGGAACCTGGGTCCTTAGGCTTCGCAGGCATGGGCCTTAACTGCTAGGCCATCTCTGTAGCCCCAGCCCTATTTCTTTACCATACCTCTTTTCTCTCTACGTATTTGTCCAGAGGAATACATTTAATGGCAAGAATCTCCACTGGTTAACTGGCAGACGCATATGTGAGCCAACAGAACACCCTAAGATGGGCCATGGTGTTTTTAGGGGCTCATTCTGCCCGTCCCTTCTCGGGCCTGTTCAATAAAGCGTATTAACAGACAGCCTGGTATCCAAGATGTCATCAAAACAGCCTGAAAGTGCTGACTCTGCTCTGGGAGCTTTTGGTACTTGGAAAGTGGTCACTTTTTTTTTGTTTGTTTTGGTTTTTTGAGGTATGGTCTTACTCTAGACCAGGCTGACCTGGAATTCACTATGTATTCTCAGGGTTGCCTCAAACACACGGCGATTTTCCTACCTCTGCCTCCGGAGTGCTGTGATTAAAGGAGTGCACCACCACACCCAGCCAAATGTAACTTTTTCTCATGACTATGTTGTCATTTGCTTTTTCTACTCTCAGTCTTGTGCCCATAAACACTGCATGAAGTCTGATGGCATCACCTCTTTGTTGGCGAATAGGATGCATGCTTATGTTTTGTTGCTTATATTTCTTCTTCTGGTTTGTAGCACAGTGAACATAGATTAAAACAGCTACAAGCACCAAATCTCTTTGGGGTCTGTAATAATTTTTTTTTATATATTTACTTATTTATATGTAAGTAGAGAGAGATATAAAGAAGAGAGTATGCTGGGTGTAGTGGCACATGCCTTTAATCCCAGCACTTGGGAGGCAGAGGTAGGAGAATTGCCTTGAGTTTGAGGCCACCCTGAGACTACATAGTGAATTCCAGGTCAACCTGGACTAGAGTGAGACCCTACCTCTTGAAAAATTGGAAAAAAAAATAAAAAAGAAGAGAGAGATTGAGAGTTGGTGTACTAGGGCCCCTGTCTTGAATAAATAAATAATACAAATTTTTAAAATTTACAAGAAAAAAGGGGTTAGAGAGATGGATTTGTGGCTAAGGCACTTGCCTGCAAAGCTTAATGATCCAGGTTCAATTCAATCCTTAGCACTGAAAAAACCAGGGACATTAACAACAAGAATTTTAGGGCTGGAGAGATGGCTTAGCAGTTAAGTGCTTGCCTGTGAAGCCAGGTTGAACCCAAGTTCAGGTTGCCTGTACACTTCTAAGCCAGGTGCACAAGGTGGCACACGCCTCTGGAGTTTCATTGCACTGCTTGAAGGACCTGGCCCAACCATTCTCTCCTTCTCTCTGTTTCTGATAAATAAATAAATTAAATTTTAAAAATTCAAAAAAGAACCTTAAAGATAGGTTACCCTTAAATACCCTCTTTACAGTGCAGTGGAAAGTGGGACATCTAGGCAAACCAGAGGAGGAGAAACGATTACATGAGTTGAATTCGTGAATTCCTGTTTCTTTACACTTTCCCCTTGCTTATGTACCTGAGTGAGAACTTAGGCTGGGTCCTGCACAAACACTAAATCTTAGCTCCACCTTTAAGTTGAACTTGCTATTATGCCTCAATTATGTAATTTGAGAGAGAGAGAGAGAGAGAGAGAGAGAATGTGTGTGTTAACTTTTACAGTACACCACAGGGTCCTATGCACCCCACAGGAACTGCTGGACCACCTGGACGCCCCTTGTGGTGGGTGCACTAGGCCAGAGTCCTACCTGACCCTCAGGAGCCAGGGGGAGCTAGGAGCCTGTGCCGGCACATGCCCCAGGGCACTGCCTGTCCCCCAAAGGGCCCTGTTAAGTAGGAGACCTGGGCTACACATGCAGGACTTGGCCAGCGTCCTGCCTGAGAACCTAGAGCCAGGGCCTCCGCCAGCACAGGCCCAGGATCTGCCTGCCCACAGGAGCATCCCGGATCCAGTACACGCGGTCCACTAAGGCATGCAGGGACCACCCGCGCACGCGAGCTTCCTGCATCCCGTACATGGGTCCACTAACGCACGTGCACACACACACAGTAACCACCCGCCCACACGAGCATCCTGCATCCAATACAGGGGTCCACTAACACCCGCACGCAATGACCACCCGCTCACGTGAGCATCCTGCATCCAGTACATGGGGATCCACTAACACACGCACGCAATGACCACCCGCCCACGTGAGCATCCTGCATTTAGTACATGGGGATCCACTAACGCACGCACACAGTGACCACCCGCCCACAGGAACATCCTGCATTCGGTACACGGGTCCACTAACGCGTGCATACAGTGACCACCTGCCCACGCGAGCCTCCTGCATCTGGTATATGGGGGTCCAGTAACGCACTGATGCAGGGACCACCCGCTCCCACGAGCCTCCTGGAGTCTGGAACCCGCCTACCTAGATTTAGTCTTTACAAAAATCCCTATTTGATGACAGCAGGTACCACACAGTGTGCCCTGATCATAACCCCCTCTCCCTCCCTCCTTGGGCTCCCTTAGGAATGGATTGGAACCTATCTTCAACATGAAGCTTGAAGAAGCCATATTTAATTGTGAGGTATGAATCTATCTTTGCAAGCCAATATGCCAGTGATCTTTGTAATTCTTCGTTTTCATGAACACAAATTATTTTTTCGAGGTAGGGTCTCCCTCTAGCTCAGGCTGACCTGGAATTCACTCTGTAGTCTCAGGGTGGCCTGGAACTCACAGCGATCCTCCTACTTCTGCCTCCAGAATGCTGGGATTAAAGGTGTGCTCCACGCCCGGCTCCATGAACACAATTTTAAAAGTAGGAGAATCTTGTATTTTTCTGTCTGTAATCTTAGTTACTTTGTTCTTTTCTGGGCGCCATTTCACATTAAAAGTTGGCCATTCTAATTTACAGAGACCTAATGTTGTATTGTGTGTGTGTGTGTGTGTGTGTGTGTGTGTGTGTGTGTGATATTCTCCTGAAATTTTTTAAAATATTTTTTAAATTTTTTATTTTTGGAAGGAGACACAGAGAGGGACAGACAGAGGGAGAGGGAGACAGAATGGGTGCACCAACAATCTCTCAGCTGCTGTGAACGAAATCCAGATGTGTGTGCCCCCTTGTGGGCAAGTGCGGCATTGCGCCCTTGCGTCACTTTGCATCTGGCTAAACGTGGGATCTGGAGATTGGAACCGGGTTCTTTTTTTTTGGGGGGTGGTTCTCCAGAAGTATTTTTTTAATATATATTTTTTATTTGTATTATTCTGATTTTACATTCATAGTATTGGTTCCATTGTCCTCCTCCCCGTCCTCCCACTTTCAAAGGGACCCTCATCAATGGGGAATGCGGGTCATGCATTGTGAGGTTAGTCAAGAATTCTGGGGGGTAGGCCCCAATCTCTGTGCATAATGCCCCAACTTGTGACTCTAACATTCTTTCCACTCCCTCTTCCGCGAGTTTCCCTGAGCCACATTGGGGTCATTTTAGTTCTGCTTCAGTGATGAGGTTTTGGGAACCTCTGTGTCTCTGGATATCTGGCTTAGTTGGAGTTGGATGTTCTCTGTGTTTATCTCCTTCAGCCTTTTTCTGGTGTGATCGCCATGAACGCTGTATTCTTGCCCTTCCCCTGCGTTGTTCTATGGTTTCAGCTGGGGCCCTGGTGAGGTGTGGTTAGCTGATCGTCCCTTCAGGTTCATTGTCCACCTGAAAAAAGATAAGCAAATTCTCCGATGGAGAGAAAAGTTAGTACTAGATAGAAGGGATAACCATATATGTTTTGGAGGGAATTTTATATGCGTCAGCTCTCTTCTAGCCCACATTTGGTGGTATCTTGATCTTGAAGACTGAGCTCATTTTGTGTACCTGGTTTTGACTTATTTCCCAGTTCCAGCAATGAGTTCCATTCCACTGAGAGGATCTATTAGCCAAATCAAGAACAGTTGGTTACCCATCATGGCTGTTTGCCACTACTGCACTTGTATGAGCATTACGTCAAGTTGTTTCCTGCTGGGTATCTTAGACTGCAAGTTGTTTGGACCAATGTTGGACCTTTTCCCCCAATTGCTTGTGAAGCACCCTTTGGTACTAGACTAGCTAATTGTCTGGGGACTGACCTTCTTTCAGATTCTGGCCAGGTCTCTCTGTGTTTGGTCTCACACACGTATGCTGTCTTCGACAGTAGGGTCTTACCATTAACCTTTGGTGGGTCACCAAGAACTCAGACAGAAGTCTGTCTTTTTTGGGAAACCTTGTAGGTGTTTCAGATCAACAGCTCATTGTGGAAGTTAACCCCGTGCTGGCACTGGGTGTTATAAGTCTGCACCTAGGAAGGTGAGGGAGGAAAAGGATAGATAATATAAAAGAGAAAGTGAGTATAGAGAGAGAGAGAGAGAGAGAGAGAGAGAAGAGAAAGAGAAGCAGGACAAGATTAAAGTTGGCCTTCATGATGCTCTCTCCAGGTTCCTGTGGTTCAGGTGTTCCCTCTGCGGGCCTGCTGAAGGATCAATGTTTTCACCTGTTGTTCAGAGTGAAGGGTTTTATAGTATCTTTTCCTTTTGGGTCCCAATTTGTATCCCCCCCCTTGTCCTCCCTCCCACCCTCTCGTTACCTCCCACTCTTACCCTCCCTCCATCCCCCCTCCCTCTTGTCTGGGCCTCAGAGTGTTTATTAGGTTTGGCCGCATGTCACGTGGATTCAGGCTAGGAGCGACAGATAAACGAGACCATGCGACAATTATCTTTTTGTGCTTGGGTGAGCTCACTGAGGATGATCTGTTCATGTTTGACCATTTTTTTTTTTCAAATTTCCTTATTTCATCTTTCCTTACTGCTATGTAGAATTCCATAGTACAGATATACCACATCTTTGTTATCCATTCATCTAGTGATGGACACCTGGGTTGATTCCTGCTCTTTGCTATTATGAATTGAGCAGCTATAAACATGGTTGAGCAAATGTCTCTGATCTGAGGCTTGGAGCCTTTAGGGTAAATGCCCAATAAGGAAATAACTGGATCCGTTGGTAGGTCTATGGTCATCCTTTTCAGGAGTCTCCATATAGTTGTCCATAGTGGTTGAACCATTTTACATTCCCACCAGCAGTGAAAACTTATTCCTATTTCTCCACAGCCTTGCCAGCATTTGTTTTCATTGTTTTTCTTAATGTTAGCCATCCTTACTGGGGGAAGGTGTAATCTCATAGTTGTTTTAATTTGCATTTCCCTGATGATTAGGGATGTTGAACATTTTCTTAAATGTGTGTTTGGTATTTGTATTTCTTCCTCTGAGAACTCCCTGTGCAGTTCTCTGCCCCACTTTGTGAGTGGGTTGTTTGGTGATTTATTGTTTAGGTTTTGGAGTTCTTTGTAGATTCTAGAAATTAGGCCTCTGTCAGTTGTATAGCTGGTGAAAATTTTCTCCCATTCTGTGGGTAATCTGCTGGCTTTGGTTATAGTATGTTTGTCAGTGAAAAAGCTGTTCAGCTTCATGAGATTCCAATGGTTGAGTGATTGTTTAATTTCCTGAGCTGCTGGGGTTTTGTTCAGGAAATCTTTTCCTATTCCTATGTCACGGAAATTTCCTCCTATTTTTTTCTTCCAGTAGTAGCAGAGTTTCTGGTTTTATATTAAGGTCTTTGATCCATTTGGACTTAATTTTTGTGCATGGAGAGATGTGTGAGTCAAGTTTCATTTTCCTACATATGGTTGTCCAGTTTGTCCAGCACCATTTGTTGAAGATGCTGTTTTTTCTCCATTTTGCATTGGTAGGGCCTTTGTCAAATATCAAGTAGCTGTAGTTACTTGACCCAAAGTCTAGGTCTTCAATTCTGTTCCATTGGTCTATATTCCTGTTTTTATGCCAGTACCATGTTGTTTTTATTACAATGGCTTTGTAGTATAGCTTTAGATCAGGTATGGTGATACCTCCAGGGGTGTTTCTTTTGCTGAGGATGAGCTTGGATATCCGAGACCTTCTGCCTTTCCATAATGAATTTTGAGATAGTTTTTTCTATCTCATTGAAGAAGGAAGTTGGGATTTTTATTGGCATTGCATTGAATCTATAAAGTGCTTTTGGTAAAATTGCCATTTTCACAATGTTAATTCTACCAATCCAGGAGCATGGGAGGTCTTTCCATTTTTGTAAGACCTCCTCAATTTCTTTTTTGAGAGTTTTTATGTTTTCATTGTATAGGTCCTTCACTTCCTTAGTTAATGTTACTCCAAGATATTTTATTTTCTTTGTTGCAATTGAAAATGGGACGATGTTAGTTATTTCTTTTTCTGTCTCTTTGTCCTTTGCATACAGAAAGGCTACTGATTTCTGTGCATTGATTTTGTATCCTGCTACTTTGCTGAAGGTGCTAATCACCTTTAAGAGTTTTGAGATGGAAATTCTTGGGTCACTTATGTATAGAATCATGTCATCTGCAAATAGGGATAACTTAACTTTTTCCTTTCCAATTTGTATCCCTTTGATTTCTTTCTCCTGTCTTATTGCTTGAGCTAATACTTCTAGCACTATGTTGAAGAGCAGAGGTAAGAGTGGACACCCCTGCCTTGTTCCTGACCTCAATGGGAATTCCTTCAGTCTCTCCCCATTAAGAATTACTTGGGCTTTAGGTGCTTTATATATAGCCTTTATTATGTTGAGATATGGGCCGTCTATGCCTATTCTCTCCAGTGTTTTGATCATGAAGTGATGTTGTATTTTGTCAAAGGCCTTTTCTGCAGCTACCGAAATGATCATGTGGTTTTTGTGTTTCAGCTTGTTTATGTGGTGTATTACATTGACAGATTTCCGTATGTTGAACCATTCCTGCGTTCCAGGGATGAAGCCTACTTGATTAAGGTGGATAATGCTTTTGATGTACTGTTGAATTCGGTTTGCAAGAATTTTGTTCAGGATCTTTGCATCTATGTTCATCAGAGAAATGGGCCTATAATTTTCCTTTCTTGTGGCATCCCTGCCTGGTTTTGGAATTAGGGTGATACTAGCTTCATAAAAGGAGTTAGGGATCTCTCCCTGTTCTCCTATTGTGTGGCACCGTTTGAGAAGAATTGGTTTCAGTTCTTCCATGAAGGTTTGGTAGAATTCCACTGAGAAACCGTCTGGTCCTTGACTCTTCTTTTTGGGGAGGTGTTTGATTACCTCTTCTATCTCGAAGGGTGTGATGGGTTTGTTTAGGAAATTAATCTGCTCTGGGCTTAGCTTTGGTAGGTGGCATGTGTCTAGAAATTCATCCATTTCCTCCATATTCTCCTGTTTTATGGAGTAGAGGTTTTTGAAATAAGTCCTAATAACTCTTCCTATTTCACTCATGTCTGTTGTGATCTCTCCCTTTTCATTTCTAATTTTGTTGATTTGAAGTGTTTCTTTTTTCTGCTTGATCAAATTGGCCAGGGGTGTATCAATCTTGTTAATTTTTTTGAAGAACCAGCTCTTTGTTTCATCAATTTTCTTAATTGTCCTCTTAGTTTCCAATTCACTAATTTCTGCTCTGATCTTAATTATTTCTTTCCATCTGGAGCTTTTTGGGTTGGCTTCTTCTAGCTTTTCCAATGCCTTTAGGTGAATGGTTAGATTATTGATTTGGGATCTCTCTGTTTTTGTTATGAGGGCATTTAGTGCTATGATTTTTCCCCTAAGGACTGCCTTCATTGTGTCCCACAAGTTTTGGTATGATGTGTTCTCGTTGTCATTGAGTTCTAGAAATTTTGCAATTTCATTCTTTATTTCATCCACAACCCATTTATTGTTTAAAAGTGTGTTGTTCAATTTCCAGGAGGTAGAGGGATTCCTGGTGTACTTTTTGTTGTTGATTTCTAGCATTACAGCATTGTGGTCTAATATCATGCAGGAAATTACATCAATTTTCTTGAAAATATGGAGGCATGCTTTGTGGCCCAATACATGATCTATTTTAGAGAAGGTCCCATGGGCTGCTAAGAAGAATGTGTAATCTGTAGATTTTGGGTGGAATGTTCTGTATATGTCTGTTAGGTCTAGTTGCTCTATGGTGTTGTTGAGCTCTCTTACTTCTCTATTAATTTTCTGTTTGGATGATCTATCCATTGTTGATAGTGGAGTATTGAAGTCCCTGACTATGATGGTGTTGGTGTTTATTTCTGTTTTGTTGCCAAGTAGATTTTGCTTTATGAATTGTGGTGCACCTGTGTTTGGTGCATAAATATTGATGATTGAGATATCCTCTTGTTGGATTGTTCCCTTGATAAGAAGTGGCCTTCTTTGTCTTTTTTGGTTACTTTTGGTTTGAAGTCTATTTTATCTAAGTATAGCTACGCCTGCTTTTTTCTTATTTGTGTTTGCTTGGAATATCATTCTCCACCCTTTCACCCTGAGGAGGTGTCTGTCTTTAGTGGTGAGGTGGGTTTCTTGAAGATAGCAGATTGAGGGGTCCAGTTTTCAGATCCACCCTGTTAGCTTATGTCTTTTGATGGGTGAATTGAGGCCATTAATGTTCAGAGATATTAGTTTGAGGTTTGATTTAATACCTGCCATATTGTGGTGGGTTGTGGTCTTTGTGGTTTTTTTGGGGGGGAGGTTAATGTGGACTGCTTCTTGAGGGCTCTTGATATTGGTTATTTGTTTCTTCTGTGTGGAGAATTCCCTGAAGTACTTTCTGTAGGTTTGGCTTTGTGTTCATATATTTGTAAAGATGAGTTTTATTGTGGAATGTTTTTCTTTCACCATCTATTATGAGGGATACTTTTGCTGGGTAGAGTAGTTGTGGCTGGAAACCATGGGTTCTTAGAGTTTGCAGTGTTCCATTCCAGGCCCTTCTGGCTTTTAGGGTTTCCATTGAGAGGTCTGAGGTAATTCTAATGGGGTTCCCTTTATATGTAATGTGTTGTTTTTCCCTGGCTGCTTTTAGGATTTTCTCTTTGTACTTGATGTTTAGAGTCTTAAAGATAATGTGTCTTGGAGAATTTTTCCTTAACCACTAAGCCATCTCTCCAGCTGCTGAAATTTTTTATTTTTTTTTTTTTTGAGGTAGTGTCCCACTCTTGCCCAAGGTAACCTAGAAATCACTATGTAGTCTCAGGGTGGCCTTGAACTCATGGCAATTCTCCTACCTCGGCCTCAGGAGGAGTGCTGGGATTAAAGGCATGTACCACCATGCCTGGCTTGAGATTTTTTTTTAAAGTAAGGTTTATTTTTGTTCATGTAGTCTAGGACAGTGCACTTGGCGGAGGACTCTCCTCACGATGAACTTTCCATTCAGTCAGCGCTGTAGAACACACACAAAGACAAGAGAAAACCTGAGTGGTGTTTGTGAGCCACTTACTCATTTGGGAAGTAGGGATAATACTGTTCTTCAAATCTAAGGTGCAGGCCTGTGATGCCAGCTACAGGGCAGACTGAGAAAGGAGGTCTGGAGGAAGGAGGGCAGAATTGGGCTGACCCCAACAGATGGCAGTGGGAGAAGTCCATAATACGTCAGGCAGCCGTGAGGTAAAACACCGGGGAGAAAAACCACATTGAGTCGCGGAGACCGTCTAAGGCGGGAATCTCTCCGTTTATTGTCAAGGGAGGTATTTATATATTTTGAGGAAGGGGGCGGGAAGAGGGGATGAGAGAAAGGTATAAGGGCCAATAGTATTTCACTACGTCAGCAGCAGCTGGGTGGAGGCAGTTTCAGTTTAGGTGCTGAGTCACTTCAAGGACACGTCACCAAACTCTACTCAGGCTCTGGAAGCTCGACTAGGCCTCACCGGGAGTAGGCCAAGACTGGCTGGGCTAACCACTCGGCTTCACACCGGGCAGGGCCCAACATCTCCCCCTTTTGTTTTTGTAAGAACGGTGGATGGCTATGGCCTCTGTCCTAGGTTGTCCCCCTCTGGGAATCTTACCCGTCACTGAGCACCATGCCTCTAGCCCGTTGACCACTCCACGCCCTGTCTTAGGTTGTCTCAGCCTGTCTGAGATCTTACCCGTCGTTGGTTCGATGGAGGGCGGGGGAGCGATGATAGGTGGGTAGCCAGTAAGTGGAAAAGCCATTGCCTTTGAGTCACAAACCTTTGGTGCCTTGACCTGATGAAGTTTAATTGTGACCTGATGAAGTTTAATTGCCTCAAGCTGTTGGTGAATGAATTGTGTAATCTTATTAATTACACAGGGCCCGAGAGTGAGGATAAGAAGAAGGAGGGGTTCAGGGGGAGGGAGAAGGTAGGGTAAAGATCAAGAAGAAGAAGGGGTCCAAGGGGAGGGAGAAGGTGGGATAAAAGGCCATGTAAGCTCGTCTACAGCAGGTTGTCTTAGAAGTCTCGACTCCTCTTCTGTAAATCTTTCTGGAGCTTTTCTGGCTTCATTCAGGTCTAGTAGCATCCACACCTTCAGTTGTTCCTGGGGAAGAAACAGAGGCATAGTTCTCAGGGGTGGGACACTCCCTGGAGAATTGATTATTATCATCCCCTTGTTGGGGTAAATATTTTAAGTCTTTTGCCGGTACCCAAATAGGTCTTTTTTCCTCTTGAGGAAAGACACATCCAAATCCTCTCCCTGCTGTGAGGAGGGGGTCTGGTCCCTTCCAGGCCCCAGTTAATGGGTCCCTCCATTTGACCCAGATGGAGCTGTAGGTGACAGCTGAGGTCCAATGTTTTTGAAAAGGGGACAAGTGTCTATCTTCTTTAGAAAAATTTAAAATATTTAGGGTTAATAATGCCTTTTTTAGTTGGTCATGTGGGGGTAGGGATTCCCCCTTTTGTTTTTGTAATTGAGACTTGAGAGTTTGATGATATCTTTCCATGATGACCTGACCCCGTGGGTTATACGGGATGCCTGTGGAAAGTGAGATTTTCCAGGTTTGGAGGAAATCTATAAAAGTCCTGCTTACGAAACAGGGACCATTATCGGTTTTGATTTGATCTGGCAATCCAAGGGTGGCAAAGCATTGAAGCATATGGCTAATAGCATGTTTAGTTTTTTTTTCCCAGCATGTGCTGATGTCCAGCAAGCATGGGAGAAAGTATCAACTGAGAGAAAGATGTATTTAAGTTTTCCAAATGGAGAATAGTGAGTAACATCAATCTGCCAAAGGTGATTAGGGCGTAGTCCTCAAGGATTGGCTCTTGTAGTTTGAAGAGGAGGTACCTGGAGGAAAGGCTGACAGGATTTGCAAGTTCAGACAATTTTTTTAAGGTCCTTGACTGGCACATGGGGATATTTATGTTTAAGGCCCCTCCAATTTATATGAGTTAATAAGTGGAAGTGTGTAGCTTTTGAGACTGTATTACATTGAGGCTGAGAGGCCAGTTTGTCAGCCAAATCGTTTCCTTTAGAGAGGAATCCTGGTAAATTTTGATGGCCTCTGAGATGTTGAAGGAAAATGGGGTTAATTTTTTGTTTAAGTAGGGAGCGGGCTTGAATCATCAATGGGGTTATAATATTGGAGTCCAGTCTAATATGGTACTCAATTAGGTTGGGTAACAGGTTAACAACATAAAGACTGTCAGAAAATAAGTTAAATGGCTCCTGAATAGTGTCCAAAGCCAAAACGACAGCAAATAGTTCTTTGAATTGTGCTGATCCTGTGACCTCATGGGAGATTGACTTTATGGGCATAGGCTTTTCTTCCCTCCTTAGGGGAGGGTAAACAACTAGGGAAGCTCCCAAGCACCCCCCATCAGTGAATACGGTAAGAAAATCAGGGTTGGGTTTAGATAAAAAAAAGTCTGGGGGGTCTCCATTCCAACCTAGAGAAGGAGCTCATCCATTTATAAGGACCACAGTGATAATCAATTATACCCAGAAACCCCTCGAGGGCCATAGCAACCCTGTTGTTATTTCTCTGAAGCCAAGTGAAGTCTGTTACCTTAAAGGGGGTGACAATGACATGAGGCTCCATGCCAAACAATTGGACAGAGGTGTCTCTGCCCTTTATAATGCAGTCTGCAATCTGGTTAGTTATAGAGTAAACTCTGGGGACTCCACCAAGGGAGAGGTGAATTCATTGGATGGGTTTTCCTTTCTGGGCTAACAGTGCAGTGCATAATGTTTCCCCAGAGAAAATACAGAGGGAGATAGGTTTGACAAAGACAGTATTCAAATCTCTTAACACATCTGGTCAATGTTTACAATGGTAAATGCTTGAAATTAAAAAAAAAATCTGTGTATCAGTGGCCAACAGCACTTTCCACTGACCACCCTGGTGATTCGGTCCTCTAGGGCTAGGGAGTCATCCCGGGTCACCCGGCAGGTGGGGTTGGCCAGAGCCGACATGGCCACAGTCATGTTCAGTTGGGTCCCTTCACAGATAACCAGGGTGACACGTCAAGATGCTTTATGGACTGTGAAAGGTTCAAGGGTTAAATAAAACGTTTTATTTAATGGGGTCTTCACATCACATCACAGATGTTAATAATCACTGGGTAGGTTTTCTGAGAACACACCTGATGGTTATGAGTGAAGGGGGGACAGCATGTGCTTGGGCTCCTCACTGAGAACGAGGTGGAAAGTAACAGGGTGAGTGGAGAGACCAAAGGCCTTTCAAACAGAAGGTATTCCAGACTTGCCAAGCAGAGCCCAGAGGACATGAAACAGCCTCCAGGCTTTAACTTCCAAAGGCCTAAATGTGAACCTCCATGGCCCACCTGAGTCACACACAGTCAAATCCCTTCTGGAACTCTTGGTCATGACCAGCCCTGATTGGTCATGCTCTCTATGAGCTCAGATGACCAGGGCCATTGTGATGGAGCACCCCAGAGCAGATATAAGGGGGCCTGGCCAGCTCTGGATTTCATCCGGGTCAATAGAGAGGAGAGAGTGAGTGGACCCGGACAGCGGAGAGGAGAGAGAGAACAGGAGATTTGGTGATTTGTGTGAGGTTATTGAGAGGAGAGGAGAGGAGAGGAGGAGAGGAGGAGAGGAGAGGGAGAGAGGAGAGGAGAGAGGAGGAGAGAGAGGAGAGAGAGGAGAGAGAGAGGGAGAGGAGAGAGAGGAGAGGAGAGGAGAGGAGAGGAGAGGAGGAGGAGAGAGGAGAGGAGAGGAGAGGAGAGGAGGGAGAGGAGAGAGGAGAGAGAGGAGAGGAGAGAGAGAGGAGAGGAGAGGAGAGAGAGGAGAGGAGAGGAGAGAGAGGAGAGGGTGGTTGACTGATATCTAGTTTGGGTGTGTGTTTTTTTTGCTTTTGGCTTTTTGCCTTCTGAAGTTTTATTTTATTTATTTATTTATTTATTTATTTTTTGCATCTTTTGATTTTACTTTCTGGTTTCATTACTTTGGGTAGTCTTTGGTGCGGGACTTGTTTTTCTTCTGGCTTGGTTTTTAGTTTTGATTTTTATTTTGATTTCTTATTTTAATTTCTTTTATTAACTACATATTTTGTTAGCCTTTTACTTTCACCTTTACTTTTGAGTTTTCATTTCTTTTGGCTTTTTACTTTCACCTTTACTTTTGAGTTTTCATTTCTTTTGGCTTTTTGCCTTTTGAAGTTTATTTTTTTGCATCTTTGGATTTTACTTTCTGGTTTCATTTCTTTGGGTTATTGTTGGTGTGGGCATTTGTTTTTCTGTGATTTTGTTTTTAGTTGTGACTTTTATTTTGACTTTTTATTTTAATTTATTTTATTAACTACATATTTCATTTACTCTTTGCTTTTATCTTTACTTTCAAGTTTTCATTTCTTTTGGCTTTTTGCCTTTCAAAGTTTATTTTTTTGTATTTTTCAATTTTACTTTCTGGTTTCGTTTCTTTGGGTCAGTCTTTGGTGTGGGACTTGCTTTTCTTCTGGCTTGGTTTTCAGTTTTGATATTTATTTTGATTTCTTATTTTAATTTCTTTTATTAACTACATATTTTATTAACTTTTTACTTTCATCTTTACTTTTGAGTTTTTATTACTTTTGGCTTTTTGCCTTTTGAACTTTATTTTTTTGGCTCTTTGGATTTTACTTTCCGGTTTGGTTTCTTTGGGTTGTTGTTGGAGTGGGAATTTGTTTTTTTGTGTGGCTTTGTTTTCAGTTTTGATTTTTATTTTGATTTTTTATTTTACTTTCTTTTATTAGTTACATATTTCATTTACCTTTTACTTTATCTTTTTATTTGGCATCCGTAGCCTCGCTACGATGCCTTTTGACTCTGATGAGACCCTGTGGTCTCAGTATGAGCTCATGGACCTCATAGGCCAGGGAGGCTGTTCGCAAGTCAGGATGGCTCGACACCGACTTACTGGTGTTTTGGTTGCCATCAAAATATTGGACAAGCTGGATAAGAAATTCTCACACCATTGAGTCAGAAGTGGATATTTTGAAGATGATGGATCACCCTGATATTGTCACCCTGTTCCAAATCATTGAGACAGAAGAGAAGATCTACCTGGTTCAGGAACTGTGCCAAACACTCTTGCTGAGCACATCACAATGGGTGGCATGGAGGAGAAGGTCTGCAGAATATTCTGGCAAATTCTGGAAGCCATGGACTACTGCCATGACCAAGGAATAGCACATAGAGACATCAAGCCAGACAACATCGTGCTGGATGCTACAGACAAGGTCATCATAACTGACTTTGGCCTGGCCACCACATTTAGGCCAATGGGGAAGTTCACCATGTTCTGTGGGGATTCTCTTATATTCCACCAGAAGTTCTCAAGGCTAAACCCTATGATGCCACAAAAAAAGACATGTGGGCCTTGGGTGTCCTATTATATCATATGATCACTGGCACTTGCCCATTCAAAAGGACGACTACAAGGCAGGCACAAAAACAGAAGATAATAAAAGGGAAATACAAGGTACCCAGTCATGTGTCAGAAGAAGCCAAAGATCTTATCAGCCACCTACTAAATGTACAACCTGATCAGAGGAGTGCAGTGAAAGAAGTGATGAACCACACATCAGGAGAAGACATTGCATAAAAGGCTGGACCCTGACATCCTGGTCGCCATGATGTCTATAGGTTTCAGTACAACACACCTTCATGAATCAATTCTGAGAAAAAATTTTTAATAAAAATGGCAACATACTACTTTTTTAAACATCAGGCCTGACAGGGAGTATGACAGCAAGGGCCAAGACACAGCAACAAGCCCTGGGAAGGCACCATTTCCCACCCCTGCTGATCCTTCTGACTCCCCTCTGCCCCTCAAGCAACAATCATCTTTTCCCAGCCTTGCAAACCACCAGCAGCCCGAGGAAGACAGCCAGTCACACTTCAGGATGCGAGGAGTGCCAGTGCACCCAGTAATTTTGTGCCCCCACAAGATGCCCACCACCCAAGGTCCCAACTGTCTTTGCCCCATGCCTGAGGCTCCAGGCACCCCATCCCCACCCACATTATGAATCATGCCCAAGACATTAAAATCCCAGACCAAACAGCAGAGAATCTGTAGCATCCCCAATACTGGTACTCATGGCCAAGGGAGCAGACTGGAGCTGCCAGCAGACAAAGGAAAGTCTGCAGCCTCGGCCCAGGGTACCCAAGGCAAAGTGAGCCTTCCAGACCACTTACAAGTGACAACAGCCTCGGCCTGTGGTCCCAAAGGCCCAGACAGGCCTGCAGCCTCTGCCCACAGCCCAAGAAGGCGCAGGAACCTGTTGCGGCGAATACAGCACTGCCTGGCAAACCTATGTTCCTGTCTCAGGCCTCCTCACAACTCCCCTAAAATAAATCATGTATACCCAGGGGAGTGCCAGGACACAGCAGGGTCAGGGAAGCAGTGAGGACAGAGAGGTGTGTATACCCTGTGGTTGTGGCAGGAAAGGGAAAAAATGAGCCTCCTGAGCAGTCTTCATATGACATCTTTACTACCAGCTGCCCTCCTCCTCCTTCTGCAGTCTTCTCTCCCTCCCCTCTCCCTCAACACTGAGGGGGAAAAAGTTTTTTTATTAGTTATTTTTTTTATTGACAACTTCCTTAATTGTGGGCAATATCCCATGGTACTTCCCTCCCTCCCCCCACTTTCCCCTTTGCAACTCGACTCTCCATCATATCCCCTCCCCCTCTCAACCAGACTCTCTTTTCAGTTTGATGTCATGATCTTTTCCTTCTATTATGATGGTCTTGTGCAGGTAGTGTCAGGCACTGTGATGTCATGGATATCCAGGCCATTTTTGTGTCTGGAGGAGCACGTTGTAAGGAGTCCCTACCCTTCCTTTGGCTCTTACATTCTTTCTGCCACCTCATCCACAATGGACCCTGAGCCTTGAAGATGTGATAGAGATGTTTCAGTGCTGAGCACTCCTCTGTCCCTTCTTCTCAGCACCATGGTGCCTTCTGAATCATCCCAAGGTCACTGCCATCTGAAGACAGAAGCTTCTCTAACCCAAAGTGAGAGTAGCATTAATATATGGGTGTGGACATTAAGAGAAGTGTTTACTGGGCAGTTTGGGGAGCACAGTACATACATTTAGCCAGACACAGCAGATGTTACACCCCTAGGGCTCATTAGGGTTTTGTTTGTTTGTGAGTAGAAACATTGTATGGACCCATCATGTGCTGGTGCCATCATTTCTCTAGTCATTTCCCCCATTGCACTGAGGACACTTCTCAGTGGGATGCTGGAATTCACCATGGAGTTACAGGTGCTGAGCGGTGACAGCAGGCAGTCACTGGAGGACGCGGAGAATGCCTGTGGCTATTCTCTCCCACCCTGTGGCTCTTAAGATCTGGTCTTTCCTCCCCCTTCTGCAAATTTCCCTGAGCTCTGGTGGGTGTTTTAAGTATACTTTCGTGTTGAACTCTGAGCAGCTTCTGGCTTTCTGTCTTGGTACATTCGGCATATGCTCAGGGTCTGTCGCCAGCACCCTGGCGCAGGTTGTCAGGGTCACGTGGAAGCTGGGCTCTTGCTCATCTCACTAATGCCTCTGTGCTTTCATCTGGGCCCTAGCTGATGCATGAGGGGCGGCTCATCTCCTGCCAGGGAGTCAGCTGTGTTGTGCTGTTGACAGATCTGGCTTGTCCATGGTTCTTGCTGCCTTCTGAGAAGGAAGAGTGGATTCTGCAGTGGAGAGTGACATCAGCATAAGTTAAATGGGTTAAACATTGTTCATTGAGACATTTTGATGGCTATAGTTCCTGATTTGGCCGAAACCTAACGGGAACTTCTCTTTGATGTCCAGAATCTCGATTCTGACTCGGTTCCCAGTTCCAGCTCTGATTCCTTTCCACTGAGTGGATCCCTTACCCAATAGGAAAGCTATTGGTTACCCACCTGGGCTTGGTGCCACCATGGCACAGCCGTGCACGTCTTGTCAGGCTGCCTGCTTTCATATAGCTGTGTCCCCTGCTTGCTCACAGTGGTGTTGGCCATTATTCTCCAGCAGCTCATGGAGCTCTTTCCAGCCCTAGATGGGCTAAGCGTCTGGGAAGCGGCTTCCTTCCAGATCCCAGCTAGATCTCCCCGTGCTCTGTGGTGGCAGCGTGTGGTGTCTTCAGCAACAGGGCCTTTCCTTTACCTCAGGCAGGTAATCAAGTGCTTTGACACATGCCTGTCTTGTTTGGGGGACCTTGTAGGTCTCTGGGGTCAACATCTCAATGTTGCTGGTGACCAATTTGTGGTCCTGGAAGTTACAAGCCAGAGCCAAGTATTTTAGGGTGAGCCTTCATGGGACTCTCTAGGGCCCTTCTTATCACATGACCCCCCCCCCACTCCTGTTGAGGGTGAAAGCTTTTCATCTACTATTCAGGAGGAAGTCTTCTATGGTACCAACATATTGTGGATTTAGTTTTCTTATCCCATTCCTCGCAAACACTTCCATCCCTGTTATCTGTCCCAGGTATTTACACCTGCATCTCAAACTGCTCCAGGTAGGCAACCACAGATGAGAGAGAACATGCAGCTTTGTCTATCTGTGCCTGGGGGAGTTTGGTTAGTCTGGTCTGTTCCAAGTTCCATTTTCTGAAAAATTTCATTATATCATGATTCCTTATGCTGAATAAAATGCCATTGTGTAAATGTAGCCCAGCTTCATAAACCATTCGTCAAACGATGTGTGTCTGGGTTGACTCCAGGAGTTAGCTCTTGTTAATTGAGCAATGATTAACATGACTAAGCAAATATCTCTGCAGTGAATAGTGGAGGCCTTAGGGTAGATGGCCAGTAGAGGAATAGCTGGGTCAGTCACTAGATGTTTTCCTCTTTTTCAGCAGCCACCATACTGATTTTCCTGCCAATTGAACAAGTTTGCACTCCCCCCAGCTGTCAATGCGGACTGGCCTTTCCCTGGAGAAGAACCCCCAGATGTCAGCAGAGGCCTGCAGCACTCCCCAGGGTGCCCACAGCCAAGGGAGCAGACTCTGGACCCTGTGGTCGTGACAGGAAGTGGAGGACCCTCCTGAGCCGCATTCCTATAGACCTCCCTGGCAAGCTTCCCTCCCTCTCTCTCCTCCTCATACAGCCTCCCTTCTGCCTCCTTTCTCTATACCAGAGAAAATAAATTTGCACTCACTTCAACCATCCAGTGTGTGGTCATTTGTTTCGTACGCGTCTTAGCAAACTACTAAACAGTAATGGGCAGATGGTGTGTGTGTTCACGGGGTGGGAAGCTAGCCTTGTCACTGGGTATGGATGGACTTTCCTGTCTTCTGGCAATGTGCCTTTTAATGACTATAGACCAAGGTAGCTGTTGCCACAAGGTCCCTACAATTTGCAGTGCTGTAAAATGGCTCTTAGGGGATCAGACCACCTTGCAATGCCATCAGTTCATCAGTTTCCTCACATCCTGGTCACTCAAGCGTGGACGTCTAGGATCTTTGTTGTTTTTTTTTTTTTTTGGTTTTTTAAGGTAGGGTCTTGCTCTAGCCCAGGCTGACCTGGAATTCACTGTGTAGTCTTAGGGTGGCCTTGAACTCACGGTGATCCTACTACTGCCTCCCGAGTGCTGGGATTAAAGGTGTGTGCCACCACTCCTGGCTATAATCATTTCCTTGTCACCCCTGCAGTGATTCTCACTGTTTGGTCGTGCGGGGGATGGAACCTAAGGCCTTGACCCTGCTCATCAAGTGTGAGCTGCTCAGCTATTTCCCCCCCCACCCCTGCCATGTCTGTGTTGCTTCACCGTGTTTTCCTTCCCTGCCTCTCAGGTGATTTAGAATTTCAGTACGTCCTCCTGAATCATCCCCGAGTTTCCCTCATCACACCCCCTTTGTACCTCCAAATGGACTCTGGGTCATACCACCTTGAAGATCAAGGGGAACATGTTGATAGAAAAGTGTTCCCAAAGTGTGTGTGGGGGCACAGCGTCAGAATGGGAGCAGATGTGGAGATAAGGGATTTATTAGTACATGTAGTTAGTTCAGGGTTTGGGGATGCAATGCTGCATGGGAGGTGGACAGAGGGTGCTGGGTCCAGTGACTTTTGTCAAACAAGAGCACAGACTGCCCGATGTCCAGAGACGTAGAATGTAAGAAGATGGACGCAGAGACCAGAGTGCCCGCCGAAAGTTACCAGAAGCAGAAATAATTACCGTAGGGACCCCACAGGACCCTGACGACACCTTGGTCTGGCCTCCAGGACACTGTTTATACATCCACGGCCCCTAGAAGCAGGCAGAATACATTTCTGTGGGTATGGCCACTGAGTTCGGGTAAGTTAAGGCAGTCCTTGAACACCAGGCTATGCAGGGCAGTACAAAATCAACACTGCACACAAATCTGCCCGGGACACTCTGCCTCCTAGACCTGTGCATGCCTGGGCCACATGGAAAGGGGTGACCACAGTCCCAGTCACAATGGGTAACACATGGTCATGCCCACACCTTCATGGGTAGACCCCCGATGAGCCCATTTCCTTGAGATCCTTTGTGTTTGGCTGTTGTCTTTCCTTCTCTGGTGGACCACTACACACCCTGTAAATCTCCCCTCCTACCCTGCATGTGGTTATGATGACCTGTTTAAAGCAGGTGGCTCCCACTGCTAACTGGACAGTCACCCTGGACCCTCAGGGTATACCTGCGAGTGTACAGTATAGTTAATGCTTTGCTTTGAGTGACAGCTGGGAGGGATGGGTGGCGAAGACATTAAGTGTCACATTCTCAAATCTGGGCAAAGTGAGCCTGAAGTCTCCTTACTGGTGCCCTCGATGTTGAAAGAAGGCAGGAAGCTTAGAAAAAAATATATATACAGGTGATCTAGCACTTGCCCTAGCTGAATTAAATGATTCGTGTCAGTGCAGTTACCACCGTCCAGTATCAGCCAGGAAGCAATATCACTTCCTCTTGCCTATACTAGAAACACTCTAGGGCTGGGCATGCATGCCAGGGGCATCAGGCAGGCAAAGTGTTGGTCACAAACCACATGACCATATTCTTGTTCGGTGGGATTCCTATACAAAGTGCCACCACCAAGACAGTCCCAGGATGGGAAGTCATGGTTATTATTAAACAAAAATATTCTACAAATCAAAACCAGCAGAGATTATCTTCCCGAACTCACAGATTTTCATAAGAAACACAGTATCATATTTTAAGAATGACATATTTTATAATGTGAGGGTGAGGCAGCAGTTTGAGACCAATCACTCAGAATTGAGTGTGTATGCATGTGGAGGCCAGGGATTGGATGGGCACATGTGTGTGTGCACATGCACATGAAGGCCAGCAGTCGACATTCAGTGCCTTCCTCTATCACTTTTTCCCCTTATTCTTTGAGACAGGGTCTCTCACGGGACCGGAAGTAACTCCCCAGCCTACACTAGCTAGCCAGCAAGTCCCTGGAATTCTGTTACCTTCACCAGCATGTGAATCCCTGCGCCACCCCCAGTGGGCAGATGATGGGAGTTCTGACAGATCCTCTCTAGTCACTGGCTGTACTATTAGTGTTTGTGGGCGAATGAGGCTTAGATTGTTAAGCAGCATGGACTTGTCCACGTTATTACTGCTCAGCTGCAGGGCTGGCACTCAAGCCCAGGTATATGGTTCTTTTTTTTTAATACTGCCTGAACTGAGACCTTGAGATGTGTCAATGGGGAACACTGTGTTGAAGGACATGCCTTGTACATCCCTTATCATGTGGTCTTTGTATCACTGGGTGTGGAGGGTTCAGCTCAAACTTCCATGTTCCTCCACTATCAGAGACCTGACTGACATAAAAGTGGATTCCAACTTGACAAAGCTGTGCTCAAGATTGTTCCTGTCAGAGAATTAAAATGGACTTTCATGTACAAGTTACACACACTGACATCGTTACAACCTCTCCATCTGTGTCACACACACACTGACATCGTTACAACCTCTCCATCCGTGTCACACACACACACACAGACATCATTACAACCTCTCCATCTGTGTCACACACACACTGACATCCTTACTTCTCCATCTGTGTCACACACACACTGACATCCTTACAACCTCTCCATCTGTGTCACACACACACTGACATCGTTACAACCTCTCCATCCGTGTCACACACACAAACAGACATCATTACAACCTCTCCATCTGTGTCACACACACAGTGACATGGGATACAACCTCTCCATCTGTGTCACACACAGAAACAGACATCAATGAACAAGCTCTCCATCTGTGTCACACACAGACATCATGTGGGACAACCTCTCCATCTGTGTCACACACACACTGACATGTTACAACCTCTCTGGTTCTGTGTCACACACAGAAGTGTCAGTGTGGGATGAAAGCTCTCCATCTGTGTCACACACAGACATCAGTGTACAAGCTCTCCATCTGTGTCACACACAGAAGTGTCAGTGTGGGATGAAGGAGCTCGGGTTCTGTGTCACACACAGAAGTGTCAGTGTGGGATGAAGGAGCTCGGGTTCTGTGTCACACACACACTGACATTGGGATGAACAACCTCTCCATCTGTGTCACACACAGAAGATATCAGTTGGGACAACCTCTCCATCTGTGTCACACACACACTGACAGTGTGGGATGAACTTCTCCATCTGTGTCACACACACACTGACATCCTTACAACTTCTCCATCTGTGTCACACACACACTGACATCCTTACTTCTCCATCTGTGTCACACACACACTGACATTGTTACAACCTCTCCATCTGTGTCACACACACAGATATCATTACAACCTCTCCATCTGTGTCACACACACACTGACATGGGATGAACAACGGGTTCTCCATCACAGACACAGTGTCAGTGTGACATGAAGGAACTTCTCCATCTGTGTGTCACACACAGACAACTTGTCCATCTATGTCAGTGTGACACTGACATGAACTTCTCCATCTCTTCTCCATCTGTGTCACACACACAGTGACAGTGTGGGATACAACTTCTCCATCTGTGTCACACACAGACAGTGACAGTGTTGAAGGAGCTCTCCATCTGTGTCACAGACAGAACAATCTGTCTCCTGGTTCTGTGACATCCTTACAACTTCTCCATCTGTGTCACACGCACACTGACAGGTACTTCTCCATCTGTGTCACACACACACTGACATCCTGGGATGAACCTCTCCATCTGTGTCACACACACTGACATTGGGATGAACAACCTCTCCATCTGTGTCACACACACAAGTGTCATCATTATGAACCTCTCCATCTGTGTCACACACAGAAGACATCAGTTGGGACAACTTCTCCATCTGTGTCACACACACACTGACATGGGATGAACAACTTCTCCATCTGTGTCACACACTGACAGTGTCAGTCTCCATGAAGGAGCTCGGGTTCTGTGTCACAGACAGAAGTGTCAGTGTGGGATGAAGTCCAGCTTCTCCATCTGTGTCACACACACACTGACATTGTGGGATGAACCTCTCCATCTGTGTCACACACACAGATATCATGGGACAACCTCTCCATCTGTGTCACACACACAGATATCATTGGGATGAAGGATCCATCTGTGTCACACACACTGTCATGGGATGACAACTTCTCCATCTGTGTCACACACAGAAGTGTCACATGGGATGACAACTTCTCCATCTGTGTCACACACACACTGTGTGGGATGAACTTCTCCATCTGTGTCACACACACACTGACATTGTTACAACCTCTCCATCTGTGTCACACACACAGATATCATTACAACCTCTCCATCTGTGTCACACACACACTGACATCCTTACAACCTCTCCATCTGTGTCACACACACACTGACATCCTTACAACTTCCCCACCTGTGTCACAGTGACATCCTTACAGCTTCTCCATCTGCAACCTTACTACAGCAACCAGATCAAGACCACAGGACACAACAGAATGCAACAGAATTCCCATGACGGAGCTATGGCACTGCCCGGAGGGAAGAACGCAGCACTTGGAGTTAGAGAATATGATGGAGTTAGGGCCAATGAAGACGTTTACGTAGCATCATTCAAAAACTGCCTCGAAATTTTCCGAAATCATTACAGCAATCTCAGAAGAAACAGTGGCCAGGCATGGTGGGACATGTCTATAATTCCAGTACTTAACAGGTGGACTCAGGAGAATCTCAAGTTCAGGCCTGCCTTGGCTACATAGTGAGACCTTGTCTCAAATGACCTAAACAAAAGCAACGCAAAGCAATAGGAGCACACTGCAATGGCTAATTTTATTTGTTCACGAGCTCGTGTTGTAAGCACTAAACAAGCCTGGGCTTTGATTCTGTGAGCTCACATCACATATCAGGGAGAAAGCAAACTGCGACCCATCCAATGTGGGTGAAGGCTAAAGGGTCACAGGTCATTATATGATAGTTTTTAGATTTCTACAGCCTGGGACCCATTAGTCACAGGTCTTTCAGGTCCTTCTGGATGTCCCACAGGGTATCCGCACTCTTCTTGAGCTGAGCGACTTCGTCGTCCTTCAGCTTCTGGTTGATGACACTGGTCAGACCCCGAGCGTTGAGGATGCACGGGAGACTCAGGAAGACTTCATTCTCGATGCCGTACATTCCCTGCAGGAAGGGCAGAGTACTCAGCTTAAGGCAGGCAAAGACGCCCACAGGAAGAACGATCACAAGAGCTAGGCTAGAGCCAAAAGAAATGTGGGAAATTTCCTCAGCATACACTGCCTTTCCATCACTGAACACGTGGTCCATTTGTGCCTTACACTTACGTCTTGAGCTAGGTTTTATATACAGACTACAAACATACTCAAAATAAAATTGGGGCTGGAGAGATGGCTTAGTGGTTAAGCACTTGGCTGTGAAGCCTAAGGACCCCAGTCTGAAGCCCAATTCCCCAGTACCCACGTAAGCCAGATGTACAAGGGGGCGCACCCATCTGGAGTTCGTTTGCAGTGGCTGGAGGCCCTGGTGCACCATTCTCTCCATCTCTCTGCCTATCTGTTGCTCTCAAATAAATAAATAAATTAATTAAAAGAATTATGAGAAAGTAATAAATATTAGTTATTTTAAAATGAACACCGTATTCTTAGATATAATTGAATACAATTTGTTTTATGAATATTGAAATTGCTTTCAATTTGGTGTTCTGAATGGATTACTTCCCACAAATTTCCAAGTGTCGTATGTAATTCTGGTTCAGAATGGAATTTAATAGAAGGGAATATCTAATAGGGCAAGAGAATAATAGGCATTAGCCAAATCTCAGAGGTGTTAATTCATAGCTAGAAGCCACTAACCATCCAATTCTCACAACACCCAACAACTGCAGAGGAAATCGTGAAATTGCCTATGAGTATGACCATTTTGCATAGGGTCAATTTCACTATATGACCAGCTGGATTGCTTAATTATATTTGGCAAGTTATTTTAGTGTTCACAACTTTTTCATTTCAAAATATTTGTATACCTACAAAGTAGAGAGAATAAACACATTCCTGTGTAAGTTACTTCAAGACTCAGTGGTTACATAAATTTTCCCAGAAGTGCTTTATAAAGTTACTTTTAAAACAAATATTTGTCCCAATATTTCTGTATTTAGCGCTTGGCATTCTTCTTTAAATCTGCTACTTCTCTTAACTCCCCACTTTTTTCAGGTAGGGTTTTGCTCTAGCCCAGGCTGACCTGGAATTCACTATGTAGTCTTATAGTGGCCTCGAACTCATAGTGGTAATCCTACCTTTCCTTCCTGAGTGCTGGGATTGAAGCTGTGCGCCACCACGCCTGGCATCTCCCATTATGTCACTTATTTATTTATTACATTTTTTTTTGAGAGAAACAGAGTCAGGAAGAGGCAGAGAGAAAGAATGGGTGTGCTAGCGGCCTCTCAGCAGCTGTGAACGAACTCCAGATGCATGCGCCTCCTTGTGGGAAAGTGTGGCATTGTGCCCTTGTGTCACTTTGTGTCTGGCTAAATGTGAGACCTGGAGAATCGAATGGGTGTTCTTAGGCTTGGCAGGCAGGTGCCTTAACCGCTAAGCCATCTCCAGCCCTGCCATTATGTTTTATCGCTCTTGACATTGACATGTGGAAAATCATTTGGTCGTTTTGTACAATGTCCTAAATCACTATTTTTAATCCTTTTTTTTTTTTTTTTTTTTAAAAAGGGTCTCATGCAGCCCAGGCTGGCCTCAAATTTGCTGTGTAGCCAAGGAAGATCTGAATCTTCTGATCCTCTTGCCTATACCTCGTTAGTGCTTGACTGCCACCACGCCTGGTTTATGCAGTGCTGGGGACTGTACCCAGAGTCTCCTGCATGCTAGGAAAGCATTTTCCTAAGCTACACCCACATAGGTTTTGAATTAAACTGAATTTTCTATGGTTGCATACAAGCACTATATGAAAGTGTTCTAGTTTATTACATGAACTAAAAATGAATCTGGTATGTGCTTACTTGGGAAGGTTCTGAATAGGAACCATACTTAATAGTTTTCCATAGCATACAGAAATAACGAACATTTATTGAAAGTCTTAGCTCCTACTCAGTTTTGTGTTTCTGTCATAGACCTTCGTTGGAAAGGGGAGAAGTTTGCAGAACACCTAGGCCCAGAAGAATTGTGAGTCGTGGAGAGCGCCTCCTTGTAACAGGACTTTGTATAGGTTTGCCTCACCTTCACCATTGTTGACACTGGATGGATCCGGGACAGATTCTTCAACATGGATTCAATGAGGTCGGCGACACTCAGCCCGATGGCCCAGTTGGTGTAACCTTTCAGCTTGATGACTTCATAGGCACTTTGAGGAAATAAGTAACAAGCAATCACTGAACCCTCACTTTGGGGTCAGACTCCTGCTCTTACTAACTGTGATCTGGGGCCAATTATTTAACCTTTGTGGCCTTAAAGTTGTCTCCTTTGAAATGGAAACAGTTACCTATTTTGTAACTTTTTTTTAAAATGAAAAATGCATTAACATACATGTAAAAAAAAAAGTAAGTACTACATGGTCAGCAGTACATGAAGATTTTGATAACTTCAGATAGCTTATTATGGGCTGGAGAGATGGCTTAGGGGTTAAGCGCTTGCCTGTGAAGCCTAAGGACCTCGGTTCAAGGCTTGATTCCCCAGGACCCACATATGCCAGATGCACAAGGTGGCACATGTATCTGGAGTCTGTTTGCAGTGGCTGGAAGCCCTGGCATGCCCATTCTCTATCTGCCTCTCTCTCTCACTGTCTAAAATAAATAAACAACAACAACAAGTTTATTGTATGAGTGAATATTTATAAAGTGTCAACTGTAAAAATGGACATTTTCAACAAATATAACTTATTCATAAGTGTATTTCTTTTTTTTTCTTTTTTTTTTTTCCTTTGGTTTTTTGAGGTAGGGTCTCACTCTAGCCCAGGCTGACCTGGAATTCACTCTGTAGTCTCAGGGTGGCCTTGAACTCACAGCGATCCTCCTACCTCTGCCTCCCATAAGTGTATTTCTTAACACAGTAATGAGACCAGGAAACAATAAAAGGAAAAAACCACTTTCACCTGAGCGAACCCTAATGGTCTTACTCTTTATATTCACAAACAGAGAGTGAATGGGTGCGCCAGGGCCTCCTGCCACTACATACAAAATCCAGACCCATGTGCCGCTTTGTGCATCTGGCTTTATGTGGGTCCTGAGGAGCTGAATCCAGGCCATCAGGCTTTGCAAACAAGTGCCTTTAACTGCTGTGCCTTACTTACCTCCAGCACTGCTTGCCTTATTCTTAAACAAGGGATTAACTGAAATTCTGATTAAATTAAAACTTTTCTGTGTACAGATCAAATTCATTAAAAAATTATAACATTCAACAAAATGGCTCCATATTTGAGATATTAGCCATCTTGCAAAAATTCTCTGCCAGTGACACTTACTGAACGCTCACTGATGATGCACATGTACCTGTGTGACCCTGAGCTCTATTGAAACAAGTCTTTCACCCTTTTGTTTTATAGAGGAGGAAAATGGGATGCAATTTGAAGTTAGTTTAAATGCCATCACATGAATCCAAGCAGTTATGGAGTCTATTTCAAAGCAATGCTTTATTTGGTTTTGAATAGGAAGATCATGAAAAAAAGAATGATTTGGGCTTGAGAGATGGCTCAGAGATTAAAGCCCTGCTGTCATGGGTTCAATCCCCTGGTACCCACATAAAGCCAGATGTACATGTGTTTGGAATTCCTGTGCAGTGGCAAGAGGCCCTGGTGTGTCTGTACTCTCTGTGTCTCTCTCCATCCTCACAAGTAAATAAAACTATTCAATAAAAAAAAGATAAGGGCTAGAGAAGATGGCTTAGTGGTTAAGGCATTTGCCTATAAAGCCAAAGGATCCTGGTTCAATTCTCCAGGACCCATGTAAGCCAGCTGCACAAGGAGGCTCATGCACCTGGAGTTTGTTTGCAGTGGATGGAGGCCCTGGCACACCCATTCTCTCTCTCTCTCTCAAATAAATACAGAAAATATATGAACATAAAGAAAAAGATAATTTTTAGCACACCTTTAATTCTAGCACTAGGTAGGCAGAGGTAGAAGAATTGCTTTGAGTTCAAGGCCTACTCTGAGACTACATAGTGAATTCCAGGTTAACCTGGGCTGAAGCAAAACCCTACTTTGAAAAACAAACAAACAAAAAGATAATTAAAAAAAATATTTCATTTGCAAGCAGAGAGATACAGAAAGACAGGCAGAGAGAAAGAGAATGGGCATGCCAGGATCTTTAGCCACTGAAAATGAACTCCAGGTGCATGAGCCACTTTGTGCATCTGGCTGCATGTGGGTCCTGGGGAAATCGAACCCAGGTTGCTAGACTTTAGAGGCAGACACCTTAAATACTGAGCCATCTCTCCAGCCTAAAAACGTATTTTTAAATAAATTCTTTTTTTGTTATTGCTCACAGAGATATTGGCATTACCTTTCCTTTTTCTTTATATTTATTTGAGAGAGAGAGAGAGAGAAATGGGCATGCCAGGGCCTCTAGCCACTGCAAATGAACACCAGACACATGTACCATCTTGTGCATCTGGCTTCCATGGGTCCTGGGGAATTGAACTCAGGTCCTTAGGCTTTGCAGGCAAGTGCCTTAAGCACTGAACCATCTCTCCAGCCCCCCCAAAAAGATAATTTTAAAAAAACAAGAATCATTTGTAACAAAAGAAATGGGGGACCTTAAGAGTTGAGTGTTAAAAGATGAGTTCAGAATTGCTTAAATACTGGCAGCTGTCTGTCCAAGGTTTTTGTTCAAGCGACTATGAGGGCAGTAGTGTAGGGAAAAATAAAGCCTGATTTGTTGAGAAGAAGCAGTGGTGTGAAGGTTCTTCTAACTTGTTAATTCTTCACCCACTGTTGTCCCAACTTCTATTTTTTTTAAAAATATTTTATTATTTATTTATTTGAGAGAGATACAGAAATAGGCATGTAGAGAGAGAGAGAGAAAGAGAATGGGTGCGCCAGGGCCTCCAGCCACTGCAAATGAACTCCAGATGCATGCACCCCCTTGTGCATCTGGCTTACATGGGTCCTGGAGAATCGAGCCTCAAACCGGGGTCCTTAGGCTTCATAGGCAAGCATTTAACCACTAAGCCATCTCTCCAGCCCCCCAACTTCTATTTTTTTAAATTTTTTAAATTTTTTTTTATTTTTGGGTTTTCAAGGTAGGGTCTCACTCTCGCCCAGGCTGACCTAGAATTCACTATGTATTCTCAGGCTGGTCTCGAACTTACTGCAATCCTCCTACCTCTGCCTCCCGAGTGCTGGGATTAAAGGCCTGTGCCACCACACCCGGCTTCCGAGTTCTCTTTAGAGAAAATACTTGCTTTCCCCAGGGAGACTGGTTAAGCATGCCTGACTTGTCTAAATTAGCCTCGCCTGCTCTTCAAAGATATTAACTGTGTCCGTATTCAGGAGGGTTTTACCTGAGCAGGCAGCTGTAGAAACACCTTATAAAATTATCTACATAAACATGAAATGAATCCTCCTGAGCCAAGATGCCTCCACTCACCTTTCCACCACCATCTTGTGAACTTCCTTCCAGTTTTCACTGTCGTTGCCTGTCCCCATTTCTGGATTCAGTTCTTGGAGAGAAACACCAGCCACGTTCACTCCACTCCACACAGCCACTGTTTTTTATGGGGTGGGGAGAAAGGCAAACATTCTAGACATTTCTATTTAAAAAAAAAAATTCTCAGTTCTGATGCAAATCACCTGAACACCAGTGGGCACTGAGCCATGGACAAGCTCTTTGAGGCACATTTATTTGGCTATTTGCTCTAAATAGCAGCAATCTGACCCTTTAATTTCCACATAAAACCGACACTGTGCCAATAGCTTTATAGGATCAAAAACTCCTGGCCCCTCTCTAGGTTTGTGAAGGCACAAGAAATTCGAGTTTGGGACCAAGTTAAACTTCTTTCTTTGAGGCAGGGTCTTACGTATCCCAGGTTAGCCTTGAACTTGTAGCTGAGAATTATCCTGAACTTTGGATCCTCTTGTCTGCGTTTCCCATGTGCCAAGATTATAAGCATGTGTCACCACACCCAGTGCATGTGGTTCTGCAGGACTGAACCCACAGCCCCGTGTATGTAAGTAAATATTTTTCCAAGTGAGCTATATACCCATCCTAAACATGTGAGAAATTTGAACTTCTCTTTTTTTTTGGAGAGAGACGGAGGAAGACAGATAGAGATGGGCATGCCAGCAGCCTCTCAGCTGCTGCGAATGAAATCCAGATGTGTGCACCCCCTTGGTCAAGTGCGACATTGCACCCTTGTGTCACTTTGCATCTGGCTAAATGTGGGACCTGGAGATTGGAACCGCTGGACATTGGAGCCAGTGTTCTTAAGCTTAGGAGGCAGGTGCCTTAACCCCTAAGCCATCTCTCTAGCCCTGCATATCATTTTTTAAAAATCATTTTAATTAATTTATTTCTTTAGACATAACTGAAAGTGATGTTACAGTACATAAGTTATTTACAACTGTGCAGTAATGTGTTGCAAAATAAATTATCTAGAAGGCAGCAAAAGCACGTTGTGAGTGTGTATAAAACTGTACAGGTTTGCGGACACACTCTCTAGGGTTATTGGCTCTGTAGGGTTTCAAGTTATGTTCTCAGAAAGAGAAACAAGATGCCCAAGATTAAAGGAAAAATACACATTTTCTAATATTATTTCTAATATTATTCCAAAGCTAAAAGAAAATTCTACGACTCCCAAACCACATAGTTATACCAAACTATAGCATAATTATGAAAGTGCACTAGAATATAAACAAGGGTGAAGTGAATTTAGGGGAGAATGCCAGAAAGACTTCACCATCTAAGCCACGTGCTTCTCAGGGGCGTCTGGAGACCATGACCAAGTCACAAAGGCACAGCTCAAGTACATGAAGCGCAAATCAGATAAAATAGCAAGCAAGGGCTGAGCCAGCCACAGGCGCATAGTGACCTGTACTTTCTTACCGCTCGAGTCACCGTGCTCCCCCAGAATCCAGCCGTGGCAGCTGCTGGGATGGATGCCAAGCCTCTCAGCCATCAGGTAGCGAAATCGAGCAGAGTCCAGATTACACCCGCTTCCAATCACACGGTGCTTGGGCAACCCACTTAGCTTCCATGTAACGTAGGTAAGAATATCCACTAAATGTTTTGGGAAAAAAAATATAGGTGAGTAAAATAGAACTGACTTCAAGGGCTAAACCAATTAGTGTGTGTGCTGGCTTCCCCCTCCCTCACTTCACCAACTCTCAAAGGAGCTCTGGGAAGGGATAGGTTTATTCTTTAACTTTACATGGTTGGATGGGAAAAATGGAATGAAAGTGTTATTAAAAGGATTATAAAACATGAACTATGCAGTGAACTGTACTTTTATTTTTATATCAGCACTGGACACAAAAATACATGAGGGGCTGGAGAGATGGCTTAGTGGTTAAGGTGCCTGCCTGCTAAGCCTAAGAACGCCCGTTCTATTCTCGAGGTCCCACGTTTAGCCAGATGCAAAGTGATGCATGCTGCACTTGCCCACAAGGGGCGCACGCATCTAGAGTTCATTCACAGGGGGTGAGAGGCCGCTGGCGTGCCCATTCTCTATCTGTCTCTTTCTCTCTGACTCTCCCCAAGAAAAAAAAAAAAATACATGGGGCCGGGCGTGGTGGCGCACGCCTTTAATCCCAGCACTCGGGAGGCAGAGGTAGGAGGATCGCCATGAGTTCAAGACCATCCTGAGAGTACATAGTGAATTCCAGGTCAGCCTGGGCTAGAGTGAGACCCTACCTCAAAAAGCAAAAACCAAAAAAACAAACAAACAAACAAACAAACAAACAAAAAATACATGGGAACCTAACAGACTAACTTGGAAGAGAGAAAAGGACTGAACTCAACCCTCTCTTGGGTTTTCACCAACTCTGATGTTCCCTAACTGTGATGTCTTATTATCAACTGAAAGAGCCCATTTCTTACTCAACACCTACCGAGGCACCTTTTCTTACCATGAGATATGGTTGAGTAAGCTGTTAAGGAAACACATGGGAGCTGGGCGTGGTGGCGCACGCCTTTAATCCCAGCACTCGGGAGGCAGAGGTAGGAGGATTGCTGTGAGTTCGAGGCCAACCCTGAGACTACAGAGTGAATTCCAGGTCAGCCTGGACTAGAGGAGACCCTACCTTGAAAAACCAAAAAAAAAAAAAAAAAAAAAAGAAAAAACAAAAAGAAAACACATGGTATCCTATATCCTATGTCACCAACAGATATGTGACAGAACCTTTCAGTAAGGCACAGCCTCACAGCTCAGATATCAATCTTTTGCTGAGGGCTGGACAGATGGCTTAGTGGTTAAGGCACTTGCCTGTGAAGCCTAAGAACTCATGTTCGACTCTCCAGGTCCCACATAAGCCAGATACACAAAGTGACACAAGTGCGCAAGGTCGCACATGCGCACAAGGGGGCACACACATCTGGAGCTCAATTGCAGTGGCTGGAGGCCCTGGCTCATCAATTCTCTCTTCTCTCTCATTAAAAAAAGAAAAAAAAAAAAAAAACTTGCTGATCTGGACAGAATCACAGCACTTGCAGGTTAAGATGAAAAGAGCAGAAAAATGCATATACAAGGCAAACACAAAGCTGGAAGTGAGTCCAACAGCCTCCACCTGCAGTCCTGTAAAGACTGTGCCTAGCTAAGATATTTCAGAGCAGTTTGGACAGGAAAATTCCTCTTTGTTGACAACTTTGTTGCTCTGGAAGTGTCTCCCTAAGGAGCAGCCATTGAAACTGTACCAAGAATGTTACATAATCAGTGAGCCATGGCTGCCTGAGATGCTAACAGCTGTCCACTTTCCTTCTATGTATACCTAGCATAGACATTGGGTGAGTCCTGGGGAAATGAAGCCGGGCCGCCAGGCTTTACAAGGTAAGTGCCTTTCACCTCCACTGAGCTGTCACTCTGCGTCACCCTTCATATTCTTTTTTTTTTTTTAAAACTCTTTTGAGCTCTTTTTAAAAATTTATTTATTACAGACAGACAGAGTGAGAGAGAAAGAGCATGTCAGGGCCTCTAGCCACTGCAAACGAACTCCAGACGCATGCGCCACCATGTGCATCTGGCTTACATAGGACCTGGAGAATCGAACCTGGGTCCTCAGGCTTCACAGGCAAGTGCCTTAACTGCTAAGTCATCTCTCCAGCCCCCACCCTCCATATTCTTAATAATAATAATAATAATAATAATAATTATAATTAAGCCTTTTGACTTTTCAGCAAACCCAGATAAAACAAAAAGATGAAATCACATCATATAAAAATCACACTTGTAGCTGGGCGTGGTGGCGCACGCCTTTAGTCCCAGCACTTGGGAGGCAGAGGTAGGATCGCCATGAGTTCAAGGCCACCCTGAGAATACAGAGAGAACTCGAAAAACAAAAACAAACAAACAAAAAAATCACACTTGTGAACATCTGGCCTGGTGTTAAACAAGACCACCTGTTTAACACACACTGTCTTCCTGGGCCAGTAGCAGAAGACATGTGGACCACCTCTGTTAATGAACACTGGCTCTGACTGAAATCCCCTAAACAAAGCACAGCACTGTTACCTGGGTTGGAAACCACGATGATGATGCAGTCGGGGCTGTACTTGACAATCTGAGGAATAATGAACTTGAAGACATTGACATTTCTCTGCACCAGATTCAGACGGCTCTCCCCCTCCTGCTGACGGACTCCTGCAGTGACCACCACAATCTTCGAGTTGGCTGTCACAGAGTAATCTAGAAAAGGGAGCGAGAAAAGGTCCCTTAAATCAACACTTCCTCTGAACATGCATCTGTATGTCCTAGCAGCCACAACCAAGCGTTTGCCCTCAGAATGTGTGGGTGTTACGTTTCTGCACTAAAAGTTTGGGTTCAGTGCTTCCATCAAGTGACAAGGAAGAAACCCAACAAGGAAATAGCAAACCTATTTTTCTAGCAAAGAAACCCCTAAAGTAAAGCATAAACAATGAACCCATAGTCTCCTAGGCCACCTTTCAACATTTTTTTTTTTTTGCATTCCTAGTTTAGTAAAATGAACAAGCAATAAAAACAGAAATCCATTTTAAGTTGCTTTTAGATTACGAATGCTAATGAAATCTATGAAGGAAAAGGACAGCATGGTTTGCTTTTGGATGGTGTGGTGGTTTGATACAGGTGTCCCCAATAAACTTATGTGTTCAGAATGCTAGATCCCCGGCTGGTGGCAATTTAGGACCCAGAGCCTCCTGGAGGTGATGTATTGTTGGGGGTGGGCTTAAGGGTATTATAGCCAGCTTCCCCTTGCCAGTGTTTGGCACACTCTCCCGTTGCTGTTGACCATTTGAGGTTGGCCAGGTGGTGATGTCCACCCTCTGCTCATGCCATTGTTTGCCCTGCCGCCATGGAGCTTCCCCTCGAGCCTGTAAGCCCAAATAAACCCTTTCCTCCCACAAGCGGCTCTTGGTCGTCTGCTTTCTGACAGCAACATGAAGCTGACTGCAACAGTAAAAAACTAAAATTAGATTTCTAAAACTCCGTATTTTAAGGTATGACACATGTTTCTAATCCCAGCAGGCAGGAGGCTGAGGTAGGAGGACTGCTATGAGTTGGATCTTTCTAATTAAAAAAAAGGCTTAGCTAGATATCAGTGGTAAAAGAACAAGCACTTGCCTAGCACATTGCAAGACTCTGGGCTTGAACTACATGACTGTGGATAATAATCAATGCAAAACAGACAATACGCTGCTGTTTTATCATGTAATCAACGGGCACATTTGTAATAAAAGGTTAATTTAACATTAGCTCATTTGGAGCCTGAAATGATGACACTACCTTTGTCTGCCACAATTTTAGGTGTCTGAAGAAATAAGCTTCCATGTTGCAGATCCATCATCTCGCCTTTGAGCTTGTCTTCCAAGACGTCCACAAGGGCAAGTTCATCAGCCAGAGACTATGAACACAAATGCGGGTGTCAGTTCTTATTATGTCTGAGTGTGAAATGGCCCCGCAGGCTCATGAGTTGGAACCCTTGCCCCCAAGCTGCTGCTGCTGTCTCAGAGGCTGGGGAACTTTTGGGAGGTGGGCGTTCACCGGAAGAAATATAGGTCAATGGAGAGTGGGGCCTTGAGACTTTTATAGATGGCTCCACTTCCTGTCTCGGTTCTGGTTCCTGGTCTGCCTAGATGTGGGCAAGCAGCCTCACAACCCCCTTGCCACAGCTGCAAGTTGCTCACATCACGACTTTCCCACCATGATGGGCTCTATTCCCTCAGTGGACCAAAATAAACCTTTCCTCCCTCAAATTGCTTTCTTTCTTTTCCTTGAAGGTATTTTTATTTATCTGCAAGGAGAGAGAAAGAGAGACAGAAAGGGTATTCCAGAACCTTCTTCCACAGCAAACGAATTCCAGATACATGCACCACTTTGTGCATCTGGCTTTTACATGGGCAATGGGGAATCGAACCCATGCTGGCAGGCTTTGCAAATAGTGCCTTTAACTGCCCCAGCCCTGAACTTGCTTTCTTCTTAGGTATTTGGTTACAGAATGACATTGAAAAGTAACCAACCCAGAACCCTAAAGTAAACAAAGATGGCTTTAGGATACAAGCCAATCAGAAGAGGCCTTTTAAACAGCCAATCATCCAAGGGCTAAAAGCCTCGAGAATGTTACTTTGGAGTAAGGCATTCAACAAGGATTCAGTTGACACAAAACAACAGTGCTTTAAGAACAGAGAGACAAAGCCGGGCACGGTGGCTCACGTGCCTTTCATCCCAGCACTCGGGAGAGTTTGGAGGCCACCCTGAGAATACAGAGTGAATTCCAGGTCACCCTGGGCTGGAGTGAGACCCCACCTCAGAAAAAACACACACACACAAAACAAAAACAAAACGGAGACAAAGATTCATAACTCGGCTCAGCAGCAGATATGAACATGAAATGTACAGGCAGGGAACGCGAGTCCTCACACGAAGGCAAAGTACATAAGTAGACAGAGGGAAAGAGATCGACACAGACTCCGAAGCAATCCAGGGCAGCGTCTATCCACGAGGACACCCTCCTTCAGAGAGTTTCTGGAAAAGCAGAGTTTATTTAAATCACTCAGGGCTTAACTTCACGTTGGCTTTGCTTAGAGCCGTAGATGAAGCCTGGAATGCTTACGTTGGCTCTACACACTGCAGAATCTTGGTGCGCATGGCAGCTTGAGCCTTGAGTCGAGGGTCCGAACTGTGAGGATTGCCCGCACAAAACCAACCCTGACTTGCTCCTGTATCTAATCTCGGAGTTCTCTTTTATGCTCATTGCCATCCTCTGCTCCCCCATCCAAAATGAATAAATGTATTAATTAATCTTTTTTAAAAAGTATTTTCTTTATTTATTTGAGAAAGAGAGAATGAGAGGAAGAGGCAGAGAGAGAGAGAGAGAGAGGGAGAATGGGTGCGCCAGGGCCTCCAGCCACTGCAAACGAACTCCAGATGCATGCGCCCCCTTGTGCATCTGGCTTACGTGGGTCCTGGGGAATCAAACCGGGGTCCTTGGGCTTTGTAGGCAAACGCCTTAACCACTAAGCCATTTCCCCAGTCCTAATCTTGATCTAGAATTATAACTTGATGTGCTCTTTGCATGAACAGTGAAAGGGGAAAACAAAGGATTCCCCCTTTTAGAAATCAAGATCAAGTCCTTGATCCTTTTTAAAACAATTAAAATGTGGGGAGGGCTGGAGAAATGGCTTAGCGGTTAAGGCTTTGCCTGCGAAATGAAAGGACCTCGGTTTGACTCTCCAGGACTCAGGTAAGCAAGATTCACAAGAGACACAAGCACCTGGAGTTCATTTGCAGCGCTAGAGGCCCTGGCGTGGCCATTCTCTGTCTGCCTCTCTTCTATCCCCCCCCCTCTCTCTCTCTCTCTCTCTTTGCTGCAAATAAATAAATAAAAATAAAAGTGAGGGGAGATAAACCTAAACATCCTTTTGTCTTTGAGACACCTTCACCCTCTGGAAACCTATTCATTTACAAATTATTGAAGCATCACTACAGTCTTTGCCTTTAATGTTTATAGGGCTCGTAAATAGCATAATGGCTTTCATCAGAGGTTATCAATACTGCTCTTCAGCTACACAAGGGCAGTCACTGGGCTTCAGGAAGTGCTTTGAGAGGTCAGGCAGGGTAACCCAAGGTGGATGTCAAGGTCAGGAAAGTGCACAAGCCAGCAGAGAGAATCTGCAAAGGGAGTTAAGTCAGTCGAAAGAGAAGCTGGTATCTAGATAAGACAGGCCCTGCTTCTTGGAGCGTTTTGAAGGAACAGGGTCTCAGTTGGCAGAAGGTGACTAAGTGAGTCACAATACACTTGTGACAGTTTCTCTGAGGCTGCCTGATGGCTGCCTGTAACTGAATGTGTTGGCAGTTGCAAACAACATTTTGCAAACTTCTGCTGTGAACAACTTGTGAGTTGGCTGTTCCACACTCATGAATTCAACAAACTCAGGTTAGAAATTCAGCAATGCATTTGTAATCAACATGTATAGACTTCTTTTGTCATTACTCCCAGAACAATTCAGCAAGCTCACGATCTGCATAACATTTGCATACCATTAGGCATGCTAAGTAATCTAGGGATGATTTACAGTACACAGAAGAATCCTTTAGCTTTGCGGGCAAACACCCTAATTGCTAAGCGCTAAGCCATTTCTCCAAAATGGTTTTTTTTTTTTTTTTTTTGGTTTTCCAAGGTAAGATCTCACTCTAGTTCAGGCTGACCTGGGATTCACTATGTACTATCAGGCTGGCCTCAAACTCACAGGGATCCTCCTACCTCTGCCTCCCAAGTGCTGGGATTAAAGGCGTGCTCCACCACGCCCCAGTTTATGCAAATACTACACATCCTTGGATTTGGGTGCCATAGTGTTCCTGGAACCAATCCCCCAGTGACATTAAGGGATGGTTCTATATCTAAATAATTTTTTAATCCAGTTTTCACTTAAATACATTTGAACATTTTAGAAATTGTTTTATTCCTTCAAATCCCCTAAGATCACACAAAAATCCTCACTTGCATTTTTTAAATCCTAAATTAATACAATATTACTCAATAAAAGCCTACACTCTGTGAAGGTACCAAGCAGTAGGAATGCCAATCTTATTTGAGTACTGATGTCAACAGTACTGAAATAGAAAAGTATGTCACAGGATGTCAGATCCTGTCCCTGTGAGTGGGTGTAGAGAATTAGCTGAGAAGGACATACTTAGCTGAAGGAAGGAAGGAAAACACACACACACACTCGCACCCCATAACTGAAGTGCTGAGTATAGATGGATATAAAGGAAGGAGTATCTTTCAAGGGCAGAAGCACACAAACAGAAGACATAGACAAAGATGCTGCTATTAACTTAGAAAAATCTGCCCGTTTCTATAGCTTTAATAGCCTATGAATGTGCCACGTATCCATTTTATGTCCACTGTTATGTGTATTTCAGATGAAATGGTAATGTTTAGATTAACTGCTAAAGCAGGCATTTTGTGAAGAAGCAAGGACAGTTAGAAGTCAAGATTGTCACTGCTGGGCTGGAGAGAGAGCTTAATGTAAGCACTTGTTTGCAAAGCCCAATGACCTGGGTTCAATTCCCCAGTACCTACGTAAAGCCAGATGCACAAAGTGGTGCATGCATCTGGAATTCATTTGCAGTGGTTGGTGGCCTTGGCACACCCATTCTGTCTCCTATCTCTCTCTGCTTGCAAATAAATAAAATAAAATAAATAAATAAATAAACAAACAAAGTAAACTTTGGTTTCTTTTGTTTTTTGAGGTAGGGTCTCACTCTAGCCCATAAATAAAATGTTTTTTTTTTTTTTTAAAAAAGATTAACAATTGGAAAATCTTTAAGTAGTAGTGCATTGATATGTTTAGGGTTTTAACTACCTAAAGCACAGAATTTTAAAAGTAAACCAAAACCTTTAGTCAGAGAATGAGTGAGTGAGAGAGAGAGAGAGAGAGAGAGAGAGAGGGAATGGGCACACGAGGCACCAGGCCTCTAGCCATTACAAAGGAACTCCAGACGCGTCTGTCACAATATGCATCTGGCTTATATGGGTTCTAGGAATCAAACCTGGGTCCATAGACTTCACAGTCAAATTCCTGAACTGCTAGGGCCATCCCTCCAGCTGGCTATTTTTTTTTTGACATTATATGTGATGAGAAGGTCATACATATTCAGTACAAAGCACAGCTCAAAATCTGGACTTTGATCTTTTCCTGCTTGGCGATATGCATCAAGATCCCCTCTAGCCCTGGAGGGCGGAAGCACGCAGCTTCTTCCGGGGCTCTTATTTCTCTTCAGTGCCCTGTGTTGCTATGGCACTCAGTAAGTTATGCGTACTAATCATGGTTTTTTTTTTTTTTTTTTTTTTTGGCAGTTCTTGGGGCCATGCCCACGCCAAGAAAGCATTGTACATTCTACAACTGAGCCACACCCCCTGGCCAGCAAAAGCATTTTTCATTTATGGAAGGTCATCTATCCATACAGTTCTCACCACTGCCAGCTGGGTGACTGGGCACAGGTGACACCATGTCGTTAGCCTCGGCCACTTTATTTGATAACAAGGATACGTATGGAATGTCTTCATCTTAGACGGGTGTGGGGGTACAAGCCCGGAATCCCAGCCCTTGTGAAGCTGATGCAGGAGGATTCTTGCAAGTACAAGACTGGGTTACAATATATGACCTTTTCTCAGTTTTTTTTTTTTTTTTTTTAAACTTAGAAATTACTTAAAATGAAGTATTTTAATACATTGTGTGTGGTAGTACATTCTCAATATGTATTTAAAAAAAAAAAAAAGACAAGCCAGGGTCTGAAAAGGTGGCTCAGTGGTCAAAGGTGCTTGCTTAAAAAGCTTGCAGGCCTGGGTTCAATTCCCCAGAACCCACATAAATCCAGATGCACAGAGTGGTGCATGAGTCTGGAACTCATTTGCAGCGGTAAGAGGCCCTGGCACTCTCTGTCTCCTTTTCCCTCCCTTTACAAATAAATAAATAAAATATTTTAAGTTTTTTAAGTCTGGCATGGTGGCTCATGTCCACAATTCTAGCACTCTGGAGTCTGAGCTAGAAGGACTGCCATGAGTTCAAGGACAGTCTGGGCTACAGAGTGTTTTCCGGGTCAGCCTAGGCTACGGCGAGATCCTGCAAAAGAAATGCAAGCTGTCTTCAGGAATTGTGTGCTAAATTATGATCACTTAAATCCCCTATAATTTGGGAACCTTGGGAAAAATCATGGGTACCTCAATTAAAACTCCCTAGAACAAGGCTGGAGAGCGGTTAAGGTGTTTGCCTACAAACCCAAAGGATCCCAGTTCGACTCTCCAGGCCCCACGTAAACCATATGCATAAGGGGATGTGTGCATCTGGAGTTCGTTTGCAGTGGTCTGGAAGTCCTGGCACACCCATTCTCTCTCTCTGCCTCTTTCTCTCAAATAAATAAATAAAAGAAAAGAAAAAAAACAGAATAGTCTTATAAAAAAAAAAAAGCTCCCTGGAACAACATGCAAAGAAAAAAAACTGGTGATTTCTCTGCTATTTCTCAATACAGACTCAGGTTTGACCCTTCTGAAGGTAAAATGTGAAGCCAGGCATGGTGGCACAAACATGCAATCCCAGTACTTAAGAGATGGAAGTAGGAGAGTCAGGAGCTTATGGCCTCCATGGTAATAAAAAATGAAAGGGGCTGGGTATGTAGCTTGGAGATAGAGGAGTGGCTAGCCTGCAGAGTGGTCAGGCAGTGTGAGATGGCTAGCATGCAGAGTGGTCAGGCAGTGTGAGCTGGCTAGCCTGCAGAGTGGTCAGGCAGTGTGAGCTGGCTAGCATGCAGAGTGGTCAGGCAGTGTGAGCTGGCTCAATCCTCTGCATGGCAAAAAAAAAAAAAAAAAAAAAAAAAAAAGAAATCAGTAAATGTTGCAAACAAAAAACTATGCCTGTCCGGAGTTATTCAAGCAGCCTCCACATTCAGCACAAAGGGTCAGTGTGCATCGCTGAAGGCCAGACACTGCTTGCCTGCGGTCTTTTCTTTCCCCCACATTCAGGAGAGCCATAGGAGAAACAAGGACGCCTTTCAGTGAGGCAAATACAAGATATCTCTTTGCCCAAAAGGTCCCTGAGAACTCAGGGTAACTGGTTTGAAGGACAAGGGGTATGGGTATATCTGAGGCCAGCTGGAAGTCTACAGAGGTATGTGGGGAAAGGAAAGATGGCTTAATGGTTAAGGCACTTGCCTACAAAGCCAAAGGACCCAGGTTCGATTCCCCAAGACCCACGTAAGCCAGATGCACAAGGCGGCACACACCTCTGGAATTCGTTTGCAGTGGCTGGCAGCCCTGGTGTTCCCATTCTCTTTCTCTCTCTCTCAAATAACTAAAATAATTACAGAAATTACTAAAAAAAAGAAAAGTAAAATCTTGAGAAGAGCACAGTGGTTAAACGGATGTTGGGATCTGAAGTGTTGATGTATTTGCTCCTGACCTGGGGATGATGGGCACAGGAGAGTTTTCTTTTCAAAGTGGCTTGTGCAGGCTGCAGGTTCCATGTGTATGCAGTGGCCATGTGGACCTTGAGTATCTCTTGGAAAAATCCAATTTTGTCTTACTAAAGCCGGGTCTCTCATGGAGCCCAGAGCATGCCAGCTGGGCTAGTCTAGCTGTCTCTTCCTCCTGAGTGCTGGAATTACAGGTGGGCCACCACACTCACCTGGCATTTACATGGGTGGGTGGCTGGGGATCCGAACTCAGGTCCTTAAGCTCGGGTGGCAAGTGCTTTATCCATGGAGCCATCTCTCGAGCCCCGGTTTTATTTTTCTCAAATAATCCTTGCAAAATTTTCTGTGAAGTTGGAAATTATTTCGAAAGGAACATCGCAGGTTTTAAACTTGAAGGGAAGTGTAGAGCATTCTCACCAAATCAAGAAGCCACTACACTTTCAGAGAGAGCTTTGCAATGAGATCTTACAGTGACCTCTGGTCAGGAGGCTAAATTCAGCACCTCCAGAAAGGGGCCAAGCTAACATGATGTGCCTCATGGGACGGCTCAGGAACCTCAGGGTGAGACATCAATCCTCCAGTCTTGTAACTCATGCAACAATTGTATTTATTTATTTACTGGGGGGTGGCAAATACAGAGAATGGGTGGCTCTAGGGCCTTCAGCCACTGCAAATGAACTCCAGACTCATGCACCACCTTGTGCATCTTGCTTATGTGGGTCCTGGGGAATCGAACCTGGGTCCTTTGGCTTTGTAGGCAAACGTCTTAACCCCTAAGCCATCCCTCCAGCCCCCCCATCCCCCGCTGCAAATTTAACCAAATTACAAGGCAGGCATACATTGAAAGGTAGGCTTCAAAACTCACCCATGACCCACACCAAAATGCCAATGCCAACGACATAAAAAAACTGGCTGAATAAGGGGGCAGGCAAGGAAGACTGAAAAACAGTTCCAGGTTAAAGATTAGAGACAGAGCCAGTGTATGCATGACCTGAGTTTGGAGGTGGAAGCTATAAAGGGTATGGTTTGGACAACACGGAGAACCTTCAATACAATATGGTGTATTACATCATAGTACCATAGCTGTATGGAGACTCCATGAGCGGTAACAGCAGTGTAGTCAAGTCCCAGGAGACAATTCTCTTGGGGGACACATGCTCAAGTACTGAAACATGAAGCCCTGTGACACAGTGGCTTGTGGGCTGGGGCGGGGTACAGTCTCGTAAAGGCAGCACAACCTGAAAAGGCACCGCAGGATCCTGCAGCCATCCCGGGATCGCCAGGCAAGGCGCTCTTGAAACGTACCTTTCCCAAAATGCTGATGGCACACGCCATGCCAACTTGTCCCACACCCACTACGGTGATCTTGTTGTTTGGGACGGTCGTCTCCTCTCCTGCAACAGGCGCAATGAGTTTTTCCTTAAGGGTTGCCATTTTGTCCTGCAAGAAATGATACCAAACATTTCACCTCCATGCACACGTGAAAGCAAACGGGACCCACCTTAGAACGTTATTGCTGTGTGAACTAAAGCCCAGCTCAGCATGAGCCTACTGGTGGTGTTTTAGTAAATATTCCCACAGAATCCCAGACTCAGGGAAGCATCTTAATTCTTTAAAAAAAAAAAAAAAAAAAAACTTTATTTCAGAGAGAGAGAGAGGCAGATAATGGGCACTCCAGGGCCTCCAGCCACTGCAAACAAACTCCAGATGCATGTGTCCCCTTGTACATCTGGCTTATGTGGGTACTGGGGAATTGAACCTGAGTTATTAGGCTAGAACACAAAATGTATTTTAAGAAACTATGTACCTCATTGGGTGGATTTCATCAAGGCAACCTCCCCCCCCCCCCATGAGGCCATTAAATTAAGATTCTGGCCTGAGTATGGTGGCACAGGCCTTTAATCCCAGCACTTGGGAAGCAGAGGTCAGAGGATCACCCTAAGACTACATAGTGAATTCCAGGTCAGCCTGAGCTAGAGTGAGACCTTACCTCAAAAAACAACAACAAAAAAGCTTCTTGAGCTGGAGAGATGGCTTAGCAGTTAAGGCACTTGCCTGAAAAGCCTAATAACCCAGGTTCAATTCCCCAGGACCCACATAAGCCAGATGTACAAGGTGGCGCATGCATCTGGAGTTTGTTTGCAGTGGCTGGAGGCCCTGGCGTGCCCATTCTGTCTGTCTGTCTGTCTGTCTCTCTCTCTCTCTCTCTCTCTCTCTCTGAAATAGATAAAATGTGTTTTTTTTTTTTTTTTTAAAAAAATTAAGATGCTTCCCTGAGTCTGGGATTCTGTGGGAATATTTACTAAATCACCACCACTGGACTTATGATAATTTTTGTTATAACAAAGAAATGTGAAACTTATATTTAAATTCTGCCATTTAAAAGAATTTATATGGGACTGGAGAAATGCTGTAGCGATCAAAGCACTTGTCTGTAAAGCCTAAGGACTCATGTTCGACTCTCCAGGTCCCACATAAGCCAGACACACAAGGTGATGCAATTGTGCAAGGTCTCACATATACACAAAGTGGTACACGTGTCTGGAGTTTTTTTTTTTTTTTTCCAAGGTAGGGTCTCACTCTGGTCCAGGCTGACCTGGAATTCAGTCTGTAGTCTCAGGGTGGCCTTGAACTCATGGCGATCCTCCTACCTCTGCCTCCTGAGTGCTAGGCTTAAAGGCGTGCGCCACCACACCCAGCTTACGTGTCTGCAGTTTGATTGCAGTGGCTAGAAGTCCTGGTGTGTCAATTCTCTCTTTCTCCCCCTTGCTCTCTTGCATAAAAAAGGCCAGTCTGTTGGGCTTGCCTACCCCCAAAAAATCTAAAATATAAAAAAGAAAGAATTTATATGGGGTTGGAAAGATGGTTCAGCAGCTAAAGACACTTGCTTGGAAAGATTGATGGCTCAGGTTTGATTCCCCAGTACCCACGTAAAACCAGGTTCACAAAAAGTGTAAATGGCATGCCCATTTACACTCTCTCTCTCTCTCTGCTTCTGACCCAGTTTTATCTCCAACCATCACAAATAAAAACACAAAAATCAGGGAGGCAGAGGTAGGAGGAGTGCTGTGAGTTCAAGGCCAGCCTAAGATTATAGAGAATTTCAGGTCAGCCTGGTCTAGAGTGAAACCCTACTTCAAAACACACACACACACACACACACACACACACACACACACACCATGCAATTTATGTAGGTAAATGTCCTGTGTAATGTAAGCAAAGTTGTTGAAATGAATATCAAAAATCCATGGAAAATTAAAACAAAATGAGCCCGGTGTGGTAGTGCACACCTTTAATCCCAGCACTCGGGTGGCAGACAGGAAAATGGATGTGAGTTTGAGGCCAGCCTGGGCTAGAGTAAGACCCTACCTTGAACCACCGTCCCCGCAAAAAAAAAAAAAAAAAAAAAAAAAAAAAAAGGAGAAAACAAACCATAAAAATGTACTACCCTGATGAAGTATCATTACAGTAACCTGTCATGTGCCCATTATTTCAGCTTGTTACATTTTAAGCTTTTATTTATGGGGCGCTTATGGGAATGTCGGGGCCTCTCCCTGCTGCAAACAATTAACTCCAGATGCAGGTGCGACACTATTTTGTGCATCTGGCTTTATGTGGGTAGCAGGGCATTGAAGGTGATTTTTGTTAATTACCCTAAGATGTCAGGTATGTATTTGGGCTCCAGAAAGCACTAAAATGGCTTGTGGTTACAGCACTTGGGAGGTGAAGGCAGGAGGCTCAGAAGTTCAAGGCACTCTCTGCTACACAGTAAGTTTGAGACCAACCTGTCTCAAGGGCAAAACAAACAAACAAACAAACAAACAAACAAACAAACAAAAAAACACCAAGAGGAGAGACCCCCTGGTTTGGGGGCCCATGTCTTTAATTCCAGTACTCAGGAGGCTAGAAAGGAAGATTACATGGAGGTTAGTTTGGGCTACATTGAGACCCTGCCTCAAAACAAACAAGGCAGGAAGGAAGGCAGGAAGGAAGGAGGGGAGGGGAGGGGAGGGGAGGGGGAAAAGAAAAAATGGTAGGGGGGGGGGAAGACAGAAAGAAAAAAAAAAGTATGGAAACAAAAACCCAGACACGCAGGTCATGGTGGCCCACGCCTTTAATCCCAGCACTTGGGAGGCAGAGATAGGAGGATCGAGACCACAGTCAGACTACATAGTAAATTCCAGGTCAGCCTGGGCTAGAGTAAGACCCTACTTCGAAAAGTCACCCCCCCCCCACACACACACAGACCCAAACCCATACAGATCCACAGATCCTTAATTATTTTGGGAAAAGCTAAGTATAGACTTTGCAGCCCGTGCAGTCTTTCTAGACAAACTGCTTTTCAATTTTTACTCAACAGGAATTCTAAGAAATGAGAAGAAAATGGGTTTCATTCTCGGCAGGCCTGTACCCAATCAGGCGGCTGTAATGAAAACTAACCAAACAGGAGCGAACCAGCCCAGGCCGGACTGGCATCCTTTTCATGTAAATTTAAACCAGTGGAAAGGAACCCCGAGCTGTCAGCTTAGCAAGCAGGAAGCTCTTTGCAGAGGACCTCCCACGCTTACGGGGCTCAGAACCCAGGTTTTGCCTTCTAATAACTCCTGGGCTTTTGCAGGCCCAGCTCCTGGCATGCAAGCCACCTCTCCTTGCAGGCACAGAAAGAGGCAGGTCACGAGGGGAGGAGGCCACAGGGTCCCAGGGGTAAACCTAGGCTCACATACCGAGCAAAGTAAACAAGGAAACATCAGGGGGAAAGCCAGCATCCGACTACAGGGCTCAATGCAATGAACCGGGGAAGGCCCAGATCAAGACCAAACTTGCAACTGCTGAGGCCTCCAGCCGGCCCACCTCCTATTCCTGCAGGCGTGGGGCCTGTTTCCATTCCCCGGGAATAAATATCCAGGTGCAGTGTCCACCAGCCTCCATCCGAGCCACCGGGTACAGGGGCATCCCCTGGCTCCTAGGCGCGCATCCACGGTGATGTGACCGTCCACCGTGTGCCCATCAAGGACACACGGGCACCCGGTTATTAGCTGCAATTACCCCAAGTCTCTCTCCGCCCCCCCATGGAACCCAGGTCAGGGACGAGCCTGCGGGGTGCTGACCGAGCTTGGGGGCTCCACCGCAGCATCCTCCCCATCTCAGCTTCCCCAGCCCGCGGTACCCAGATCGGGCGGATGGAAGATCTCAGGGGTCGGGTCGGGGGTGCCGGGGGGGATGCTCTGGACTGGAGGTTAATAGAAGACGGAGGGCTCTCTTTCTCCAGTCCAGCCACACAGTCACTCCCCAGCTTCTCCCGAGTGATCTGGGATGAAGGTTGGATTGTGGGGGGGGGAGGGGGTCCCCGAATAGAAAACTTACCAGGCGCGAATGGGGCACTGGGAGCGCAGCCAGGGGAGCACAGGTAGAGCCCGCCTCGAGTCCCCTCCCCGGGCAGGCGCAGGATCTGCTAAGAAGCAGGGGGCGGGGCCCTGCACCTCCGCAGCCTCTAAGGTTTCTCCATTGTGATTGGAAACCCGAGCCGCAGCTTCCCCTCCCCTCGGCTCGCTCAATCCCCTTCAAGGACAAGGACTCCGGTATGCACACACCCTCCCCCCTTTCCCCTCCCTCCCCCCCCAAAAAACACTTGGAGGTCACCTTCCGGACAACAGCAGCGGCCTCTTCTCTGCTGTAGCTGAGTCCTGGCTAGAAACTGCTTCTCTGGCTCTTCCAGGGACTTTTCCCTTCTTGCCTGAGCAATTTCTGTACAGACATCCATCCATCCATTTCTAAGTAGCATCCCGGTGGGTTCAACGTTACCCGGACCAGCCTGCCCAACTGTGATGCAGCTGGAAAGGCCCTGGTGCTCCAGAACAGATACAGCAATTACAGGTCCAGGTTCTGGTTAATCCCAGCACTAGAGAGGCCGCAACAAGAAGAGCCATATGTTCGAGACCAGCCTGGGCTAAATCGTGGTTCCAGGTCAATGCAGTGTGAGGGCCTGTTTCAAACAAATCAATAAAAAACGCTATTTTTGATTGAGAACTTATAATCTATGAACATGTTACGATTTGGTTACATTCCCAAAAGGTTTATGTCTGGTCTTCCTGACCCCATTCGGCTAAGCTCCCCCACCACCAGGCGTTATTTATTACCAGTAATTGGTAATCATTGTGGGGATAATGCCTCAAGAGTATACCTTCCCACCCTGTGGTTCTTGAATTCTGTAGACACCCCCCCCCTTCCACAATGTTCCCTGAGCCCAAATTACTGGATTTTGATAACCAGTTTCAAGTTCATTTGGTAAAGCAATCACCCTGTCTCCCCTTTCCCCACAACCAACAGACGAACACACACACACACACCTTAATCAAGTAATAGGCCTCTACTGCTATCTAGTTAGCAGCCTGAGGAGACCATGGCTAGCCAGGTTTTTGCTCGGGGAAATCAGTATGGTGGTAAAGGAAGGCTTTGCAGGTCTTGACCTTAGGGGGTGGATGGTTTCCCAAGTGAGATGCAATTTCTGTTGATCTTTGAGCAACTGGACAGCAGGGTGGGTGGGTGTGTATGCACGCGTGTGTTGCAGATAGGAGCACTTCACCCCAAGGAGCACTTCACCACTAAGCCACACCCCCAACCCTGTAATTCTGTCCCTCTGTTCTCATCTGCTTCTTCAAAGCTCAGTCCCCGACTTTTCCTTCAGTCAGGATGAGTGAGTGAGAGAGAAAGCAGTTAGTTGGAGGTGTCATAGCCAATCAGCATCAGGTGTGTTTTCTTAGGATGAAATTCTTTCCAGAGACGAAGATCTCAGAGACTCCCTCCTTCTATGTGACCCCGAGTTTGGTCTCTGCCTTTGTTCTCTTGTAAAAATGGATAGCTGCTCCTGTGCACGAGTGCGCCTTCTATAAATAGACCCTTGTCTGTGCCAAGCCCTGGAGATAAGACTATAACCCTATCCCCATGAGAAGCTTCCGGGACAAGTAGGTAAATTCTTTTAATGACACCACAGTGAATGTGCTAAGTGGTAAATGAGATCCGGTGCAAGTCCCACATTCATCCTGAATCCAAGTTGGAAGGAGAACTACCAAGTCGCACAGCAAGAAATCCAGAAGTCACCGGGCGTGGTGGCACACTCCTTTAATCCCAGCACTCAGAGGCAAAGGTAGGAGGATGTCATGAGTTCGAGGCCACTCCGAGAATACATACTGAATTCCAACGTCAGCCTGGGCTAGAGTGAGACCCTACCTTGAAAACAGCGCCCCTCTAAAAAGGTACCAACACATGATGTGTCCATACAAAGCATATACTTTCAAAAAAAAAAAAAAAAAAAAAACACTTAAAGCTCTTCTGTCCCAGATTCAGTAGTTTAATTTTAAAAAAAGAAACAAAAATACAAAGGCATTCTCTCATTCCCTCATTGCATATGAATAGTGAATGCATTCTAACATCAAACAAAATGCTTGCTATTTTCCTACAAAAAAGGGGGGAAGCAATCCAGAAGATGCTGTCCTTTGCCTCAACCACTTTCCCAAAACTCGCTCACCAGGTTCCAAAGGCCCTCACGTCTGAATATCCCCAAGTTACTCTACCTGTCATCTCCCATCACAAAGACAGCACAGTTGTCTTTAGAGTAAGGATGGTGGTGGGGATGTGGGAAGAGCTCTTTATTCACTCCTCCCACAGCTTCCCTGAGTGACCATGGTGGATTTCCTCTAAATTCCAGCATGATGCTTACATATTTTTGAGGACTGCATACCTAGAAAGTTATCTTTTCTATGTGTGAGGGTACAGCTTAGATTTCTTCTTCTCTTCCTCCTCCTCCTTCACCTTTTTGGTTTTCCCAGGTAGGGTCTCACTCTATCCCAGGCTGACCTGGAATTCCCTATGTAGTCTCAGGGTGGCCTCAAACGCACAGTGATCTTCCTACCTCTGCATCTTCTTTTTAAAAAGTATTTATTTATATGTAGAGAGACAGAGAAGAGAAACAGAGAGAAGAGAGAGAGAGAGAATGGCTCACCAGGGCCTCCAGCTGCTGCTAAATGAACTCCAGATGCATACATCCCTTTGTGCATCTGGCTTTATGTGGGTACTGGGGAATCAAACCTGGGTCCTTAGGCTTCACAGGCAAGCAACTTAACTGCTTGCTAAGCTATCCCTCCAGCCACAAGGATAGTTTTCTATATACAATGTTTCAAATATTATCCTCCTCATTTCATTCCATTCTTTCTGGAAACATTAGGAAATATATGCCAATATATTGAAATATTAAGGATCCAAGGAAAAAGGAAGTTTTGATATAAAAGAATAGGCAGGCTGGGTGGGGAGGGGTGCTCAGGAGTTGAGCAGATACTTAGCCTGTACAAAGACTCTGGGTCTGAATTACAGCACCAAAGAATAAGTCTACAAGGTGAGGGCTAACCAACTTAATTCAAATAAAGGCAAATAAGTCTGATAGGCAGTCAGGGGAACGGAACCCCTAAAAGCGTAAATGTCACTAAGCCTACAGAGAAATCCTGGGCGTTTCTCCATATCTCTTTTCTCCCTGGAAAGTTACACCCTCCAGGAAAGATTTCTAAATTAAGCTCGCACCCTTCCTACGTGACAGGAACTCGGATCCCTACCTACGGGTTCTGAAAATTCAGAAACCCCGTCTTTCTCCCCCAGAAACTCTGAAATCTGGTCTTTGTCATGTAGCACCCTGTCAGTCTGGTCCTTGGCACATAGCGAGCTGTGCTGCTTCCCGTGAAAACGCACAACCTGAGCCTCGAGGTGGGCTTCTCTGGGCAAAGAGTGTCCGACCCTTTCTCTTTGCCCTCCTAAAGTTTGAAGTGACAAGGCAATCTTTTTGAACCTTATCCTCTGGTCTGAATTCGTTGAATTCCTAAGACAAGGACCTAGGAACACCCCAAATTATCAGTGCATTGGTATACAAGGAACCCCGAAATTCCTGTATCCATTCCAAGGGGGAGATGGGTTACAGAACTAAATAAAAATATGGCAAGTGTCGAAAGCCAGGTGTGGTGGTGCATGCCTTTAATCCCCAGGCTGAGGTAAGAGGACCTGTGAGTTGGAGGCCAGCCTGGGGCTACAGAGTAAGTCCCAGATCAGCCAGCGTCTGCCTGGGTGTTGGTAGTGTCAAAAGAGAAGTTTCTTCTCCAAAATACATATTGAGAACTCATCTATGTGTCAAGCTGGTTCAGACATCACAGACAAGACATGGCTCTGAGGGTATGCCCTGCGGGCAATAGGACCTGAGTTCAGATCCCCAGTACACAGGTAAGAGTCAGGTGTGATGGCAGGTATGGAGGGAGAAATAGGAGACAGCTAGCTTCTTTCAGGCAGTCAGTTAGGAAAAGAAACCCAAAGAGGGAACAAGGAGATGTCATCCTATTTACCCGGGCAACACTCAAACTTGGGTCTCATCCTGGGTCTCCGAGATGGCTGCCAGGACACACGCTTCATGAAGTTCCTGTTTCTTCCGTTCCAATCAGCCCTCTGAGCCCACGAACCAATCAGATCTTGACTCTTCTCAGCCCCTTGGAGTCCGAACCAATCAGGCTTCTGCTTACACACGTCAACCTGATGACAAGGCTCGCTCACCCTTACTCTCTTTTCTGCTCAGTGACACACTCTCTCTTCTCCTCCTTGGGCCCTGTGACCTGGCCTGAGCATCCATGGGAGTCTGTTCTCCTGGAACCAGCGTGGCTGGGAAGGGGAGGAATATATGTATATATTGACCTTGGGTAATATCTGTATTTAGCTTGGGTATTTTCTATCTGTGTGGTGCTTTGGGGGCACCCGCTCACTTGGATTATATGTATGTAGGTTTTCTCTTTTGATTTCTGAGTCCTTCACGATTTCTGAATCCTCGCTGGTCTGTTATTTGAAGGGGCTTCTTCTATGTTCCATCTCCCAGTGTGTGTGGAACTGCCCCAGCTTTTTCCTAGATACCAATCCCCCCAATACACCTCACGGGTTATGATTCCTCGCTAAATAAACTCAATAATTCATAATTTAGCCCTCTGAAGTCCATTTTTATCAATTCTTTGTTAAATAGGATAAGGACTCAAAATTGGGGCACACAAGTTTGGAGGACCCCTTTATGAACCCCCAAATCCTGCATCTAGTACCAGGGAGGTGGAGACAGGAGACTCCTTAAGGTTTGCTGGTCAGTTAGTTTGGCCAAATCCGTGTGCTGTAGGTTCAGTGACAGACCCTGCTTCCAAAAAGACAAGAAAAGGGGCTGAGGATGGCTTAGTGGTTAAGGCGTTTGCCTGCAAAGCCAGAGGATCCCAGTTCGATTCTCCAGGCCACACATGAGCCAGTTGCACAAGGGGGCCATGCATCTAGAGTTCTTTGGCAGGGGCTGGAGGCCCTGGTGCACCCATTCTCTCTTTCTCCCTCTCTCTCTGCCTCTTTCTTTCTTTCAAACAAACAAACAAACAAACAAACAAACAAACAAACAAGGAAGGTACCCAACATTGGCTTCTGGCTCCTACATGCTTGCTCACACACATATGAACATATGTAGACACACACATGTAAAGACAAGATGCCTGCCAATGTGGCATATTTTCTAGCAGGTCATAGATGATATGGTGAGTGAAGCAGGAGGGAAAAAAGCTTACATCAGCAGGCACTGCTCTATGGAGCTTCCCCCGTCTGCAAGAACACTGTGCTCCGCAGAGGGCGTAGGCTTCACTTCTGGAACAGATGACCCCAAATTGTTGCAGTTTCTGTTCTCTTGTGCCTTAAAATCATTATCTCCCAGTGGCAGAATATCGTGTTTTTTTAGAGCCAGGGTCATTACAACATTGTGGAAAGGAAAATGAGCTTGAGATAATTGAATGCCCAGCATTTGAGAGACAGAGACTAGCCTCTAGTTCCTGTGTAAGTTGAAGATAAAAATGGGGGAGGGAGGCTGGAGAGATGGCTTAGCGGTTAAGTGCTTGCCTGTGAAGCCTAAGTACCCTGGCTTGAGGCTCGATTCCCCAGTACCCACGCAAGCCAGGTGTACATGGTGGCACATGTATCTGGAGTTTGTTTGCAGTGGCTAGAGGCCCTGGCACGTCCATTTTTCTCTCTTTCTCTCTTTCCCTCCCTTTCTCTGTCTCTAATAAATACATAAATAAAAATAAAAACTTTAAAAAGAAAAGGATAAAAATGGGGAAGCTAGCCAGGCATGTTGGCACACGTCTTTAATCCCAGCACTTGGAAGGCAGAGGTAGGAGGATCACTATGAGTTTGAGGCCAGCCTGAGAATACATAGTGAATTCCAGATTCCAAGTCAGCCTGGGCTAGAGGGAGACTCTACTTCAAAAAAACAAAAACAAAATAAATGGGGAAGCTTACAAACCTGGTCTCGCTGAAACGTAGAGAACAGTGGTTAACAGAGCCCAGAAGGATATAGGGAAAGGAAGGAGTCAGAGAAGGTGGGTAAAGGGTTAACGGGTTGGATAGACCCAACACTGCCAGTGTTATGCAGCGCAGCACGATGACCATGGCCGCTAGTAATTAGTGTAATTCCAAATAGCTGATAGACAGGATTTTGAATTATCAATATAAAAAAAGATACGGGGCTGGAGAGATGGCTTAGCGGTTAAGGTGCTTGCCTGCAAAGCCTAAGGTCCCAGGTTTGACTCCCCAGAACCCACACAAGTCAGATGCATATGATGGCACATGCATCTGGAGTTTGTTTGCAGTAGGTAGAGGCATTGATGTGCCTATTCTCTCTCCCTCTCTCTCATAAATAAGTAAATAAATGAGTGAATTAAAAAGATAAATATTAGAGGTGATGGATCCTCAAGTTAACTTGGATCTGATGACCATTGCAGACATGTATAGAAATGTCACATTGCCCCCATAAATATGTGTAATAAAATAATTACTTGCCACTGAAACAAGTATACCTGTCAAGTGTACCTATCTGGGGGAAAGGGTTAAAATTTCCATTTTGTTGTTTTTGTTCTTCCACAGCCACAAACTAGCATTATTAGATCTGTAAATGTCTCGAGGATGCTCTATTCATCTTTACATTGCCAAGTAACATAGTAGCTCAGACAAATGACTTAAAGACACACACACAGAGAGAGAGAGAGAGAGAGAGAGAGAGAGAGAGAGAGAATGGGTGCAAAAGGGCCTCCAGCCACTGCGGACGAACTCCAGATGCATGTGCCACCATGTGCATCTGTCTTATGTGGGACCTGGAGAATCGAACCGGGGTCCTTAGGCATCGTAGGCATGTGCCTCAACTGCTAAGCCATCTCTCCAGCCCACAAACCACTTTCTTTCTCACCAAGACACCTGTGAACTTGGGCACAATGTGATCAAATGAACTGAGTTAGGATTCAAGGTCAGAATATTTTTATTTATTTATTTATTTATTTATTTATTTATTTGAGAGAGAGAGAGAGAAAAAAAATATGGGCCTTCCAGGGCCTCCTGCTGCTGCACATGAACTGCAAATGCATGCACCACTTTGTGCATGTGGCTTTATGTGGGTACTGGGGAACTGAACCTGGGCCATCAGACGTTGCAAGCAAGGGCTTTTAACCACCGAGCCATCTCCTCACTCCCAGGATTTTTAGTTTTTGTTTTGTTTTCGGTATTATAAATTGATCCTGGGGTGTGGTCAGACATACTTACTGTGTATGCCACCATTAAACTACTTTTACAATATTTGTCTTTCCAGTTTGGAAAACTACAAGAAAAAAAAAGGAGGCATATAAAGACCGCAACAGTAGTGGAGACAAGAGGAATAAGGGTTTAATGTCTCTGGAAAAAAAAATAGATCTAATTGTCTAGCCACTTGTCGGGAGGATGTAACGTGGGGTATGTTTTCTGTGAAATCATTCCCTGTTCTTTTTGGAAAGGAGCTAACTATGCCGGTGGAGAGGGGACACAGATGTAAGGCCACATGGTGACCGTAGAAGCCGGAGGACTTCCCCTAGCCTCAAGCCAGACAAACCTAGGATTTGTGGCTTTGATGCTGAGAAGAATTTCAGGAACAGCGGGTTTGAAGCAGAGCTGGAGATGGTATTAAAGAAAGGTGTTCAAGAAGAGAGCAAAGCGCACCCAAGCATGGAGGCCGGCTTCTGAAGAGAGCGTCCCAGCCAGCTATGTGTGGCTCTCCCGTTATCCATGAAGAGGTTACTGAGCCTCGTCTCCCCTCATCTGATAAGTGAGATTACAGGTGGCTCTGGAGATGTCTTGGGTGGAATTAATCTCTGATATGGTAAAATCAGAGGTTTAGAACTATATACTATACTATACTATACTATACTATACTATACTATACTATACTAAAAGGGGTTGTTGGTTGGCTTCCTGGAAACTTTATAGCCAGGAAAGGGAGAAAGGCCTTAAACAGTTATCAGTTGCATTGGAATTCTGGCTCCTCTGCTGGAAAGAGGCTTAGCCGGACTCCAGGGTGAGGGATTCCTTTCCCGTTTCATGTCCCCAGAACTGTCCGTCTTTCCCTCGTGCCTCAGTTTTGTTTGTAATTATAACCATAGTTTTGATTTGGCTCATGGCTAAGTCTAGCTGGATATAGACTGGCTTGTGTTCAGCCATATGTATTTCCCAGTGTGCAAGAACCAAGTCATACTATTGATGACAAATCCCTGGTATCAAACCAACCACTGGGTGTGGGCTTTAATTTCTCCTGGCCTTGAAACAGGCTGTGTACTCCAAGCATCAGGGGAACATTACTGGAGACGCCCTTGATAAAGTATATCGTTTTCCCGGACAAACAGGCCTTTTTCTGTCTCCCTTTGGGAAAGAAGATGGGTATTTTAGTTTAGGGTTTTATCTTAGTTCACTTTGATTGCTGTACTAGGCATTGATCACAGGGCTTTTCACATGCTAAATTGTAGACCCTTGCTCTCTAAATATAATAGCCATTAGCATATTAACCAGGACAAGTGTCATTTAATTGTCTCCTGCACCTTTCTCCCTGTTATATGTAATTCTGCCCCAGTGGCATAGGGTCTCAGGAAGGTTAACTGAAGGCGAAGTCCATTTACACAGCCACAGGGAAAGTTGTCACCCATGCTGTTTTTTTAAGTTTATTTATTATTAATTAATTTATTTATTTATTCGAGAGAGAGAGAGAACGGGTACACTAGGGGCTCCAGACACTGCAAATGAACTCCAGATACATGTGCCACTTTGTGCAGCTGCCTTACGTGGGTCCTGAGGAATCGAACCTGGGTCCTTTGCTTTTGCAGGCAAGCTCCTTAACTGCTAAGCCATCTCTCCAGCAGTGGGGGCATGCTGGTTTTATGGGCTTGGATCTCCATAATGATGCAGGAGAGAGACTGGGCTCTGGGTCTTAGAACTCTCCAGGCTCAAGACTCCAGTTCTTGTAGATTGTGGTGGTTTGATTCATGTGTCCCCCATAAACCTAGGTGTTCTGAATGCTAGGTTCCCAGCTGATGGCAATTGGAGATTAAAGCCTCCTGGAGGTGGTGTATTGTTGGGGGCGGGCTTATGTTATAGCCAGTTTCCCCATGCCAGTGTTTGGCAAGGATCCCTGTTGCTCTTGTCCACCTGATGGTGGCCAGGAGGTGATGTCCACCCTCTGCTCATGCCTTCCTTTTCCCTGCCATCATGGAGCTTCCCCCTCAAGCCTGTAAGCCAAAACAAACCTCTATTTTTGTCCCCACAAGCTGCTCTTGGTTGGGTGATTTCTACCAGCAGTGTGAACCTGACTGCAACATCCATGTTTACCAAAGAATCGAAAACCATAGACACAGAGGAGAGTCAGGTATGGAGGATTTTAGTCTGTCATCTACTCCAGAAGTAAGGCAAAGAGTTGTGAAGCAGAGAAAACCACACAACATAAATCCCCAGTGTAGCAGAGCGACGCTGTGACGTCTAAGACTATTTCAGGCAGGTGTGTTTAGCTTTCTCTCCTTTGTATTTCCTTTACTGAAATAATTTTAGACACAAAAACATATCACAGCAATTGTTTGGGATTTCATGAACCTGTCACCTAGCTTCCCCTTGGAAACTGACATGCTATCTACTAAACAGTGGATGGTAGATTTCACACTTATGTTCACATGGGTGTTTAGATGCCTATGGGTGTTTGTTATATTAAATAGTTTATACACTGTGTAAAGATGATTTTCCTAACTAGAAAATAAATACTGGGGCTGGAGAGATGGCTTAGCGGTGAAGCGCTTGCCTGTGAAGCCAAAGGACCCCAGTTGGAGGCTCGATTTCCCCAGGACCCACGTAAGCCAGATGCACAAGGTGATACATGCATCTGGAGTTTGTTTGCAGTGGCTGGAGGCCCTGGCACGCCCATTCTCTATCTGTCTCTTCCTCTGTCTGTTGCTCTCAGATAAATCAATAAATAACAACAGCAACAAAAAAAGAAAATAAATACTAATTATGCTTAAAATATATCAAATACAACCAAGATTCCTTTCCTGTTTTCCTTCCTCTCCTCTTCCTTCTTCTTCCCTTCCCTTCCCTTCCCTTTCCCTTCCCTCTCTTCCCCTCCCCTTCCCTGTAGACATCCCTTCAGAATCCCCTTGCCTTCCATTCTCCCTTACTTTTCCCTTTTCTTCATTTCTTCCTTACCCTTCCCTTCCCCACTGCTCCTCCACCTTTCCTTCCCCTCCTTCTCCCCTCCCCCCTCTCCTTCCATGCTGGGAGGAGAAAGTAGACTTACACACGCTAAGCATGCTCTTACCATTGAGCTTATTTCCAGCCACTTCCAAGGTTTTTGGATTCTAGGCATTTCTTTTTTGCTTTTGGTTTTCCAAGGTAGGGTCTCACTCTAGCCCAGGCTGACCTGGAATTCACTATGTAGTCTCAGGGTGGCCTCGAACTCACGGTGATCCTCCTACCACTGCCTCCCAAGTGCTGGGATTAAAGGCTTGAACCACCACGCCTGGCTGATTCTAGTCATTTCTGTGACTTTTGTATTACAGAATGTATGGAGGACATTTGCCTCAGTGATTTTCCTGACGGGCCATGGCTTGAATTTAAGTTACTTATTCAACTTGCTCACTATTCATGGCAGGTTAAATTATAGCACTTCTTTGCCAGGTTCTGGCATGCTACAAAGGAACCTGTGGTTACTCTCCAGTCATGCTTCCTGTACAACAACACCACAAAGACTTTAACCATCTACATTTAAATAGCAAAAGTCTTTCATTTTACCATTATCATTATTTATCTTGGTTCATGCTCGTGCCACTCCCCCTTCCTTTTTTTTTTTAGCTGTAAACCTCCTTCCTGTAAACAAGCTGACAGAAAGCTGGAAAAAAAGCTACACTGCATGCAGCTCTATGGGAGAGAGAGCAGTCATTAATGGAGATTTAAGGCTTGCAGTGTCCACTGTTGTTGAAGTTTGGCCAGCCAGGCCAAATGAGCCAATGGATTTATTTATTAGAGACAGAGAGAGGGGGACAGAGAGAGAGAGAGAGAGAGAGAGAGAGAATGGGCATGCCAGGGCTTCCAGCCACTGCAAACGAACTCCAGACGCAGGTGCCACCATGTGCATCTGACTTACGTGGGATCTGGGGAATCGAACCTGGGTCCTTAGGCTTCGCAGGCAAATGCCTTAACCACCAAGCCATCTCTCCAGCCCCACCTTATCTTTTGAGAAACCTAGCGCTCAGTGATTTGGCTAGATTGGCCAGCCAGTAAGTCCCAGGTATTCTCCTGTCTCCACTTCCCCATACTGGAATTGCAGGTTCACAGAGTCACATTAGGTTGTTTTCTTCTTCTTCTTCTTGCTTTCATTTTTGTTTCTCCTCCACACAGGAAGAAGAGGGAAACGATCATCAAGGTTGAAGGTATCAAGAATAAACCGGCTTAGAGCCGGGCGTGGTGGTGCGCGCCTTTAATCCCAGCACTCAGGAGGCAGAGGTAGGAGGATCGCCGTGAGTTTGAGGCCACCCTGAGATTACATAGTGAATTCCAGGTCAGCCTGGCCAGAGTGAGACCCTACCTTGGAAAATAAAAAAATAATAATAATAAAAAAAGAATAAGCTGGCTTCATGCTCAGGAGAGAATGCTACAACTCCTCCTGTGTTTTCTGACACTGTATACAGAGAAACTTCTCTAGTCAAGACTGTGGAAATGATCCCTGAAAGTCCAGTCTTTCAAGGTGGGTGCCCGGGATTGGAACTCAGGTCCTTTGTTTGCCTGGCCAGTGTTTTACCCACTGAGCCACCTCCCAGCCCCCTTCTTTTCTTCTTCCGTGTGATATAAGAAGCCTCCCCTATACTATTGCTGGTCTTTTTTTTTTTTTTTCCTTTTTTTGGTTTTTCGAGGTAGGGTCTCACTCTGGCCCAGGCTGACCTGGAATTAACTATGTAGTCTCAGGGTGGCCTTGAACTCTCGGCAATCCTCCTACCTCTGCCTCCCAAGTGCTGGGATTAAAGGCGTGCGCCACCACGCCCGGCCTGGTCTTTCTTTTTAAGGCACAGTTCTGAGCGGCCCGGGCAACAGATATGCCAACATCGTCTTACGATCAAGTGGATGGTTAATGCATATCAGAGCAACCTGAGACCAGTGTCTCCACTCTGAATGTTCCACCAGCCAGGGGAGGAAAGGTTATCTTGGGGCATTCATTCAGACTTGCGAAGGCACCAGGGTATGACCCTGTGAAAGGACAGAATGCAGGTTGGGGGTGGCGCTCAGCTGGTAGAATGCTCGCTTGGCATGTTCTAGGCCCTGGGTTCCATCCGCAGCACTGAGCAAACGGGATGTGGCTGTGCATGTCTCTAATCCCAGCATTCAGGAGGTAAAGGTGCAAGGATCAGAGGTTCAAGGTCATCCTCAGCTACCTAGTGAGTTCAAGGGAAGTCTGGGTTACATGAGGCCCTATCTCAAACACACACACACACACACACACACACACACACACACCCCAAAATGATGACAGTTGCATTGAGGAGATGGCTTAGCAATTAAAGGCACTTGCTTGCAGGACCTACTGGCCCCAGTTCAATTCCCCAGTACCCACAAGGTGGTCCATGTGTCCAGAGTTCATTTGCAGGGGCAAGAGGCTTTGGCATGTTCATTCTCATTGTGTCATCTGTCATCTATCTATCATCTATCTATCATCTATCTATCTATCATCCGTCTGTCTATCATCTATCATCTATCTATCTATCTATCTATCTATCTATCTATCTATCTATCTATCTATCATCTACCTATCATCTGTCTATATGTCTATCTATCATCTACCTGTCATCTGTCTATCTATCTATCTATCTATCTATCTATCTATCTATCTATCTATCATCTACCTATCATCTGTCATCTATCATCTACCTATCATCTGTCATCTATCTATCTATCTATCTATCTATCTATCTATCATGTATCTATCTATCTATCTTCTATTATCATCTATCATCTATATATCTATCATCCACCTATCATCATCTATCTATTATCTATCTATCTATCTATCTATCTATCTATCTATCTATCTATCATTGGTCTATCTCTGCTTGCAGATAAATTATATATATATTTTAAATAACAGAAAAATTCTCTAGCACCATGCAGCTCCAAACCCTCAAACGCCTCCAAGACCAAACCCGGAGTGACTGGTGCAGCATCCCTGGGTACATCAGCAGTGTGGGCTGTGTGCCAGGGAAGACTTACCTAACCCAAAGGGAGCACCGGCTATCCAGCTATTCAGTTCTTTCCCTAGAAGCAACGGCCCTTAGCAGCATTCATGAGCTTCTCTTAGATAATTTAAGCACATCAAATTTTGTTCTGCTGCATTTTAGACCTACCTGTATTTCACTGTACTATTGACCTGTGTTTGCCCTGGAGCTCAAGTATTCCTAGCCCGTGACAGCGAGAAGGAAAGCCATGTGCTGGGCTCCCGTGTCCTCATGGGCGTGTACCCATGCACATCAGGTCTCCAAGCACATCTACCAAGAGGCAGCTGGAAATAGAAGCCCGAGGCTTAGGAGAGGGGTCTGGGCAGGAGGTGGACATCAAGGGTAATAAGTTGTTGATCCCACAGGGATGGGGCTGTGGCCCACACAGCACGGACAGAGGGGGTGACATGTGGCTCCAGGCTGCATCCTGGAAGGTGTCAGGGACAGTTGCAAGAAGAGCTCACACCCAAACCCAGGAAGGATAAGGCAGCAGGGAATTAATAATGACAGATTTTCGACATCAAAGTAAGTCCTTGTTTGCACTCTCCAGGCTGTACACAGGCATGCACTGGAAAGGCAGGTCCACGGCTTCTGGAAAGGGCAGGATTCCAAGAAAGTGTCCATAACATGGTGAGCGACAAGAGATGTCTAATGTGAGACTATAGTAGCAAATAACACCGCTTTGGATTCTGTCATTTCTGTGTTGAGACAAGGTCTCACGTAATCCAGTCTGGCCTCAGACTCCCCCTACGTATATGTCTTTTTGGTAGCTTTTAAATTTCACATCACACATGTGTACCTATTTAAGAATGATGGAAAGAGATGAGAAATCCTTATTATACAAGTTAATTTACTAAGACCACCCCCATAGGCTGGCTGCTTCTTTTGCAAGTGGACTTTGCTGGGGCGGAAAGTGAGAGATCATTTATTCATGGGCTCACGCTCCTTTTAGTTGCCGTGGGGTTGTCTCAAGTTCTCTTGAGCGCAAATTCGAGTATTTCTAACGCCTAAAATGACCTGAATTTAACCATTGAGTGCACATTACTGTGAAAACATTTCTGGGTGCCAGGCACTGTTAAAGACTGGATGTTAAATAACTGTGAGTACCCGGGCTCAGGTTACTTGAAGGTCAGAGTTGTGTGAAACCCCATCTAACCGAGCAGGGCATATCTGGGGTGTCTTGGCTTGCTTGTAAAGAGAGAGAATTTCAGCAGCCAGGGAGGGCTGTTTACGCCCAAGGTCAAGGTGAATTAAAGCAGGAGGAATGACAATGGAGTGGCGGGGGGTCCATAAGCCAGGGACAGTCAAGGGATCTTGCGTTGTCAGAATATAGACACAGGTGGTTTGGTTATATCATCATCCTTGACATAACTCAATAACTTATAAATAATCACTGAACCTTTACTAAGAAAGGCTTGTATTCTTTTCTACCTGACCTAGTGCACTTACAGAGAAATTAGGCCCACATGCATTATCTGAGACAAGTGATAAACATGGTAATATAAATGGAATCTTATGCCATATCTTTATATCATAGCATTTCAAGTTCATTGTGACTGTTGGTGTGGCAATGACATTGATAAGAAGGAAATGACACAATGGTTGGGTTTAATGTGAGTTGAGGGGAGTCCTGGGGACTGCTTATGCTAAGCAAGCCCTCTTCCATTGAGCTATACCCCAGCCTCATTTTACTGTGTATTTTGACAGGCTAGCCTTGAACTTACTCTTCGGCCCAGTCAGGCTTGAATTTGAAATGATCCTGCCTCAGCCTCTCCTAACAGCTTGATGACAGGCCCTGGCTTCTAATGTGAAAAGATGCAATACAGAAAGAGGTGATAGTGGAGTTTATAACACATACATCATCATCAATTTAATTTTCCTCTCTCTTCCCAAACACCCTGAGAATAAATTCTTGGGCCCCCGAGGGGATAGTCGACCAGACCCGAGAACACTCACACGGAGAACACTCAATGCAAGCAGCAGGAGGTTTAATGATGCCGGTGCACCGGGGCTTCCACAGGAGGGGTGAAGCCCCGAGGGGCAATTAGGCAGAGCTTTTATAGGACAAAACCATATGTATGAGGGAATACCACAAATATGTTGTAGCTTAGGGCTTTTCAGATAAGGTTGATGCCTCCAGGTGGTGAGGCGCTATCAGGGACCAGAGTTATCTGTTAACTTTAGTTCCTGGAACAGGGGCTCTGTTTCAGCCCCAAGGACACAGGGTGTTTTAGCAGGATGAAGCCCCAGCTGCAGAATCATAAGATAAGGACTTTTTCATTCTCTGTGGGTTACATTGTTTTTTTCTTTTCTGTGCATGGGTTAACTGCAAACTTTGTAACTTTCCAGCCCGTGCAGAAAGTCACGTCCTCACAGGTTGTTTGTACAAAGAAATGTCTGTCCTGCGTATGCAAGCGGTCGCATAGAATTGCTGAAGCATATTAGTTACATTTCCCTTTGAAGCAAGCAAGTATACAGAAGCTAATAGAGCAGTTTAGTTATATTTTCTTTATCCTTTCATTTCCCCCTTTTCTTTGTCATAATTCCAATCATGGAATTACGGATTTATCTTCTGTCTCAGCCAATTGCTGATATCGTTGTCTTAGTACCATTACCTGTACGGTACTAATTTTTTTCTAACAAAGGTGAGTAGCTTATTTAAGATGCATGGGCCAACGGTGAGAAGTAAGAGCAATATTAAGAGAGGCCCCAGGAGAGTAGAAATTAGAGTAGTCATCCAAGGGGAACTAGAGAACCAAGATTCGTACCAAGACTGCCGTTGTTGTCTCTCTTTTTACGATGTTTTAGGCTTTCTCGCATCTGTTTTTAGACTGTCTTTAACTAAACCTGTCTTGTCTGCATAAAAGCAGCATTCTTTCTTTAAGGCTGCGCATAATTCTCCCTGTTGTAAAAACAGCAAGTCTAATCCTCTTTTATTTTGTAGAACTACCTCAGATAAGGAGGAAACTGAGTCTTTTAAGTTTTTCATTCCTGATTGTAACCTTTGTAAGTCTCGATCTATTGCTGCAGTTAGGGTAGCGTAGTGCTGGTTAGAAGAGACCAGAGAAGCTATTCCTGTTCCTGCCCCGTTGCCCCTAAACCTATTACCAATGCTAAGGTCAAAGTGGTGATTGGTTCCCTCTTAAGTCGAGGAGAAGTTGGACCAATACTCCATATTCTCTGAAAATCATCTGAATCTCTGATAGTTAGTCTGGGCAGCAGGCTTATTAGTATGCAATAGTCTCATTTTGAGGAGGGCTTCCAATCAGTGTCACCAGTGGTCTCACATTTCCAGGAAGCACAGAAATAATCTGTGGAGTAGCCACAGCGTGAGCCCCAGGAGCGATCTCTATGGGTCCCGGGCATACATAGATGGGAACCATGTTTAAGAGGGCCCGGCTGTAGTTACTAGAACAGTGAGGGTAAGTAGTGCTTCTAGTGTTGACAGGGTGGGACTGGGGTAAGAAATGGTCAGAAGTGCCCCAGACCAAGTCTGCTCCCAGAGCTAACTTACAGAGGTCCACTTCCAGAGTAGGCCAAGGGGTAGATAGAGATAACTGAGAAGTGGAACTAGCAACATCACCCGCCTGATTGATGATCTGCCATGTATAATTATAGAGCTGGTAGGGGGAGGCTGCTAAAAGTGAGTAGGGTAGTAACATATACATTAACATTAACCAAACCTTATAGTGAGCCATTATGATTTAAAACAGTAACAGGGACACGATGGAGGCGCAGTTTGAGAGGGTTATCAGTCTTTTCCAGTTGCCAGCAGGGGTCAGGTGAGGGGCTGGTTTGACGTGGGAGGCGTGGATCCAGGCCGTGATTCCGTCCACTTTCACAGCCGTTGGTGTCGCCAGGAGCACAGTGAAGGGTCTTTTCCAGTGAGGTTCGAGGTTTGTGGATCGATGTCGCCTCACGAGATTGAGTCCCCGGCTGGTACGAGTGTGGAGTCGAGTCCTTGGCAGGCTGATAAGCTTCTTTTTAATTTAGGCCACAAATCATTTTGGAGGAGGTGCAGCGCCTGCAACCTGCTATTTAAATCAGAGTTAGAGATTACATCTGGACTCTTCTGAGTCAGCAATGTACTGAGTGGGGTTGGAACTTCAAAGAGTATTTCAAAAGGGGGTCAGGTTGAATCTATAGGGGGTATTGTGGACCCTGAAGAGGGCCTAGGGAAGGAGCATCGTCCAGTCTTTACAGCCAGTCTCCACGGACAATTTGGTTATGGTCTCTTTTAATGTTTTATTTATTTTTTTACCTGTCCTGAGCTCTGGGGTCTATATGCACAATGTAATTTCTAATTAATCCCCAGTATTCTGGCCACCTCCTGACTTACCTGGGCAACAAAGGCTGGACCGTTGTCAGAGCCTATTACCTGTGGGATTCCATATCTGGGAATTATTTCTTCCAGGAGCTTTTTGTCACCATGGTTGCAGTTTTTTTTAGTGGGATAAGCTTTCACCCATCCTGAAAAAGTATCTATAAAGACTAAAAGATATTTATTTCCATATTGTGCTGGTTTCAGTTCAGTAAAGTCTGTTTCCCAAAACAAGCCAGGGCGATCTCCCTGAATCGGGTTCCTGTGCCTGTTGGGACAGTTTGTGCATTTACCTTTGGCAGGGTACACATTGTTTTACAAGTTCCTCAGCCATATCCTTAAGTCCAATTATGTAATAATCAGTCTTTTTGAAAGTTTTTATCATTTTCTTAGGTCCAAAATGAGTCAATCTGTGTATATGTGACAAGAAGTCCCGGTTTCAGTTTTCCATTTCTGTGTTTTGGTATTAAAATGTTTTTGCAGCCTTTTAGGTCCTGTTCTGTGTAGCTTGAGGGCAATGGCTCAGCAAGAATAGTTTTTTCTCAATCAAAGGGAACAGGTAAGCTTCCTGAGCTGTCTTTTTGGCTTCTTCATCTGCCATTCTGTTTTTCCGGCTATGAGGGAATCTCCTTTTTGGTGTCCTGGGCAATGGACTATAGCTAGTTTGGCTGGCCGATGCAAAGCATCGATTAAATCTATAATTTTTTTTTGTTTTTGATTTTTTTTTTTCTGCAGACGTTAATAATTTTCTCTGCCGGTAGATGGCACCATGTACATGCGCAGTGGCAAAAGCATACCGGCTGTCTGTATATATTGTAGCCCTTTTTCCTTCTGTCATGTTTAAAGCCTGGGTTAAGGCAATTAGTTCAGCCTTTTGGGCGGACGTTCCTTCTGGCAGTTTGTTAGCCCAGATCACCCTGCTCCCATCCACAATAGCTGCCCCCGCCATCCTCTTACCTTCAAGGAGGTAGCTGCTACCGTCTGTAAACCAGGTCATCTGCGCATCTGGTAGGGGCTGGTCCATGAGGTCGGGTCTGATTCCGGTGACCTCAGCCAGGACTTCCCCACAGTTGTGTAACACGGAGGGATCCGTATCCGGCCAGAGGGTAGCGGGATTCAGCTGGGCGGGGGAGCAAACTTAACCCGGTCTGAGTTAAGGAGGAGACTCTGATAGTGGGTGATCCTGGCATTTGAGAGCCAGCGGTCTGGAGGTTGGCAGATGACGCTCTCCAGTGCATGTGATGTTATGATAGTGACAGTCTGTCCCAAAGTCAATTTGTCTGCATTCTTTAGAAGCAGCGCTATAGCTGCAATAATCTTGAGGCAAGGGGGCCATCTAGCGGCCACAGGATCCAACTTCTTGGATAAATAGGCTACTGGCTTTTTCCAAGGTCCTAATTTCTGAGTGAGTTCCCCCTATTCGTCGTCTTCCTCCAAAGTTAAGATTTCTTTTGGTCTCCTTTTAGGGCAGTCCTTTATCCAGTGTCCCTTCTCCTTGCAATAGGCACATTGGTCCTTGTCTAATTGCCGTCTGTTGCCCTGGTTTTGTTCCTGCCTAGGATCTCTACGCTTTTTTTGTCTAGGTTCTTCCTGTCCTGAATTACAGCGGCCAGAATTTTAGTCATATTTTTCTCATGTCTCTTATCTCGTCTGTGGTCCCTTTCCTCCTGTTCCTTCACTCTTCTCTGTTCCCTTTCTTCCTCTGTTTCTTTTTATTATAAACCTTTTCAGCCTCCTTAACTAAATCTGACAGCGTATACCTACTTAAGCCGCCTAACCTCTGTAATTTCTTTCTGATATCTGGTGCTGACTGATCAACAAAACTCATCAGAACTGACACTCTCTGTTCCTCCGCGGTTGGATCAAATGGTGTATATTCATGTAGGCCTCCATGAGGCGCCTAGGAAAACAGAGGGCAGTTCATCAGGTCCCTGGATGATCTCTCTTACCTTGGCCAAATTAGTGGGACGCCTTGCAGCTCCCTCGGAGACCAGCCACTAGAGCCTGGCGATAAACACGGAGATGTTCCCTACCTTCAGGAGTGTTGAAATCCCAGTTGGGTCGAGTCAAAGGGAACCCATCATCTATCACATTCTGAGCTGTGTGGGACGTCCGTCATCCCCAGGAACATTTTTCCTGGCTTCCAACAAGATACGTTCCCTTTCCTCTGTTGTAAAGAGGGTTTGGAGTAGCTGCTGACAATCATCCCAAGTGGGCTGGTGAGAGAAAACTAGAGATTCCATGAGAGCGGTTAATTTAGAGGGGTCCTCTGAAAAAGGGGGGTGATTAGCCTTCCAATTATACAAATCTGCGGAAGAGAAAGGCCAGTATTGAAGCGGTGGTAAGGGTCGGTGGTTTGGATCATCTCCTGGTCCTGGGGGAGGGGGAGGACCTATAGCCCGGAGGGGCAGGGTGACTGTGGTCTCTGGAGTTTGAGCCCGCCTGCTTCTAGTCCTCGCCGCTGGCCCCCTGTGCTCCCTGGAGTAAGGGTTAGGTGGAGCTGTAGGGGCGAGGGATGGCGGGTAAGGCGGCGGGGTGTCTGACAGGAGCAAGTCCGTCTGGGTGTCCGGGTAGATCTTTTTTTTTTTTCTTTTGATCCTGCAACGAGAACTGTGGCGGATCCCAAGGAATCCTTGTTAGTAAGTTTTTTAGGGGGGGTCCATGGCTTTAGCCAGGGGGGAGGATCCTGACTAAGTCTTGCCACGTGTAGATGTAGGGCAGTTGATCTGGGTGGCCTCCGGGTTCCTGCAAAATAATTTTCTTAACAGCTTGATAACACTTATATCAAAAGTTTCTTCCTGAGGCCATCCTACATTAAATAAATTCCATTCTCCTGACATAAAGTCCGCCACTTTTTTTTTTTTTTTTTTAATTTCTACTGATAAATTATGAGCTCTTGTCTTAACGTCAGTCCAGTGTGCCAAAGTCAAGTCCAAAGGGGTAGAAACAGTCTGTCCCATATTGGGAGGTGAATAGAAAAATAGAAGAACAAAATAAACAGGAAAACACAGAGAACAAAAAGACTGAGTTGGCCTGCACTCCGCCTGAGCAAAAACAAAAGACAGATGGCAGAGGGCGAGACCCAGATGGTGCCTCTCACTACAGATAAGAACTCGGTCGGAGTTCTTCAGATAGGAGACAGAAAATGGATCTGTCTCCTCCGGGCAATCAAGAGCGCCCTCCAGATTGCTTGGGTGGCGGTCCTCAGGCCCGTCAGCCTCGACCTGCCATACCTCAGACAAGGCACCCAGATTGAGAATTCTCAAAACCAGACAGAATCAGAGACAATAGACGGACAATTACAGACATAACAGGAGGCGCTTTTACCTCTGAGGAGTCCGATATGAGGTCTGGGGTCTTGTCGAAATCCCGGACGAGCCCCCAAATGTAGGGACCCCCTATTGGGCCCCCGAGGGGATAGTCGACCAGACCCGAGAACACTCACACGGAGAACACTCAATGCAAGCAGCAGGAGGTTTAATGATGCCGGTGCACGGGGCTTCCACAGGAGGGGTGAAGCCTCGAGGGGCAATTAGGCAGAGCTTTTATAGGACAAAACCATATGTATGAGGGAATACCACAAATATGTTGTAGCTTAGGGGCTTTTCAGATAAGGTTGATGCCTCCAGGTGGTGAGGCGCTATCAGGGACCAGAGTTATCTGTTAACTTTAGTTCCTGGAACAGGGGCTCTGTTTCAGCCCCAAGGACACAGGGTGTTTTAGCAGGATGAAGCCCCAGCTGCAGAATCATAAGATAAGGACTTTTTCATTCTCTGTGGGTTACATTGTTTTTTTCTTTTCTGTGCATGGGTTAACTGCAAACTTTGTAACTTTCCAGCCCGTGCAGAAAGTCACGTCCTCACAGGTTGTTTGTACAAAGAAATGTCTGTCCTGCGTATGCAAGCAGTTGCATAGAATTGCTGAAGCATATTAGTTACATTTCCCTTTGAAGCAAGCAAGTATACAGAAGCTAATAGAGCAGTTTAGTTATATTTTCTTTATCCTTTCATTTCCCCTTTTCTTTGTCATAATTCCAATCAGACTGCCGTTGTTTATCTTCTCTCAGCCAATTGCTGATATCGTTTTTTTAATTTTTTTTTAACAAAGGTGATTCTTTATTTAAACCTGTCTTGTAAGAGCAATATTAATAAGAGTAGAAATTAGAGTAGTCATCCATGGAACTAGAGAACCAAGATTTGTACCAAGACTGCCAGCAATCTAATCCTTTTACTGTCTTCAACTAAACCTGTCTTGTCCAGCATTGCTTGAAATCCCCCCCTGTTGTAAAAACAGCAAGTCTTTTTATTTTTCTATTCCTGATTGTAACCTTTTTAAGTTTTTACTCCTGATTGTAACTCTTGTAAGTCTCGATCTATTTAGGGTAGCGAGTGCTGGTTAGAAGAGACCAGAAAGGTGAGTTGCCCCTAAACCTATTACCAAAAGGTCAAAGTGGTGATTGGTTCCTCTTAAGTCGAGGAGAAGTTGGACCAATACTCCATATTCTCTGAAAATCATCTGAATCTCTGATAGTTAGTCTGGGCAGCAGGCTTATTAGTTATCTCTTTTGTTAAAATAGTCTTTTTTTTGAGTCCCATTTTGGGAGGGCTTCCAATCAGTGTCACCAGTGGTCTCACATTTCCAGGAAGCACAGAAATAATCTGTGGAGTAGCCACAGCGTGAGCCCCAGGAGCGATCTCTATGGGTCCCGGGGCATACATAGATGGGAACCATGTTTAAGAGGCCCGGCTGTAGTTACTAGAACAGTGAGGGTAAGTAGTGCTTCTAGTGTTGACAGGGTGGGACTGGGGTAAGAAATGGTCAGAAGTGCCCCAGACCAAGTCTGCTCCCAGAGCTAACTTACAGAGGTCCACTTCCAGAGTAGGCCAAGGGGTAGATAGAGATAACTGAGAAGTGGAACTAGCAACATCACCCGCCTGATTGATGATCTGCCATGTATAATTATAGAGCTGGTAGGGGAGGCTGCTAAAAGTGAGTAGGGTAGCAACATATACATTAACATTAACCAAACCTTATAGTGAGCCATTATGATTTAAAAACAGTAACAGGGACACGATGGAGGCGCAGTTTGAGAGGGTTATCAGTCTTTTCCAGTTGCCAGCAGGGGTCAGGTGAGGGGCTGGTTTGACGTGGGAGGCGTGGATCCAGGCCGTGATTCCGTCCACTTTCACAGCCGTTGGTGTTGTCAGGAGCACAGTGAAGGGTCTTTTCCAGTGAGGTTCGAGGTTTGTGGATCGATGTCGCCTCACGTAGATTGAGTCCCCAGGCTGGTACGAGTGTGGAGTCGAGTCCTTGGCAGGCTGATGCTTTTTTTAATTTAGGCCACAAATCATTTTGGAGGAGGTGCAGCGCCTGCAACCTGCTATTTAAATCAGAGTTAGAGATTACATCTGGACTCTTCTGAGTCAGCAATGTACTGAGTGGGGTTGGAACTTCAAAGAGTATTTCAAAGGGGGTCAGGTTGAATCTATAGGGGGTATTGCGGACCCTGAAGAGGGCCCAGGGAAGGAGCATCGTCCAGTCTTTACAGCCAGTCTCCACGGACAATTTGGTTATGGTCTCTTTTAATGTTTTATTTATTTTTTTACCTGTCCTGAGCTCTGGGGTCTATATGCACAATGTAATTTTTAATTAATCCCCAGTATTCTGGCCACCTCCTGACTTACCTGGGCAACAAAGGCTGGACCGTTGTCAGAGCCTATTACCTGTGGGATTCCATATCTGGGAATTATTTCTTCCAGGAGCTTTTTTGTCACCATGGTTGCAGTTTCCTTTTTAGTGGGATAAGCTTTTACCCATCCTGAAAAAGTATCTATAAAGACTAAAAGATATTTATTTCCATATCGTGCTGGTTTCAGTTCAGTAAAGTCTGTTTCCCAAAACAAGCCAGGGCGATCTCCCCTGAATCGGGTTCCTGTGCCTGTTGGGACAGTTTGTGCATTTACCTTTTGGCAGGGTACACATTGTTTTACAAGTTCCTCAGCCATATCCTTAAGTCCAATTATGTAATAATCAGTCTTTTTGAAAGTTTTTATCATTTTCTTAGGTCCAAAATGAGTCAATCTGTGTATATGTGACAAGAAGTCCCGGTTTCAGTTTTTCATTTCTGTGTTTTGGCATTAAAATGTTTTTGCAGCCTTTTAGGTCCTGTTCTGTGTAGCTTGAGGGCAATGGCTCAGCAAGAATAGTTTTTTCTCAATCAAAGGGAACAGGTAAGCTTCCTGAGCTGTCTTTTGGCTTCTTCATCTGCCATTCTGTTTTTCCGGGCTATGAGGGAATCTCCTTTTTGGTGTCCTGGGCAATGGACTATAGCTAGTTTTCTTTGATGATGCAAAGCATCGATTAAATCTATAATTTCTTTTGTTTTTGTTTTTGATTTTTTTTTTTCTGCAGACGTTAATAATTTTTCTGCCGGTAGATGGCACCATGTACATGCGCAGTGGCAAAAGCATACCGGCTGTCTGTATATATTGTAGCCCTTTTTCCTTCTGTCATGTTTAAAGCCTGGGTTAAGGCAATTAGTTCAGCCTTTTGGGCGGACGTTCCTTCTGGCAGTTTGTTAGCCCAGATCACCCTGCTCCCATCCACAATAGCTGCCCCCGCCATCCTCTTACCTTCAAGGAGGTAGCTGCTACCGTCTGTAAACCAGGTCATCTGCGCATCTGGTAGGGGCTGGTCCATGAGGTCGGGTCTGATTCCGGTGACCTCAGCCAGGACTTCCCCACAGTTGTGTAACACGGAGGGATCCGTATCCGGCCAGAGGGTAGCGGGATTCAGCTGGGCGGGGGAGCAAACTTAACCCGGTCTGAGTTAAGGAGGAGACTCTGATAGTGGGTGATCCTGGCATTTGAGAGCCAGCGGTCTGGAGGTTGGCAGATGACGCTCTCCAGTGTATGTGATGTTATGATAGTGACAGTCTGTCCCAAAGTCAATTTGTCTGCATTCTTTAGAAGCAGCGCTATAGCTGCAATAATCTTGAGGCAAGGGGGCCATCTAGCGGCCACAGGATCCAACTTCTTGGATAAATAGGCTACTGGCTTTCTCCAAGGTCCTAATTTCTGAGTGAGTTCCCCTATTTTGTCGTCTTCCTCCAAAGTTAAGATTTCTTTTGGTCTCCTTTTAGGGCAGTCCTTTATCCAGTGTCCCTTCTCCTTGCAATAGGCACATTGGTCCTTGTCTAATTGCCGTCTGTTGCCCTGGTTTTGTTCCTGCCTAGGATCTCTACACTTTTCTTTGTCTAGGTTCTTCCTGTCCTGAATTACAGCGGCCAGAATTTTAGTCATATTTTTCTCATGTCTCTTATCTCGTCTGTGGTCCCTTTCCTCCTGTTCCTTCACTCTTCTCTGTTCCCTTTCTTCCTCTGTTTCTCTTTTATTATAAACCTTTTCAGCCTCCTTAACTAAATCTGACAGCGTATACCTACTTAAGCCGTCTAACCTCTGTAATTTCTTTCTGATATCTGGTGCTGACTGATCAACAAAACTCATCAGAACTGACACTCTCTGTTCCTCCGCAGTTGGATCAAATGGTGTATATCTGCGGTAGGCCTCCATGAGGCGCTCTAGGAAAACAGAGGGCAGTTCATCAGGTCCCTGGATGATCTCTCTTACCTTGGCCAAATTAGTGGGACGCCTTGCAGCTCCCCGGAGACCAGCCACTAGAGCCTGGCGATAAACACGGAGATGTTCCCTACCTTCAGGAGTGTTGAAATCCCAGTTGGGTCGAGTCAAAGGGAACCCATCATCTATCACGTTCTGGAGCTGTGTGGGACGTCCGTCATCCCCAGGAACATTTTTCCTGGCTTCCAACAAGATACGTTCCCTTTCCTCTGTTGTAAAGAGGGTTTGGAGTAGCTGCTGACAATCATCCCAAGTGGGCTGGTGAGAGAAAACTAGAGATTCCATGAGAGCGGTTAATTTAGAGGGGTCCTCTGAAAAAAGGGGGGTGATTAGCCTTCCAATTATACAAATCTGCGGAAGAGAAAGGCCAGTATTGAAGCGGTGGTAAGGGTCGGTGGTTTGGATCATCTCCTGGTCCTGGGGGAGGGGGAGGACCTATAGCCCGGAGGGGCAGGGTGACTGTGGTCTCTGGAGTTTGAGCCCGCCTGCTTCTAGTCCCCGCCGCTGGCCCCCCCTGTGCTCCCTGGAGTAAGGGGTTAGGTGGAGCTGTAGGGGCGAGGGATGGCGGGTAAGGCGGTGGGGTGTCTGACAGGAGCAAGTCCGTCTGGGTGTCCGGGTAGATCTTCTTTTTTTCTTTTGATCCTGCAACGAGAACTGTGGCGGATCCCAAGGAATCCTTGTTAGTAAGTTTTTTAGGGGGGGTCCATGGCTTTAGCCAGGGGGGAGGATCCTGGACTAAGTCTTGCCACGTGTAGATGTAGGGCAGTTGATCTGGGTGGCCTCCGGGTTCCTGCAAAATAATTTTCTTAACAGCTTGGATAACACCTATATCAAAAGTTTCTTCCTGAGGCCATCCTACATTAAATAAATTCCATTCTCCCTGACATAAAGTCCGCCACTTTTTTTTCTTAATTTCTACTGATAAATTATGAGCTCTTGTCTTAACGTCAGTCCAGTGTGCCAAAGTCAAGTCCAAAGGGGTAGAAACAGTCTGTCCCATATTGGGAGGTGAATAGGAAAAATAGAAGAACAAAATAAACAGGAAAACACAGAGAACAAAAAGACTGAGTTGGCCTGCACTCCGCCTGAGCAAAAACAAAAGACAGATGGCAGAGGGCGAGACCCAGATGGTGCCCTCACTACAGATAAGAACTCGGTCGGAGTTCTTCAGATAGAGACAGAAAATGGATCTGTCTCCTCCGGGCAATCAAGAGCGTCCTCCAGATTGCTTGGGTGGCGGTCCTCAGGCCCGTCAGCCTCGACCTGCCATACCCTCAGACAAGGCACCCAGATTGAGAATTCTCAAAACCAGACAGAATCAGAGACAATAGACGGACAATTACAGACATAACAGGAGGCGCCTTTTACCTCTGAGGAGTCCGATATGAGGTCTGGGGTCTTGTCGAAATCCCGGACGAGCCCCCAAATGTAGGGACCCCCTATTGGGCCCCGAGGGGATAGTCGACCAGACCGAGAACACTCACACGGAGAACACTCAATGCAAGCAGCAGGAGGTTTAATGATGCCGGTGCACCGGGGCTTCCACAGGAGGGGTGAAGCCTCGAGGGGCAATTAGGCAGAGCTTTTATAGGACAAAACCATATGTATGAGGGAATACCACAAATATGTTGTAGCTTAGGGGCTTTTCAGATAAGGTTGATGCCTCCAGGTGGTGAGGCGCTATCAGGGACCAGAGTTATCTGTTAACTTTAGTTCCTGGAACAGGGCTCTGTTTCAGCCCCAAGGACACAGGGTGTTTTAGCAGGATGAAGCCCCAGCTGCAGAATCATAAGATAAGGACTTTTTCATTCTCTGTGGGTTACATTGTTTTTTTCTTTTCTGTGCATGGGTTAACTGCAAACTTTGTAACTTTCCAGCCCGTGCAGAAAGTCACGTCTTCACAGGTTGTTTGTACAAAGAAATGTCTGTCCTGCGTATGCAAGCGGTCGCATAGAATTGCTGAAGCATATTAGTTACATTTCCCTTTGAAGCAAGCAAGTATACAGAAGCTAATAGAGCAGTTTAGTTATATTTTCTTTATCCTTTCAGTAGTCTCAGGGTGGCCTCGAACTCTCTGCGATCCTCCTACCTCTGCCTCCCAAGTGCTGGGATTAAAGGCGTGCGCCACCACACTCGGCTTGAACATATTTATTTTTAAATGCTTTTATTTTTCTTTATGTAGAATATAGTGATTAAAAATAAAACTAGGTCTCACCACAGGCTTCAGTCACAGTCACAGGACATTGAGAAAACAAGCTGGAGCTGACATGGAAGCCAGCTCCCTGCCAGCTAGCTGTCATAACGCTGGGAAGTACCAGGCAAGCTACAGGGGAATAAAAGTCCCTAAACAGCGTGAATAAGCAATGGATCATGCGCGCTTCAGAAATCAACCGGCACATAAGTAATGGGGGCATTCAAAGACTCTCTGATTAGATCTGAGGACCACTCAGAGGGAAGGGATTCATGCCTGGCACTAGAGGGAAGCTAAATGGAGTGGTTAGGCCCATCAAAAAGTCTTCTAGTTGTATCTATAAGTTTATTCTATTCCCTTTGATCAATACCACTCTCTCTTGGTTCGAGAACCTACATTTTTTTCTTTTCTTTTTGCTTTCTTTTCTCTTTTCTTTTCTTTTCTTTTCTTTTCTTTTCTTTTCTTTTCTCTTTCTCTCTTTCTCTCTCTCTCCCTTCCTTCCTTCCTTCCTTCCTTCCTTCCTTCCTTCCTTCCTTCCCTCCCTCCCTCCCTCCCTCCCTCCCCTCCCTCCCTCCCTCCCTCCCTCCCTCCCTCCCTCCCTCCCTTCTTTCTTTCTTTCTTTCTTTCTTTCTTTCTTTCTTCAAATGACAGTTCATTCTAGGGAGATTTAAGACCCATCAGAACGAGAAAAGAAAGATGAGTGCCTATGCCTTGCTGAGTCATTTTATCACACCCACCAGGGCCCAGGGAACATTACACAGGAAGAGGCGGATTCAAAATGAGTGCAGGGGCTGGAGAGATGGCTTAGTGGTTAAGGCGCTTGCCTGCAAAGCCTAAGGACCAGGTTCGATTCCCCAGAACCCAAATAAGCCACATGCACCAGGGAGCGCATGCATCTGGAGTTCATTTGTCGTGGCAGGAGGCCCTGGCGCACCCATTCTCTGTCTCTTTCTCTCTCTCATAAATAAATAAATAAGTAGGTCTATCACTGGGGTGCAGTCCTGTGTTCCACACATCGCAGGATGCTTAAGAAGCGATACAAATAAGCTGGTTGTGGTGGTGCATGCCTTTAATCCCAGCACTCAGTAGGCAGAGGTAGGAGGATCACCATGAGTTCAAGGCCACCCTGAGACTACATAGTGAATTCCAGGTGAAACCCTACCTCGGAAAATAAAACAAACAACACAAAAAAAACCCAAAACAACAACAACAAAACAGCAGCAGCAATACAAAGCAACAAGCATTCAAGTAGCTGTGTAGCTAACCCAGCATGCTTCCAAGGGGAAAAAAAAAAACAACTGGCATTTGTGATAATTTCACAGAATTCCCCAAATAAGAGTAACCAATTTTTTGTTTTGTTTTGTTTTATTTGTCGAGGTAGGGTGTCGCTCTAGCCCAGGCTGACCTGGAATTCACTATGTCGTCTAAGCTGGCCTCGAACTCACGAAGTTCCTCCCACCTCGGCTCCCTGGCAAGACTAACCCAATTGACTGTAATCTATTAAAACCACATCCCAGATCTGTACTTTTAAGGGTGAACGCCACGTGGAAGGTAACGCCGACTCCTGAGCCATTCCAAGAGCAGCAAATACAGTATCGGGGAAGCACAGTTCCCTTAAAGTTTGAAGACTTGTTTGTGGGGCTCAGGACCGAGCTGAGCGGGCCAAAAGCTCCTCTTGGCCTGACCGGCTCTGTTGCAAACGCTGTCGTAAAAGTCTGGTGGTAATGTTCTTAATAACACCGCCACCTACTGGACGTTTTGTAGAAATGTTTATGCACAATGTTAAATTACGGCTCCCCACAGACACCCCCACCCACCCTTCCTTCCCTTCCCTTCCCTTCCCTTCCCTTCCCTTCCTTCCTCCCTTCCCTTCCCTTCCCCCTTCCCTTCCTCCCCCCTCCTCCTCCTCCTCCCCTCCCCTCCTCCCTCCCTCTTTCCTTTTCCTTTTTCTTTCTTTTCCTCTTCCTCCCTTCCTCCCTTCCTCCCTTCTTCCCCTTCCTTCCTTCCTTCCTTCCTTCCTTCCTTCCTTCCTTCCTTCCTTCCTTCCTTCCTCCCTCCCTCCTCCCTCCCTCCCCCTCCCTCCTCCCCCTCCCTCCCTTCTTTCTTCCTCCCTCCCTTCACTTTTTTTTTTTTTTTGGGTTTTTTCAAGGTAGGGTCTTACTCTAGCCCAGGCTGTCCTGGAATTCACTCTGTAGTCTCAGGGTGGCCTCGAACTCATGGCAATCCTCCTACCTCTGCCTCCCAAGTGCTGGGATTAAAGGCGTGCGCCACCACGCCCGGCTCCTCCCTTCACTTTTAAGGTAACTCAGTTCCCTCTTGAGTTGACTCTTACTGGGATATAATTAACCAAATTATATTTTTTTTCCCTTATGGTAAATTTAGTATTTCATTTTTAAAAGATTATTTATTTGCAAGGAGAGAGTGAATTGAGTCGGCCGGGGCCTCTAGTCACAGAATGAGCTCATGGGCCACTTTGTGCATAGGGCTTTACATGGACACTAGGGCAACAAACCCAGGTCGTTAGGCTTCGCAGGCAAATGTCTTAACTACTGAGCAATTTCTCCAGCCTCTATTTTGTTATTTAATAGAGGTACAAGAACATTCTAGAAAACAAATATTACTTAGAGTAAAATCGAGGTCAGAACTGAAGTAGCTATGCGTCCTCCTTGCCCTTGGAAATACACATGCTGGGCTGGGGGGATGGCTCAGTGGTTAAAGGCCCTTGCTTGCAAAGCCTCCTGGTCTGGGTTTGATTCCCCAGTACTCATGTAAAGCCAGATGCACAAAGTGACACATACCTCTGGAGTTCCTCTGTTGTTGCAAGAGACCCTGCCTGGCATGCCCATTTTTATTTTGTCTTGAAAGAGAGAAAGAAAGAAAGAGTGAAAGAAAAAAAAGAAAGAAACAAGAAAGAGAAAGAGAGAAAGAAAAGGGAATGTAATGACAAGAACAAGCAATGGGCCATGAGTTAGTGGACAAGACTCAAGTTTCCTGTGACAGCCACTAGCTGAGCCACTCCACTGGCTAGTCCACTTGCTTAGAGTTAAAAAAAAGATTTCAGGGGCTGGAGGGATGGCTTAACGGTTAAGGCATTTGCCTGCAAAGCCAAAGGACTGAGGTTCGATTCCCCAGGACCCACATAAGCCAGATGCACAAGGGATGCATGCGTCTGGAGTTCGTTTGCAGTGGCTAGAAGCCCTGGCACACCCATTCTCTCTCTCTATCTCTCTCTTTCTCTGTCAAATAAATAAATAAATAAAAATAAAATATTAAAAAAAGATTTCAGGAAATCATCTCTCGGTCGTAGGTTCAGACTACCTCTATCTCTCTGATGGACACAGACAACGATAAAACTTTAAACTTTATATTCTTTGTGGTGCTAAACCTTGAACCCAGGGCCTTGAAGATGGCGGGCAAGCACTTTCTTAGTGAGCTGGAACCACAGCCCAAAGTTTAAGATTTTTCTTTTGTTTTTCAAGGTAGGGTCTCGCTTTAGCCCAGGCTGACCTGGAATTCACTATGTAGTCTCAGGGTGGCCTTGAACTCATGGTGATCCTCCTCCCTCTGCCTCCCAAGTGCTGGGATTATAGGCATGTGCCACCACGCCCAGCAGATTTTTAAAAAGAAAAATAAATTTATTTATTTATTTGCAAGGAGAGAGAGAGAGGGAGAAAGAGAAAGGGGGAGAGTGAGAGAGGCAGACAATGGGCATACCAGGGCCTCTAGCCACCGCAAATGAACTCCAGATACATGCACCACTTTGTGCATCTGGCTTTACACGGGTACTGGGGAATCGAACCCAGGGTCTTAGGTTTTTGCAGGTAAACACTTTAACCTTTCAGCCATCTCTCCAGCTCCCAAGATTCTTTTTTTAAAATTTCTTTTATTTTTTATTTATTTTTGGAGAGAGACATATAGAGAGACAGACAGAAAGGGAGAGGGAGACAGAGAATGGGCACGCCAGCAGTCTCTCAGCTGCTGTGACCGAAATCCAGATGTGTGCGCCCCCTTGTGGGCAAGTGCGGCATTGCGCCCTTGTGTCACTTTACATCTGGCTAAACGTGGGACCTGGAGATTGGAACTGGGTTCTTAGGCTTAGCAGGTAGGTGCCTTAACCACTAAGCCATCTCTCCAGCCCCCAAGATTCTTTTTTAAAAATATTTTTATTTATTTATGAGAAAGAGAGAGAGAGAGAGGGCATGGGCATACCAGGGCCTCCTGGCACTGCAAACTCCAGATGCATTTGCCACTTTGTGCATGTACCTTTTTGTGGGTACTGGGGAATTGAACCCAGGCCATTTGGCTTTACAAGAAAGTACCTTTAACCATGGAGCATTCTCTCCAGTCCCTAAGATCTTTTTTTTACAATTAATATTTCAGCCTACCATACAACATAATGGGTTCCATCATGACATCATGTGTGTGTGTGTGTGTGTGTGTGTGTGTGTGAGAGAGAGAGAGAGAGAGAGAGAGAGAGAGAGAGACAGAGACAGAGACACAGAGACACACACAGAGAGAGATTATACTCTCTCCTTCCCCATTCCCTTCCACGGCCCTCTCTCCCAGCTGGTTCCCTTATGTCCCCCAGTCAGTCTCCCCACTTCTGCCGTCCTTTAAGGTAATCCATTACCCTATTTTCCACTTCCCTGAGGGTCTTTTCCTCCCCTCTCACGATCCCCTGTCTATAATATTCTTTTTTAAAAAAACACTTTATTTTTATTTATTTATGTATTTGACAGAGAAAGAGAGAGGGGGAGAATGGGCATGCCAGGGCCTCCAGCCACTGCAAACAAACTCCAGATGCATGCACCCCCTTGTGCATCTGGCTAACATGGGTCCTGGAGATTCGAACCTGGGGTCCTTTGGCTTTGCAGGCAAATGCCTTAACCGCTAAGCCATCCCTCCAGCTCTATAACATTCTTAAGTACCATTACTATTCCATTTTAAATGCCAAATAAAGTTCCAGCTACAATGAAACGATCCTTTTCATACATAGAAGTCTGAAGTAAAAGGTGTTCAGGGACCAGCTCTAAGATCCTCGGACCCAACTCTGACTGGGCAATGACTTGCTGGGCCACCTCATTCCTGGGGATGCTGTCTGCTCACTCTGCCAGGCACATTCCTCTTCCCCGTCCATCACATGGGGAGTTATTTTTAGGGAACTATTTGGGAACTATTGTTTCTTGCCAAGGTGTGTGGAACTGGTGACACTTTATATAACTGCAGGAACCGACTTTTGTGTCCCGATGCATCCTTTGTCTGAGTCTCTTTATTCTAGGACCGGCCCTATGCACAAGTCACTCATTTTGTGCCCCCAGTATAAAGGATGCCTAGGGACACACCCTCAAGCTTCTCAGATATCCCACCCTGTAGTCTGTGCTGCTGGGCTGGGACTCAGGTTTCAGTCTACCTCAGACCATTTGTCTTGCAATAAAAGCGGGAAGGGAGTCAATGGTGGAAAAAGGGCATGTTCACGTTTCTTTTCTTTACAGCCCAGTTTTGCTCCCACACAGCAGATCATCTTATAGCAAACTACAATCCCGTTTTACTTACTTTTGCTCTTTAAAATTTTTATTTCAGAGACATTATTTTGTTTGTGAATATTTTAGTATCAGTGAAAGATAGTTCTTCTTACCAAAGCCATGATTTTATTATTATACCCAATACTGTTATATTGTTATGCTTATTAGTGCAATATTTAATATATTAATGTTATATTTAATCATTAAAATTTTTTAAAATTTATTTGAGAGCATTAAAAAAAAAGGCAGAGAGGGCTGGAGAGATGGCTTAGCGGTTAAGGTGCCTGCCTCCTAAGGCTAAGAACGCTGGTTCCAATCTCCAGGTCCCATGTTTAGCCAGAAGCAAAGTGACGCAAGGGCGCAATGCCGCACTTGCCCACAAGAGGGCGCACATGTCTGGATTTCCTTCGCAGCAGCTGAGAGGCTGCTGGCGTGCCCATCTCTATCTGTCTTCCTCTCCCTCTTTCTCTGTCTCTCTCTGTGTCTCCCCGCCCCTCCAAAAAAAAGGCAGAGAGAGAGAATGGGTGTGCTACGGCCTCCAGCCACTGCAAACAAATTCCAGACGCAGGCACCACCTTGTGCATCTGGTTTATGTGGGTCCTGGGGGGGAATTGAACCTGGTTCCTTTGGCTTTCCAGGCAGGCAAGTGCCTTAATCACTGAGCCATCTCTCCAGCCCTAATATTTAATAATATTAACACAGTAGCACTACTAAAAATTAATTTCTTAATATCATGAAATATTAACAGGGGTCAAATTTTCCTCGACATTTATTTTTTGTTTGTTTCTATTCGGAAACACATTTGAGCTAAACTTAATCATTGCAGGACACCACAGCACTCAGTAGAGAGTCTTGTAGCGCTTTCAGAAATGACATCACTACAGCACTCAGTAGAGAGTCTTGTAGTGCTTTCAGAAATGACATCACAACCCATGCATGGTGGTGATGGGGGTTGTATGTATACACACAGCACTTGGCAGGCGAAAACAAGAGAGGATTATTAGTTTGAGGCAAACCTGCATTACTTAGTCTGAGGCTAGCTAGACTGCATAAACTCTGTCTGAAAAAAAATATGATACCATCTTTGGAGAAACACAGGAGTATGCATTCATGAATACACACACACACACACACACACACACACACACACACACACACAATGTATGACTTGTAAAATCATTACTCCTTTAGGTAGCAATTTGAAGAATTTGTTATCCCTATAATAAATATTCTTTTCCTTCAAAATAATTTTAAATTATTTCCCAGAAATAAAAGAATTTCCTCTTAGTTGTTACTATTTTCTCAATGATTGTCTTAAACTAGACAGCAGAAAGTATGTGCCAGGCGTGGTGGCGCACACCTTCAGTCCCAGTACTTGGGAGGAAAAGGTAGGAGAATTTCTGTGAGTTCGAGGTCAGCCTGGAACTACAGAGTGAGTTCCAGGGCAGACTGGGCTAGAGCAAGACCCTACCTCAAAAAAAAGAAAAGAGGGCTGGAGAAGTGGCTTAGTGGTTAAGGTGTCTGCCTGCAAAGCCAAAGGATCCCGGTTAGATTCTCCAGGCCCCACGTAAGCCACGTGCACAAGGGCCACGTGCATCTTGAGTTCATTTGCAGTGGCTAGAGGCCCTGGCGGACCCATTCTCTCTCTGTCTGCCTCTCTTCTATCTCGTTCTCTGCTTGCAAATAAATAGATAAAAGTTAAAAGAAAGAAAAGAAAAGAAAATATAGTTAATTTAAACGTGATTTCTGAGACTGACGTGGCTTTATGTTGCTGTCCTTTTTGTTTGTATGTTAGGGAGAGAAGAACTGAGTGTGGGAGGAGGTGAGTTACTCATGGTAGTTTCCTAAGGCAGGGTTGTGAGGGTCTTAGAAGGTCTCTGAGGGCATACTGACAAAACTACCACCTCCACAGCCAGAACTTTACATGTGGTAATTCCAGACTAGAAAACCTAGGCGTATATAGTGCCCTTAGCTTTTTCCACTCCTATGTACTCCAGTGAGAGCTTTGTGCTTGAATCGCTAGCCCATGGAAAGAGACCCTGAATCATCCCAAATGATGTTCTGAGGAGGGATCAGAGCCCCCTCGGGATGAAGTGATGGCTGCATCACTGAACAGAGCCAGGGAGCAAGGCGCACTGGAGACCTGGTGCGTGGAAGCAGAGGCAGGGGTAAAAGCTGAGTGATTACGTGTGCTGCTGCGCATGATGCTAGTTTGGTTTTTGTCACGGGTTATGCCACCTGATTCTTCAGTGAGCTGGCATGCATCACAGCATTGCAGAGCACAGGAAAAATATACAAGGTAGAATATGGTCTGATTTCAAAATCAACAACTGTGTTTAATTTTTTAAATTAAAAGTTGTTGCAGTGGCTAGAGGCATTGAGAGCACAGGAAAAAATCTTTCTTTCTATTTCTAATAAATAAATAAAATTTTTTAAAGGTAGAATATGGTCTGATTTCAAAATCAACAACTGTGTTTAATTTTTAATTAAAAGTTGTTGCAGTGGCTAGAGGCCCTAGCATACCCATTCTCTGTCTTTCCTTCTATCTCTCTAATAAATAAATAAAATATTTTTAAAAGTAGAGAAATAGGGCTGTATGGATGGCTTAGCAGTTAAGGCGCCTGCCTCCAAAGCCAAAGAACCCAGGTTCAAATCCCCAGGACCCACATAAGTCAGATGCACAAGATGGCGCATGCTTCTGGAATTTGTTTGCAGTGGCTGGAGGCCTTGGCATGCCCATTCTCTCTCTCTCTCTCTCTTTCTCTCAAAATAAATAAATAAATAAATAAATAAATAAATAAATAAATAAATAAATAAAATGTAAAAATGAAAAAAAAAGTTGGTGTTCTGGGGCTGGAGACATGGCTTAACAGTTAGGTGCTTGCCTGCAAAGCCTAAGGACCCAGGTTTGACTCCCCAGAACCCATGTAAGCCAGATGCACAGGGTAATGCCTGCACACAAGAATCTTTTTTCTATTAAAATAAATTGAATTATTTTTAAAAAATTACACAATCTTCTCCCACCACTGTCCTTTGTCCCCCTCCATTGAACCCCCCTCTTCTTTCTTATTCCCTCTTCCACATTGTCACCTTATTGTTGGGTCTTTTTTTTTTTTTTTTTTTTTTTTTTTTTTTTTGCTGTCCTCCATCATGAGAACCTGTTGAAAGGCCCAATAGGTAATAGAGTCTTGGAGTTGCTTGATTGGATTATTATTTTTGTTTTTTTATTAGGAAGAGAGAGGGAAAGAGAGAGAGAGAATTGGCACACCAGGGCCTCAGCCACTGCAATCAAACTCCAGACACTTGCACCACCTAGTGGACATGTGCAACCTTGCGCTTGCTTCACCTTTGCGTGTCTGGCTTATGTGGGATTGGAGAGTGGAACATGGGTCCTTAGGTTATACAGGCAAGCACCTTAACCACTAAGCCATCTCTCCAGCCTTTGATTGAATTATTTGGACACCATCCCGGGGAAGCACACCTTAGGAACCTGCTAGAGGCAAACGTGAGACGAGAGATATCACTTTGAATGCCATGCCACTACACAACGTGCCTTTCAACCATTAATTCTGGGATGGACTTCAAGATCCGAGTTGCCTGGAGAGTTGAAATGCATGTAATGACCATTTAACCTTTTTTTTTTTTTTTTTTTTTTTTTTTTTTTGTGATTGTTACTCCTGATGAGTGGAAATATGTCTTCAGTCCTGAATACATTGGGGGAATAAAAAAGAGAGGGAGAGAGAACTAGAATGTCTTAGACATTGGAAACAAAGTATTTGCTCATCAATCTCATGTTTATTTGTTTACTTCCAATAGCAAACTGCAGCTCAGGCTGACCTTGATCTCACAACCTTCTTGTCTTTGCATCCTGGGTCCTAGGATTACATATCTGGGGGTAAGTCTATGTTCACCGAGCAATTCTATCTTGAGTTTTCAGAATATTTTGTCTATATTTTTGCATCATTGTCACCAGATGGCAGCAATGACCTATTTATTTGTTTCTACCCACTTTTTTTTTTTTTTTTTCCCTATTCTTTGCAATGCTGGAAATGAACCAATGGCTGTCAGAAGTGACAGCTAAAATTTCTGTTTCCTTTTACAAATCAGCATTGTTGGGTCATATGCAAAAAAATAGTGTGGCAAAACCACACTGAGGTATGCACAGAAAGGAGAGTAATTACGTGTGGGAGTTAGAATGCCTTTAAGTAATACATGTCGCAGGGTGGTGGTGAGAGAGAGGAGGGAGAGAGAGAAAGAGAGAGAAAATGTTTGGATTTTGAGGCACGTGGTATTATTGGGAATGCATGTATGCATGTTCAACTCCAACACCCCTTTCCCTGTGTGAGAAACATTGTCACATCTTAGACAGCAGTCCGTCGTGGTGGTGACAGAGTGAAGTTGTCGGAGGTGATATAGACACATATACATACATACACAGACTCGCCTGACATCACACTCTTCCATTTACTCTGCATCTTTCACAGTTTACCTTAACGCAGCATAGATTTTGCAGATATTTCTCCCCACCCCCAACAAAATCTTTTTTTTTTGTTTGACTTTCCTGGATTCCCAAGTACACAACCCACCGTGAATGCGGGCGGTACTATTCCATGGGCTGAGGGGGTCCCCAGCTGAATCAAAAAGGAACAAAACAAACACCAGCATTCGTCTCTGTGGTGGGTAATCGCTGTCAACTTCTAAGGGTTTAGAATCACCATGGAAACACATCCCCGGGAAGGTCTGTGAGGGAATGTCTAGATTCCATCAACTGAGGTAGGAGGATGCATCCTAACGGTGGATAGCGCGATTCTATTGCCTTGGGTTCTAGGCTGAATAAAGAGAAAGTGAGCTAGCATCAGAATGCTTCTTCACTGTGGAGGAAATGTAACCAGGTGCAGCGTCATAACAGGAAGAAAAAGGATAATTCATAGTATTTATTTTATTTTATTTTATTTTATTTTTATTTTATTTTATTTTATTTTATTTTATTTTATTTTATTTTATTTTATTTTATTTTATTTTATTTTATTTTATTGGTTTTTCGAGGTAGAGTCTCACTCTGACCCAGGCTGACCTGGAATTCACTATGCAGTCTCAGGGTGGCCTCGAACTCACGGCGATCCTCCTACCTCTGCCTCCCGAGTGCTGGGATTAAAGGCATGCACCACCACACCCAGCTTTAATTCATAGTATCTAAAAAGATATTTTCTTTATTTATTTGAGAGAGAGAGGGAATATGGGCATTCCAGAGCCTCCTGCCACTGCAAACAAACTTCAGATGTATGTGCCTTCTTGTGTATGTGGCTTGATGTGAGTCCTGGGGAACCCAACCTGGGTCCTTAAGCTTCACCATTTCTCCAGCCCAATTCATAGTAGTAGGAATTATTTATCCCAAGTCTCATGGTTAGATCTGGGAAAAATGAAAGTTGAAGTAGGTCAAATTATTCATGCTAAGTCATCCAGATAGCTGGGAATGAAGTGTCCATGTGGGCCAAAGGCTCTTAGTCTTTAATAATATAATTTAAGAGGAATTGGATAATTTATTGTAATCATTCTTCAAAACCAGGAGAAAGCACAAATTAGAGGTATCTTACAAGCAATTCCTGTTCCACTAAACAGACCTTTCCACTTTTGTGATAGTTTGGATGCATGTCCCCCATAGACTCAGGTGTTTTATTAAAGCTTGTCTCTAGCGTTCTGGCCAGAGGAGGTGTCCCTGGGGTGGATCCTTTGTGATAGTCTGGATGCATGTCCCCATAGACTCAGGTGTTTTATTAAAGCTTGTCTCTAGCGTTCTGGCCAGAGGAGGTGTCCCTGGGGGTGGATCCTGGGGTCTAGCTCTAAGGTGTGCTGGAGGCAGATCTGAATCCCGGCTGAGAGGTTAGCAGAGAGGGCAGAACTCTGCCGGGTCCCTGCTGTAGCTGGCACTTTTGTGCCCTTTGCATTTGGTTTTTATGGGTTATTTTGTTGTTCTCTCTGCTTGGATATACAGAGCCAGCTTCTTCAGCCATGGAGGAACTTCCCCCTGGATCTGTGAGCTTGAAATAAACCTCTTCTGCCCATGAACTGCAATGTGGGTGTCCATCCCAGCAACACGGAGCTCACTACAACAAGCTTGTTCCCCACTTGTTTTTTAAAACAAACTTCAGATGCATGTGCCACCTTGTGTGTCTGGCTTTTCTTTTAATTAATCAGAGACAGAGAAAGGGAGAGAGAGTGTGTGTGCGTGTATGGGTGCACCAGGGCCATAGCAAACGAACTCCAGATGCATGTGCTACCTTGTGCATCTGGCTTACGTGGGTCTTGGGGAATCAAGCCTCGAACCGGGATCCTTAGGCTTCACAGGCAAGTGCTTAACCTCTAAGCCATCTCTCCAGCCCTTGTTCCCCATTTTTTGTCGTCCGTGTTGCTCACGACATCACGTTCTTTCTTCGCTGTGTGTGTTTAGGAACATCCAGTTTCTTTTTGCCGGGGGTGATTTTCATTTTCCGTTGATTGTTGCCAGTGTTTTGTGTTTGCCCACTGGCTCAGGGGAGCAGACATCATAGCCTAGCTAGGGAACTTTGTGTGCACTGGATAGTTTGAGGCTCCATCCAGAGAAATTCCCCACTTGGTCTTGCTTCGTTTCTGAGAAAGAAATGTTAACCAGAGACACTATAAACAGACAGGTCTCTTTCTTTTCTTCTTGTTCCTGTTTTTTGGGTTGGTGTTCTCCTCCTCCTCCTCCTTCTTGCTTAATCATTCTTGGTCTAGCCCAGTGCCAGCTCCTTCCTGCTGGACAAGGTCAAGTGAACTGCCCACAAGCTCATTGCTGCAGAAGGTGGTCTAGCAGTCAACTCCAGCTCTGCCTCTCTTGTTAGCTGTCACCTCCTCTGTGCCTTGAGTAGTGGCATCTGTGCATGTATATGACACAGGCCTGTGATCCCGGCAGACGGGAGGCCAAAGCGAGAGGGTTGCCATGAATGCCGGGCCGGTCTGGATGGCTTTATAAGACCTTGTCTTGAAAAATCAAGAAGATGGCTTGGGTTGGCAGTGCTCACCTTGCAAGCATGGGGACTCAAGTTCTATACCAAAAACTCGTGTTTAAAAAAGCTGTGAGTCGGGCATGGTGGCGCATGCCTTTAATCCCAGTACTCAGGAGGCAGAGGTAGGAGAATTGCCATGAGTTCAAGGCCACCCTGAGACTCCACAGTGAATTCCAGGTCAGCCTGAGCTAGAGTGAGACCCTACCTCAAAAATGTTTTTAAAAAAATCTGGGCCTGCCAGCACACACTTGTTATCAATCCAAGCACTGCATAGGTGAAGCCTGGAGGTACCTGGGGCTCATTGGTTATAACGGGTGAACCCTGGGCCAATGCAAGACCTTGTCTCAGAGTAAAGGTGGATGACATCCGAGAACAACACCTCTTCAAGTTGTCCTCTGGCCTCTCCTCCATTGAGACCCCTCTTCTTTCTTATTCCCTCTTCCACATTGTCACCTTATTGTTGGGTCTTTTTTTTTTTTTTTTTTTTTTTTTTTGCTGTCCTCCATCATGAGAACCTGTTTGAAAGGCCCAATAGGTAATAGAGTCTTGGAGTTGCTTGATTGGATTATTATTTTGTTTTTTTATTAGGAAGAGAGAGGAAAGAAGAGAGAGAATTGGCACACCAGGGCCTCAGCCACTGCAATCAAACTCCAGACACTTGCACCACCTAGTGGACATGTGCGACCTTGCGCTTGCTTCACCTTTGCGTGTCTGGCTTATGTGGGATTGGAGAGTGGAACATGGGTCCTTAGGTTATACAGGCAAGCACCTTAACCACTAAGCCATCTCTCCAGCCTTTGATTGAATTATTTTGACACCATCCCGGGGAAGCACACCTTAGGAACCTGCTAGAGGCAAACGTGAGACGAGAGATATCACTTTGAATGCCATGTCACTACACAACGTGCCTTTCAACCATTAATTCTGGGATGGACTTCAAGATCAGAGTTGCCTGGAGAGTTGAAATGTATGTAATGACCATTTAACCTTTTTTTTTTTTTTTTTTTTGTGATTGTTACTCCTGATGAGTGGAAATATGTCTTCAGTCCTGAATACATTGGGGGAATAAAAAAGAGAGGGAGAGAGAACTAGAATGTCTTAGACATTGGAAACAAAGTATTTGCTCATCAATCTCATGTTTATTTGTTTACTTCCAATAGCAAACGGCAGCTCAGGCTGACCTTGATCTCACAACCTTCTTGTCTTTGCATCCTGGGTCCTAGGATTACATATCTGGGGGTAATTCTATGTTCACCTAGCAATTCTATCTTGAGTTTTCAGAATATTTTGTCTATATTTTTGCATCATTGTCACCAGATGGCAGCAATGACCTATTTATTTGTTTCTACCCACTTTTTTTTTTTTTTTATTTCCCTATTCTTTGCAATGCTGGAAATGAACCAATGGCTGTCAGAAGTGACAGCTAAAATTTCTGTTTCCTGTTACAAATCAGCATTGTTGGGTCATATGCAAAAAAATAGTGTGGCAAAACCACACTGAGGTATGCACAGAAAGGAGAGTAATTACGTGTGGGAGTTAGAATGCTTTTAAGTAATACATGTCGCAGGGTGGTGGTGAGAGAGAGGAGGGAGAGAGAGAAAGAGAGAGAAAATGTTTGGATTTTGAGGCACGTGGTATTATTGTGAATGCACGTATGTATGTTCAACTCCAACACCCCTTTCCCTGTGTGAGAAACACTGTCACATCTTAGACAGCAGTCCGTCGTGGTGGTGACAGAGTGAAGTTGTCGGAGGTGATATAGACACATATACATACATACACAGACTCGCCTGACATCACACTCTTCCATTTACTCTGCATCTTTCACACAGTTTACCTTAACGCAGCATAGATTTTGCAGATATTTCTCCCCCCCCAACAAAATCTTTTTTTGTTTGACTTTCCTGGATTCCCAAGTACAACCCCCGTGAATGCGGGCGGTACTATTCCATGGGCTGAGGGGGTCCCCAGCTGAATCAAAAAGGAACAAAACAAACACCAGCATTCGTCTCTGTGGTGGGTAATCGCTGTCAACTTCTAAGGGTTTAGAATCACCATGAAACACATCCCGGGAAGGTCTGTGAGGAATGTCTAGATTCCATCAACTGAGGTAGGAGGATGCATCCTAACGGTGGATAAGCGATTCTATTGCCTTGGGTTCTAGGCTGAATAAAGAGAAAGTGAGCTAGCATCAGAATGCTGCTTCTTCACTGTGGAGGAAATGTAACCAGGTGCAGCGTCATAACAGGAAGAAAAGGATAATTCATAGTATTTATTTATTTTATTTTATTTTTTTTTATTTTTATTTTATTTTATTTTATTTTATTTTTATTTTATTTTATTTTATTTTATTTTATTTTATTTTATTTATTTTTTGGTTTTTGGTAGAGTCTCACTCTGACCCAGGCTGACCTGGAATTCACTATGCAGTCTCAGGGTGGCCTCGAACTCACGGCGATCCTCCTACCTCTGCCTCCCGAGTGCTGGGATTAAAGGCGTGCGCCACCACACCCAGCTTTAATTCATAGTATCTAAAAAAATATTTTCTTTATTTATTTGAGAGAGAGGAGAATATGGGCATTCCAGAGCCTCCTGCCACTGCAAACAAACTCAGATGTATGTGCCTTCTTGTGTATGTGGCTTGATGTGAGTCCTGGGGAACCCAACCTGGGTCCTTAAGCTTCACCATTTCTCCAGCCCAATTCATAGTAGTAGGAATTATTTATCCCAAGTCTCATGGTTAGATCTGGGAAAAATGAAAGTTGAAGTAGGTCAAATTATTCATGCTAAGTCATCCAGATAGCTGGGAATGAAGTGTCCATGTGGGCCAAAGGCTCTTAGTCTTTAATAATATAATTTAAGAGGAATTGGATAATTTATTGTAATCATTCTTCAAAACCAGGAGAAAGCACAAATTAGAGGTATCTTACAAGCAATTCCTGTTCCACTAAACAGACCTTTCCACCTTTGTGATAGTCTGGATGCATGTCCCCCATAGACTCAGGTGTTTTATTAAAGCTTGTCTCTAGCGTTCTGGCCAGAGGAGGTGTCCCTGAGGGTGGATCCTTTGTGATAGTCTGGATGCATGTCCCCCATAGACTCAGGTGTTTTATTAAAGCTTGTCTCTAGCGTTCTGGCCAGAGGAGGTGTCCCTGGGGGTGGATCCTGGGGTCTAGCTCTAAGGTGTGCTGGAGGCAGATCTGAATCCCGGCTGAGAGGTTAGCAGAGAGGGCAGAACTCTGCCGGGTCCCTGCTGTAGCTGGCACTTTTGTGCCCTTTGCATTTGGTTTTTATGGGTTATTTTGTTGTTCTCTCTGCTTGGATATACAGAGCCAGCTTCTTCAGCCATGGAGGAACTTCCCCCTGGATCTGTGAGCTTGAAATAAACCTCTTCTGCCCATGAACTGCAATGTGGGTGTCCATCCCAGCAACACGGAGCTCACTACAACAAGCTTGTTCCCCACTTGTTTTTTAAAACAAACTTCAGATGCATGTGCCACCTTGTGTGTCTGGCTTTTCTCTTAATTAATCAGAGACAGAGAAAGGAGAGAGAGTGTGTGTGCGTATGGGTGCACCAGGGCCATAGCAAAACTAACTCCAGATGCATGTGCTACCTTGTGCATCTGGCTTACGTGGGTCTTGGGGAATCAAGCCTCGAACCGGGATCCTTAGGCTTCACAGGCAAGTGCTTAACCTCTAAGCCATCTCTCCAGCCCTTGTTCCCCATTTTTTGTCGTCCGTGTTGCTCACGACATCACGTTCTTTCTTCGCTGTGTGTGTTTAGGAACATCCAGTTTCTTTTTGCCGGGGGTGATTTTCATTTTCCGTTGATTGTTGCCAGTGTTCTGTGTTTGCCCACTGGCTCAGGGGAGCAGACATCATAGCCTAGCTAGGGAACTTTGTGTGCACTGGATAGTTTGAGGCTCCATCCAGAGAAATTCCCCACTTGGTCTTGCTTCGTTTCTGAGAAAGAAATGTTAACCAGAGACACTATAAACAGACAGGTCTCTTTCTTTCCTTCTTGTTCCTGTTTTTTGGGTTGGTGTTCTCCTCCTCCTCCTCCTTCTTGCTTAATCATTCTTGGTCTAGCCCAGTGCCAGCTCCTTCCTGCTGGACAAGGTCAAGTGAACTGCCCACAAGCTCATTGCTGCAGAAGGTGGTCTAGCAGTCAACTCCAGCTCTGCCTCTCTTGTTAGCTGTCACCTCCTCTGTGCCTTGAGTAGTGGCATCTGTGCATATATGACACAGGCCTGTGATCCGGCAGACGGAGGCCAAAGAGAGGGTTGCCATGAATGCCGGGCGGTCTGGATGGCTTTATAAGACCTTGTCTTGAAAAATCAAGAAGATGGCTTGGGTTGGCAGTGCTCACCTTCCAAGCATGGGGACTCAAGTTCTATACCAAAAACTCGTGTTTAAAAAAGCTGTGAGTCGGGCGTGGTGGCGCACGCCTTTAATCCCAGTACTCAGGAGGCAGAGGTAGGAGAATTGCCATGAGTTCAAGGCCACCCTGAGACTCCACAGTGAATTCCAGGTCAGCCTGAGCTAGAGTGAGACCCTACCTCAAAAATGTTTTTTAAAAAATCTGGGCCTGCCAGCACACACTTGTTATCAAGCCAAGCACTGCATAGGTGAAGACTGGAGGTACCTGGGGCTCATTGGTCATAACTGGTGAACCCTGGGCCAATGCAAGACCTTGTCTCAGAGTAAAGGTGGATGACATCCGAGAACAACACCTCTTCAAGTTGTCCTCTGGCCTCTACACACACAAGCACCTGCATCCAAATGCACACCCCCACCACCCTTACAACCACCCCAAACACATAAATAAATAAATGAACAAGTAAATAAATAAATAAATAAAAACAACTAATTTGTATGTATATATCACATAGATATATTGTTGACCTGAAAGCATTTGCTTTAAAAATAGATCCAGGGGGCTGGAGAGGTGGCTTGGCGGTTAAGGCGCCTGCCTGCTAAGCCTAAGAACCAGGTTCCAATCTCCAGGTCCCATGTTTAGCCAGATGCAAAGTGACGCAAGGGCGCAATGCCGCACTTGACCACAAGGGAGCGCACGCATCTGGATTTCATTCACAGCAGCTGAGAGGCTGCTGGCGTGTCCATTTTCTCTCTCTCTCTCTCTCGCTCTCTCTCTGTGTGTGTCTTTCAAAAAAAAATAGATCTAGGGGGCTGGGGAACTTGCTCAGAGGATAAAACATTTGATGTCCAAACAGGAGGTCCTGAGTTTGATCCCCAAACCCCAAGTAGAAGTCCAGTTGTCATGGCAGGATTCTGGGTCTCAGCATGCTGACTTCGAGATGTGAGGTGACAGGAGAATGTCCCAGAAGCCAGTGCAGCAAAGAACAATGGAGCAAGAATGCAGAGAGAGAAAAACCCTGTCTCAGACGAGGTGGAAAGGCTGAAGATGGGCCTGAGTTACTCTCTGACCTCCCCACACGTGCCTTCATACTTGTGTTCCAACACACACACACACACACACACACACACACACACACACCCACACTTAAAAAGAGCCAGGCACAGTGACAAATACCTATGATCCCAGCACTCAGTAGGTTGAGGCAGGAAGATAGTGAGTTCAGGACTAGCCTGGGCTACATAGCAAGTTATAAGCCAGCCTCAGAAACAAAGGCCCTGTTGCTGAATAAAATACTTCACCCTGTGTTGGCACGCATTCAGACAACTTCATGTTGTTCTTTTTTTGATTTTTTGAGGTAGGGTTTCACTCTAGCTCAGGTTGATCTGGAATTAACTGTGTAGTCTCAGGGTGGCCTTGAACTCACGGCAATCCTTCTACCTCTGCCTCCTGAGTGCTGGGATTAAAGGCATGCTCCACCACGCCCGGCTTTCATGTTGTTCTTATAACCAGGTTTTTGGGTCTGATGTTGTATAATCTGTGGCCCGGAGACCTGCAGGCTTCTGTCCAGTGATCACAGTGCTATGGGCATGAGTTAGAATTTCTGTGCATTCTACTAGCACGTTCTGCTTCTGGTTGCCATGAACAAGTTCGAGTCTTCCAGCTTGCCTGGCCGTGTTAAGCTCCTGCCAGTGAGGATGGAGCCCCTGTGATATTCATGGGATCTGCCACTTCTCACTGATAGGACGTCTAGATATGTGGTCACCAACCGTTCCCTCTCGATTCTTCCTGCCACACTGCTGGGCTTCTTCATACGAAGGTTTGGTGAGAACAAGTTCTTTCTTTCACTCACTCAAAACATTTATCGGGAGTGTCTCCACTCAGTGTGTCATAATGGGTCTCAAAAGCCCAGGATCTGGTTCTCATCTTCTCTCCCGACCCCTGTGATTTCAAAAGTCCACATGTAGGCTGGAGAGATGGCTTAACAGCTAAGGCACCTACCTGTGAAGAATAAGAACGCTTGTTTAAGTCTCCAGCTCCCACGTTTAGCTAGACACAAAGGTGATGCAAGCATGCATTGTCGCACATGCACACAAGGGGGCGCATGTGTCTGGGGTTCGTTCACAGAGCATGAAAAGGCCCTGGCGCATCCATTCTCTGTCTCTCTCAAATTAAAAAAAAATAAAGAAGAAAGTCCACATGTTACAGTCTTACAGAGGTACATTCAGAGTCCCTCTTTCATTTGGAGCTGATGGGAGAACTTTTTCCTTTTTTATTTATTTATTTTTTGGATTTGCTTCCTCTAACTTTTTCCCCCCCAAACTAAGATTTTTCACAGGACTTCATCTAATTTCTCCAGCTTTTCTGGTATAAACCATCTGTGGTCATTTGGCAGAGTCGCTTCAGGTCATGGGAAAGCTCTGTCTTTCCTGTGTAGCACTCAGACAACCCCTGCTCACCAGCAGCACCATGACTCTTCCAAAGCCGGTTGTGTTTGCCCCTACGCAATGCACGTGTGCTCACCATGCAAACTTGTCTACCTAATGTTGGGAAAAAGTCAGAAAGCTCATACATTTGAAGTTTTAAATCTCTTAAAAAGTTTTATTTATTTGAGAGAGAGAGAGAGAGAGAGAGAGAGAGAGAGGGAGAGAGAGAGAGAATGGGTGTGACAGGGCCTCCAGCCACTGCAAACGAACTCCAGATGCATGCGCCCCCGCCCCTGTGCATCTGGCCTATGTGGTCCTGGGGAATCAAACTGAGGTCCTTTGGCTTTGCAGGCAAGTTCCTTAACTACTAAACCATCTCTCCAGCCCCCAAAGCTCATATATTTAAATAACACACAGGCTCCTTGAGTTTGACCTCTTTTGTCAGTTACAGAGTCTGTAAGATGCCTTATGTTGATTTTCTAGATAGTTTATGACTTCAAAATAACCATGAAAAGACAGAAAACATGAGACACATTGCCTCACCACGTGCTGACCTTGCCCCTTGCACATGTCATGTCCATTTTCAAATCAAGGCGTGTTAACTCTTTCACCACTTTTGTGTGTATGTATGCGTGTATGCATGCATGCTTGTGTGGGCATGCATGCAGTTGTGTGCAGAAGCCAGAGGACAACCTTGGGTGTCACTGCTCTCTGAACACTGTCCACCACATTTAAAATTTTTTTCTATTTATTTATTTATTTTTATTAAGCAGCAACTTTTTATAGACAAATCTTTGTTGGTTCCATTTCCTCTCCTCTCTGCCCCCATTCTACTGAGGGCCCTCTTCAATGGGGTTACTGGTATTGACCATGGGGTTATGGGTTATGTGTTATGAGAGCAGCAGTCAGTCATTTGGGGTAGGGGCAATGCCTCTGGAGACTCCTTCGCATCCTGTGGTTCTACAATCTTTCTGCCCCCTTTTCTGTACCATCCCCTGAGCCTTGATGGGTGTGTTAAAAGTCTACTTTAATCTTGAGATTTCAGCAACTTTTACTAACCTTTATACATATAGACAGTGTACCAAATTCATAATTCCCTCCTACCACCCTCCTTTTTCTTTTTAAAAATTTTTTTATTTGAGAAAGACACACACACACACACACACACACACACACACACACAGAGAGAGAGAGAGAGAGAGAGAGAGAGAGAGAGAGACAGAGGCAGAGACAGAGAGACAGAGAGAGAGAAAGAAAGAGAATGGGCGCACCAGCAGCTTCTGAGCCACTGTGAATGAACTCCAGACACGTGCACCCCCTTGTGGTCAAGTGCGGCATTGCACCCTTGCGTCACTTTGCAACTGGCTAAACGTGGGACCTGGAGATTGGAACCGCTGGAGATTGGAACCAGTGTTCTTAGGCTTAGGAGGCAGGCGCCTTAACCGCTAAGCTATCTCTCCAGCCCCACCCTCCTCTTTCCCTGTGCTAGGTCCCTCCTCCAAGGATCCCTTCTTCTTTCCAACTAGTCTCTCTTATATTTTAATGCCATATTTTTTCTCTACTATGCAGGTCTTGTATAGGTAGTATCAGTCACTTTGATGTCATGAGCGCATGACCACTTTGTCTGGAATATAGTATTTGAAAGCATTCCTTTTCCTTTGGCTCTTACATTCTTTCCACCATCTCTTCTCCAGTGGTTCCTGAGGAGGACATATAGACAGTGTCATCAAATTCATAATTCCCTCTACACCACCCTCCTTTTTTTTTTAAATTTTAATTGAGAAAGACACACACACACACACACACACACACACACAGAGAGTTGACAGAGAGAGAGAGAGAGAGAGCTGGAGAGAGAGAGAGTGGAATGAGGCAGGGCAGAGACAAAGAGAGGAGAGAAAGCCAGATGCACAAAAAAGCAGCATCTGGAGCCACTGTGAATGAACTCCGCTTGCACCCCCTTGTGGTCAGTCTGGCATTGCACCCTGTCAAATCACTTGCAACTGGCTAAGCGTGGGACCTGGAGATTGGAACGCTGGAGTTGGAACCAGTGTTCTTAGGCTTAGAGGCAGGCGCCTTAACTGCCGTTCAATCTCTCCAGACCCCACCCTCCTCTTTCCTGGAGAGGAGAGAGAAGACAGTTAGAGATTGGTGCACCAGCAGCCTCTCAGCTGCTGGTGAACGAAATCCAGATCGTGTCGCCCTTGTGGTCAAGTGGTCAAGTGCAGCATTGCACCCCTTTTGCATCTGGCTAAACGTGGGACCTGGAGATTGGAACCAGCGTTCTTAGGCTTGGGAGGCAGGCGCCTTAACCACTCAAGCCATCTCTCCAGCCCTCCACTGTCACTTTTCAACACTCTGGTGAGTTCTGAGAGTTCCTGAGTGGTCACTGCCATCTGAAAAGAGAAGCTTCTCCAATCATCAGTGAGAGTAGCGTCAATCTATACGGGGCATAAACATAATTATTTATAGGGCAGTTTGGTTGCTGGCATAATATATCCATTTAGCCAAACAACAGTAGTAGTTTCCCTCCCTAGGACTTACGACCTCCCTAGCCACAGGCTTCTGATTGGGTTCTCAGTCCCACCACGTAGGGGTTCCCTCAAGTTCAATCACAGAGCAGTTGGTTTCTCCCATAACAGACATGCCACCATGGTATCAATTGATACATTTGGCTTGAGTGGCCAGCTGTGGAATTTGCTTTCTTATATAACTATATGTCTGCTTGATGTCTTTATTGTCTCCCATTAATCTGTTCATGCTTATTCTAATCTCATAGATTAAAAAATTTTTTTTTATTAAGTAGAAAGTTTATATGGACACACTGTATATTAGTACCATCATTTCCCTCCTCCCTGCCCCCATTCTACTGAGGGCCCTCCTCAGTGGGATTGCTGGTATTCACCATGGGGTGTGGGTTAGGAGATGTGAGAGCAGCAGTCACGCATTGTAAGGGGGAGGGGCAATGCTTCTGGACATTCCCTTCAACTCTGTGTCCCTTACAATCTTTCCATCCCCTCTTCCACAAAATTCTCTGAGCCGTCTCACTTTTTTTTTTTTTTGGTATTTTAGGGGTAGGGTCTTACTCTAGCCCAGGCCAGCCTTGAACTTAGCAATCCTCCTACCTCTGCCTCCTGAGTGCTGGGATTAAAGGAGTGTGCCACCATGCCTGGCTTTCACTATTTTTTTTAAAAATTTATTTATTTATATGCAAGGAGAGACAGAGAGAGAGAGAGAGAGAGAGAAGTTGGTGCAACAGGACCTCTAGCCACTGCAATGAAGTCCAGACACATGTACCACTTGGTGCATCTAGTTTTATGTGGGCACTGGGGAACTGAACTTGGGTCGTTAGGCATTATAGGCAGGCACCTTAACTGCTGAGCCATCTCTCCAGGCCTCATCTCACAGACTTTTTTGTTCATTGTAGTGCTGGATCAACATAATTAAATGGGAAAAGAGTACATATTACTAAGTGCTTACTGCATTATCAAGTTACCCACCCCCCCAATCCTCTTAGACTCAGAGTTTGATTTATACAAGTTCAATAAAAAAGAGAAATCAGATGGCTTAGGGGTTAACATCTGCCTAAGAACACTGGTTCCCATTCCAGCGGTTTATTTCCAGGTTTTTTAGCCAGATGCAATTTTTATTTATTAAATTTGCACTTGACCACGAGGCTCACACAGAGAGAAAGAGCAGAGAGACACTGCTGGCATGCCCATCTCTGTCCTCCCTCTCCCTCCCCGCCTCTCTCTGTGTCTCTCCAAAAAAAGGCCATGTAAATACACCTTTGTATTTACCAAGATGGCTATAGTAATGAGCATACATTGACTGAGAAGAAAATATTTTTCAAAATATGCTGAGGCAATAAATAGTGTAATTAAAACAAAAATAATAATGAAATCCATCAACCTAAATTTCATATCTAAAATAAATATTAATTGAAAATGGATCCTAAATTATAAGTAAAATATAAACATCAAACTCTGGGGAAAATCCTAAACCATGTCTTGGAATTCTCCTGCTAAGCAAATAATTATGAGTTCTGGTAACACTAGGGGATCTATAATGAGTGCTAAAGACATGGCTTAATGGTTAAAGGCACTTGTATAAAAAACCTAACAACCCAAGATTAATATTTGGAGAGAGACACAGAGACACAGAGAGATAGGGAGAGGAAGACAGAGATGGGCACGCCAGCAATCTCTCAGCTGCTGTGAACGAAATCCAGATGCGTGCGGCCCCTTGTGGTCAAGGGCGGCATTGCGCCCTTGTGTCACTTTGCATCTGCTAAACGTGGGACCTGGAGATTGGAACCGGCATTCTTAGGCTTAGGAGGCAGACACTTTAACCGCTAAGCCATCTCTCCTGCCCCACAGGCAAGCTCTTAACTGCTAAACCATCTCTCCAGCCTGACACATTTCTACCTTGTTCTTTTCAGAAGTGAATTGGATTATTGTACCATTTTCATTTTGCAGAAGCACAATTTGCCAAGCCAAACCTATCTGGGATTTTGCATAGAACTGCAACATCCCAACAGTATACTGTTCAGAATATTCCCTCAAGTTGAACCAGCATACTCTATGTGCTAGAACACAGCTAACTGCTGGGCTATGCACTGGTTCTTTTGTGCAGGAAGTAGTGTTTAGCTGAGGAAATTTACATCTATTAAGAACTTTTTTTTTTTTTTTTTTTTTTGGTTTTTCGAGGTCAGGTCTCACTCTAGCTCAGGCTGACCTGGAATTCAGCTCTCAGGGTGGTCTTGAACTCACAACGATCCTCCTACCTCTGTCTCCCGAGTGCTGGGATTAAAGGTGTGCCCCACCATGCCTGGCTATGAAGAACATATTTTTAAAAACCTATTTTTATTTATTTATTTGAGAGAGAGAGGGAGAGACAGTATGGGGGTACTAGGGCCGCTCCAAATGGACTCCAGGTACATGTACCACTTTGTGCTCAGGCTTTTGTGGGCTCCAGGGATCCGAACTCTTATTTGCAGGCTTCCAGAACAAATGCCTCTCATCACTGAACCATCTCCCCCAGTACTGTGACCTTTAAAGCACATCAGTAGTCCCTTAAAAACTATGTTTACTAAAATAACAAAGTACATAGCTTCAATAACTTTAAAAATTTTTTTAAAAATTATTTTATTTATTTTTATTTTTGGAGAGAGACAGACAGGGAGGAGACAGAGAATGGGTGCACCAGCAGTCTCAGCTGCTGTGAAGGCAATCCAGATGCGTGCGCCCCCTTGTGAGCAAGTGCGGCATTGCGCCTTTGCATCACTTTGCATCTGGCTAAACGTGGGACCTGGAGATTGGAACTGGGTTCTTAGGCTTAGGAGGCAGGTGCCTTAACTGCTAAGCCATCTCTCCAGCCCCATAGCTTCAATAACTTTGTATTTGAATGAGTAATAAAAATGTATCACTGGACCATAGAACAACGCAGGGGAAGGGCAAGGATACAGCGTTCATGGCAATCACGACACCAGAAAAAGGCTGAAGGAGATAAACACAGAGAACATCCAACTCCAGCTAAGCCAGATATCCAGAGACACAAAGGTTCCCAAAACCTCATCACTGAAGCAGAACTAAAATGACCCCAATGTGGCTCAGGGAAACTCGCGGAAGAGGGGGGCGGAAAGATTGTTAGAGTCACAAGTTGGGGCTTTATGCACAGAGACTGGGGCATAGCCCCAGAACTCTTGACTAACCTCACAATGCATGACCCACATTCCCCATTGATGAGGGTCCCTTTGAAAGTGGGAGGACAGGGAGGAGGACAATGGAACCATTACTATGAATGTAAAATCAGAATAATATAAATAAAAAATATATATTTATAAAAAAATGTATTACTGGGAAATGGCCCTAAAATCTACTTACAAGGCTGTTATAAACGCAAACAACCGTTTTCACTCACATAAACCTCCTCATCTATTGTTTTTGGGTTTCATTCAGTTTCTTTTTCTTTTTTTTTCTTTTTCCTGTTTCGATGCAAATGTCCCTGTTTCTTGTGGGAATTCTTACTAAGTGATTTGTGTTTTTTTTTTTTCTCTCTTCCGTTGGGATTTGAACTATCCCAGAACCATTTTCTCTCTCTCTCTCTCTCTCTCTCTCTTTCCCCCCCCATAAATTCTACTTCTCAGATGACAGCATCTGTGTTTGGTTTCACAAACATCTGAATACAGTCTCTTTATTTCCCTGTGGAACTATGCATCATAAATTGTGTGCATTTTCATTTAAGTGACAATTTTCAAAGTCTGTGTGGACAGAGGATTTGCACGTGGAGAGTGATTGCAAGAAGCATAGCTGTTCACAGGGACAGTGTCTTCAGATTAGAACATAAGTTCAATTAGTCTTGATAGTCCTATTGATTTATTGGGCTTTTGATCAAAAAATTTGAAAGCTTTCTGTGATTAAGGAGGGAGTTTTTTTCTCTTCTTTCAAGTGTGCACATGTGTATATGTGTGTTTGTACATGTGGATTCATGTTTGTATGTGTGTGTGTGAATGCTTGCATGTGTGAGAGTGGTGTGTGTGGTGTGGGGTGGAAAACTGATTCTAACTTTTTAGTTCTATGTGAGTGAAAGAAATAAAGTATTATTTCCTCATAGGAAGTCAATGAAAGGAATATCAGTGCTGGGTTTTTTATTTCTATTTTCCACACCTTTTAACTTATTTCTAATTTTTATCTTATTTATTTAAGACAGAGGAGAGAGAGAGAGAGAGAGAGAGAGAGAACGGACACGCCAAGGCCTTCAACCACTGCAAACAAACTCCAGACACATGCACCACCTTGTGCATCTGGCTTATGTGGGTCCTGGGAATCAAACCTGGGTCCCTTGGCTTTGTAAGCAAACACCTTAACCGCTAAGCCATCCCTCCAGCCCCACTTTTTTGTTCCCCATTTTATTTTAATTGATTATTTTATTTTCAATTTAGCAAATCATGAATGGAGATTTAATAAAGAAGAAAAATAATTTATTTCATAGATAAAGATGTCCTAAAGATATGAGGAGAGATTCCCAAGGTAGCAGCAGATACTTACCCCATCCCACCTCTGCGGCTTTTTGTAAGTCGTAAGATTCTTTTATTCTCTTCTTTTGCTTTGTTTTTCTAGGGAGGGTCTCACTCTAGCCTAGGCTGACCTGGAATTCACTCTGTAGTCCCAGGCTGTTCTCAAATTCTGCCTCTTGAGAGCTGGGATTAAAGGCATGCGCTAACACTCCTGGCAAGTGTTAACATTCTTTACTTGAAGTTCTGCTTCATTTCTGTGGTTTGTGTGTGTTATAAACTGTGTTATAAACTGTGAGTGTGGGCTGGAGAGATGGCTTAGCACTTAAAGCCTCTTGCCTGCAAAGCCAAAGGACCCAGTTTCAATTCCCCAGGACCAAAGTGGTGCATTCATCTGGAATTCGTTTGCAGTGGCTGGAGGCCCTGGCAGGCCCATCCTATCTCTCTCTGTGTCTGAAATAAATAAACAAAAGTAAAATATTTTTTAAAATAAAATTTGCTACTTAAAAAAAAAAAACTGTGGGTGTATCTGGTGCACACACGTGTGTGCTAATGCATGTGTCCTGTGTGTGTACTGTGGAGGCCAGAGGGAAACTTCCTCCTCTATCAGTCTTAAATCCTTGAGGCAGAGTCTCTCTTTAAACCTGGAACTCCTGCCACTTTCCAGTAAGGTGGCTGATCACTGTGTCCCAGTGACCTTCCCCAGTTACAGGCCGTTTACATGTGGGTGCTGGGGGTATTGAACTCCGGTCTCCACGCTTGTGCAGCCCATTGGCCTCCTAGCCACTGAGCTTCTCCCGAGCCCGTTTTAGTTTTTGTCATTTGTTTATTTTCCTGTGCGTAAGTTTTCCTGTCCTTTGCCTTTGAGTATCCAGGTTCGCAGTCCAGACCCACCTGTGCATAGCAGCCAAGCGTTTATTTATTTATATAAATATTTTATTTATTTATATAGAGAAAAAGAGGGAGATAAAGAGAGAGAGAGAGAGAATGGGCATACAAGGGCTTCAGGCACTGCAAACGAACTCCAGATGCATGCGCCACCTTGTGCATCTGGCTTATGTGGGTACTGGGGAATTGAGACTCGAACCGGGATCCTTAGGCTTCACAGGCAAGTGCTCAAATGTTTAATCACTAAGCCATCTCGCCAGCCCCGTTTTTAAAAAAGATTTTACTTATTTATATGAGAGAGATAGAAAGAGGTAGAGAGAGAGAGAGAGAGAGAGAGAGAGAGAGAGAGAGAGAGCGTTTATTTTTGAACACATAAACTCTGAGGTGCTTGGGAGCAGCTGAGCGGTGGTTCTGTACAGGCAGCCTGATTGGAGATGATTCCCGGGAAGTAGACTGCACTGAGGATAGAAATGTGGGGATGATTTTGGCACAGGTGTTCTGAGCCATGGATCAAGATGACTTGAGAATAAGTGGAGAGAGCGAGAGTAAGAGAGAAGCTCAAGAAATGCACAACTCTATGATCGCAGGGAGGAACCGATGAAGAAGCAAGCTCAAAGGGAGGGAACCGAGGAAGCGTGTGGTGTCCACACAGCCAAGGCGAAGCTGGCTGAGCATGACACGAGTGTTGACTCCCACACTGGCCTTTAGATCCAGGGAGATGGAGGTTAAGACTTGGCCTTGAGGGGGACACTGAAGAAAATCTGTCTTAGTTATGGGGATCCAATGAAGGTGGATTTAGAAGGAAAAGAAAAGGATGTTTAGAAAATTAATACAACTGTGGAGCTAATAGAGAAAATGAGGAGAAATAACTTATGAGAAGGTTTCTTTTGTTTTTTCCCATTTAACCAGGGGAATGAACCATTAGGGAGAGAGAGAGATTCAGGGTCTCAGGAAAGTAGTTTTCCTTAAAGAGGACAATATCCCGGGAACAGTGTGTTTGTAAATGAATGCCAGTGATGTCCGGAGGGGCAGGCATTTTCTTAAGCAAGGGGGTAGAGTGTGCTACAGTGGGGATGGTGAAATGGTGGTCTTTGGCACCTATAGGAGAGTTCACCCACAGACCTGGAGGTAAGGTCAAGTTCACTGGCACAGATGAAGGCCGTAACAGGTTTTGTGGCAGTCACGTGAGTGCTCCCTTTCGATGGATTCGTATTTTCAACAGAGCAACCATCTAGATAATCCACGGAGAAGGACGAGAGGGGAAAGCGGGTGAGTGAATGAATACAATGGCTGAGCGTTGCTCAAGGCTGAGTGTAGGTTAATGATCATAAAAATGAGCCCAGCAGAACGGATGAGCGTATTCAGTCAAGTCTGGGCTCCTACAGGGGACGGATGGGGCAAGAGAGTTGACAGTGGTGTCCAGAATCCAAGCGGGGGCTCAGGACTGGGTGAGCAACCGTACAGAGGTGTCAAGATAACCGGAAGTCCAATGATCATGGAACAACCCTTAGAATAGACTGCAGAGCAAATGACAGAGGACGATGGGATGTGGTGACCAGTAAGAGGCAAGCTTGAACTTGAGGTCGGGGATGGCGTGATCCTGGGTAACACAGAGAGAGGCATGACCCAGCAAGAGGTGACTTAAGGACAGTGAGGGACAACCACAGCACAGGCATCCAGAAAAGGACCAGGTAGTAGATGGGTTTGGCATTTGGATGTGGAAATTCCCAAGAATTTCAGGAGTAAGGGGTTGGCATGCCCAGAGGAGGAAGCATCTTCAGTGGATGGAGGAAAGGCGTGGAGATCCTGAGAGTCTGCAAGGAGCATGAATCGTGGGTAATAAGCTTTAACGGCAGGCTCTGGGAGCTGTGGAGATGTAGCCCAAGAGAGGCCAAAATAATTCACACGCTGCTTCCCAAATCCTATCGCGCATTCAGATCACCTAGGGAGCCATAAAGCACATGGATTCCCAGTTCCCAGCCTGGATCAATTAAGAGAGAATGTCGGAGGGTAGGAAACCCAGCCTGGGAAGGGTTCTTAAAGGTCCCTAGATGATTTTCACGTCATCAGAGTTTGAGACGGACGGCCACAGAGTCCATCTGTCTATACCATACCATTTGGTGAGACTAAAGCAGGGCGAGTTGATCTTGGCTGGGAAGCAGACTTCTGAAGGCATCTGTGTAAATGGAAACAGGAAACGAAAACAACGCCGAGAACAATCACAAAAACAGCTGTTGGAAACCAGCCGGAAATGGCCCAGTTATTACTATGAAAAAGTTGACAATTTGAGAACGCAAGGGGTGCCTTAGTTCAACGGTCATGTGGCTGCGTGCCAGGGCTTGAGCCTCACCCTCCTCGTTTGTAAAGTGGAGTCAAGAGATGCATCTTTCCATCGCTGGCAGGATGGAAGCACCCTTGGCAGACTGTCCAAAACCAATGCTGATTCCTGCACTGAAAACATGGTTGCATCTTCCCCGTGAACACTCAGCTGATGTAAACGCTCTTTAGTTATAGCATTTTTTTTTCCGGTGCTGAGGACCGAACCCAGGGCCTTGCGCTTGCTAGGCAAGCGCTCATCCACTGAGCTAAATCCTCAGCCCCCGTTATAGCATTTTTATAGGTGTTCTGGTCCATGTACATTTAGCTTATATGTTATGTGAAGTCACGTTCCCCGGAAGCAGCTACATTTACTGCCAATACCTGACAAGACTGACTGATAAAACTTCTGTGATTATGGAGAGATGGAATGTTGTAGATACAGAGGCAAATTATCTGCATTTACCTTCAGTCTCCCAAACAGCCATTTATTGGCCACCTCTGTGTCTGTCGTAACATCCTGTGACAATCAGGGGATGTGGCGAATGGAATGCATCAACGGACCACCAGCTTCCGCCAACCCAAAGGCTAAGAACGTCGTCAGCTGACATCCATAGCCGAGATGTCTCCATTTTCCTGTAAGCCACTTACCTGATATTTCCACCAGCGAATGTTATCTCATTTGATAGATGGGTATACGCATGTGGAGATAGATGCCCCTCAGGATGGCATGGCTGACAGGGAGCTGGGCAGCTGCCCAGCATGCCAACATCTTTCTGCATAATACTAGCTGGGTGAAAGATCCGAATTCAGTATCTGAATGCAAATGGCTTCCATATGTCATAAAGCTGGAACATTGTTAGCCAAACTGTGGTAAATTGGGAAATGATGTGTGTCTGTATATTTGCACGAGATTGCTGGGCCACCAGCGGCATGCCTGGCATGTGCGGCACTTTCTAGACTGAAGTCAAGTTCATTGCCCTAAGTCATCGTATGAGCCAGGCATGGTGGCCCACGCTTGTAATCCTAGCACTCAAGAGGCTCAGGCAGGATGGTCATGAATTTCACTGAAACCAGCCTGTCTCAAAAAAAAAAAAAAAAAATCTAGTCAGTCGTGGTGGCGCATGCCTTTAATTCCAGCACTCGGGAGGCAGAGGTAGGAGGATTGCTGAGAGTTCAAGGCCACCCTGAGAATACAGAGTGAATTCCAGGTCAGCCTGAGCTAGAGTGAGACCCTACCTCGAAAAACAAAAAAATAAACAACCAAACAAACAAACAAAAAAAAAAACATCTAAAAGCAACGAAGTCATTGTATGAACCAGTGCATTTCTGGAAAAGATAGAGGAGAAATTTAGTTTATGCCCCTTTCCCTCTTTCTTTCTTTCTTTCTTTCTCTCTTTCTTTCTTTCTTTCTTTCTTTCTTTCTCTTTCTTTCTTTCTCTTTCTTTCTTTCTTTCTTTCTTTCTTTCTTTCTTTCTTTCTTTCTTTCTCTTTCCTCTGATTCTTCTTTTAGGGGTTGTTGAGATAATGCATACATCAAATGCTTAGCTCAGTCTCTGGCCCCCGGTGAGGGTCAGTATGTGTTCAGCAAATGACTGCTGTCACTGTTTATTTACTTATTTATTCATTTTTTTAATACTCATTTGGATCAGGGTCATTTGTGGCATTAGTAAAAGAAAGTAATGTGTGGGACATAGAAACACACCGTGGATTAGAAAACAAAACAAAACAAAACAAAACAACAGTGTGGCAGGATTTTTGATAGTTCTAACACTGTGTTTACTCAGAATTTGAGGTTTGCAAGGAAAACATGTGTCATTTCCTCTGATAAAGACCCTGGCGGGAAAGTAAAAGCAAATAGACACATTGACTTGCTGTGTAAGTGTTCAACATTACTGAAGACACAAACATAGCTATGGTGAGACTCACCTATGGAATGGTAGTTTTTTTCCTCTCTCTCTCTTTTTTAAAATTTATTTTTATTTATTTGAGAGAGAGAACGAGGCAGAGGAAGAGAGTGAGAGAGAAAGAAAGAATGGGTGCACCAGGGCTTCCCGTTACTGCAAACGAATTCCACCTTGTACATCTGGCTTACGTGGGTCCTGGGGAATTGAACTGAGGTCCTATGGCTTTGCAGGCAAGCGCCTTAACCACTAAGCCATCTCTCTCTTTTAAATATGACACTAACCTGTTGACCTGACAATGAACTTGCTGAAGGCTGGCCATTGAGCCAGTTGCGCAGACTCTAAAAACAGCCTTCCCGGGGTAAGAAGCCAACGGCAACAAACTCCAGTTCTGCAAGGAACCCAGTGCTTTGGGGGTGAAACAGGCCTTCCAAAAATATCTTTAGTAGCATAGCATTTCTTTACATGAGGCTATTAAACTGTCTGCATGAGAGGAGGGCCTTCTGCCCACAGGTTCCCATGGTCCCTTCCTCTGTGATTTGGCGAGCTATTATATAATACACATATATAAATCCAATTGAAAATTTCAAGTCTTGTCAAAGGCCCAGAAAATTTCAGGTCAGCTAACAATAACCGGGTTAAGCAGTCTCTTGGCGCCATTCACTAATACTGAACGTGTTTCTCAGAGCCGTAAATTAAACTGGCCTTCGCGTGGTTTAAATAGCTTGTTTTGAGTGTGGTCTTTGACACAAGCAGCTTGAGGCAGTGGCCTGCTGGTTTGGGGAAAAAAGAAAACGGGATACATTCTTTTCGTTTACTTCTCAGGTCACCAAGATTTTGTATTTCTCAAAAATCACTTGATACACTCCTATACCCCCGTGTTCTTGTAGGCTAGTACGCTGCCATCATCAGAGTGATTGGCTGTGAGGGTCCTGCTCTGCAAGTGTGTAAAAGACCAAGTGTACCCAGAGGAGTCTGGCACTGAGAAGCTGTAGCCCTGGCAATGGGGTTCACACCCCTGCAGTATTTCACAGTGTTCACTAGGGCACCTAGGGACCTGTGTGAGGAAAGTATTATTTTATTCTGTTCTATATTTTATTTTTTAAATATTTTATCTATTTGAGAGAAGAATAGAGAGAGAGAGAGAGAGAGAGAGAATGAATATGGGCATGCTAAAGTCTTTAGCCATTACAAACAAACTCCAGATACATGCGCCATCTTGTGCATTTGGCTTATGTGGGTACTGGGGAGTCAAACCTGGTTCTTATGCTTTGCAGGCAAGCACCTTTATCAGCCTTTATTCTCTATTTTATCATTTTATTGAAGGTCTGGGGATCCAGCCCAGGGTGCAATGCATTCTAAGTGTTCAAGTGCTTTGCCACTGAGCCACACCCCTACTCTGCAAGGAGAGTTTTAAAAGCCTGGAATGCTTTCAGGGAGTACACGATGTGAGCCTGTTCCTGTCTTGTTTGGGCACAGTGCACACACGTGTGTATGCACATGTTGTATGTGTGTGGGCACACGTGTGCATGCATGAACAAACGAACCCGTGTGCAGACGCCAGAGCACAACCTAGGACGTCATTACCGAGGTTTGTTCTCCACATGTTCATTGGCCTAGAGTTCAACCATGAGGCTGCACTGGCTGACCAAGGACCTGGCTGTTCCTCCCTCCCCAGTGCTGGGATTACAGGTCCATGCAACCACACCTGGTGTTTACATGACTCCTGGGGATCCAATTCAGGTCCTCATGCATGTCAGGCAAGCACTTTGCCCACTGAGTTATCTTCCACCTCTCTTTTTTAATATTGATGTTTATTATTTTTATTAATTTATTTATTAGAGACAGAGAGAGGGGAGAATGGGCACACCAGGGCCTCCAGCCACTGAAAATGAACTCCAGACACTTGTGCCACCTTGTGCATCTGGCTTCATGCCTTAACTGCTAAGCCATCTCTCCAGCCCTCTTTTTTTTTTTTTTTTTTTTTTTTAAATAAAATTTTTAGTTATTTATTTGAGAGAGTGAGAGAGAAAGAGGGAGAGAGAAAGAGAGAGATAGGGAGAGAATGGGCATGACAGGGCCTCCAGCCACTGCAAATAAACTCCAGATGCATGCACTACCTTGTGCATCTGGCTTACGTGGGTCCTGGGGAATTGAACCGAGGTCCTTTGACCTTGCAGGCAAATGTCTTAACCACTAAGCCATCTCTCCAGCCCTCCCTATTCACTCTTGCAAGGTTAATTCTAATGTGACCAATCTTCCTTCCTCCCCCTCTCTCCTTGACCTCCTTTCATCTCTCCCTCTTTTCTTTCCCTCTTTTTGGGTAATCACGCCTGTAAAGATCACTTACTTTTTTTTTTTGGAGAGAGAGAGAGAGAAATGGGTGCACCAGCAGCCTCTCGGCCACTGTGAACGAACTCCAGACACATGTGCCACCTTGTGGGCAAGTGCAGCATTGCGCCCTTATGTCACTTGTGCGTCTGGCTAAATGTGGGACCTGGAGAATAGAAGTGGCATTCTTAGGGTTAGCAGGCAGGCGCCTTAACCACTAAGCCATCTCTCTAGCCCAAGATCACTTACTTTAATGCTTCCATCTTAGGACAGGGACTTGTGAGGGATGGAGTAGGAATGCCCTGCTCATAGCAGCATGTGAACACAAGGAAAATCTGTATTGCCTACCACCGCAGCCTGTGAGATCTCCAGGTCTACAAAGGGATGGAAAAAACGCCCACCAAGGCTCAGGGAATTTTGTGGAAGAGGGGGTGGAAAGATTGTAAGTGTCACAGGTTGAGATGTCATGCCCAGAGGCACTGCCTCCCCCCAAGAACTGACTGCTGCTCCCACAAAGCATAACCCACAATGCCATGTAGAATACCTGCCACCCCACTGAGGAGGGGGGCTGCAGGATGGGGGCAGGGAGGAGGGAAAAGATGGTACCAACACATGATGTATCCATACAAAATATGTTGTTAATAATAACAATAATTACTTAAAAGAACTCAACCAGGTAAAAATGTTTCACGCTAACCCTGCACCACTATGGTATGGCTTCCAGACGGAAGCATCAGATGGGATCTTCCAAAAAAAAAATCTAAACCTCAGAGTATCTTTTTCAAGTTCTAAAAGAGGTGCTTGTTTTTGCTGGTGAAAGGGTGGTTTAAAATGTAAACGTGCTACCGAAACATTTCTGTCACACCCTCCAAGGCTCAGGGCCCATTGCGGAAGAGGGGGCGGATAGAATGGAAGAGCCAAAGGAAGGGTATGACTCCTTACAATGCAACTGTCCAGACAGAAATTGGCCTCGAGATCCATGACCTCGCAGTGCCTAGCAATACCTTCACAAGACCCTCATAACAGAAGAAAAAGATGATGATGTAAATTAAAAGAGAGACTAATGGAGAAAGGGAGGGGATATGATGGAGATTGGAGTTCTAAAGGGGAAAGGGGGGAGGGGAGGGAAATATCATGGCTTTTTTTTGTATGTAAGTATAGAAGTTGTCAATAAAAAAATTGAAAAAAAATTAAAAACAACAACAAAAAATGTAAACGTGCTAAAGCATAAGGAATAAAACAAGGCCATTAAATCCATAGGAAAGAACCACATGATGCTTGATGGGATGTGTTTAGGGATTTGTTTGTGATCCTCTGAAACTCCTTGTTTGCACGAAGCTATTTGCGGGGATCCTGGCAGTGCCAGGGACCTTTTATAGGCAGACAGAGACGAGCTCAGAGCCTTCTATCCTTCTGCCACAGGCGATCATGGAGGGAAGGAGTTTTAGAACTCCCCAAATAGGAAACACTATACGACACCAAGCAGCAAAATTAGCCTATTTGTACACAAGCAACATATATTGCAAACGATTCAGTTGTTGGTATTTAGAGATACATAACGACTGCCAATATTTTTATATCTGGCAAAGTCAGTGTTCTGACATAAAACAGACAGTGCATTCGGCTTGGGTAATTCCAGGATGGTTTACCATTCAATTAGTTCACAGGGACATGGGCCTGATGGAGAGCACCCGCCAAGGGTACTGAGTATAATAATAATTTTCTAAGTACTGGAGGTCAAACTCAGGGCCTGGAACATGCTGGCAAGGGTCTACACTGACCTATATCCCCAGCCCTTAGTACAGACAAGTTTGCTTGTGCCCGTAAAGCTATTATTATCCTTTCTGACCTAGTTTGTATGTGAAACGTCCCCCGCACAAGCAGATGTGTTTGAGTTCTTTCTGATGAAATCTTTAGGAGGTGGATCCTTCCTGGAGGAAGTACAGTGAGGCCCTTGAGGTTTTATAGTCCAGCCTCACTTCCTGTCCACTCTCTGCTTCCTGCCTAGGAACTGCAGTGTGATCAGCCACTTCACACTCCTGCCCGCCGTGCCTTTCCCACTAGGGTGGGTTATAGCGCCTAAAGCAATAAGCCACAGTAAGCCTTCCTGAGTTTGCTTCTTGTCAGGTATTTGATAACTGCAATAAGAAAAGCCACATGGTCTCTCTCAGGGAATGAGGGCAAGAGGAGGCTACTGGGATTGTTGTATGGTGAAGGAAAGCTGCAGAGAGAAGCCCCATTGGGGGAAGTCTGGCCTTAGATGAAAGAGCACAGCTGGGCTAGAGAGATGGCTTACAGTGACGGTGCTCACCTGCCAAGCCTAAGAATGCCCATTCGATTCTCCAGGTCCCACTTTAAGCCAGATGCAAAAGTGACACAAGCACGCAATGCCGTGCTTGGCCACAAGGGGGTGCACGTGTCTGGAATTTGTTCACAGCGGCTGAGAGGCTGCTGGCGTGTCCATTCTCTTTCTCTCTGCCTCTTCCTCTCTGTCTCTCTCAAATAATAAAAATAAAATGAAAATAAAAGTAAAAGAGCACAGCTAACTCAGTGCAGGGAAGGATACAGCAGGGGGACATAGAGCTGAACTCATTCTCCCTCTCCCCCCAGTCTCCATTCTAGATCTCTATTGGCCAAGTCTAAGTACAGGGTGGCGTGCAGTGGGGGAGAGCAGACGGTAGATCCAGGGAGCCAGGAGATGATAGTACAGGAGTCAGGTGGGAGAAGAAGAGGCCTAAAAAAAGCTAGTGTCTACTGAGATACTATGTCAGACAGTGCTATAAGCCCCCGGCAGGAAACAGAGCCCTCACTAAGTACCTGGCATAAAGGAGTCCAAGGCTCAACGCAGAAGAGCACAGATCCATCCGTACCAGAAGGGAAGCCTTCAAGTGAGTGGAAGTTCAGATTTCTAAATACATGGCACAACTTTCGATGAAGGATTTCAGCACAGGCCTTCAAAGAGATGTTTTCCGGCAAGCATTTCTTAAAGAAAACGGGAAATCCTCTGCCGGGAAGAGCATTGCCCCTGCTCCAGGAAGCAGAGAGGGTCAGCAACAATGTCGGGATGTTACATCAAGACCAGAGGGTAAGGAGTGGCAACTGGGAACATGCCCGGTTCGGGGAGACACCACGATGGGTGTGTAGGGAGGATGGTGCACCTAAGCAGAGGGCCAGAATTGGAAGCAGGGGGAGACAAAGGTTTACCACAGACTTCCATTCTGCCCACTGTCCATCAGAGGACATTTCTGGGGAGACTCCATGTAACCCAGATCCTAGAGGGACCTTCCCTGTTCCTCCTGTTTGTGTCATTTCTGATTTCCCCGTGTCAACCTGTCCCCAGAACACAATCCCTTACCAGTTTCTGTCTTTCTTCTTTCCCTTTCTTTCTTTCTTTCTTTCTTTCTTTCTTTCTTCTTTCTTTTTCTTTCTTCTTTCTCTCTCTCTTTCTTTCTTTCTGTCTTTCTTCTTTCTCTCTCTCTCTCTTTCTTTCTTTCTTTCTTCTTTCTTTTTCTTTCTTCTTTCTCTCTCTCTTTCTTTCTTTCTTTCTTTCTTTCTTTCTTTCTTCTTTCTTTTTCTCTTCCTTTCTTTCTTTCTTCTTTCTTTTTCTCTTTCTTTCTTTCTTTCTTTCTTTCTTTCTTTCTTCTTTCTTTCTCTTTCTTCTTTCTTTCTCTCTTTCTTTCTTTCTCTCTCTTTTTCTTTCTTTCTTTCTTTCTTCCTTCTATCATCTATCTATCTATCCAGCTGACTATCTATTTATCTATCTATTGTATCTATCTATCTGCACATGTGTGAAAGGTGTGCATGTCTATTGGTGCACCAGGGTTTCTTGATCCTGCAAACACACACCAGATGTTGTGCCACTGTGAGCATATGGCTTACTTGGGTGATGTTGCAGTCAGGTTTGCATTGCTGGCAGAAATCACCCAACCAAGAACAGCTTTTGGGGAAAAAAGGTTTATTTTGGCTTATTATTATTTGGTTTATTATTATTATGGAAGCTCCATGATGACAGGGGAAAACGATGGCATGTGCAGAGGGTGGACATTACACCATGGCCAACATCAGGTGGCCAACAGCAACAGGAAGTGTGCCAAACACTGGATGGGGAAACTGGCTATAACACCCATAAGCCCACCCCCAACAGTACTGTGCCTCCAGGAGGTGTTAACTCCCAAATCTCCATCAGCTGGGAACCTAGCATTCAGAAAACCTAAGTTTATGGGGGATACCTGCATCAAACCATCACAGGTGACCTGGGAATTGAACCTGGGCTGGCAGGCTTTGCAAATGAGCACCTTTAACCTGTGAGCCATGTTCCCTTACCAGGATCTATATGTAAAAATTTCAGTCACCTAAATTTCTTTTTCTTTCTTTCTCTCTCTTTTTATTAACTAGGAACTTTGTATGGACACACCATGTGTTGGCACCATCATTTCCCGCCTCCCTCCCTCAGAGAGATTGCTGGTATTCCCCATGGGGTTGTGGGTTATCAGTTGTGATAGCAGTGCTCAGTCATTGGCATAGGGTGGCAATGCCTCTGGATAGCCCCTCCCACCCTGTGGCTCTTACAGTCTTTCCGCCCCCTCCTCTGCAAAATTTCCTGAGCCATAATGGGTGTGTTCTAAGTCTACTTTAGTGTTGAGCTCTCCGTGGCTTCTGGCCTTCTGTTTTGATACATTGTGGGTATCCTCAGCGTCTGTCTCCATCACCCCGGCGCAGGTTGCCAGGTTCACCATGGTAGCAGCGTTCTTGCTCATCTCGCCAATTCCTCTGTGGTTTCACCGGCGCCCTGGCTGATATGCCAGAGACGGTTCATCTCCTGCCAGGGAGTCAGCTGTCTTTTCTTGTCTGGTTGGTAGATTTTGGTTGTCCTTGGTTCTTGCTGCCTTCTGAAAAATAGAAACAGATTATCCAATGGTAAGTGAGATCAGCGTAGGTTAAAGGAGATGAGAATTGTGCATTTGGAGAGATTTTGATGGGTGTAGCCTCTCTTTTGGCCAAAGACTGGTGGGAGTTTCTCATTGGAGTCCTTTGTCCTGCACTGCATAGGATTCTGACTCAGTTCCCAGTCCCAGCTGTGGGTTCCTTTCCCCTGGGCACCTCTATTAGCCAATCAGAAAGCCATTGGTTAACCACCTAGGCTGGGTGCCACCACTGCACGGGTGCGTATGTCTTGTCACGCTGGTTGTTTTTGTACAGCAGTGTCCCACGCTCACAACATTGTTGGCCATTTTCCCCCAGCAGCTCATGTAGCACTTTCCAGAACTATATGAGCAGACCTTCAGGGGACTGGCTTCTTTCCAGATTCTAACCGGACCTCAGGATGTTCTGTGTCAGCAGCATGTGGTGTCTTCAGCAATAGGGTCTTACCTTTTACCTCGGGCAGGTAACCGAGTGCTTTGCCAGAAGCCATTCATAAAATATTGTACTTATCTCTCATAAATTTCATGGGAAATTTTGCTCAGGTAAGTGGAGGAGATGAAGCCCAACAATCATGCTTGTTTTTTTGTTTCTTTCTCTTAACTCATTTTTCTTTCTTTCTCCTTGCAGATATTTTTCCATAGACATTCAAGAATTTATTACCTTCTGCCAGACGTGGTGGCGCATGCCTTTAATCCCAGCACTCGGGAGGCAGAGGTAGGAGGATCGCTGAGAGTTCAAGGCCACCCTGAGACTACATAGTTAATTCCAGGTCAGCCTGGACCAGAGTGAAACCCTACCTCAAAAAAAAAAAAAAAAAAAAAAGAGAATTTATTACCTTCTATTATCGTCAAACAAGTAAAAAGTACCCTGCAGAGCAATTTTACTTTATCTTCTCGAGTTTAGTTTTTCACGAGTTCTTGCACGCAGGATTTTGTAAAATATGGATCTCTGGGATTTGGCCATTTTAACCCCTCACGAATTTTCAGCTGCTGCTGCTCTGAGGCTCACAGTGGAAGAAGCCAGCCTTTAAGTTATCATAAAGCATATCTCAAGATGGAAAAATTCTCTAACTTTTAAGTAATCACACGGATTAAGGGATTCTCTAACTTTTAAGTTTATCACACACCACATCTCAGACAGCTGCTGACACTCTAGCCTGAATGTAACTCTGGGCGCGTTGGGATTTACTTAAGACCAAATGGTAACGTATTTCCACCACTTAATTAGATGCATAAGAATCAAGCAAGCCGTGGTGTCGGTGCCGTGGCTCGCTAATGCATGTGGGGGACTGAGCTCAGAGAATTGCTGTGAGTTTGAGACCAGTCTGGGTGACAGAGTAAGTTCCAAGTCAGCCTGGACTAGAGTTAGAGCATGCCTTAAAAAAAAAATCCCTTTAATCCCAGCACTTGGGAGGCAGAGGTAGGGGGATCGCCGTGAGTTTGAGGCCACCCTGAGACTACATAGTGAATTCCAGGTCAGTCTAGGCCAGAGTGAGACCCTACCTCAAATAAAAAAAATCAAGGGAAGATGGACTAGACTAGAGATCATTACATGAATCTTAATATTAGTCTGTCACTTTACAGCACAGATTAATATTACTGGGTGTACATCCATTCTTTGGAAAAAATAGATCCTTAGCTTGAAAGCAAGTGTTTGAAATTAAATAGATTGTAAGATCTATCAAAATACCTCCCAAGTCTAGAGAGGTGGCTCAGTGGTTTAAAGGTGCTTGCTTGCAAAGCCTACCAGCCCAGGTTCAATTCCCCAGTACCCAGGTAAAATCAGATGTACCAAGTGGTGAATGCATTTGGAGTCTGTTTGCAGTGGCAGAAGGCCCTGGCATGTCCATACATTCTCTCTCTCTCTCTCTGCTTGCAAATCAATAGCCTGAAGATATTTTAAAAATAAACAAAATAGCTTCCAGTGTTCAAGTTACCTGTGTGACTTGGCTTCGGTTATTGTGACAGAATACCCGAGACAGCCAACTACAAAGAGGAATTTGTAGGTCTCAGACTCTGCTCGGTTGGCCTCATGATTGACTACTTGGGGGCCTGCAGTGAGTTAGTACATCATGATGCGAGGCAGTGTGGGGTGGAGAAAGAGGCTCAGCAGATGCCAGGTGGGAAACAAAAAGTGAGGGTGAGGTGGGGAGTGGAGGGTCAAGGTCCTGATATCACCTTCCTTAGCACGTCTTCAATGACCTCACTTCCATTAGCTTCCACTCCATAGGGCCCAGCATCTCCCAATAGTGCCTTTAACAGAGGGGTCTTTGGGGCACATTGAAGGTCTAAGCTATAGGTCTACCTTTTAGCTCATTATTTCTTTTTTTTTTTTTCTAAAACATTTGTTAGTTCCCAGGATGAATAGAGGGTTGTATTTAGGTGCACCATAGAAGCATCTGGCCTCAGAATATTATGTTAAACATGGAGTATGCAACTTGGACAATATGAGACCTTTGGTCAATGGAGGGTGCGTAGGGTGTGGGATAGATTAAGGTGGAAGAGCCCAGGCCCCAGGATAAGGTCAGCAAGATCTAAAGGCCAGTGTCAGAAACCAACATGTAAGAAACATAGCACCCAGCAGGAGTAAGGACTTCGTTTCCTTTCACAAAAACAGGGCCGGAGGACTGGAGGGATGGCTTAGTGGTTACGGCATTTGCTTGCAAAGCCAAAGGACCCTTGTTCGATCCCCAGTACCACGTAAGCCAGATGCATGAGGGGGACGCATGTATCTGGAGTTCATTTGTAGTGGCTGGAGGCCCTGACATGCCCATTCTCTTTCTCTTTCCTCTCTCTCCCCACTATCTCTCTCAAAATAAAATATGTTTTAAAACTTTTTTTAAAAAAAGAGGGCTGGAGAGATGGCCACGTTTGACTCTCCAGTTCCCACATAAGCCGGATGCATAAGGTGACACAAGCGCGCAAGGTCACACATGTGCACAAGATGGCACACGTGTCTGGAGTTCGATTGCAGTGGCTGGAGGCCACAAAACAAATAAAAAGATAGTTGCAGTGGGTGGTCTGGTGTGGATTTAACAACTAAAACTCCTTGCCAAGATGTCTAGATTTTATTGTTTCTCTTCGACTCCCTCTGATGGTCTAAAGATAACAGCTATCCTTCTCCTGTGCCTTGGGTCCACAGCTGGGAAAGAAACAGAGAAGGAAAGAGTCTCGCCAAGCTCGTCCCTGCTTTCTCCAGAGCCTCCTAGAGAATTTCATTCACATGCTATCGGCCATGTGTCAAAGGGTCACCCCGCGCTATGAAGAAGAACGAAAAAGCATTTATGGAGCCGGAGACATGGCTCAGTTCGTAGAGTGCTAACTGTGCAAGAAGGGGGAGCCGTGATTGGAGCCTCATCACTGGGATCAAACGCCAGTCATGGTAGCATGCACCTGGAGTCCCAGCCCTGGAAGATGGAGACAAGGGATTCCCGAGGGGATTCTCGACGAGCTGAGGCGTGCTGGCTGGCTGGAGTCCCAGAGCTGAGCTGATGCTGGCTGGTATCAAATGCCAGTCATGGTAGCATGCACCTGGAGTCCCAGCCCGGGAAGACGGAGACAAGGATTCCTGAGGCATGCTGGCTGGTTCGACGAGCTGAGCTGAGCTGGTATCAAATGCCAGTCATGGTAGCATGCACCTGGAGTCCCAGCCCCGGAAGACGGAGACAAGGATTCCTGAGGCATGCTGGCTGGTTCGACGAGCTGAGCTGAGCTGGTATGTTCCAGGTTCAGTGAGAGACTCTGTCTCACAAAAGAAGTTGGAAAATGATCAAGGAAGACCTCTGGCCTCCACATGCATTTGTACACACGTGCACCTTGCTATACACTTGTGCCCACATACATACAAACATGCATACACACATGCACATATCACACACATACACACACACATACACAACAGTTTTCAATAAAGTGCTTAACCAGGCACATGCCCATTACGTTTCTGCTACCAAAGGGGAAGGGAGACACAAGCAAGATCTTGTTGGGGGCAGATGTTTACTTTTTTTAATTTTTTTATTTTTTGGGAGAGAGACACAGAGAAACAGAGAGAGAGGGAGAGGAAGACAGACAGAGAATGGGTGCGCCAGCAGCCTCTCAGCTGCTGTGAATGAACTCCAGACACATGCGCCCCCTTGTGGTCAAGTGCGGCATTGCACCCTTGTGTCACTTTGCATCTGGCTAAACGTGGGACCTGGAGATTGGAACCAGCGTTCTTAGGCTTAGCAGGCAGGCGCCTTAACTGCTAAGCCATCTCTCCAGCCCAGATGTTTATTTTTTAATTATCCATTGTGTGTGTGTGTCTTTCTCCTCCCTCCATGCCGTCCCATCACAGTGATGTGAGCTCCTTTCTCTTCCTTCCTTTCTTCCCTCCCCCATGCCTTCCCACCACAGTGATGCGAGCTTGTTCCTCCCACCTCCTCCTTCTTCTTTCCTCCCTCAATGTCTTCCCATCACAGTGATGTGAGATCCTCCGTCTTCCCTCTTCCCTCCTCCCAGGGAAGGGAAAGATTGAGTGTCTTCAGGACAGCTTTGGGAGTGGACCATGAGAGAGGCAATAGTAACCATAAACTAACCATGGCTTACGACAGTTGCTCGAATTATTATAGTTGTATATATTAGCAAATTCTTTCCAGTCCACTTTTAGCCTGGCACTGTTCATACTAACGAGAACTGATGAAAATGAGCTGTAACTCATCAGATCCAAGAACAAGAGCTTCACGAACCCTCCTTCAAAGTGTACAAAGTAAGTTGATGGGAGTTTCTCTGAACTGCATTTGAATCCATGAGAAATACAGAAGGTATTTTTTTTTTTTTTTTTTTTAGTAGCTATAAACAGCTTTCTTCATCTCCTTCTTCCATTCAGTTAATTAACTACATAATCAGTGTGGGCTGGAGAGATGGCTTAGTGGTTAAAGTACTTGGTTACGAAGCCCAAGGACCCAGGTTCAATTCCCCAGAGCCCATGTAGGTCCGGTGCACAGGGTGGCACATGCATCTGGAGTTTGTTTGCAGTGGCTGGATGCCCTGGTATACCCATTCTCCCTCCTCATCAATCTCCCTCTCAAATAAGAAAATAAATAAAACATTTTTTAGAATCAGCGTGTTACTCTGCTCATTCCTGTGACCAAACACCTACCATCTTAAGAGAGGAAAGGGTTTATTCTGGCTTATAGTTCTGAGGGGAATACAGCAATTTCTTTTGATGGTGGCTAGCCTATTGGATGAAAACTTAGCTGACTCATGACCTAGTCGAGAATGTGCCTGAAGCATCTCACTTCTTACTTCCTTTCTGTAGTTATATTTCCCAGGAACACTGAATATTAGATAAAGCTGGGAATGGTGGTGTTTGTTTATAATCCCTGAATTTAAGAGGCTGAGGCAGGAGAATGGCTGCGAATACCACACCTACCATGTGTCAAATAAAAAAAGTAAGACCCTGTGTCAAAATATCTAGAACTTGGGCTGGAGAGATGGCTTAGCAGTTAAGGCGCCTGCCTGTGAAGCCTAAGAATGCCTGTTCAAATCTCCAGGTCCCACATTTAGCCAGAAGCAATGACACAAGCACACAACGCTGCACTTGCCCACAAGGGGGCACATGCATCTGGAGTTCATTCACAGTGGCTGAGAGGCCACTGGTGCACCCATTCTCTCTCCCTCTGCCCCTTCCTCTCTATCTCTCTGTCTCTCTCAAATAAAAAAGAAAAGAAAAGAAAAAATCTAGAACTTTGTGTATATATGTGTGGGATGTGTGGATGTCCACTTTAAAAGTATAATCTCCTTTACACCAGGTCTGTGTCTTTCTCCTTTATCCCTGTCATTATTACCCACTTGGTGGTTATCACCAAATACTTAGTAAGTAAGTAAATTAATTCCAGGCTGGAGAGATGTCTTAGTGGTTAAGGTGCTTGCCTGCAAAGCCAAAGGACCCAGGTTCGATTCCCCAAGACTCAGGTAAGCCAGATGCACGAGGTGGCACATGCATCTGGAGTTTGCTTGCAGAGTCTGGAGGCTTTGGTATGCCCATTCTCTCTCTCCTCCCTCTCCTCTCTCTCTCTCTCTCAAATATATAAATAAAAATAAAATACAAAAAAATGCTTTTTATAAAGAAATTACTTCCAACTTTATCTGCCCTTAACCATACTCTAGTGTTAATTTTCCACACGTCCATGTGTGGTCTTTCCAGGCTGTGGTTCATTCTTGGAAACATTGACGCAAAATCAGATGAGAAGAGGAGGTGACCTCACACTGTCACTGTCACTGTCACTGGAGCGCTCCTGTGATGGTGGGAGGGGTGGTTTCTGCTGGTGAAGAAGAGTCTCCAATCACAGCTCCGTGCATTCAGAATTTTGAAAGTAAACATCCCAGAAAAAAAAATATGGCTTGGTGCGTCTTTGCTTTTTGGGGGATGGAGGACTGGAAGCCAATGCTTTTAATTCACTTAGTAATTATCCTCCTGTTGTAACATGAACCTTAACAGAGGGCAAAAAAGATACACAGCCAAGACAGGGCAAGTGAGGACAGTAAAGTTGGCTGACGACTCTGTCCTCTTTTGGAATTTGATCAATATCTGTAGGTGAAAATCACCCTTATTAGGTCGTTGAAATGTTTATGGGCTGGTTTCAAGTGTTGTGATTTCCTAACTTTCTGGAATTATTAATGTTTTATAATTATCTATCAATGGTGTTTGAAAATCGGATATGCATTTTTAAACATGGTGGTTTGGGGCAAGACATAAACCCTAGAACGTCTATGAGCTTTCCCTTTATATGCACAGAAGTATATGTTGATCCCACTCCACAATTATTAGGAACTGTTGAATTTTGCTTGTATGTTTAGTTTGCTGATTTTCTTCCATCGTTGCCAGAAAAATCCTACTTGGCTCCAGCAATTCAAAATTGTTCCAGCAACTTCTTAACATTGATAAATTTTAGACTCAGAGACTATATAAAGCCTAAGAGGGACTGCAGTTAGTAAATTACAACTCATACAATAAATATCTGTTGTGTCGGTTAAATAAATTAATTGTATTTTTTTGAGAGAGACACAGAGACAGACAGAGAGAGAGAGAGAAGACAGACAGAGATGGGCGCGCCAGCAGACTCTCAGCTGCTGTGAATGAAATCCAGACGCGTGTGCCCCCTTGTGGTCAAGTGCAGCATTGCGCCCTTGCGTCACTTTGCATCTGGCTAAACGTGGGACCTGGAGATTGGAACTGGCGTTCTTAGGCTTAGGAGGCAGGCGCCTCAGCCGCTAAGCCAGCTCTCCAGCCCAGTTGTATGTTTTTAACCAACAATCTTTAGAATGTTGTATGAAGGTATTTGGAGGATGCTTAGAATTATCATTAAACCAATTAGAGAGCACTTGGGTTCTGTAGTGTGTGCAACTGTGGTACTACGTCTGCTCTGGCCATAGTCCTGTGCAGTGACAAATTTAAATTCCACCAACAGCGACTCTCAAAGTATGTTTATATTTAGCCTTAGACAGCTGATTATTTCTTTAGGTTAGGTTTTTGTTGTTTGGTTTGGTTTTGATTGATTTTTTGAGACGAGGTATCATGTGGGTGAGACATACATTCCTGATTTTACCTATCTACCGAGTGCTGGGAATATAGCCCTGCACCACCATTGGCCAGCTCTCTGTAGGTGAGGTTTTTACGAGATGTCTTCAAATATTGCTTTGGGTTATTTTTCTTTTTCCTTCCTCTTTTTGGACCCCACACACTCAATCCTTTGTACCCTTGACTTTTTCCTCTGGTTTTCCATCCTTTTGCCATCATGGATTTTTTTTTTTCTCTCCCTTCTGATATATTGCTCTTTAGAGGAAGGGTCTCACTATAGCTCAAGATAACCTGAAACTCTGTCATCTGGCTTGTCTCAAACTCACAGCAATCCTGCTACCTCAAGCCTTCTGAGTCCTGGGAAGATGTGGGCCACCCACACCCTGACTCCTTCTATCGTGTTCTTTTTAAAAATTTTTACAGATAATAAACCATGATATTTCCCTCCCCTCCCCCTTTCCCCTTCAGAACTCCATGTTCCATCATATCCCCTCCCTCTCTCTATTAGTTTCTCTTTTAATTTGATGTCATCATCTTTTTCTTCTATTATGAGGGTCTTGGGAAGGTATTTCTAGACACTGTGAGGTCATGGATATTGAGGCCAATTTCCGTTTTTCATTCCACAATCTTCTCGTTTCCTGCCTTCTGTCACACCCTTTCCTCGGATGTCCGTGACATTCTGATCATCTAGCATGTGTTTGTTTCCCACCCACTGCCGAAATTTGATCTTGTTATTTTCTTAAACATTTTGAACACTTTCTCTGAAACTGCCTTGCCTGGTAAGCCCCGGAGTTGGAGCATTTGTGAGTCTGTTTCTACTAGCTGTTGCTCTTGTTGGTTGGTTTGTGTCGTTGTGTCTTCTGGTGTGTCTGATTACTTCATACAGTATTGCAGGTCCTGTGTTATGAACTGCTAGTTTGTGTCCTTGAGAAATTCATATGCTAAAACTATAAACTCCAGTGTGTGAGTAGTAACTACAAACTTGGCCAAAGTGATCGTGTCGTGACAGCAGAGGCTGAACCTGAGACAACTTGCTCTGGCAAATTCTTTGTAGGAATAACTGGTTGGAGAAGCTTCTCTTTTCAGATGACGGTGACCACTGGGATGACCCAAAAGGCACCATAGTGCTGAGAAGAAGGGACGGAGGAGTGCTCAGCACTGAAACATCTCTGTCACACCCTCCAAGGCTCAGGGTCCATTGCGGAAGAGGGGGCCGAAAGAACATAGAGCCAAAGGAAGGGTACGACTCCTTACAATGCAACTGTCCAGACAGAAATTGGCCTCGATATCCATGACCTTGCAGTGCCTAGCAATACCTACACAAGACCCTCATAATGGAAGAAAAAGATGATGACATCAAATTAAAAGAGAGACTAACAGAGAGAGGGAGGGGATATGGTGGAGAGCAGAGTTTTCAAGAGGAAAGTGGGGGAGGGGAGGGAAATATCTTGATTTATTGTCTGTAAGTATAGAAGCTGTCAATAAAACAATTAAAAGGAAAAAAATTGATAGTTTAATGAGGCTCTCACACTTACTCATTTGAAAAATCATAGTTTATCCACGTCTTGAGTTTGGTTTCTTAGGAAAGAGTCTGGCACTGGGATTCTTTTACTGGTTTGTCGTAGAAGTCCCCTCCGGGAGAAAAGAAAAAAGACTAGTGCCAACATAAAGGACAGGGGAAAAGCCAGGCAAAGATCAGCTGAAGTCTGGCTTCTCCAAGACCATGGATAATTCTGGAGTATAAAATGTATCACAACACTGTCCCTAATGGAGGCCAAGGGGCTGGGCTTTTGTGTCCCTGGACTAATCAACTTGACCACAGGTACTTCTACATGTAATTTCTTAGGCATTTTCATACAAGGTAGTATTGCATGGGTCCTTGGCAACCTGGGAGAGAGGTGTAGCTATGAGCACTTAGCAACAGCTACCAGAAAGTAGGGGATGAGTGTCCTCTTTCAGTAAAGGGGTTCTGGGCAGGGCAACAGCAGCAATATTCTATATTCCAATAGCTATCTGAAATGTGAGGCAATATGGTGTGTGTGTGTGTGTGTGTGTGTGTGTGTGTGTGTGTAATTAAGCCCTTTAGGCAAGCACTATTCTACCACGGAGCTGCTCCCAACCTGTTATTCCTAACAAGGAATTTCATCTTGGAGGGGAACAGTATTTCTTAAATTAGATGTAGGGCTGCAGAGATTGCGGTTAAGAGGCTTGATCCAAATTTGAGTCCCAGGACCCACATAAATCCAGATGCGCAAAAGGGCACATGCAGCTGGAGTTCATTTGTGGTGGCTAGAAACACCGGTTTGCCCATTCTCTATTGGTCTTTCTCCCTCTCTCTGCTTGCAAATAAATAAGTAAAAAATTAAAACATTAAAAATTTAAAAATTCTATGTATATGTATATATACATACACATGGTATATTGTATATATACATACACATTGTATAATGTAAGTTACATTTATTTGCTCAAAGGTTTATTTTTTATTTATTTGAGAGAGAAAGAGGAAGATGGAAAGAAAGGTAGGTACAGAGAGAGAATGAGTGTGCCAAGGCCTACAGCCACTGCAAATGAACTGCAGACCCATGTGCCACCTTGTGCACCTGGCTTATGCAGTGTTGTAGTCCGGTTTGCATTGCTGGTAGAAATCACCCAACCAAGAGCAGTTTCCCCTTGCCAGTGTCTCAGGCTGTCTGGCATTCCCCCTCCTCCCAATAAGACTTGAACAGCAGTCACTAGTGTGAGGATGCTCTGCCCAGGACCCTTGAATGATCAAGGACTCTAGCTGACTGCTTTGAAGGGACCCCAGTAGTTTTTCTGGATGTTGGTAAATGTCCCATGTGATATGTGTTACATGTCTTCTACTTGCCATTTGCTCTTTTCCACTTCTTACCAGGGATATTCTAGCAATTTCTGCTGGTTGTTGTTCAGTGACTGGCTTGATGTCCTATGCTTTATCTGCTATTTGACATTTCTTCTTTTACTTTTAAAAATTTTTTACAATTATTTTATTTATTTTTGGAGAGAGATACAGAGAGAGACAGACAGAGAGGGAGACAGATAGAGATGGGCGCACCAGCAGTCTCTCAGCTGCTATGAATGAAATCCAGATGCGTGCGCCCCCTTGTGGTCAAGTGCAGCATTGTGCCCTTGCGTCACTTTGCATCTGGCTAAACATGGGACCTGGAGATTGGAACCCGTGTTCTTAGGCTTAGTAGGCAGGTGCCTTAACTGCTAAGCCATCTCTCCAGCCCTCTTCTTTTACTTTTTCTTGCTAGATCACTAATAAACTCATTCAAAACTGAAAGTATGGCTATAATGGGTCATTTTTCCAGAATAAAAAAAAAAAAAAAAAAAAAAAAAAAAAAAAAGCCTGTTCAGCATTGTCTGTGTTTCCACTAATGTTCTGGTCTTTTGAATTCCCAACAGAATTGCCCACTAAGATCGATCTCTTTATAGCACTTTTCATTTAATCTATACTACTTCTTCAAACATTTTTCAAATTACTTCTGTAAGCCAGTTCCAAATGCTTCGGAACCACATGGTCTACTATAGTCATAGTGACACCCCACTCCTGGTCCCAATTTTCTTCACTGGTTACTTTTCTCAGCGCTATAACAAAGTGTCTGATAGAAACAATCTAATGGAGGCAGGGTGTGGTTTTGGTTCACGGTTTTGGGGATTTCAGCCCATTGTCCTTGGCTCTGTTAGATTTGGACCTATAGTGAGGCAGAAGGTGATTGCACCAGGAGCATGTGGTGGTGAGGTTCTAGGTAGACAGAAGGCAGAGAGTTAGGAAGTAACTGGGTATGACCTTCAAATTTATGTCCCCTGCCCAGTTAGGCCTTGCAATTAGACCCCCCTGGCTAAAGTTTTTCAACTTCCTAATATGGAACCACTAGCTGGGACTAAGCATTCAATATATGAGTCTATTAGAGGGGGAATTTCATATTCAAACCATACAGGAACTTAAAGTAGATGGGGAATGAAGTAATTTAGGCAGCTTTAGGCAGTTCTCAGCTGTGTTTTTGGATTTGCAGGGATGGGAAGGATGAGAGAGGAAATTTCCCAGTCTCTTATTTTTCATTTTATCAAGTTCAAAATCTTTCTTAGTGAAGCGAGTTGCTGCTGGATGAACATGGGCTGTAAAGTGTGACTTTCCAGACATATTCTAGAATAAGATTCCCCAGTATAAGAAAGTTCCCTGGGGCTTGAGATGAAAACAAGGTCACTTTCCCAGGGGAGCAACCCATCGAGCAAGCGTCTAAAATAAACAAACTGCCTGGCTATTGCTTTAAACAGGCAGTAGTTATGAAGATTTACTACAACTGACTTTGGACCTCTTCCAAATGCTGAATTAATGCAAACTTTGTCTTAGCTGAAATGGAATCTCACTTTGGGCAGATGCAATAAAAATGCTGCTGCTTTGCTAATTCTGGACGACTCAATTAATTACCCTCTCGCTAATATCCTAACAAGAGAACCACTTCCCAGAGGCATTTTTTGAGAGGTCTGACTTCAATGGTCATAAAGCATCCATATTATGCAAAACTAGAATAGTCTTAAAAGGTTTTTTTTTTTAAAAAGTAACAGCTCACATATATGTTGTAATTTCAATTGTATAATCTCTGTGATATGTATGTTTATATATAATCATATATACATACATAATTTGAATAAATATGGCATAATTTTCATATATTTTCCTTTTTTGCAAGCAGCTGTAGTTTCTAGTAGACATAGCATACTACTGTGAACTAGGAAACAGGTTTGATTCTCTCCTAAACCATTTACTCTTGGGGTCCTGGTTCGTAAAACACAGAGGCTCAGCTTAGATAATGTCAGAATTTCCTTTAATGGTTACAATATAAGGTTCTAGTTGTTCACTTTTCCTCCAGAAGGTAAGAAATGACAAGTGAATCTAAAGAGTCTTGTCTCACCTCGGCCTGCATTTAAGTACTGGGACACAGGCTCAGATTTCCGGGTTATGATGTAATGATGCTTTCAAAGAGACTGTCTTGACCGAGGAGCTTGAAAAGTCAAGAAATGGATGCAATAGCTACAAGTGAGAAGATCAGGTGTCAGATGGCTGCTTTAGAAAGTGAACTGAAGATGCGTTACAGTGGGGTGAAGATGCAGTGGACCATGGGATCAGTTCTGGGATCCTGGACTAAAGATTGATGTGGACAAGGATCTGGGGAAATCTTCACCTGGAGCACCTCTTTTCTTCTTTTTAATTTGAGAGAGACACACACACAGAGAGAGAGAGAGAGAGAGAGAGAAACCGGATATCCAATAAATAAAGCAAGCTTCTTGCCTTTCATAAGTTTCCAGAGGAGTCACTTTTTGTGACTCAGCCTACGTGCTAGAAGCTGGTAATTGCTTGATTTTATTTATGCTATAAAATTAAAAAAATATTTATTTTTGGAGAGAGACATAGAGAGAACAGAGAGGGAGAAGGAGACAGATAGAGATGGGCGCGCCAGCAGTCTCTCAGCTGCTGGGAACAAAATCCAGATGCGTGCATCCCCTTGTGGCCAAGTGCGTCATTGCACCCTTGCGTCACTGCATCTGGCTAAATGTGGGACCTGGAGATTGCAATGGCTGGAGATTGGAACCAGCATTCTTAGGCTTAGCAGGCAGGCGCCTTAACTGCTAAGCCATCTCTCCAGCCCTTATTTATGCTTTTGTATCATCCTTGTTGTTCTATAGTATCTCATTGTACAAATACACTGCAATTTACATATCCATTGTAATGTACATGATTGCTTTCATTATTTCTAGTGTGTGGCAGTGATTACAGCCATACAGTAAAGATTCTTATATAATCTCTGTGTGTGTTTACATGCATACACATATGTTTTACCTAAACATACATGATCTTTTATTTTTATTTTTGGTTTTTCGAGGTAGGGTCTCACTCTGGCCCAGGCTGACTTGGAATTCACTATGTAGTCTCAGGGTGGCCTTGAACTCTCAGTGATCCTCCTACCTCTGCCTCCTGAGTGCTGGGATTAAAGGTGTGTGCCACCACACCTGGCTTTTTATTTTTTAATATTATTTATTTATTTGCAAGATGGAGAGAGAGAAGAGAGAAAGAGGGAGATAGAGAGAGAGAGAATGGGCTCACTATGGCTTCCAGCCACTGCAAACTAACTCCAGATGCATGTGCCACCTTGTGCATCTGGCTTACATGGGTCCTGGAGAATCAAACCTAGGTCCTTAGGCTTTGTGGGCAAGTGCCTTAATAGTGAAGCCATCTCTCCAGCCCCATAGCGCCTTTTCTATATAACCTAAAGGGGAATTGTTGAGTCATGGGGTTGGCTATGGGGTCTTGTTTGTTGGAGCACTATGTTGATCCGTAGCCCACTGGTCATGATCTTCCTCAGCCTGCACGTGCTGAGACTACAGAATGTGCACCACCACACCTGGCTTATGCTCAGTCTTCCAATACCTGGCCAAATGGCTTTGCAAAGCGGTCTTGGCAGTGTCCTTCTCGCTGGGAGACTCTTCCCTTTGCTCCTCGTCTTCAGCGCTTCCGGTCTACTCCTTGTTGTGGTGTAGAACTGTCTTATATTCCGGTTTTAACCTGTAATTTCAGATTGCTAGTGAGCTTCAGTACCTATGGGTATATGTGTTTGCCTTTTGGAGTGCTCCCTTTTCTGATGCACTTTTTTTCATGCACTTTGTCAATCCTTTCTATTTGGTTGTCTGAATTTTTATTACTGATTTTTTCTTTTCATTATTATTATTATCATCAACATATTTTGTATGGCTATATCATGTGTACATTGACCAAACTTACAAATAATCTAAAGCGAAAGAAAATAAAACTAAAATCAAATAGCTATTTATTTTCCTCTCAGGTAGATGTCTAGCAGTGGTGTCCCTGCCTTTGACATTGTGACATGTTGTTGTCATCTACAAACATGTCAGGCCACCTTCTTAGATCTCTTGAGCTTCAGGTTCGACACAGGAGAGGCTGATGTGACAAAGTTACTTGGCAGGTGAGGTTCCTGCCATCGTTTGGCTCCATAGATTTTGTCTTCACTGGCCTGGTCAAATCTGGGTCTCTATCAGGTACATGTGTAGGTCATGGGCCAGGGAAAAGGTAGATACACACACAAGCCTTGGGCTTTTGAAACCTGGAGTGGAACGTAGTCAGGTTGTTTCTTATCGGAGGTCATTAACCTCACGCTAGGCACATGAGCCACTGTCACAGTGCCTGGGACATGCATAGACTCTAGTCATGTACCCAGATCAAAACCACTGTGGTGAAGAAAATGCCGATCAGTGTTAGACTTCTTTACTATGTGTCTGGGCCAGCACTTAGTTATTTAAGAAGGGGACTTACAGTGGGGAGAGACATAGGCGATATCAGAAAGTTATTATGAAATAACCAATAAATAGAGGTATGCACTGCAAGAAAAGAAGGTAGACTCTTTAAAACTATATGTATTTATTTATTTATTTATTTATTTATTTATTTATTTATTTATTTATTTGAGAGAGAGAGGGAGATAGAGAGTGCACCAGGGCCTCCTGCCACTGCAAGCAAACTCCAGATGCATGTGCCACTTCATGCGTCTGGCTTTATTTGGGTACTGGGGAGTGATCCCTGCTTGTCAGGGTTTGCAAGCAAGCACCTTTAACCACTGAGAATCTCCACAGCCCAAGAAAGAGGACTTTTGAAGAGAGATTTGAAAAGCATAATTCTGGGGCTGGAGAGATGGCTTAGCGGTTAAAGCGCCTGCCTGCTAAGCCTAAGAACGCTGGTTCCAATCTCCAGGTCCCACGTTTAGCCAGATGCAAAGTGATGCAAGGGCGCAATGCCACACTTGACCACAAGGGGATGCACACATCTGGATTTCGTTCACAGCTGAGAGACTGCTGGCACGCCCATCTCTGTCCATCTCCCTCCCTCTCTGTCTGTCTGTCTCTGTGTCTCTCTCCAAAAATAAATGAAAAATAATAAAAAAATTGAAAAGCATAATTCTGATAAACGAAAAAAGTGGGGGACTTTTAACAACTTGTAGATCGTATGAGACACTGGGCATGAATGAAGCCATCAATGACTAGGGATTGGGTTAGAAGGGGACCTCAGAAAGGTGTGTTAGAATTCAGCAGCAAAGAGCCATGACTGTGGATTCTTGAGAGAGTGGACCTTCTCTACCAACCAGTGCCAATAACCAAGGCTTTAAAAAAATTCTGTTACTTGGGCTGGAGAGATGGCTTAGCAGTTAAGGCGCCTGACTGCAAAGCCTAAGAACGCCCGTTCAATTCTCCAGGTCCCACATTTAGCCAGACGCAAAAAGTGATGCAATGCCGCACTTGCCCACAAGGGGGCGCATGCATCTGGAATTCGTTCACAGTGGTTGAGAGGCCTGGGCACGCCCATTCTTCATCTGTCTTTCTCTCTCTCTCTCAAAATTAAAAAAAAAAAATCCGTTACTCCTTAGCTTCACTGAGAAGTAGTCACAACTTCACTTGATGTATTCTTTTACCCTTTGCTTCATCAATAGGTGCTGAAGTGGTGTATGGAAATCTAGCCTGAGGTTTTTCTTTCTTTCTTTTTTTTTTTTTTTTTTTATGTATGTTTGTGGTGTTTGTACAGGTTTTGTATGTATGGAGGAGTATCTGCGTGTGGAGGCCAATACTGAGTGTCATCCTCAATTTCTCTCCACCTTGCTTTTCTCTGAGACATGGCTCACTGATTCAGCCGGGTTAGTAGCCATCTTGCTCAGAGATCTTTCTTTTTCCACTTTTCCAGTGCTGTGAATACAGGCCCATGTGAAAAAAAACCTGGCTGGGGATTTGAACTCAGGTCCCCATGCTTGCATGGCAAACACTTTATGCACTGAGCCATCTCCCCAGCCCCCAGCCTTTATTTAAGAATAAACCTTCCACAATGTAATAGTTTCATCTCAAGTATCCCAGAGGGTTAGAGGAGGGAGAGAAACATAGTATAGTCAACAAAAGCCTTGTGAGACCAGAGATGCTTCTGGATAAAGACCTAAGTGCTTTAAAATGACAGTGCTCCAGTCAGGCAAGTCTGCCTAAGGTCACCACGTACTTGAACTTGAATCTGTGCAGAAAGTCATCAAGGGGCGTACTTAGAGTCACATCCTTCCAAGGTCTATGGGGACAGCCCCATCTCCATGAATGAGAATTGTGTACAAAGATCCTGGGAAGAGCGTGGCCCTGGACTTTCCTCTTCGACAGCCTGTAGGGTTTGTTGTGGTTACTTTCAAGCACCAGTCCTCGGAGACACAGTTCTTCCTCTACCTTCTACATCCTCAAACAGAACACAACATGGGGGCTGGGGTCCCAGGAGAGACAGAGATCTTTTTATCCATTCTTCTTTATCTGTGACTGTCTTATAGTCAAAGAGGACATTTCCTTTCTCCATGCATGCCAAATCGTGAAATTGCAGCCACATGAATTTCAATCGCGGGAGGAAAAAAAATGCTGCCCTGGATTCACTGAACGGCAGCTTCTCTGGGAATTACACTTCACTGGGGGATGACGTCACTTCCTTTAGCCACTGAAGCAGTGACAAAGGATGGCAAGTAATTTATACCCAGACTGTGGGGTGAGGAGAAAGGCGAGCAGGGCAAGGTGATGGTTCTAAGGGTGGACAGTGCTGTGGCTCCTTACGCAGCAATCAGTTGAGCCAACCATAAAATGGCTCGGATCCTGTCTTCCTCTGCATGCCCAGTAACTAAGAGGGGGCTGAGATTTTGATTTTTGAGAGGGAAGGGTCTCTCCTGTCATTCCAGCATGCAATCCGGTTTCTCCTCAGCCAGTGCTTTCCGCGTGTTTACTTGGGAATGGAACTGGCATGTCCCTTGATAATTCATTTTTATTCCACCCCCTTAGGGGAACATGCATGCCTGTTTCTTTTTGCTCCGTGGTGGGTATCAGACATGGTAAGTGTTCCCTGTATCTTAGTAAATGAACTGGTAAATGATACACACGTGAAACAGAAATCCCCCCATGTGCAAAATACCTTCCTTTTCCACTGTGGCATTTTACATATGGCAACATTTGGAGACAAGCGAGTGTCAAGGGTTAAGGACTCAGAAAAGGCCTGTGGAAGTGGGCAGATGTGCATCTCTTGGCAGCGAATTTAGGAGAATAATTAGATTTCATGGGTATTTTTTCACTTTCTTAGTTAATGAGTGCAATGGCTTTGTCACTTTGTTTCAAAGCAATTCTTTAATGCATTTATCCTGGAAGAATAAATTAAACTCTTATGAGCCCTTTATCTGTGCTAGTTCACATATTCTTTGCAATCAACCTACGGTAGATACTTTATAATCATTTTGATTTAAAAAATTTATTTATTGGGCTGGAGGGATGGCTTAGCAGTTAAGGCATTTGCCTGTGAAGCCAAAGGTTCCCAGTTCGATTCTCCAGGACCCACGTAAGCCAGATGCACAAGGGACACATACATCTGGAGTTCATTTGCAGTGGCTACAGGCCCTGGTGTGCCCATTCTGTCTCTGTGTCTGCCTCTCTTCTCTCTCTCTCTCAATGCTTGCAAAAAAATAAATAAATAAAATTTAAAAAATTATTTATTTATTTATTTAGAGACAGAAAAAGAAAGAGAGAGAAAGAGAGAGAGAGAGAGAGAGAGGGAGGGAGAGAACGGACATGCCAGGCCCTCTATCCACTACAAACCAACTCCAGACACATATGCCACCTTGTGCATCTGGCTTTTCTGGGTCCTGGGGAATTGAACATGAGTCCTTAGGCTTCTCAGGCAAGCATCTTAACTGCTAAGCCATCACTCTAGCCCCATTTTGATTTTATATGTGGCAAAAGTGAGGCCCAGTTAATTTTGTCAAAGCCTCCCAGAGAGTAATGTTAAAATTGTAATTTAAACCCAGGAAAGTCTGGCTGTAGAGTCTATATTTTGACCCAGTATACTATCCTACCACAAGAGATAATGCTGTGGCAGAGACACAAAGAGTGAGCAGAGAGACTCATGAGTCTTTCTGGGCCAGGGCTTGATGTTCCCCATAGAAGCAAACCTGTAATGTAGGCGTATGTATGTAAGCGATTCAAAGACCAGCTCACACTTGCCATGTGGACATTTAGGAAGCTAAATTAGGAGACATGCCATGCCTTCAAAGTCAGCCTGGGTTGCAAAGTGAGACCTTAATCTCAAAGGACAAAAGAAACAAATGAACAAAAAGAGCCCCCTCATCAAAAACAAAACAAAACAAAACAAAAAACCAAAACAACAACAACAACCAAAACAGAACATAAAGGACCGTGTGATTGAGAGGGAGAGAGAGATACAATGTTTTACAGGCTCCTGTGAGGGTCCTGCTTCCATCTGGCAAAGACTGGAGCAATAGGAAGGCTTTGGGAAGAGGTGTCATATAATGTGATTCAAGTTTTAAAAGAGTATTGGGGCTGCTGTATGAAAATGATAGTGGAAGGAAAAGCCTAAATGTTGACTATAAAGACACTTGAATTCAACACACAAGTACAAATTGTATAAATGTGTGTAGAGACAGGGACAGACTTTCTATTTTCGAAAGCTGAATTATATAGTCCTCAGAAAGTGCTTACCCAGCGAAGTGCATTTTAGAAAAACAAAAACAAAAACAAAAAACAGGTCATAAAAATTTTCTTAACGTGTGTGGATTTTTAGGGGCTGTGATCTCGTGTCTGGTTTTGTCATCATGAGTTCAGTGGCATGGCTTGACACAGAGAGCTCCACCAGACCCTTCTAGTGGCATCCCCCATCAAGGTGGTGGTCATTAGGTCCTTACACCCTGCACTTGGGTGCAGCTGACAGGTGGCCCCTGGGGAACTATCCAGGCATCAAGACTGGTTTTGCCCCTGGTGCCAGGACATTTGACATCACCTCGACTCAGACGCCTAACCTGCCACGCCCTGTGGATGAGCCCACCATCAGCTGCCCTGCAGCCTGTGTCCTGTCACGGAGATTGGGGAGGATGTTATGCAGGAGGCAGTGCTGAAGATGATCCTGTGATCAGTGTGGCAGCTGCCTTCTGAGCTGCTCAGCCCCATGGCGTGGGGAGATGGGAATCCTGATTCAGAATGGCTACGAAGCCTGGTACCACCCGTGCGTGCTGTGCGCTCATGAAGTAGATATTCTTGAGTGATCTATACAGATCTGCTTTGGTATCCGACAACTGATGGAGGTGAATTTGGGTATGTTGTCCAGGAAGAAACCTTGCTTGCACTGTAAAGGAAATGTTAAAGAACTGGCCATAAGCTGGATATATTTTGAGCTACAATATTTTCTATTGGATTGTGTGTGATATATGAAAGAGGCATCCAGTATACTTCCTGGATGTTGGCTTTAAATGATGGGAAGAAAAACTGAAAAGGAGGGATTTGAGTGGGGATGAAATAGTTTTCTCTCTCTTCTCTCTCTCTCTCTCTCTGTGTGTGTGTGTGTGTGTGTGTGTGTAGTTTTGAGACCGTGTCTCATTATTCTAAGGTGGCCTGGAACTTGCTGTATAGCTAAGGATAATAACCTTGACCTTCTGATTCTCCTGCCGGAACCTCCCAGGTGCTAGGATTACAAGGTGGTTTGATGTGGCACTGGGCATCAAGCACAGGGCTTCGTGCATGTTAAGTAAGTATTCTACCCACTGAGTTATATCCCCAGCCCCAAAGCACTGGTCTTTAGACATGGTAGTAACTTTTAAGTATTCATAAGTAAGCCTAGTAAAGCTTCCTGTGCCTGTTTGATCTGTGAATCTGGAATTCCAAGTCAGAACTTTTCCAGGAATAATTAACTTAATGGCTTGATAAACTATTACTACCCACTTGCGTATGGCTATGATTCTTTTGTTTGAGGTAGGATGTATGCATGTCCATCATGACCTGTTTGGTTCAACTGCTCATATATGAGACAGTTACCAACACAAAAATCAGTGTGGGGCTGGAGAGATGGCTTTGCTGTGAAGGTGCTTGCCTGCGAAGCCTAAGGACCCATGTTCGACTCTCCAGATCCCATGTAAGCCAGACGCACAAAGGTGAGGCAAGCACAAGGTCGCACATGACCACTAGGTGGTGCAAGTGTCTGGAGTTCGATTTCAGTGGCTGAGGCCCTGGTGCACCATTCTCTCTCTCTCTCTCTCTCTCTCTCTCTCTCTCTCTGTTTCTCCCTCTCTCTCTCAAAAAAATAATATTTAAGCTGGGCGTGGTGGCGCATGCCTTTAATCCCAGCACTTGGGAGGCAGAGGTAGAAGGATCACCATGAGTTCAAGGTCACCCTGAGACTACATAGTGAATTCCAGATCAGCCTGGGCTTGAGTGAAACCCTATCTTGAAAAACCAAATAAATAAAATAAAATAAAATAAAATATTTTTAAAAATCAGTGTAAAAGGCAATAGATTGTTTCATATGCAGTATAAGAATAAAGCCACCCATATTGTCTTAGTACATTTGCTAAGGATGAGTAAATCCAGCTGCAATAGAAAATCTGATTTCATCACATGGAGCTAATGCTACACTTGCATTTGCTAGGCCAGAAGTCAGATCTTTCTAGAAAGGAGATGTAGTTTTGTGATGAGAAGAGGGCCATCCAAAGAAAGAGTGCTTCAAGGATTTCCATGAGATCTCGGGCTCAGAAAGAAACAGTCAAAGGACATATTAAAACCTTAAATGAAATAAACCCAAGATTACAAATATATATACTTCTCTTGGAACAAAAGATACGAGAAAAGGAATGTCAGGGGTGAGTTCCATAGCTAGGGAGCATCTCCCTGTGTCTTAAAAAGGTCTTTTTATTGCGTTTCAACTGGAGACAATGTTGTGTAAGAGGAATCACAAGAATCTTTGAGTAGAAAGAAAATATTTTAATAAAATATTCAATACAGTAATTCTCTGTGGAGGGACTCTTAAGAAGGGGGGGGGGTTGATTGGCTCTGCTGAGAAATCACTCCTACAAGAGTTAGAAACCAGCTTCTCCGCAAAGACTTTGCCCACTTCTGCCCAACGGACTTCCAAGAGAACAGTCTGGAAATCTTCAGAAGTGGCTGAAGGAAGAGGGTTGGGTACAAGTGGTGTTTCACATGATTTAGGGCCTCCCCATCTTCCTTTCGTATTTGCATTTCCACAGTGGACAACAGACACAGAGATCCCGTGGTTTCACCAGCTACACATTTCAAACAGACTCATTGCCCTTGGCCAGACTTGCTATTCAAAGGTCCACCCCTACTAAGGAAAATTCTCGTGTTTCAGGTCGAGAGAAATGAGCGCCCACTGCCTCCCCCCCACCCCCTTGTCCACATAACTTAAGCCTATCACTGGTCAAGTTCTGCACGTGTGAAACAGGAGTGAACCGGGAATCCTTGTTTTGTGCGTTACGGTTTGTTAATACAGAAAGTGATGCTTCTGGAATGGCGCTAAGTGGTAGTGTATTAAAAGAGAAATCGAGTGACCATGTGCCAGCTCCGCGTGGGTGGACAGCCCAGGGCACCAGCCATCCACACGCAACCAAAGGCTTTGTCTTCCTGCTGTCAGGATTCCAGCGGATTCTGATTCCCTTCTGGGGTCATAAACTGCACCTTGGGGACCATGAGCGACGAGTTGTTCCTGCGGATCGAGTTGTTTCTCCTCATGGAGTTGTTCCTCCTCATGGAATTGCGCTTGCGCAGCGAGTTCTGGTGGGACAGCTCGCTCTTCTGCAGAGTCTGAATCAAGATGGAAGGTTTCTCATCCAGCTCCCGGGCGCTGCACCTTGGCGCGGCCACCTTCACGGTGTTGCCAAATTTGGAGTAGTCCACGGAATACACCCCTTCCTCCTCGGTCACGATGGACACGAAGCGGTGTCCCCACTGGATCTCCTCGGCGATGTAGGAGGTGCGAGCCTGCGTGGTGATGCCTGTGGTCTCCACCACTCCTTCCAGGATAATGATGACCTCCAGGTCTTGGGTGGCCAGGTCCGTGGCGGAGATGTCGTAGAGTGGGCTGCGCTTGTCAATCACGTGGCAGATGATGAGAGGGGCCACCAGGAAGATGTTGTTGCTCTCGATGGGGTTATCTACGGGGATGTCCAGCTGGTGGATGGGGACCACCTCGCCTTCCGGCGTGGTGGTTTTCTTGACCACCTGGATGCGCACCGACGCGCTGATGATCATACTCTTCCTCAGGTCCCCCACGCGGAACATGAAGCACAGCTTGCCATTGCGCACGGCAATCACCGCGTGGCGGCTGAAGATGAGGGTCTCGGCCCTCCTGTGCGCCTGCGCAGTCTTCATGAAAATGCAGCCCAGCATGACGGCGTTGATAATGAGCCCCACGATGTTCTGCACGATCAGAACCGTGATGGCCAGGGGGCATTCCTCCGTCATCATCCTCCCCCCAAACCCAATGGTCACCTGGACCTCGATGGAGAAGAGAAAGGCAGAGGTGAATGACCTGGAAGGGACGACATGGGAAGAAAAAACAAAACAAAACAGCCATTGGGTCAGAGTGAGCCTTAATGAAATAATATCCTAAGCTTGACTTTGGATTTTTTCTTCCTCTAAGCAGGCATGTTGCACTGTACCTGTGTGCCCACCCCCCTTCAATGGCTATCTGTGAATGCAGCCTAGTGCTTTTGTAGCTTGAGGACTTCCGGTCACCGTGACAAAAGGCTGGGCACCTCCCAGGGCCATTCAATGTTTTTGGAGGGCTGGAGAGATGGCTTAGCGGTTAAGGCTTTGGCCTGCAAAACCAAAGGATCCCGGTTCAATTCTCCAGGACCCATGTAAGCCAGATGCACAAGGGGGTGCATGCATCTGGAGTTTGTTTGCAGTGGCTGGAGGCCCTGGCATGCCCATTCTCTCTCCCTCTCTCTCTGCCTCTTTCTCTTAAATAAATAAATAAATAAATAAATAAATAAATAAATACGATATATTAAATATTTTCGGAAACACTAGCAAACAACTTGCCAAATGTTTAATTTTCAACACAAACCTGTGCTCTCCTCACCTTCTCTTTCTCTCTCTCTCTCTCCCTCCCTGTCCCTCTTTCACTCTCATACACTCCCACGGACACCTGTGCTTCTACCTCCAGACTTTCCAGGTATAGTTTCATTAATGTTGTCTAGAACACATGTGAAGGCATTAGTGCGATAAATATGTACTAAGCATAAATTATTTCCTATTTTCACTTTGCAAAATACTTTTACTTTCACAAACTGATGTTAACTTTGTGGTTTTTTTTTTTTTAAAAACTAGGTACATTGATTGTTCATTACCTTTAAATACTTAGGAGACTGGAAGCATGTGGGTGTACTGAGTAATGAATGAATTTTTTTGTTGTTGTTTGTTTTTTGTTTTTTCGAGGCAGGGTCTCACTCTAGCTCAGGCTGACCTGGAACTCACTATGTAGTCTCACAGCAATCCTCCTACCTCTGCTTCCCAAGTTCTGGGATAAAAGGCGTCACCACAATGCCTGGCAGAATGAACTTTTTATTACTTATTACTTTTAAAATTATAATCAGTAGCCAATGGTTAATTGTGAACCTGACACAATTTTGCACAGTGATTAAAAAGGGATATAAAATGCATCATTCTGAAATACTAAGATTTTTTAAATAAAAAGAATGTTTCTTTTTCATTTGGAAATAAAACCTACACCTTCTCTGTGACCTCATTTTGATTTCTATGTGATCTGAAGCGTGTTGGTCCACTAACAGGGAAAATTTAAAGCAGAAATTAGTAAACGACCACGTAGTGAAGGAGACCTGATAGGGAAGGGACCAACAGGTGTCAGGGCGATCTGGGGATGTCTTTTCAATTGCACGTCCCTTCCCATCTCAGTGGATAGCTGGGGCTTTGACAGGCTCAGGGCAGGCCTGGGTGACACTCTCTGAAAGGCTCTGGGGACTCCCTACATTACGTCTTAGCTGAGAAGCAGAACCTTTGTCTACTAACAATTTCCTCACTATTAGCCAGGACTACGGGAGCTTCTCCACAGCCCCACCTATGCCAACCATGCTCCTGCAAACCTCTCATTTTATAGAGAAGTTATGCATCAGCTAGGAGTCAAAATGCTACCTGTCTATGAATGCCATACCGAGCAAGGGAGCAAAGCATGTACACACTGGAGCACTCTGCACACACAGTACATGTACACACTGGAGCACTCCACACACAGTGCGTGTACACACTGGAGCACTGGGCACACACAGTGCGTGTACACACTGGAGCACTCCACACACAGTGCATGTACACACTGGAGCACTCCACACACAGTGCATATAGACACTGGAGCACTCCACACACAGTGCGTGTACACACTGGAGCACTCCACACACAGTGCGTGTACACACTGGAGCACTCCACACACACACACTGGAGCACTCCACACACAGTGCGTGTACACACTGGAGCACTCCACACACAGTGCGTGTACACACTGGAGCACTCCACACACAGTGCATATAGACACTGGAGCACTCCACACACAGTGCGTGTACACACTGGAGCACTCCACACACAGTGCATGTACACACTGCAGCACTCCACACACAGTGCGTGTACACACTGGAGCACTGGACACACAGTGCGTGTACACACTGGAGCACTGGGCACACACAGTGCGTGTACACACTGGAGCACTCCACATACAGTGCGTGTACACACTGGAGCACTCAGCTCACAGTGCGTATAGACACTGGAGCACTCCATCCACAGTGCGTGTAGACACTGGAGCCCTCGGCACACACAGTGCGTGTACACACTGGAGCACACACAGTGCAGGTAGAAACTGGAACACTCAGCATACATAGTGCACTTTTTTTTAAAGCTCGGCATGGTGGTGTCTGCCTGTTTAAAAAAAATATATTTTATTCATTTGAGAGAGAGAGAGAGAGAGAGAGAGAGGCAGATAGCAAGAAAGACAATGGGCACACCAGGGCCTCCAGCCACTGCCAATGAACTCCAGACACATATGCCTTGTGCGTCTGGCTTACGTGGGTCCTGGGGAATTGCACCTGGGTCCTCTGGCTTTTCAAGCAAGTGCCTTAACCACTAAGCTATCTCTCCAGCACACACAGTGCACTTTGTGGGGATCCACGGGGCATGCGAGATCAGAATCTCAATGCTGTGTGAATGTTGTCCCGTATCTTGTTCTTGCTGAAAGGATTCATGGGACGTGACACGTGCTGCTTGTTTGCTCTAGCTACATACATAGCCCGTGGCATATGGTAGGTCAAGAAACGTGGCAAAGAATAGTAACGGATCCCCCGGAAGAGTTGCACGGAAGCTGTGCTGATTTCTAATACTTTAGAGAGCATGCGAATGGGAACCATCCCCAATTTTTGTTTCACTAGTCTGAGAGCATGTTCATGAACTGTATTTTCCAATCATTTCATGAAAAAATGTGGTTCTCTATAGGGGACACTTGCCATGCTGAGCAATCTCAAGGAAGAAAACCATTTAGCTATTCCTGTGTCCCATACACGTGCACACACACACACACACACACACACACACACACTGGGTTGAAGCCAGGAGTGGTGGCTCACGCCTTTAGTCCCAGCACTTTGTAGGTAGAGGTAGGAGGATCGCTGTGAGTTCAAGGCCAGCCTAAGACTGCAGAGTGAGATCCAGGTCAGCCGGGACTAGAGTGAGACCCTACTTCAACATCAACAACAACAACAACAAAACACTGGCTGAATAGTAATGATGACATGGTTTCAATTTTCTGACTCATACTAGAAAACCATCTGTCCCAAGAAGCGGAGAGCGAGTCTCCCTAACATGAGAATGATGGGGTGACGTTCAGAAGTGCTGGTGGTTATCCACGGGAAAAGGTTGTTTCTAACGCTGATGGTGTGGCTGGACATTGGAGTTATGAAATGGAAATTCAAATGCTTAGACTTATTATCAGCCTTCTTTTAAATTCTCTATGGAAGGGGAAAAAAGAAATTTGCATTTCTATATTCTTAGTAAAAAAATGATTTATTATGTTAAAACTGTCCAGGTCAAAATGTAGCTAATACTGTATTGCTAAAATTGGTAAGGCCAGAGCCACTTTTAAAAGTGTCAAATTTTAGGTAAAAAGTGCAATTTCAGAATGGGAATAAAGTCAACTTTGTTTCATTGTATTTTTGACATTTGCTCATAGTTCACACCAGTGAGGATGTAGCAAGGACAGGAATGTTCATCACAGCATCCGGTTTGAAAGTTAGGATGTAGCAGGAAGTGACATTCAATAAACCGCTGTGTCCTATAAAATTCCTTTTTAAAATCTTTGAAAAAAAAGATCTCTTTTGATGCTATTTAAAACATGCTGGGTGATTTGTTTTTCTCCTTTTTAAAGAAACGATTTCTTTCTCTCTCTCTTTTTTTTTTTTTTTTTTTTTGCACAGAAAATAACAACGTATTTGTCTGGAGTAAAATTTGTTATTTTCCAGGTTCGTTGTTTTCATTTCTTTTATTCTTTATCAGTGTCTCTGACATAGCTATCAGAACCTTGTTTTGATAGTCTATGAGTCACCAATGTCAATGCCAGGAAGTTTCTCAAAGAGAAATGTGATATTACCATGATACTTTAATTATTACCACCCAGAATTGTTTTATCTTTATATCTAGTGTACCAGTGGCCTCCCTGTTTCTTATGTGTACTGTCCTTGAGGCAAATGTTTATTCCAAGTTTGGGGAAACAACACAATATCTGCCATGGCAATGGTTCAGGTCAATGCAGTTGTCTCTCCCCAAACTCTGAGCTGGAATGTGTGGGGTGGGAGAGCAATAATGCATCCCTTCCTTTGCAAAGGGAGGGAAGGTGGCCAAGTTCAAAGTCACTGGTTTCCTTCCTCCCCTGCTATGCTGACTTCCCAAGATGTCAGGGTCACTAAGGGTCCCACTCTGAACGGTATCCTGGCAGCATGGTACTTGCTCAAGATTCTCTGCATTCTGCGTTTATTGGAGCTTTGGAATATTATTCAGAAAGTATCCTGGAAAATTTTTCCATTATCACTACTACTGTTTCATTTCAGTGAACGTTTTTACAATGGATGTGAATCATGTCTCCTTCTTCCAGTAACATTAATTAACAAACAAATCACTTTCAACTAAAAAGTGCTTGGGCCGTGTGAGATTATGACAGGAGAGCCGTCAAAAACACTCACTTCACTTGTCTCTGAAGTATTTCTAAGGCCAGAAGCTGTCTCGGTACTCTGACAAGTACCTTGTCCCTGTTCTATTAAAGTGTAGAAGGAAATTGCAATTCTAACTTACTTCTATATAATTAATCCCTTCTGTAAAAATTCGGACCAAGTTCCGCTAAAAAATGAGTATTTTCTAGTTCTGAATCTTAAGATAACCTTTCATTTCTGAATCCAGCACCGTCAGTCAGCTATGTTAAGATGATTGTGATAAAGAAGGGCATGCATTTATTTAAATTATTTCATTTAAGCATATTATAAGATATAAAAACCAGGGCACTTTTTTTCTTTTTCCTCTGCAAGTGCCTTTCTCTCTCTCTCTTTTTTTTGGTTTCTCCAGGTAGGGTCTCACTCTAGCTCAGGCTGACCTGGAATTCACTCTGTAGTCTCAGGGTGGCCTTTGAACTTTGAGCACTACTCACAGAGATCCTCCTGCCTCTGCCTCCCGAGTGCTGGGATTAAAGGCGCGCACCACCACACCCAGCATGCCTTTCTCTTTTTGATACTATTTCTGAAAAGTCATGGGTGAAGGAAGTCATAGAAAAATAGTAATTGCATTTACACAGTACTTTTGATTGGAGGTATTTGCAGTGGTGCACACTGGTACTACAGAGGGCAACTCTGTCATACTCAAAATTAGACTTGGACTTCAGGAGTCAGGGATCCTTTGAACCCAAACAATTCTTCAATAACTGGTATCCCATGTCCAAGGCTAACCCCAGGAATGGGGAGTTTCAGGGAATTCATGAAGCTGCACTTACAAAGACTTTTTATATATGTTAGATTTATGCCCCTTTTTGTTTTGCCTTTCTAAAAAATATTTTATTATTTATTTATTTATTTATTTATTTATTTATTTATTTATTTGAGAGAGATACAGAAATAGGGAGAGAGAGAGAGAGAGAGAGAGAGAGAGAATGGGCGCGCCAGGGCCTCCAGCCACTGCAAATGAACCCCAGATGCGTGCAGTCCCCTTGTGCATCTGGCTTATGTGGGTCCTGGAGAATCGAGCCTCGAATTGGGACCCTTAGGCATCATGGGCAAGCGTTTAACGGCTAAGCCATCTCTCCAGCCCTGTTTTGCCTTTTTATTCGTTTGTTTCTGAAGATTCTAAAGCAAACCCTTTATTTCACTTCCAACCCCCCTCCCCCCTCCCACCGTCCCTCTGAGAGATAAAGAACATTTAAATTTTCCTTCTAGATTACTGGCAAACCCAGACCTCCTGCCGCCTTACCTGACGTTAGTCACGCACACGGTGGACTCCAGGCCACCCCTCTCCGTCCCACCTTTCTCCATGTAAGCGTAGATGTCCCCATGGGCGAAGGCCACCAGCCACCACATGATGGCAAACAGCAGCCAGCTGCAGAGGAAGGACATGGTGAAGATGACCAGCGTGTGGCGCCACTTGAGGTCCACCAGGGTGGTGAAGATGTCCTGCAGGAAGCGGCCTTGCTCGCGGATGTTCTTGTGCGCCAGGTTGCAGGCCCCGCTCTTGGCGATGAAGCGGGCTTTGGGGAGCCGGTCTCGGATGCGCGGCTTGCGCACGTTCTCCGCGGCGATGCGCGCCAGCACATACTCCTCCGGAATGATGCTCTTCCTGGCCAGCATCTTCGCTTCACCATAGCCGGGTGGACCCCGTAGTCTGCCTGTCTGTCACTTGCCTCTCCCGTCCACACACCTGTCGTCCTGCAGGAGGGGCCAAAAAAATGTTGATGAAAAAATTTGTCAACTCCATCCCTTCACCGACTTTAGTCCTTTGGCTTCAAGGGATCTTAGCATGCAAAAGTAAAAGATATAATAAAATTACTGCCGGCACTCGGGGAGGCAGAGTTAGGAGGGGGAAGTAGGAGGATCGCCGTGAGTTCGAGGCCAGCCTGAGACTACAGAGTGAATTCCAAGTCAGCCTGGGCTACATTGAGACTCTGCCTCACCAAAAAAAAAAAAAGAAAGAAAGAAAAAGAAAAAGAAAGAAAGAAAGAAAGAAAGAAAGAAAAAGAAAAGAAAAGAAAAATAAAAAGAAGAAAGAAAGAAATCGCAATACTCAGTCAGACATGGTGACACACACCTTTAATCCCAGCACTCAGGAGGCAGAGGTAGGAGGATCGCCATGAGTTTGGGGCCACCCTGAGACTACATAGTGAATTCCATGTCAGTCTGGGCTAGAGTGAAACCCTACCTCACAAAACAACAACAACAACAGCAAAAACCCATAATAATATTACTAAATCCAAACTGGAACCTAGCTTGAGTTCGGAGAAAAATTTCGGACTGAACTGTTTCAAGTTGTTTTCGTTTTCCTTATCATTCCGAAAGCATGAGCATAGCCTTAGATAAGTCAAAACTTGCGGGCCTCTGTAAACAGCAGGATCAAGTGTAATTTTCCGATTAACCGCGTCCCTAGAGGGAGTGCAACGGATGAAAGCGCGCGCGCGGAGTTAAGGGTGAGCATTCAAACCAGTCGGCTTAGGGCAAAGGTGTGTGTGTGTGTGTGTGTGTGTGTGTGTGTGTGTGTGTGTAGAAATTCATCCTTATTTTTTAGTGGCCTCAAGGAAAGGGCCAGGCTGGGGCAGTGAGAACGCTCTGCAAAGTGTTTTAAAGCGATGTCGTTTTGGAACTTGAAAACTCGAAAACTCGAAAGAATGATTTTTAACTTTGGAGGAAGGACGTGATGGGTTTTAAAAGCTGTTTTCCTTCACCCCCTCCCGCCATGGACACATTGGATACACGCGCCGGGGCGGGGGGCGCATGGATCCGATGCCCCCCCGCCCCCAGTCTACGCTGGGGTTAGTTGGAGAGAATACACCTAGCTTGGCCACCCGTGGCAGTGTCTGGCATTTGGTACCATCCTCCTCCCCCCCCCTCCCCCAGCCCTGTGTCTCCCGGGAAGGAGCCATGCGACTTACAGGCTCGGGGCAGCGGGCGCGGTGGCCGGAGCTCTGCGCCCCTGCGGGCGCCCGGCGGTGGGCAGGTCCCGGGCTGTGCCATCCCGGGGCGCACCGGAGCAGGGCCCACCACTTCCTCCTCCTCCTCCTCCTCGGGGGACAGATCTTGGGGATGCTCGCCCTCGGGAGGAGCAGCGTGAAGATAAGACAAGGTGCGATGGCCTGTTTGCGCGCGGGCGTGGGGAGGCCTGGAGGCAGGGGGATGTCTTTAGTTCTTCCACTCCCCGCGCAGGGGCCCCTTGGAGAAGGAGGAGGAGGAGGAGGGGCCGCGGCAGAGGGGACCTTGGGTCGCGGGCTGGCGATGGGCCCTCGCAGGTCAGCGGCTCCCAGGGCTTTGACGCGCGCGCCAGACCTCCGGAGCCTTGAGTGGGGGTGAGGGTGGAGGCCAAGGCCAGACCCGGGGGGGTGGGGAAGGGAGGGAGGGAGAAAGCGGGGGACCAGGAGGGAGGAGGGACAACTGGAGATGGGCAGGACCCACCCGGTGGTTCCCAGTAGCAGCGACCCCCTGCTGCCAGCCAGCGGAGGGTGGGTGGGGGCGGGAAACACGCATCTTTAAAAGGCTCTCTTGCTCAGGAGCGAGAACTGTCTGGGTGAACTTCCAAGTTTACTGACGCAAAGTTCTTTTATTTATTTAGTATTTTTAATTTTGTAACTTGGGAGGAAGCATCACCGGGGGCTGCTTCAGGTTGAATAAAATCAGATCTAGAAAGAGCAGATGCTTAGGACGTGTGTGTGTGTGTGCGCGCGAGCGCGTATTTAAGTGACATTAAAATTCTCTGTAGGACAGGGGAACAAGACAGGTCAAAGAGCTTCGGAAATTCACTGTGCCTAGGTCAAGTCTTTCTCCACCAGCTGAAAGCCTGTTCTCAGGGAACTTAACACACAAACACCCGGAACACCCAAAATCAAAAAGAGGAAACAAAGGGAATAAAGAGAAAACGATCAGAAACCACCACCAAAGACAAAGAGGCCCTGTAAAGACTGACCCCTGAGCAGAGGACGAGGCTGGACAGGGCAGTTGAGCGAGCTGGTCCCTGCAGGTCTCCCTCCCAGCCTCGCAAGCTGGTTGTTCTCTGAAGCGCTGCAGCTTTCCGCTCTGGTCTAGATGGTGGGAAAGATCACACGGTAAATATCTTTCTATAGCTCTTGAGAAGGAGCCAGCCCCGAGATGAATGTAATGTGCTTTCTTTCTCCCATAGGTCAAGCCTCCTGCTTTTGGCACTGTGTTAATGGAAACTTTAATTCTTGGAAATTTTATGTGTTTTCCAAGACTCAGGGGCCTGAAAGTATATGGAGTGTAAATAATGTGTTCATTTACCAAAAGACCTAAAATTAGCCTTTAATGAAGGAAAATGATGAACTATCCCCTCTCCGCACACACCATTTTGGGTAGATCTGCTTAACTCCTTCAAGGCTGGCGGTGGGGGAGGGGGGCTGTTTGGTTCGTGGTATTTCTCTACTGCCATTGTTGTTGTTATTATTATTATTGTTGCAATACCTCACGTGGTAACTTGATCACAGCTGTGCAGGCATCAATTTGCATAGTCAGTTTTTTTCCCACTGAAATTAAATCTGCAATGGTGTTTACTGTATAATGTTGCTGATTACAGGCAGATGCTGTCATGCCTAGTTTTATGCAATGCTGGGAATTGAACCCAGGACTTCACACACTCCAGGCAAACACTTTACCAATTGCGTGGAGTCCCAACTTCGTTTTGACGGAATTTTGAGACTCTGTGAGCTTGAGGGCCACCCTGAGACTACAGGTCAGCCTGGGCTAGAGTGAGACCTTACCTCGAAAAACCAAAAAAAAAAAAGGGAGAGAGAGAGAGAGATTTAAAACTAAGAGATGAAAGAAATTTTCAAGGAGTAGCCTAAGCTGGCCTCAAATTCACAACAATCCTTTTGCTTCAGCCTCCTGAGTGCTGGTATTAATCAATTGAATGGTCACACCTGGATTTTAGATGTCAATTTCAGGTTTATATATCTAGGGTTATATAAGCATTTGTCAAAGTTGCTGATCTTAAGAGGTAGACAGTTGAGGTAAAAGAGACATCATGCATTGATAAACTCTAGCCCAAGAAAGGGTGTGGTTAATACTGGGCAGAAAATACAAACAGTGCCACAGGAATTCAAGTGAGAGATACTAGCTGGGTGTCATAGTGCACCCCTTTAATCCCAGCACTGGGGAGGCAGAGAGGTAGGAGGATTGCCTTGAGTTCAAGGCCACCCTGAGACTACAGAGTGAATTCCAGGTCAGCCTGAGCTACAGCGAGACCCTACCTACCTGGAAAAACCAAAAATAAAATAAAATAATATAAAATAAATAAATAAATAAATTAAATAAAATAAAACAAAATAAAAAGAGTGTGATCTGCTAAGGAGAATCTGTGAGAATTTTATAGCAAATAAATCCATGCCTCAATTTTCTGAAGATCTTTTTCTTTTGCTATGACAGAATTTGGACTCAATTTTTTTCCAGTGAAGTGTATTCTTCAAAATATTCAATTTTTTAATTTGTGCGTCTGTGTACAATGTCTGTGTGTGGTGTGTTTCTGAGTGCACACACTCACCTCAGTACAGGTGTGGAGGTCAGAGGACAACTTCCAGTCCCAGTCCTTGTTGTCCACGTCCTTGTCGTCCACCACTGAGTGTGACATGCTCGCTGGCTGGCGTGTTTGCAGGATTTTCCTGTCTCTGCTTCTCATCGTATGGAAGGTGGGAAGGGAGTATGGACATTCCTTTCTGAATCCAGATTTTTATGTGGGCTCTGGGGACCCTAACTCCAGTGATCACGCTTCCTATGGAGCCATATGCCTACCCCCAAATACTCATTTTTACATTTATTAATTAACTTTCTTATTGATAACATATGTATATATGTATGTATACATATATATATATATATATATATATCATGTACTGTATCATAATCTCTTCTTTTGTTCCTTCTTTGTCATCCTACCACTATCCCCTTCTACTAAATCCCATTTTCCCCCCAACTAGTCTCTCTTCTATTTTTTTTTTTTTAAATTTTTGGTTTTGCAAGGTAGGGTCTCACTCTGGTCCAGGCTGACCTGGAATTAACTATGTAGTCTCAGGGTGGCCTCGAACTCTTGGTGATCCTCCTGCCTCTGCCTCCCGAGTGCTGGGATTAAAGGCGTGCGCCACCACGCCCGGCTTCTCTCTTCTATTTTGATGTCATCATTTTTTCCTTCTATCACGCAGGTCTTGTTTAGGTTGCTTCAGCCACTGTGAGGTCACAAATACTGTGGCCACTTTGTGTTGGAAGACAGCATTTCGGAGCACTCCTCCCCTTCCTTTGGCTCTTACATTTTTTTTTCTGTCACCTCTCCCACCATGGTCCCTGAGCATTGGAGGGTGTGAGAAGGATGCCATACTTAGGACTTGAGAACTCCATTGTCACTTTCCAGCCACACTTGGATGAGTTTTGAGTCATCCCAGTGGTCACTGCCATCTGAAAAGAGAAAAATTAAGTCAAGTTTATTCCTTGCTTTGAAATGACACTTTGTGCCACAGCTTCTATCAGTCAACAACTTAGATTGCTTAATTCAAAATAGGAGCACAAGTAAAGGTCAAACTTAATAAATCAGTTATTATTATTATTATTATTATTATTATTATTATTGAGGTTAAGGTCTCACTCTAGCCCAGGCTGTCCTGGAATTCACTATGTCGTCTCAGGATGACCTCAATCTCATGGTGATCCTCCTACCTCTACCTCCCCAGTGCTGGGATTAAAGGATTACACCACCACGCCCGGCATTAGATCAATAAATTTTTTAAATTTTAATTAAGTAATTTATTTATTTGAGACAGAAAAAGAGAGAGAGAGAGAGAGAGAGAGAGAGAGAGAGAGAGAGAGAATGGGCATGTCAGGGTCTCCAGCCACTGCAAAGGAACTCCAGATGCGTGCTCCCCCTTGTGCATCTGGCTTTCCTAGGGAAATTGAACCTGGGTCCTTTGGCTTTGTAGGCAAGTGCCTTAAATGCTAAGCCATCTCTCCAGCTCTAAACATTTTTGATAAGAGTGTGCCTGAAAACAAATGAAGACCATTAAGAAAAATCAAGTCAGAATGAGTGCTATAAAAAAGCACTTATTATATATGCATACATGTGGTAGATTTCATTTTTCTTTTTTTCTATTGTTCTCTATTATTTTCTTGAAACAGTATGACAACCTTTCACTTTGACTATATTTTCTCAGCACGTTGTTTATCATTATCAGCACACTCTTGGGGGCTCAAATTTCTCACATTCATATCCCAGGAGTAAGTACTCTGCAATGCCTGCCCAATGGAGAAAAGGAAGAATGGCACTTAGAAGTGTTTTTCTCTTGCATTTCTTGTCTTATTGCCTCTTCCTTTATGGCTTTACAGCCATTCCTTTACCCCATTTGGGAAATCTGGAGCTTGTAGTTTTTGAGGCTTATAGCTGCAGCTGCCTAAAGATTCCCTTCCTCGGGCTGGAGAGATGGCTTTGCGGTGAAGGTGCCTGCCTGCTAACCCTAAGAATGCCTGTTCCATTCTCCAGGTCCCACGTTTAGCCAGACACAAAAGTGACACAAGGGCACAATGCCGCAATGCTGCACTTGCCTACAAGGGGATGCATGCATCTGGAGTTTGTTCACAGCTGCTGAGAGGCTGTGGGCAGACCCACTCTCTCGCTCTTTGTCTTTCTCAAAAAAAAAAAAAAAAGATTCCCTTCCTCATTCTTCTCCCTTCAAAATCCCCGTGCTTCCCTAAAATCTCCAAATCACAATGCGTAGATTTGATTGGCATTTGGTGGCCATGTCTCACTTTACCACTTAACCTAGAGCTTAATGGGGCAAACTTTCCTATCCAAAGTGTCTTCCTTGGACACACAATAACGTCCTCATACATATTTATTATTAATTGATCTCTAACAGTCCCCTTTTTATCTTTGTTTTCTCATTTGTGGTTTTGTGGTTCAAATAGGAAATATTTAAGTTTACCCTTGGTGAGAAATTGGCAAAGAAAATAAGTTCATTTTTCAATTGTGCATCTGCTACTTAGACTTAAATTTTATGAGTCTGGTTACTTAATCATGATTTTGTTGGTAATCACACAAAAGTGATTACTTAACTGCTCAATGATTTTTCTAATTGCTCTTTCAGGAGTGAGGACTAATTTGTGCATGACTCATAAAAATGGCCAGTAATAACTTTAGAAGACAGCAAACTTTGTATATATATATATATATATATATAAAACTATTCAGCAATCCTGTTACAATTTGCTCAAGTTATATTTTGAACTAATTTAAACAATTGGGAAGCAATTGGAGAATGTCTTCTCATTTGTAGGACAGCATCTATCAGGTTCCTTTTAGGCACTGTGAGCATTTTAGACAGGAATAGAGAGTGCGACTGTGGGCTGGAGAGATGGCTTAGCGGTTAAGGTGTTTGCCTGCAAAGCCAAAGGACCCTGGTTTGATTCTTTAGGACCCACATAAGCCAGATGCACAAGGGATGCACACATCTGGAGTTCAGTTTGCAGTGGCTGGAGGCCCTGCTGTGTCCATTCTCTCTCTCTGCCTCTTTCTCTCAAATAAATAAAATAAAATAAAATAATGTATATATATATGGAGGGAGAGAGAGAGAGAGGGAGCTATCGTGAATCTTCATTATGAATTTAACCTTGACTGCATTCAGAATCATCTGAGATGCATTTTCAGGCATGTCCGAGAGGGCGTTTCCAGAGAGGATTAACTGAGGAAAGAGTTTCCACCCTGAATGTGGGCAACACCATCCCTCACCTGGTGCCCCGGACTGCGTAAAAAGGGAGAAAGGAGAAAGCCAGTGGAGCACGTGGGGTCATCTCTACTACCAGACACTTGGCCCAGTGTGACGAGCCACCCCATGTTCTCACCACCATGCCTTCCCTGCCGTGCCTGCCCGTATCCCTGCAAACTGATCTCAAATCAACCCTCCCTTCCTTAAGTTGCCGGTGCCAGGTACTTCGTTAAAGCAATGAGACAAGGAAGCCACGCGAAGGCATTTCTGAATGTCTCGTTCCCATGAGGAACGCAGCCCGCTAGGTGCCTCCAGACAGGTGGAGGCAGTGACAAATGGATGTATTTCTCAGCTTGCCGCTTGACTGACCCGGTGCCCATCAGTGAGGCTACTCTTGAAATTAAGGGTGACGTCCTGGAACGCCCTGATGACTCTGCATTTGACTTGACTCAGGAATCTTCAACGCTTACATTTCTGGAGCCCTATTAGGCTTCAGAAAACTTTGGAGCATCGTCCAAGATGACAATGGAAAAGATTCACATTCGCAGCACAAACATTGGTTGGTATGTTTGCTTGGTATGCTGCTGTATGAGTGTCCTCGTACAGGCCACTGGGAACGAACCACTTTGGAATCTGCTTAATAAAATTGTTACATAACTAGTAATCAAAACAATATGTTATCAACTCCTATCATCCATTGGGAATGACAGCATAGCTCTTTTTAGTTATTTGTTCATAGAACTTTTTAAAATTATTTATTTATTTATTTGACAGTGACAGATAGAAGAGGCAGAGAGAGAGAGAGAGAGAGAGAGAGAGAATGGGTGCACCAGGGCCTACAGCCACTGCAAACGACCTCCAGACGCATGTGCCATCTTGTGCATCTGGCTTACGTGGGTACTGGGGAATCGAGCCTCAAATCAGGATCCTTAGGATTCACAGGCAAGTGTTTAAACACTAAGCCGTCTCTCCAGCTCCCTTGATGTTTTTTTGTTTTTTTTTTTTAGACAGGTTTTCACTCTAGCCCAGGCTGGCCTCAAGCTCTCTGAGATCTTCTGTAGCTTCCAGAGTGCTGAGATTAAAGATGTGGGCCATTGTGCTGGACAGAGAACTTTTCTTTTTTGAAATGCATATTTAATTTCAAAATCAGCATTCTTCTTCTTTAGATTAGGCCCGCCATCTTGTCAGAGATAGTCATCATAATTATAAATGAAAACAATTTCCTTTTAGCTTGTATGTTCCATCCAAATATAGACCAACTCGTGTGTGAATCAAAAAACCAGGACTAGAGGAGGGATTTATGACCAATATTTCCCCTTCGTTTGCTTCCAGCATCCAAGCAACTCTCTGCTCTAAGGCACTCCTGGGAAGGAAACTGCTACAATTTAGCATAAAAGTAATAGGATTAGGGCTGGAGAGATGGCTTAGCGGTCAAGGCACCTGCCTCCTAAGCCTACGAATGCTAGTTCCAATCTCCAGGTCCCACATTTAGCCAGCTGCAAAGTGACGCAAGGGCACAATGCCGCACTTGCCCACAAGGGGGCGCATGCGTCTGGAGTTAGTTCACAGCAGCTGAGAGGCTGCTGGCGTGCCCATTCTCTATCTGTCTTCCTCTCTCCCTCTCTCCTTCTCTCTCTGTCTCTCTCTAAAAAAGTAATAGGATTATATGATTATTAACTGCTATGACTTAAAGCAATCAAGTCACATTATAAACCGGTGAAGGAATAATTCATGTAGAAGAAGACTTCCTGTAAAAGCTTTGAGGTAAGAACTAGCTTGATCTGTTTGCAGTGCAGCACAGAGACGAGGAAGACAGAGAGACGGGAAACGGACAGTGCATTCAGTGTTTGCCTGTCCTGCACTGACCCAGGGCACAGAGATGGAGCGGACCAGCTTTCGAGGATGGACCTACTCAGTTCTTTAGGCAGCACAATGAGAAATTAGTTCATTTTCTTCATTTTATCCATTGAGTTGATTATGGAGCAGAAGAAGCCATCAAAAAGCAGCCAGTTGATTGGTGGAAAGTGATGGTGGATTCAGAACATGTGAGCCCACAGCCTGTGCTTGCTCTTCCAAGGGTCATCTTCATGATTGACACCTGATGCCTGGTAATGTTGTTGATGCTCCTGCTTTTGTTGGGCCACAGAAACATAAGATGCGGCATCTGGCTACAAAGTCAAATATCTTTAATGAGAAGCTATGAATTCTTTCTTTGTTTTTGTTTCTTTGTTTTTGTTTTTCAAGGTAGGATCCTGCTCTAGCCCAGGCTGAGCTGGAATTTTCTATGTAGTCTCAGGCTGATTTCAAACTCACAGCGATCCTCCTACTTTTGCCTCCCAAGTGCTGGGATTAATGGCATGCACCACCACACCCAGACAAATATTTCAAATAAAATGAAGCATATTATTGCAAAGTCTTTCCCTTTTGGGTATAAGGACCTTATGATTTATGATGAGGGAACTGTAATTTGGGTTGATTCTAGTGCTTCCTCCAAGGGTTTGCACACTCGGAAACTTGGTCCCAATGTGGTAATGCAGAAGGGATTAATGAAGAGTTTAATTATTCCTTAATTTTTTTTTTGGAGAGAGACACAGAGAGAGACAGAGAGAGAGGGAGAGGAAGACAGATAGAGATGGGCACTCCACCAGCCTCTCAGCTGCTGCAAACGAAATCCAGATGCGTGCGCTCCCTTGTGGTCAAGTGAGGCATAGCGCCCTTGCGTCACTTTGCATCTGGCTAAACGTGGGACCTGGAGATTGGAACTGCTGGAGATTGGAACCAGTGTTCTTAGGCTTAGGAGGCAGGCGCCTTAACTGCTAAGCCATCTCTCCAGCCCTTAGTCCTTAATTTTTATTGGAATAGATTCATTATACAAAGTGATGGGTTTCATAGTGACATTTGTATTCACATATATCATGTACTTTGACATTATGCACCCCCGTTACCTCTTCTGTGCCATCCTCTTTCTACTAGCCCCAGAGTCTACCCTTCTGTTTTCATGCCATATATGTGTATGCATGTCTGTACAATCTAAGTTCTCAGTTTAAGAGAAACCACGCACTATTTATTTTTATGTGTCTGTTATTTACTTAATAAGATACTTCCGGTTCCATCCATTTCCCTGCAAATGACTTAATTTCAGTGCTGTTCATAGCGGAGTGGAACGCCACACTGGATAAACACATGGCATCCGTGCATCTGTTGGTGGACATGAAGGCTCATCCTGGGCAAAGACTTCGTTCCCCAGAGTGGCTGCGTTAAAGAGCAAATGCGATGCCCGAATCTCTGTCCCGTGCTCACGTATGACCTCCGCCAGTCCCTTACCCTCAGAGACTGAACCCCACAACTCTGCCCAGTCTTGTCCTCTGAGCCCCCAAACCAAATATAGCAGATTCTCTTCTTTATAAAGAAGTGTCTAACCTTGGGAAATTTGCTACAGGAACAGAAACCAGACTGACACAAAAGGCGAGGCGAGTTAATCTGTATAAAATGCGTAGGATAATACATGCCTTGTGATAAGTACTTAAGAATTATCAATTCTTATTGATACATTAATACACAATCAGTTTTGGTGATGGCTAAAATGCCAGAACAAGAAGTAGGACAGGAAGGGGGGAGGTATAGAGCTCTCAGATTCCTTTAACTATTATCTAACTTCCTTTTTTTTTTTTGGTTTTGCAAGGTTGGGTCTCACTCTGGTCCAGGCTGACCTGGAATTAACTATGTAGTCTCAGGGTGGCCTCGAACTCTTGGCGATCCTCCTACCTCTGCCTCCCGAGTGCTGGGATTAAAGGCATACACCACCACGCCCGGCTACTTCCTTCTTTTTTATTTTTATTTATTTATTATTTGAGAGAGATATAGAGAAAGAGAGAGAGAGAGATAGAGAGAATGGATGCACAAGGGCCTCCAGCCACTGTAACAAACAGACTCCAGACACATGTGCCACCTTGAGTGTCTGGCTTATGTGGGTCCTGGGAAATCAAGCCTGGGTCCTGTGGCTTTGCAGGCAAGCACCTAAACCACTAAGCCATCTCTCCAGCCCTCTTAACTTCCTTCTTAATCCAAGACTAAGAAAAAAAAAAACCCTCACATGATTCTATCATTTTATAGCTCAAGTGTTCTTTTTGCGATCTTCCTAACCTTTACAGTGCTAACTAAGTAGTCCTGGCACTGATGTCTCTTCAACCCTGAACTTGAATCAAAACTGACAGGACTGAAAAGAGGACAACTAGGTACTAGTAGTGAAGCAGAACCCAGAAATCAATATATCTCGTTTACTACAGTGTCACCAAGGAAAAGTGGACCCTTCAATAAACTATGCAATTATTTTCAAGTGGGAGGCTGTAAAATAAAGCAGTGACTAGGGGGCCTCTGGAGAGGAGTGGGGTTGGCTGTCATTTGCTGCCGGGTTTTCCAGGGGTTGGAAATCTTGTCTTGATATTCTAGTGGCAATCAAAGAGAGGGGACTGTGCAAGAGCCTCTTCGGTCCTGCTCCAGACACGCCCAGCTCCCAGGGAAAGGCAGACTCTCCACGATGTCCTTATCGGCTGCTGTGCTTTCACGTAGCTATGTTTTGCACAATCAGTGACTCACCCGGTGCTTGGAAAGAGGAACCTGACATTTTCCAGAACTCTCTGTTCTGTGGCTTCTCATTGCTGCCTTTCAAAAAAAAAAAAAAAAATGCTAGCTGCAGTAGGGATTATAAAGGGTGAATGTTTTAAAGGAATATTTGGATGAGAACCCATTGAAGCCAGAAATTGTTTTTTTCTGCTGTCAAAAATCTTGATTTTACTTTAGATGAAAATGGTCACCCAAAAGAGGTTTCATCAGTTAGGCTTTCTCTAAACAGGTTCACACCAAAATTCAATATTTGAAGTTTTGGCTAATTGAAAATGTCAGGTTTTCTTACTTATTATTGGAACACATGAGATAATAAAATGAAATATGCAAACATATAGAAATTTATTTTTTTAAATTATGTTTCTTTTTTTAAGGCAGGGTTTCAGTTTAGGCCAGGCTGACCTGGAACTCACTCTTTAGTCCCAGGCTAGCCTTGATCTCACGGTGGTCCTACCTCAGTCTCTCAAGTGCTGGGACTAAAGGCATACACCACCATGCCTGGCTGCATCTAAACTTTTTTAATTTTAGGTTTAATTAAATTAAATTAATTTATTTATTAGACAGGAAGAGGGAGAGCGAGAGAGAGAATGAGAATGGGTGCGTCAGGGCCTCTAGCCACTGCAAATGAACTCCAGATACATGCGCCACCTTGTGCATCTGGCTTATGTGGGTCCTGAAGAATTGAACCTGAGTCCTTAGGCTTTGCAGGCAAAAGCCTTAACCACTAAGCCATATTGTTGGCTCACTTTTATTTATTTTTTATTATTATAATTTATTATCCTTTTTTTGTTTTTTTTTTCAAGGTAGGGTCTCACTCTAGGCCAGCTGACCTGGAAATCAGTCTCAGGGTGACCTTGAACTCACAGCGCTTCTCCTACCTTGGCCTCTAGATTTCGTTCGCAGCAGCTGAGAGGCTGCTGGCGCGCCCATCTCTATCTGTCTTCCTCTCTCTCTGTCTCTCTCTGTGTCTCTTTCAAAAAAAAATTTTAGAGGAAAAATGTTATCTTGTGATAAAGAAAAAGCATAAGGTACCATGTTCACACAGTAGATAGTGCTCAGTCTCAAAAAAATGTAGCGCCCACTAAGATGTAGTGTGTGGCCCGAGTTCTCAATACTAATATTCAAGTTAGAATGTGCTTCACAGCCATGCTATCCTGCTGCCATCATTTAAGATGAGTAAAATCCAACCTAGCAGATCAGTGATTAACATGTCATGTAGAGTTTGTTTGTGCAAATAAAGAAACTAGAGAGATGGCTTAGCGGCTAAGACGCCTGCCTGCAAAGCCTAAGAACGCCCCTTTGAATCTCCAGGTCCCATGTTTATCCAGATGCAAAAGTGATGCAAGGGCGCAGTACTGCACTTGCCCTCAAGGGGGCGAACACATCTGGAGTTTGTTCACAGTGGCTGAGAGGCCCTGGCATGCCCATTCTCTCTGCCTCTTCCTGTCTCTCTCTCGCTCTGTCTCTCTCAAATAATAATAATAATAATAATAACTAGAACTCAGGACCTAACTGGTGAATGCAAGGCCATGCATCCAATAAGTGATAGTATGTGATCCAGTTCCTGCCAGCCCCTCTTCACCAGTATCCTAATGGAGAGACCCAAGTCATTACTGTTCTGCTGTTTACCACATGGCAGATCCACTTCTTGTTTCTCAGCGGCTGACTCACGAATCTGGTCTTTACTGCAGCACAGCACATGGTTCAGAACACAAACCTTGAGGTCAGGTTGCTCGGACTGGCCACTCAGCTCAACCAAACCTCGGCCAGGTGGCTCTTCTGAACTTCAAATATAAAATGGGATAATGCTTTCTACTCTGCAGAAATCTTTGCATGATTACCTTATGCGCATGTCTCCTATCATGTGGGCTCGAGCGCCGTTAGCTACTATTACACTTATATCAAATTTTTAAAGGGATGCTTCATGCCATGTGCATCCTATTAATATCTGAACGGATTTCATGTTTTTTTCCTCCTCGTTTTTTCTCCCAGTGCTTTTATTTTCCTCATGCTATTTGATATGAGATGGTACCAGACATTACAGAGATTATTTGATATTTAAATCATAAATCATTGTGTCAACTCTATGCTTTATTGGCACGCATACCTAAGCTTTATTAAAATAGTATTTAAGCCAAGAATTCCCCATGAAACATTAAGCTTGCTGATTTTTTCCCTACGTCGCTGGACACAGGCCTGGATGCCTTGTGTTTCTAATATTGTTGTTGTTTTTTTTTTCCATGCAGAATATACATTAGAAAGAAGTTCAATCAAGCAGGAACAAAAAGAGAGGCTGTGATTTCCAGGTGAAAACATCACTCCAGGCTCCCATCTTTTTACCATCTTGTCTTCCTTGGCTCAGGATATAGGAGATGCAATGTCTGGGTTGAATGCTCTGCCTCTTTCATGTCTGGGACCGAAGGTGACCTTGAGAAATGAATGCACATAAATCTCTACATGTAGGGATCATAGCATGGGTGAGAATGCATCATTCCATGGTGCGCTCTGATTGCAAGAAGTATATTATCTATCAGCTGTGTAGTATGCAGTCATTTCCACGGGGAAATAAAACTCGGGCTCAGAAAAAAGTCAGTATTTGGAAGTGATTACTTGTGACAGCAGATTATTGTTTCCTTTTCTTGTTTTTAAACGACAATCACGTCCTACTTCAGGCTGTCCCTTGGTTTGTAGCAGAGCACAGGAATGGTCAAAGGGTTTGTCAACCAGCTTCTTTTAGTGCTCATGTGATAGAGGGGCAGTCTCTCCCCCATCCCCCCATTCCCCCAAGGAAAATAGTCAATAGCACAGTGTTGTCACATCACCTCCTTTTAAAAAATGTTATCCTTTTTTTTTATTTTTAGAGAGAGAGAGAGAACTGGTGCACCAGGGCCTCAGCTACTGCGATTCAATTCCAGATGCTTGCACCACCCAGTGGGCATGTGCAACCTTGCGCTTGCCTCACCTTTGTGCATCTGGCTTACATAGGATCTGGAGAATTGAACATGGGTCCTTAGGCTTTGCAAGCAAGCAGCTTAACCACTAAGCCATCTTTCCAGCCTGCCCCCCTTTTCAAACTGCTGGTTGTGATCTGGGTTTTCTGGGACCACTGATAGTTCATTTTACTCTCTGCACTGTGTTAAGTTCTCAGCATGAGACGTTTCTTCTAATTAGCACATTCTGCCTGCCTGGTCACAGCTCCAGACCTGGTCCAAATCTTCAATTTTCCTGAGCCCTGAACATGCTAACTTTCCCAGATTCTAGTACCGATATAACCTCTGCTATTTGAGAAACAGGATATTGGTGACATGACTGTGAACAGCTATAGTGGCAATTCCCTACTATACACAGAAAATAACTTAAATTCTACGTAGCAGACGTATAGAGTGAATGATGTCAACCTACTTAATCAGTAACGGGGCCACCTGGAGGGAAAAAATGTGCAAGTGGGCAAGACAATCCTTTCCATTCCTTGCAGGCTGTGAAATTCTTCCAAGTCTTGCCACAGGAAAATATATATGACGTGGGAAGTAGAAGGTTTGGAATGAAGCCTGCAGAATCACAAGGAAATGACTCAACAGCTAACTCTGAGGTAGAAAAAGGAACACCGCATCTTCGTGTAAACATTCCTGCTTAGAACTCTGACTGCTGGTTAAATGACGTTCGAGAGAAGACAGCGTTTTGAGTCCCAGCGGACAGCTCCTCGGCCAAGCTTCGGATTTTCTTGTTGGTGAAGTAAAGCGTCCTCATTCCATGATGCGGAGGAGCGTCTCCGTGATTCAGGGTCAAGTGATGGCAGCAAGGAGAGGAAACGTGGGAATCACCTGCAGCCCTTGAAGACTCCGTGCTATGCGGCAAAGAGAACCAAGTGCTGACGGGTGTGGTGATGGGGCCACAGGCATGTTAGCCAAGCACTGAGGACAGAGAGGCAGGAAGATTGGAGTTCAAGGCCAGCCTGGTCTTCATAATGAGTGCTTCAGGCTTGTCACAGTGAGACACTGTCTCATAAAATGAGAGAGAGAGAGAGGGAAGGAGGGAGGGAGAGAGATGAGTGTGATGAACCGAGGTAGACCGATGATCCTTAAACTTGATTATTTATGAGTCTCGTCTGGATGTACTTGCTAGGACTATAGAAGAGCTTCGTCAGCAGTGTTGGCCCAGGCGGCTTCTATTAGGACTTGGAAACATGATGTGAACAATATGTAGGTCCCGAAGGAAAGATGAACGTCAGGTTTAGGATAAATCTACTGGATTGTTTCTTTTGCTAAAAGACTGAATTTAACTGGTCAGTAATGGAATGATCCTAGTATTATAGGTCATGAAATTTCATAGACTGTTATAAAGTAAATGACAAAAGGTATGTTGGTAGGGCTGGTGAGATGGCTTAGTGGTTAAGGCGCACACCTGCGTAGCCAAAGGATCCTGGTTCGACTCTCCAGGTCCCACATAAGCCAGATGCACAAGGGGGTGCAGGTGTCTGGAGTTCATTTGCAGTGGCTAGAGGCCCTGGCATGCCCATTCTCTCTCTCCCTCACTCTCTTTCCCTCTCTGTGTCTCTAATAAATAAACAAATTAATAAATTAATTAAAAATATGTTGGAATTCAACTATATGTATGGGTCACTAACCTTTTGGGAAAAGCCTAGACACACCAGGCTGTTAAATTAGAAATATAAAGAAGGGCCAATACAACCATTGCAGTTAATGGAGATATCCCTGGAGTCTATAAAAGTGATGGAGTGCATGACCCTTGGAGAAGAAAAAAAAAAAATCGTTAAAGCAGAGCCAGGTCTTGTCGTGCACATCATATTGATTTATGCATATTGATCAGAGCTGCTTGAAACTCAATGGAATTGGTAGTGAAAGAAAAGTCACCCAGTTTAACTGAGCCAACAAAAGGAGCAATTTATTGTATATATAATGTAAACCGATGTGTTTTCATGTGTTATAGAGAGTGAAGCCACATATTACAGATAATGAACCAATGCCGTACATTACCGAGAGGAAGCAGAACCAACACAGCCCGGGGAAGAGAGGAGACTAGCCTATCGTCAAAGGATCCGTGGGTCAATCAGCTCCATGTAGCAAGGGCTAATTTGGGCTGGCACTTGCATTGAGTACCGAGGGTGCAAAGACGAACAAAATGTGGTCCCAGGTTATAAGGATTATTTCCTTAGACAGGTCTTCTGGTGTGGGGCTCAGAGGATCATGGGTAATAGTAGAGAGTCCTTATCTCTTAAGAAAACTGTCTTTTTTTATCTCTTAGTGACAACAACTCTGAGATTTAAATATGAAGTTTTAAAAACTTTTATTATTTTATTTATTTATTTGAGAGAGAGAGAGAGAGAGGCATGCCAGGGCCTCCCACCACTTCAAAGGTCATGGGTCCTGGGGAATTGAACCTTGCTCTTTTGGCTTTGTAGGCAAGTGCCTTAACCACTAAGCCATCTCTCCATCCCATAAATATGAAGCTTTTGCCTTTACTGCTTTTTACAAATATGAAAGCATTAAGATATGGAAAGTCAATTTTTGAGTTAAATGTATATAATTTAATTTTGGGTTAAGCATTATTTTTTCAAGATGACTTATTTCTACAGTCAATGAATGTGATAAATGATTAATTGATTTAAAGCATCAATCTGGACTTTGTTCAGTCTATAGAGTTTGGTAAACAATTCAACATGTGCTCCAAGTAACTAAGTTACAGGGGAACAAAATCCACTTGAGTGTAAGAAGGAGAGGTGTGATCCTCAGTGTAGCATGAGAAGGAGAGGTGTGATTCTCAGTGTAGCATGAGAAGGAGAGGTGGACCCTCAGTGTAGCATGAGAAGGAGAGGTGTGACCGATCCTCAGTGTAGCATGAGAAGGAGAGGTGTGACCCTCAGTGTAGCATGAGAAGGAGAGGTGTGACCCTCAGTGTAGCATGAGAAGGAGAGGTGTGATCCTCAGTGTAGCATGAGAAGGAGAGGTGTGATTCTCAGTGTAGCATGAGAAGGAGAGGTGTGATTCTCAGTGTAGCATGAGAAGGAGAGGTGTGACCCTCAGTGTAGCATGAGAAGGAGAGGTGTGATCCTCAGTGTAGCATGAGAAGGAGAGGTGTGATCCTCAGTGTAGCATGAGAGAGGTGTGAGTGAGCATGAGTGTGAGGTGTGATCCTCAGTGTAGCATGAGAAGGAGAGGTGTGATCCTCAGTGTAGCATGAGAAGGAGAGGTGTGAACCTCAGTGTAGCATGAGAAGGAGAGGTGTGATCCTCAGTGTAGCATGAGAAGGAGAGGTGTGATTCTCAGTGTAGCATGAGAAGAAGAGGTGTGATTCTCAGTGTAGCATGAGAAGGAGAGGTGTGACCCTCAGTGTAGCATGAGAAGGAGAGGTGTGATCCTCAGTGTAACATGAGAAGGAGAGGTGTGATCCTCAGTGTAGCATGAGAATGAGAGGAGAGGTGTGAGGTGTGACCCTCAGTGTAGCATGAGAAGGAGAGGTGTGACCCTCAGTGTAGCATGAGAAGGAGAGGTGTGTGATCCTCAGTGTAGCATGAGAAGGAGAGGTGTGACCCTCAGTGTAGCATGAGAAGGAGAGGTGTGACCGATCCTCAGTGTAGCATGAGAAGGAGAGGTGTGATCCTCAGTGTAGCATGAGAAGGAGAGGTGTGACCCTCAGTGTAGCATGAGAAGGAGAGGTGTGACCCTCAGTGTAGCATGAGAGAGGTGAGACCCTCAGTGTAGGAAGGAGAGGTGTGAGTGGCATGAGAAGGAGGTGTGTGACCTCAGTGTAGATCCTCAGTGTCAGTGCATGAGAAGGAGAGGTGTGACCCTCAGTGTAGCATGAGAAGGAGAGGTGTGATCCTCAGTGTAGCATGAGAAGGAGAGGTGTGACCCTCAGTGTAGCATGAGAAGGAGAGGTGTGATCCTCAGTGTAGCATGAGAAGGAGAGGTGTGACCCTCAGTGTAGCATGAGAAGGAGAGGTGTGACCCTCAGTGTAGCATGAGAAGGAGAGGTGTGACCCTCAGTGTAGCATGAGAAGGAGAGGTGTGACCCTCAGTGTAGCATGAGAAGGAGAGGTGTGATCGACCCTCAGTGTAGCATGAGAAGGAGAGGTGTGATCCTCAGTGTAGCATGAGAAGGAGAGGTGTGACCCTCAGTGTAGCATGAGAAGGAGAGGTGTGATCCTCAGTGTAGCATGAGAAGGAGAGGTGTGACCCTCAGTGTAGCATGAGAAGGAGAGGTGTGACCCTCAGTGTAGCATGAGAAGGAGAGGTGTGACCCTCAGTGTAGCATGAGAAGGAGAGGTGTGACCCTCAGTGTAGGATGAGAAGGAGAGGTGTGATCCTCAGTGTAGTATGAGAAGGAGTGGTGATCCTCAGTGTAGCATGAGAAGGAGAGGTGTGACCCTCAGTGTAGCATGAGAAGGAGAGGTGTGATCCTCAGTGTAGCATGAGAAGGAGAGGTGTGATCCTCAGTGTAGCATGAGAAGGAGAGGTGTGACCCTCAGTGTAGCATGAGAAGGAGAGGTGTGATCCTCAGTGTAGCATGAGAAGGAGAGGTGTGACCCTCAGTGTAGCATGAGAAGGAGAGGTGTGATCAGTGTAGCATGAGACCCTCAGTGTAGCATGAGATGAGAAGGAGAGGTGTGATCCTCAGTGTAGCATGAGAAGGAGAGGTGTGATCCTCAGTGTAGCATGAGAAGGAGAGGTGTGACCCTCAGTGTAGCATGAGAAGGAGAGGTGTAATCCTCAGTGTAGCATGAGAAGGAGAGGTGTGATCCTCAGTGTAGCATGAGAAGGAGAGGTGTGATCGACCCTCAGTGTAGCATGAGAAGGAGAGGTGTGACCCTCAGTGTAGCATGGTAGGGATGCTGTCATTGATGCAATATAACAGGATAATTAAAACATCAGGAGGAGTTAGTTCTAAGGAGAAAATTTTATTTTGCCAAGAAAATGAGATATGTCTTGGGAGCAAACATCCCATTTATTCAGCCATTGGCTGAAATGTTATGCAATATTTTTTTGAGATTAAATTTATGGGTTATGACCGTTAGCTTCCAGGCAATAATACTATTATTCATTCTTCCAATGCAGTTTTGTATACACAAAAAGGGTGGAAATTTAAGCAAAATAACACGGGCCATTTTTGCCCATCCTTGTGAACTTAATTCTTACCACATAGGGATCAAGTGAAGGCAGAGTGGCTTATTCTAAAACCCAACTATGATCAGTTTTCCAAAGATAAATAAACAATGCAAGAAAATGAACAAAAGAACTTGAGGCAACATGATTTTTCTCCTCCCTCAACTGTGAGTTCAGATCTTACAAAATGTGTGAATTCACAAGATAATCAACCATATTTATACCAGAAGGACACAAAAGAATTGTAGCAACTGTGGTTACTAACACAATAGTGAAGGCAACATTTAACAATTTTGAATTTATTAGTTTGTGTTGAAATACACCAAAACACTAATATCCTAAGGATTTTTGATACACTGCTTACATGCACATTACAAGTAGAGAAAGACAAGTGTTCACACAACGTCAATGTCCAGAAGTAAATTTTGCCAACTAGAAACAGACCCCTGCTCTCTTGTAGGTTCAGAGGGTGAGCTATTCCCATCTTCCCGTGGACTTGTTTTGTAGGGAGTGTTCGGTACCCTAGAGGAATGTCCACGTGCCATCACTGGCACATGGTTAAGATACAGCACATACATATGTATACAAATAAATATATATGACAGGTAAGGCCTTTGTCTCTATATCTTTGTGTCCTGAAGAATGAGACCCTGTATGGTTCAGTGACTTTGGCACAACTAATGAGGAACTAAACTAGAGAAAGCTTAGTTGTCCCACAACTGAAGGATCAAGCCTTATCACTATATTTTTAATTATTTTTGAGAGAGAGAGAGAGAGAGAATGGATTCGCCAGGACCTTCAGCCTGCTGTGAATGAACTCCAGATGCATGTGCCCCCGTGCGCATGTGTGACAACATTGTGTGTTTGCATCACTGTGTGTCTGGCTATGTGGGATCTGGAGATTTGAACATGAGTTCTTAAGGTCTCAAACCACTAAGTAATCTCTCCCATCCCCTATGACTATGTTTTAAATTAATTTTGAGGCAGGGTCTCACTCTAGCCCAGGCTGGTCTTGAACTCACAGCTCTTCTCCTACCTCAGCCTGACTTCTGGGATTAAAGGTGTGACCTCCATGCTCAGCTCCTACCACTCTTTGAACCTCTATATTAAGAAATTGTCTCCACCCTAGACAGATAACAATGGAAAAAGCCCATAATTTTTTTAAATATCTAAATTTTTTCATAATCTTGGCTTTATGAGAATATCACAAATGTGATAACTAATTTGTGACAAATAATACAAAAGAAAGAGACTGCTGAAATAATTTGTTAATGAATATAGAAAATAACCTCCTAAATTAGTGAGTTTGTTTCATTAAAAAAATACGACAAGTCTTTCTTTTATTCTCATCTAATAACACTTGGAGACTCCAGCAATAAGGGAAATTTATTCTTCCTAGAAAGAATGTGATGTAATTGATTACTCATTTCAATTTCTACACTGGAGAGATATTTACCAAAGTTATAACACAATCTCTTGGTTTGCCTCTTAAAGTAGCTTACACGCTTTGTTCAAGTGGCTTGATCATTAAGAAAACACCATCGGTGAACACATTTAGTAGCGATATCTTAGAAAGCTGTTAAACAAAACCAGGAAACTGAACAGTCAACTTCCTGTAAAACTGTCACCATTTTAAGATGCCACTATACATGGGTTAAACTGATGAAATGTTACATATGTTATTCGAAACAGGAATATGATGATGCAAGGATGTCATTGTAAGACACTCTGTCACATGTCTGCACGTACGAAGGAGGCAAATACTCCATCTTCCCGGGCCAAGAGGCTTTCTGGAGTGTCATATTCTAAAATATTCCCTCGCTTCATCACGATCACCAGGTCTGCCGTCAGGATGGTGTGGACCCGATGCTGCGTGAATGAAAAGAACATTATATGTATTTGTGACAAATTTCAAGGGAGTATGGCTATGTCACAGCCTATTCAGGGACACTGTTTTCTTCATGTGCCAGGAAAGGCCCTTTGGTTCTTATTCACATACCACTTGTTTTTATACTCATGAGAAAGGCCAGTCTAGCTGGGATTCATTTGGGCTGCAGTAACTTCAGGGTAGCTTGCTAACATGTCAGTATCATCATTTTACTGAAAACTGAGGCATGCGTAGGGGAGTGTATGCATGTCACATGACCCAGGGCATAGCCGATACAGTCATCAAAATGCCTCTCTCTTCAATAGCCCAAGGTCCAACCTAAAGCTGTCCCTTGAAGCCAAGGCCTATATTCTGCACTGGACTGTCCCAATGTCTATGTTTTCTGAAAAGCATGCAGTGGCAGTTGTGACTCAAAGAGAAGAGAGAATATACAAATGCAGGCAGCTTAGGACGTGCTCCTGTTTTCAACACCCCCACATGCACCTCTCATTACTATATATTCTAACAAATGATCTATATTTGTCAAAAGTTGGATGACAATGTCTACTCATCTGAGGAAGAACCAGAAGCATTTGCATTTCCATGTATTTAGAAAAACATAAATTTAACAATTTAATATCTGCTGTGCATGTTCTCTCCAGGAAAAAAAAAAAAAAAAACAGTTCTTCAATAACTGCATCAGAGATGTTTAAAAAAAGAATTTGGGGGCTGGAGAGATGGTTTAGCAGTTAAGGTGCTTGTCTGCAGAGCCTAAAGATTCATGTTTGACTCTCCAAGTCCCATGTAAGCCAGACGTACAAAGTGAGGCAAGCAAGCAAGGTTGCACATGCGCACAAGGAGGCGCATGTGTCAAGAGTTCAATTGCAGTGGCTGGAGGCCCTGGAGCACCAATTCTCTCCCTCCCTCTCTTTCTCTCTTGTATTAAAAAGGCCAGTCTGTAGGGCTTGCCTCAAAAAAAATAACCCAAAAAACAAAACAAAAAAATTGGCTTTTACATCTATGAACATAAGCTTATAAATGTCACCATAATAGTCTAAAATAATGTTTAGTAAAAAAACATTGAAAATTCTTCATCAATCGAGACACATATAGGTGGTGTTTGTTCCATTAATACAAATTGAGTTTTGTTGTTGTTGACAAAGTGTGCTATCAAATGTCATGGAGAAACTTCAAAATGCTCAAGAAAAGTTAATCCAATGGAGAGTGAAGAATAAATCATTTTCATAAATAAATACTATGGCCTCTTGGTATCTGAACGCTTCTCATTAGCAGCTGGAGAAAGTTACATTTAAAAATAATTTTTTTTTACTTTATTTATTTTTGGAGAGAGAGACAGAGAGAGACAGACAGAGAGGGAGAGGGAGACAGATAGAGATGGGTGCGCCAGCAGTCTCTCAGCTGCTGTGAATGAAATCCAGATGTGTGCGCCCCCTTGTGGTCAAGTGTGGCATTGCGCCCTTGCGTCACTTTGCATCTGGCTAAATGTGGGACCTGGAGATTGGAACCGGGTTCTTAGGCTTAGCAGGCAGGCGCCTTAACCGCTAAGCCATCTCTCCAGCCCTGGAGAAAGTTATATTTTAAAGACATTCAAGAATTTTCAGTGACAGTTAACCAAAGTCATACCAGAACTTTTGGTGAGAAAAGGAAAATAACACTTGGCAGAGCTGACCATCGTTCTGGAAGGATTCTATGAGCCAGTCATGAGGGATTTGTCCTCAGGAGAAGCTTAGGATGTTCCTCTGCAACAGCTTTAGTTAACCTAGAAATCTTAGTGACCGCCTTCACACTAGTGTGTTGAAAAACAGAGGAAGTACACGTGTCTCTAGAACAGTAGTCAGTGAAGATAGCATGCTAATCAGGCAAAGGAATGTAACTTTTACTTCAAAGATACAAATTGTGCTCAAGTAACCTTCCAGATGTAGACCACCAGCCCCCACAGCCATGCCATGCTTCTCGCAGAGTAGAGACGAAGCAATTTTCCCAGTTAGCAAAGGTCTGTGTTCCTACCTCTCCCCGCTCTGTAAGGACGTCAGGAAGCTCTTTCTGAACTACACTTTGATCATGACACAATTCTTGAAAATATTTGAGAACTCTTTTTTTTTTTTTTTTTTTTGAAGTTAGCCAGCTCTAATCAGGCCAACTTTCTCCAGGAAACAGGAACCATAGAGTTCACCAGGAAAATTAGGAAACGAGAGAGAGATTTGTCTTTACCAGCATCCTATGGGGAGTCATTTCCTACCATCTTGAGAAGCTTGATATTTCTCCCCCAGGTACCCCTCACATGCAACGCAAGCGTAGGCAGCATCCCTCCAGCGCTCCCGCTTCTCAGCGTTTGCACTTAAGCCATCATTTAGAGGAATGCATTCTTCAGCGCAGGTGAGGGGCACGTGTGCTATCTTTAAGGACGTCTACAAAGCATCGTCCAGTGGAACTAGACCTTAGGCTGGAACTGAGTCAGCTTCTCAGGCTTCATCAAAGGCTCCCCTGCACGCATATATTTGAAAACATAAGCAAGCGCCTTATCTGGTATCATGCATTCTGGAAGCGCTTGGCAGAGCCAATTTGAGCAATAAATAACATCGTGTGGTTAGTTCGTTCCCTCCTCCCCCAGCCCTCTAAGTCACAGCACAAGCTTTGCCTTGCTCAGGGCATTCCGCTAAGATAACTACCAGAGAATGGGATACTTGGAGCAGATCATGGTGGTTTTACTTGTTGGTCATCACCAAAGTGGAAAAGAGGCCATTCTTATGGGCGAGCAAGTTTGGACCAGTACCACACTCCACTAAAATGCCCTCAGAAAAGACTAAGATAAGGCCTGCGTCCACAATAGAAGAGACACGGTGCTGGAGAGAGAAAACGAGAAGAAGAGGATCAGCAGAAGGGAAAAAACATGTCCAAGAGCTCATGAAACAAAATAGTCTTTAGTAAGCTGAGACGAGAGCAGAAACCCGCCTGTGTGCAGTGGAAGAGATGGGAAAATGTGGCCCGCGGTAGGTAAGGGATCGTGCAAATTAGCGAGGAGTTAAGCGATGCTTCTGTCTGCCTGTGGCTACGTAATGGAGAGACAGTACTTGTGCCCACCCGGAGGTGATCGCCTCGTCTTCTTTTCTTTTAAAACATACAAAGGAATGGAAATTAAGTATAAACATGGGCAGATTGGGCAATGTCATTTATGGATTTTCCTTCCGAAGCTCTGCCTCAGGCCATCACATTATTGGAAAGAAAATTAGCCCAGAGACTCAGCATGTAGCCCGCTGGTGCTCTTAGACTTAGGAGGATCTGACATTGCAAATGAGGATGATAGATAGAGCAGTCTGGCAAAGAACAGTGCTTTCTGAAGACAGCTGTACAGCTTTTTACATTTTTTTAATGTAGTCTCAGGCTGGCCTCGAACTCATGGCGATCCTCCTACCTCTGCCTCCCGAGTGCTGGGATTAAAGGCGTGCGCCACCACACTTGGCACCTTTTTACATTTTTGACAGATGCAGAAACTAAAGAGAAATATACAATCCAACATACATGTATTAATTGCTTAAACGTAAAGGTCATAGAACCTTATCAGAAACTCCACAGGAAAATGAAGCCGCTGTGTCAGTCTTACTTACAGCAATGGTGACAACGGTACGGTCTGCAAAGGCTGTCATCACTACTTTCTGCAAAATGTTTTCCTGCCAAAAAAAGAGGTGGAAATTTTCTTAGGGTTAATTTCCAAATTTTACCCCAAGAGCAATAGCCCACCATGCCTAGCCTTTCCAAGGAGCTCTCACTCAGAGTCTTCTGTGAAAGGTGAGGGAGGTGTGCCCAGTGGCAGGCTGGGTTCTAGACATTTCTTCAGATTGCAAATTAAATGTAGTGATCGTAATCAAAATAGGATCATGAGAAGAGAGTGGAAAGGGTGGAAAATAGAGAGAGTGAAGGAATACATGTGACATGAACGGAGAAAAGGTACTTTTTGAAAGGAAGAAAGGGCCATTGGAAGTTCTAGTCGCTTCAGACAATAAATGGTTTTGGCTATCGAAGGTCTATTCATACAGAAATTCGCAATCTGTAGTTTGGAACTTCTGTGGTATGATGCTTGAACACAGTTCTCATTAGCTGAGCCCTGAAATTACACACTATTTTGAAATATTAGAAATTGACAGCATCATGCAGGCCACTAAAGTCCATTCCTCCATTCTAACAAAAACTGGTTTACCCTCTAATCGGCAACCCCTATTTCTCTCTCCACTGCAAACTCCAGACAGATGTGGACATCTGGCTTTGCGTGGCCACTGGATAATCTACAATCTGGGGAATCAGGCTTTGCAAGCAGGTGCCTTTAATTGCTGAGCCTACTCTAGCCCTAAACTCCCCCATTTCTCCATCTCTTCTTCCTTCCTTCCTCCCTCCCTCCCCTCCCCTCCCTCCTTCCCTCCCTCCCTCCTTCCTTTCTTCCTTCCTTCCTTCCCCTCACTCTATTGCTTGCTTTCTTCTTTCTTTCTTTCTTTCTTTCTTTCTTTCTTCTTTCTTTCTTTCTTTCTTTCTTCTTTCTTTCTTTCCCTCCCTCCCTCTCTCCCTCCTCCCTCCCTCCCTTCCTTCCTTCCCCTCACTCTATTTCTTTCTTTCTTTCTTTCTTTCTTTCTTTCTTTCTTTCTTTCTTTCTTTCTTCTTTCTTTCTTTCCCTCCCTCCCTCTCTCCCTCCTCCCTCCCTCCCTTCCTTCCTTCCTTCCCCTCACTCTATTGCTTGCTCTCTTTCTTCTTTCTTTCTTTCTTTCTTTCTTTCTTTCTTTCTTTCTTTCTTCTTTCTTTCTTTCTTTCTTTCCCTCCCTCCCTCCCTCCCTCCCTCCCTCCCTCCCTCCCTTTCTTTCTTTCCCCAGACAGTCCTATATCCTCAGGTAACCAACCTCCTACTCTATTTCTATGAGAGCAACCTTTTTACAGGTTCCACATATGAGGTCATTCCACATGTAAGTGAGATCATCAATTTTTTGTCTTTTTTTTTTTATTTTTAGAGAAAGAGAGAGAATTGGTGTGCCAGGGCCCCAGCCACTGAACTCCAGATGCTTGCGTGGTGACTGGTTTATTTCATTTAGCATGATGCTATATAGTTCCAACCCTATTGTCACAAGTGACAGAGTTCTTTTCTGTTTAAAGGCTGTGTGGTACCCCATTATCTATACATCCCGTCTCCCTTATCTTATCACCTGCTCATAGGCACCTAGGCTGTGTGCATACCTCGGGTATTGTGACTTGTGCTGAGATGAACATGGGCGTGCAGATACATGGTTAGCACAGGGATTTCAGTTCTCCTTTGGCTCGTGTACACAAAGAGTAGGACTGCCGTAGCATACTGCTGGGTTGCGTACACGGTGGTTTTGAGGAACCAGTGCTCATTTTCCAAAACGGGTATACTAACTTACACTCCCAGCGACTTGTGAAAGAGGTTCTCTCTCTCTACAACCTCACTGACACTTTCCACCTACGGGTCAGTTGTAGTTCTCATTAACTAGTCCACCATAATGTCTCGTACACTTGCAGAACACTGGGATAGATAGTCCCCTTTCTCACTACAAAGAAATTTGGTAAACTGCTACGTTTATGGATCTATTAACGGAGATGACTCAGTTTCTCTATGATGTATATATAGATCGAAACTTCATATTGTAACACCTACAACATATGTACCTATTTTGTGTATCAATTAAGGTGCTGGTAGGATAGCTTAGTGGCTAAGGCGCTTGCCGGCAAACACAAAGGACCTAGGTTCAATTCCCTAGTTCCCATGTAAAACCAGATGCACAAGGTGGTGCATGTACCTAGAGTTTGTTTGCAGTGGCTAGAGGCCCTAGTGCCCATTCTCTCTCTCTCTCGCTCTCTCTCTACATATATATATATATATATATATATATATATATATATATATATATATATACATACATAGGTGTGTGTGTACATATATATGCCTCTTTCTATCTCTCTCTCAAATAAACAAATAAAGAAGAAACAAGATAAATAGGGAACCTGGATAAAGAGTATCTGAAAACGATTTGTCCTTGCAACAACCCAGCAAGTCTGAAATGATGGCAAAATGTTAAGAAGCGTGTCAGATCACTATAGTTGTGTGTTGTGCTAACCGAAAGTCATTTCATCCTCACACACGGTATCTCATTTATAACAATTCTCACTGTGGTCACTGGCTGATCACGGACATAGCAGAGAAGCCACTTAGGTCAAGCACTGAAGGTTCAGGCCCCGCTCGGGAAACTTCCAGACCGCCTGCTGTCAGCTCTCAGGGCTGCGGTGCGCAGCGCACTCACCGTGGCCATGTCAATAGAAGCTGTGGCTTCGTCCATGATGAGAATACTGCTCTTACGTACAAAGGCCCTGGCCAGGCAGAACAGCTGTCTTTGTCCAACACTGAAATTCTCTCCACCTTCAGTGACAATCGCGTCTACGGCAGAAGAAGATACAAGGGTCTCACTGAGCACAGTTCTTAATACTTTTTCTGAGGAACGTTGTTTAGAGCATCCTGCTTTCTGATAGTGCCCAAAGTGGGTATGGCTTTGTGTTGGCACAAAGACTTCCTTCCTTCTGAGAGGCAAAACGAACAAGCCGACACCCCACGGTGGATTACCTCATAATAGTAAGATGGGCTTGGTGATTATTTAATCGTTTAACATAATCCTCCTAAGAGATTATTAAAATAATTACCTAAGGCCCAGAGAGATGCAGTGGCTTGTCCAATGTCATTTTTAGCTGATATGTCGTACAGCTTGATAAGAAATTGCTGGGGGAAATGACTCAGTGGTTAAAGATGCTTGAGTGCAGAGCATTCTAGCCCCGGTGTGATTCCCTAGTACCCATGTGAAGTCACATGCACAAAGTGGTGCATGCATCTGGAGCTTGTTTGCAGTGGCAAGAGGCCCTAGCGTGCCTGTTCTTTCTCTCTCTCTCCTTGAAAATAAACAAAAATACTTATTTTTTTTATTTGAGACAGAAAAACCCAAACAGACAGACAGACAGACAGACAGACACACACACACACACACACACACACACCCCACAGGGGGAAGGGAGGGAAGGAGGGAGAGAGACAGGCCAAACCAAGGCCTCCTGCCACTGTAAATGAACTCCAGACACATGCACTGCATCTGGCTTTATGTGTGTACTGGGGAATCGAACCCAAGGCAACAGGCTTTGCAAGCAAGTGCCTTTAACCACTGAGCCATTTCTCTAGCCCAAACAAAAACATTTAAAAAGGAAAGGTTATAAAAAAAAAAAAAAAGAAAAAAGAAAGAAAGAAAGAGAACAGGTCCATCCCAACTTCACTTCTTTCCCCATTTTACCATCCTACTAACGTGTAAATCCTGCAGCTGATTATGATTTTGTTGTGTGGATGGAGGAAAACGCCTTTTCTGTGCTTTCTTTTGGGAGGGTTCCATCCATATTTCCTGGCGTGCTTGTATTAATTCAAGGTAAATTCCATTTCCAAGCTACCTTTTTCATTAGAATTCCAACCTTTTTTTGTTGTTGTTGTTGTTGTTGTTTTTTGTTTTTCAAGGTAGGGTCTCACTCTAGTCCAAGCTGACCTGGAAGTCACTGTGTAGTCTCAGGGTAGCCTCAAACTCACCGTGATCCTCCTACCTCTGCCTCCCAAGTGCTGGGATTAAAGGCATGCACCACCACACCGGGCTCCAACCGTTTTTAGTAAGGTCCCGGGGGAAGGTGCTATAGCTTATATTCTCGTTGCATATAATTCTGCAGCTTCTCATGCTTGGAAGCTATGCATGTATTCTCCAATGTTTGATTTGCTTAATGAATACGGAGGATGTTGTGATGCCCTGTCAGAGGTGGCTGGGACCACAGCTTTATTAAGAAACTGGAGTCAGGCTGGAGAGATGGCTTAATGGTTAAGGCACTTGGCTGCTACACCAAAGGACCCAGGTTCGATTCCCCAGGACCCACGTAAGCCAGATGAACAAGGGGGCGCACGCATCTGGAGTTTGTTTGCAGTGGCTGGAGGCCCTGGCGTGCCCATGTTCTCTCTCTCTGTCTCTCTATCTGCCTATTTCTCTTCCTCTCTTTCTAAACTAACTAAATAAAAATAAAATATTAAAAATACATTTCTTAAAAAAAAAAGAAATTGGAGTCATGTATATTGAGAGTATGGGCACAGTGTTCCGGAAGTTACACAATGAAAACTCAATCCCTTATTGCTTCCACAATCACTGTGACCCCACACTCAATTCCCTCAACTCAGGGCAGGTGTAAGCAGCTCTCCTGTCACTGAAGTTTGAATCGCCTGCCCTTCCAACTACTCATGCTGAGAGCTGAGCCCTTAAGTGCTAAGGAAAGGCGTGTAACCATGTATCATTGCCACAAAAAAGCTTGCCAAGCCCTCCACAGCAGGCATCGAAATGTATTATGGAAAAGTTCATCTGGGGCTACAAAATTACTCTCACCACCTGACACTAGTAAAGTCAACAAAACTTCCCTTAAAGACGTGCTGTCTTGATTTCTGTCTATGGTCTGCTCCTGCTTGGAACATTAAATTAAAACCATAAATCATATTGCTTTTGAGCAGTCTTCCTTTTCAAAGAAACTGACAAATACACATGGTTTTGTTTTGTAGATTGACTTTTTTTTTTTAAAAAAAACTCAAGATCCCCAAACAACACGCTCAACTTGGCAACTACATATTATATATTGAAGTGAGAAAAAATAACAAAGCCATTATTGTTTCTTATTGCTTTCTTAAGCGAGGAAGCCAAAGTTCCTCATGGTAAATGTTAATTTTATGAAATAAAGACAATGTAAGCTCCGTTGTCTCTTTAATGCATTATTCATTCATTTTTGTCATCAGTTAATTGTCAGGAACTGAACTGCTTCCTGATACATTCCTAATTCAGATGACAATGCTGACACCATAACAAACTGACACAAAATAAGGCCATGGGAGCTGCACATATTGGTTCTCACCAGTAGTCCCAGCACCTGGCAAATAAGGGAGGTGGATTGTGAGTAGCTCCAGGCCAGCCCGAATTAGACTTGTCTCAAAAAATATTAAAATCAGGGCTGGAGAGATGGCTTAGCGGTTAAGGCACCTGCCTGGTAAGCCTAAGAACCCAGTTCCAATCTCCAGGTCCCACGTTTAGCCAGATGCAAAGCGACGCAAGGGTGCAATGCTGCACTTGACCACAAGGGGGCGCACACATCTGGATTTCGTTCACAGCAGCTGAGAGACTACTGGCGTGCCCATTCTCTGTCTGTCTCCTTCTCCCTCTCTGTCTCTCTCTGTGTCTCTCTCCAAAAATAAAATTAAAAAAATATTAAAATCATAATGCCCTCAAGATGAAAATCATGTTATATAAATAAAAGGATGTTACCCTGCTGGCAACAACAATATAATAAATAAAAAGGCTACCAGCATGGGAGATATGGCCTCCTCTCTCTCTCTCTCTCTCTCTCTCTCTCTCTCTCTCTCTCTCTCTATATATATATATATATATGTATGTATTTATATATATATATACATATATATATATATATATATGTATATAGGCATAGCAGGGCCTTCTGCCAATGCAAACAAACTCCGTATGTTTGTGCCACCTTGTGCATCTAGCTTTATGCGGGTACTGAGAAATTGAACCTGGGTCCTTTTGGCTTTGGAGGCAAACACCTTACCCGTTAAGCTGTCTCTTTATGGTACCAATGGTACCAATGACTCTCAACCATCTGAGCAGGCCTGACCGCATTCTGACTAAAGTGGACTGAACCCGTGGATGACAAGACAGAAGAGTCGAGGTGTGAACTGGATGTGCTGGGTGGGACCTCACGTGACTAAAGTGGACTGAACCCGTGGATGACGACAAGACAGAAGAGTCGAGGTGTGAACTGGATGTGCTGGGTGGGACCTCACGTGGAGGAGGACTGGCGCCAAGCTTCTCCTCATAAACTCCACGCAAATCATTAGATTTTAAATGTCCCGATGAGCTGCTTGTTTTAAGAATCAGGGGGCTTAGCACTGGAACGCGCAATTCTAGTGTACAATGAAGGTAGAAATATGCAGAAGTCACTGCTATACTATTTGGAAATCATACCTAGACCTCCTGGTAGAGATTTGACCATATTTTTCAGCTGGGCAATTTCTAAGGCTTCCCAGAGTCTGTCATCCGTGCACTTGCACTCTGGATCTAAATTGAATCTGTGGGGGAAACACCAGTTTATTAGCGAGTAACAAAAATGAGCAAATTGATGCTTATTACTTTTTCCTTAAAGTGCGAGTCCCGTTTGTTTTGGTTACTGTTGTAAATCCGACTTCCAGAGCAGTGCTCGGGACAGTACACGTCCTGAAGTTTTGCCGGAGGAATGAATTTATGAATGAATGCATGACCTCCCTGTTATCACAGAGGCCGTTGCTGAAATGCAAAAGTGCATTGACACAGGTGGTATGTCCAGTTTCATTACCTGGGACCACATTATGCTTAGCATAACATAAAGAGTATCTAGTCAATTGTTCACACAGAGGTCACACTAGATACATGCGCATACGTGGAAGAAAACAATGCAACTTCACATGAGCTGGGCTGCTACCATCATGATAGAAGTACTCATAATAAACACACCCCATGGGCTGGAGAGATGGCTTAGTGGTTAAGGCGCATGCCGATGAAGCCTAACGACCCAGGTTCGATTCTCCAGGTCCCACGTAAGCCAGATGCACACGGTGGCACATGTATCTGGAGTTCGTTTGCAGTGGCTAGAGGCCCTGGCGTGCCCATTCTCTCTCTCTCTCTCTCTCTCTCTCTGTGTGTCTAATAAATAAATAAATAAATAAAAATTTAAAAAGTCTTTAAAAAACACTCCATGATATAAATTGACCCTCATATTACTCAATAACTTGATACATCTAGAAGTTTTACATGTAAATAATGAGAAGCATTACGTACATTTTTGCTCCATGATAAACAGTACTTCTTCAATGGAGGCAGAAAACACTCCATTGAAATGAAGTGGAAAGAATAGGGAAGAGGGAGGGAAAGAGAGAGAGAGAGAGAATAGGAATAGATTGACATATCAAGATGACCTGGTGGAAGATGCCTAGGTGGACTTTGAAATCAGAGAAGCTTCAGGAAGAACTAGTTCAGACTGTCAGTATGAACTTGGGCAAGGCACAACTGCCTTGAGTCCTGCAATAACCATCCGCAGAATGGGTAACGATTTGTGCACTAGAACAGGGTTCACACAGTTTAATCAGATGATACACATAGATAACTCAGAAGGTGGGAAATATCTCTATTTTTTTTCTGTTTCCTTTTAAAAAATATTTTATTTTTATTTATTATTTATTTGACAGAGAAAGAGGGAGGGAGGGAGAGAGAGAGAGAATGGGTGCACCAGGGCCTCCAACCACTGGAAACGAACTCCAGATGCATGAGTCCCCTTGTGCATCTGGCTAACGTGGGTCCTGGGGAATCGAACCTGGGTCCTTTGGTGTTGCAGGCAAATGCCTTAACCGCTAAGCCATCCCTCCAGCCCTCTTTTTTTTGTTGTTGTTTTTTGTTTTTTGAGGTAGGGTCTCACTCTAACCCAGGCTGACCTGGAATTCACTATGTAATCTCAGGGTGGCCTTGAACTCATGAAGGTCCTCCCACCTCTGCCTCCTGAGTGCTGGGATTGAAGGCGTGCGCCACACGCCTGGCTTCCAGCCCTCTTTTGTTTGAGGCTAACACACTCACCTTCAAAAAAATTCTTTATTTATTTGACAGAGAAAGAGGGAGGGAGAGAGAGAGAGAGAGAATGGGTGTGCCAGGGCCTCTAGCCCCTGTAATTGAACTCCAGACACGTGCACCACCTTATGTGCAAGCATGACCTTGCACGTGCACCACCTTGTGTGTCTGTCTTACGTGGGATCTGGGGAGTCAAACATGGGTCCTTCGGCTTCCCAGGCAAGTGCCTTAACTGCTAAGCATCTGTCCAGCCCTGTTTTTCGATTTTTGTTGTTGTTGTTGTTTGTGAGAAGCCACACATCAGGAACAAAGAGCCCTGGAAGAGCTTCATCAACGGAATCTGAGCTGAAAGGAAAGTCGTGAGGGATGGGGAGATGGGTAAAGAGGACATCAGAAATCAGACTGTTTGCTGATTGCTTGCTTGACACCCAAGACTTGGGCACGATACTGGTCAGTCAAACACACCAGAAATGTCTGTCATGGACCATTGCTCCCAGGCTCAGAGGGAAAGTGGGTCTTATAAAGTCCAGCTGAAAGAGAGAACTCATTGAAACGGAGGAATTAGCTGCTTCTACAAGCTATTTTACCAACTTCATAGTAACTCCCCTATCCAATTGCCAGGCAGTGTATTTGCCTTAATCATCTTGATAATGTCACTTCCCGCCTGCCCTGAAAACAACGCTCCGAGCCAAACCTTCTTAGGAGCTTTTCAAAAGGCAAATGCTAGGCGAGAGTTTTGCTGACTCCATCACCCACCTAATGGAACCACTGAATAGAATTGGATCTTGCAGGATGATGGAGAGCCTGGAGCGCAGTGTGTGCAGGGGCAGCTTGGAGATGTCTATTCCGTCAATGACAATCTTTCCTGGGAAGGAAAAAGCACAAAAGTCACAGGCATGTAGAAGCACAAAAAGTCATAGGCATGTAGAAGCAAAAAAAGTCATAGGCATGTAGAAGCACAAGTAAGTTTTTAATTTGTTTTACAAATTGAAATGGATTTTTTTTTTTCTTCTGTGAGTTCCTGGGTTCGATCCCCAGGATCCAGAATGAGTGAATGAAGCACAAAAGAAGGAGACGGACAGACGGGAGGGAAAGGGAGCGAGAGATAAATTGAAAGAAAAAAGGAAGAGGAAAATTTTTTTCCCCGCGTTCTGGATTGAAATTCAGAATATAATGCTTCCCATTTAAGTATTAATGACATTACTTGTCTCTAACAAGATGCATGGTCTTGGTGACACTTCCCTTCCTAATATATTTCTCTGTATTTATTTTTATTTTTTTAAAGATTTTATTTTTATTTATTTGAGACAGAGAGAGGGAGAGAGAGAGGGAGAATGGCGTGCCAGGGCCTCTAGCAAACGAACTCCAGATGTATGTGCCACCATGTGCATCTGGCTTACATGGGACCTTAGAATCAAACCAGGGTCTTTAGGCATCACAGGCATGTGCCTTAACAGCTAAGTCATCTCTCCAGCCCTCTCTGTAGCTTTTTTAAATCTTCGTATGTGCTTAGTGTGTGTATGTGTTTTTGCGTTCATATTGTGCTTAGTGTGTGTATGTGTGTTCATATCTTTGAGTGGTGGAACATTGTTATGGAGGCCGGGGGACAACCTCGGATGTCCTTATCACCCACCTCGTGTGAGTCGGACTCTTGCTCGCCACCGAGTGCCAGGCTAACTGGTCTGAGAGCTTCCGTGGTATGACCCCACCATCTGGGTCTCCCTCTTCCTCACAGGCTTTCCCTGGGATTACTATGTGTGCTATTGTGTCCAACCTTATGTGGATCCTGGGGATCCGAACTCAGGGCCTCACACTTACATGTCAAGTGTTTGGCTTACTGAGACATCTCCCTATCCCATTATATTCTCGTTGTCATTCGTTATGGACATACTCAGAGTGTAAACAGTACATGCTGGTACCATCCTTACCCTCCTCCCTGCGCCCCCCCCCCAGGGGACTGGACCATCCTCGTTGGGGATGCCAGTCATCCCCATGGGGATTGTGGGTCCTGCATTGTGGGGGCAGCCGTCAGTTACAGGAAAGAGGCCATGTTTCTGAAGTTTCAGATATTATTCAGTTTATTTGACCAGATAAGCCAAAATTACTTTTACCCTCTTTGGGTTTTCTTACTTCCAGCGTAGTTTGCTTCAAGGCATATATCAGAATCTGACATTCTATATATGTCTTTTTTTTTTTAATCTTCTCCCACTACATAAGTGCCTCAAAGATAGAGCCTTTTGTTTGGTATTCACATTGATGGGAAAGCCAGTTCTCTGATGTGAATATCAAATGTTACTGAATTGGTCCATACTGTCTGTTGACTCAGAGAATTATTTCTTTTTCTTTTTCTTTTTTTTTTTGTTTGTTTGTTTTTCAAGGTAGGGTCTCACTCTAGCCTAGGCTGACTTAGAATTCACTCTGTAGTCTCAGGGTGGCCTTGAACTCACAGCGATCCTCCTACCTCTGCCTCCTGAGTGCTGGGATTAAAGGCATGCGCCACCACTCCCGGCAGAATTATTTATTTTTCACATGCCCCCCTCAATAAATATTCTCGTCGGAATGTTGATGCAACAACAAGATTGTCCCTGGTGAGATAAACATGACACAGAAATGGTAGCAACTGCATTCTAATATCAAGCAATTTAGATTGAGAAGCAGGCAAGGGGGTGGTGGAGTTAAAACAGCATCTGTCAGAAATAAATAGCCTTCAATAACATACTAATAGCCTCATTCCGCTCAAAGGGAGCAAGTTAGTAATGATTCTTATGGGGTCTGGAATCACACTGTTAGATGTCTGAGGATTAGCCAGCCCAACAGGATCACCCAGGACCATGGTTTTGCAGTGGAAAGAATTAGTCCACTGTTTCGGAGCATGTGAGGGGACATGCTGAACATGCTTAAGGAATCTCTACTGTGATCCTCTCAGAGAGAGCAAGCTGGTACCTCAGTAGCATTTGCTTATTTTGTCCTTGAATTGACCCTCTCCCTATTCAACACCTATAGTGGAACCTTGTTCACAGACTGCCCTTTGAAATCTCACAGAGCTGTGGTGCAGATCACACTGAGTAAGATCAGTTGTCACAGGCAGTAAATACACAAAGCTCTACAACCAGGACCAAGTCCCTACCAACACCCAACAGTAAGCCCTTCTGGGAGCTGAGGATTGAGTTAATGGCTGGGTCCCCTTTCAGTAAAGATGGCCTGTGTGCTAGACTATTTTTTTTTTTTTTTTTTTTTGGAGAGAGACAGAGAGAGAGAGGGAGGGGAAGACAGATAGAGATGGGCGTGCCAGCAGCCTCTCAGCTGCTGCGAACGAAATCCAGATGCATGCGCCCCCTTGTGGTCAAGTGCGGCATTGCACCCTTGCGTCACTTTGCATCTGGCTAAACGTGGGACCTGGAGATTGGAACTGCTGGAGATTGGAACCAGCATTCTTAGGCTTAGGAAGCAGGCGCCTTAACCACTAAGTCATCTCTCCAGCCTGTGCTAGACTATTTTATCAGACACTTGGTAGATTAAATATTGGGACATATTAATTAATTAATTAATTTGTTTATTTCAGAGCGACAGACAGACAGAGAAAGAGGCAGATATATATAGAAACAATGGGCACACCAGGGCCTCCAGCCACTGTAAACGAACTCCAGATGCATGTGCCACCTTGTGCATCTGGCTTTACGTGGGTTCTGGGGAATCGAGCCTTGAACCTGGGTCCTTAGGCTTCACAGGCAAGCACTTAACTGCTAGGCCATCTCTCCATGCCTGGCATATTTATTTTTAAACAATGATGACATGATGTCTCTGGTTTAACGGTGGAGGCATTAATAGTTTGGACATTGTTAACATGAGGTTAGCATTTAACAGCAAGGGTTGTCTGCTCTTGAATGTTCAGTGATGCCAAACCGTGTCATTAACAACACGACGGGAAGAGTCATGCACCAAAATTAAAACTGCAGATTACTTATGTCCTTGTAATTTTTTCCTTTGCTGGAAAAAGTTGCGTGTTTAGTCTGAGGAAGCAATGTAACCTTTCCACCCCCCTCCTCCCCCGTTCCTTGTAAGATGCCACCTATCTATATTGCTATTCAACGTGGGTGGCCTTGTTCATTCCACCAGTTTATTAGATCTCTTTTAGCAGAAATCTCTAGACATGCACTGAGGGCTAATTAGTTTATTTGCCCAATTCTATGTTCCTGTGTCATCTTTGGGGGCGTTCATTTACAATACCTGGTTTGGACCACGTCTTGATAAACGTTTGCTGTTTACGTTTGCAAAATAAGGCAAATCGATATTTTATGCTTTTTTTTGGGGGGGGGGTTGAGGTAGAGTCTCATTCTGGCCCAGGCTGACCTGAAATTCACTATGTAGTCTCAGGGTGGCCTCAAACTCGCAGTGATCATCCTACCTCTACCTCCAGAGTGCTGGGATTAAAGGTGTGTGCCTCCACACCCGGCTTATGCTGTTGTTTGAAAGGAAAACACTCTATGGCTGATTAAAAGAAATTCAGCTAACAACTCACCATCAAATATGTCAACCATTCTGAAGAAAGCCAGAGATAAGGATGACTTCCCACTGCCGGTACGGCCACAGATGCCCACCTTAGAAAAAAAAAAAGCAACGGTCACTCAAAGAGACCAGGACCCAGGTCTGGAGAGATGGCTTAGCGGTTAAGGCGCCTGCCTGCTAAGCCTAAGAACACCAGATCCAATCTCCAGGTGCCACGTTTAGCCAAATGCAGTGGTGCATGGGCGCAATGCTGCACTTGCCCACAAGGGGACGCATTCATCTGGAGTTCATTCGCAGAGGCTGAGAGGCTGCTGGCACACCCATTCTCTGTCTTCCTCTCCCTCTCTCTCTGTCTCTCTCTGTGTCTCTCCCCACAAAAGAGAGAGAGAGACTAGGACCCAGACAAAGGCCATGCAATGGATCAAAGTGTTTTTAGCTTACAAAGGAATCATGAGGAAAGTGCAACAGTTAAATAGTACAATATAATTTTCTTTTTACATCTAATGAATCATCATTATTAAAATGAAATGCAAAGTCCTCAGCAAACCTGCAAAAGCTAAATTCTAACTTTAAAAAATTACTTTATTTATTAATTTGCAATGAGAGAGAGAGAAAGGGAGAGAGAATGGGCATGTCAGGGCCTCCAGCCTTTGCAAATGAACTCCAGATGCATGTGCCACTTTGTGCATCTGGCTTTGCGTGGGTTCTGGGGAATCCAACCCAGGTCCATTAGGCAAGTGTCTTAGCCGCTGCTCAGCCCTGAATTCTAATATCTTTTTATTTCCATGTCTGTGTTGTTTTTCCTTCAGGACTTAGTTTTTGCATTTAGTGCCTTGTTCAATCTGTAATTAACTATTTTGTTTTATAAGTGATGGGCTTATAAGGAAAAGTAAAAGGAGACCACTTTTTTCCCCTCACATGCTTATTCTTTCTACAATAGCTAGAAGGAGGTTCTTTGAGAGTAGAGCTAGAAAGAAGGTCAAGGTTATCGGTGAAATATCGGCCAAGGCCCTGAGCCAGAGCCTGAAGAATCGTGAACACACACCTACTGTTGACTTCTAATTTTCACGGGAGACCCGTGAATGGCAACACATACCCACAGAACCTGCATCACCCTCACCCTACCTCTCCCCTTCTTTCATGCAGGTAACTTTGCCAGTAGCTGAGCCTAATGTAAATAGGCGTACTTGGTCTGGATGTCCCCAGAGCTGAAGTGCTCACAGTGAGCTCCTACAGGGCTTTTGCTCAGGAGAAAACAAATCAAATGCTGCCGAAGCCCATACCTTTTGCCCAGGTTTGATGTAAGCCTTGACATGCTTGAGAACAGGTTTCAGGTTGTTTTCGTATCTGACACACAGATCATGAATCCGAATCTCTCCTTCCTGAGGCCACTGTTCTGGAACTTGGGAAGGATCTGGGGAAATGGCAGAGGAGTTGGTAGATAGAAGATGCTTAGAAATAGATGAAGAAATAGAATATGCATATATAAATTTGCATATTTAATTCTTGGTGATATATGTAAAGTTATATTGAATCACATAGTGTTAGTTTGTTTTTCTAATTTAAATTATCTTCCAAGTAAACACACCACGTTTAAGAACTTGAGTGTCATGGACCCTGCAAGTTACATGGCTGGCCAGCCAGGCAAAATGTGTCAGCTGGTGTAACGGTGGCATGTCTGTTATGGTGGCAACCAATTGCTCTCTGATTGGACCTGGGACCCGCTACACAAGAGAAAATTCATGCCTAAAACCCAGTCAAAGGCCTGTGGATGGTGATGCCCTAAACCCTGTGGGGAAGCTACTATTGTTTGGTTAAATAGAAGGGGCTAGATGGAAAGAAAAAGGAGCCAAAAAGCCGGGTGTGGTGGCGCACGCCGTTCATCCCAGCACTTGGGAGGCAGAGGTAGGAGGATCGCTGTGAGTTCAAGGCCACCCTGAGACGACATAGAGAATTCCAGGTCAGCCTGAGCTAGAGTGAGACTGTACCTCGAAAAAAAAAGGGGGGAGGGAGTTCAATGAATGGAGGCGATGGGAGCGGGGACATGGGAAGATAGTGGGAAGGGATGTGATCAAGGTATATTGTGTGTATGTATAAAGGGTGTCAATAAAAAGTAAAAAAGAAAAAGAAAAAAAAAGAAAAGAATTTGAGTATCTGTGGACATCCAAGCCGTGTCTCTTCAGCATCCCCACACGCAGTTCTATTCACAGTAAGGAGAGAGTCCTCTTGTGAACTGATTCGTTTGTTCAGTCAGTTAAGCCTCAGACATCTGAGTGCTTAAGATGCGAGACTATTGGGGACATGGAGATGAAAGGCGTGGCTTGCTGGGTCCTTTGGGGGTGGAGCTCCGCACAGTGGAGGTAAACCCAAGGCGCTCCGGGAGCTCAGAAGGCTAGGGCGCGAGTGATCCAGGGCGCTCCCGGAAGTGGCAGATAATGATACTAAAGAATAAGAAACGGCGCGCTGGTTTTAAACATGTTTAACAGAACCGCAAAGGGGAAAGGAAAATTCAACAAGTTCATATGCCCACTGGAAAATTTATGTGGGCGGATAATGAGAAATGAGACTAGGCAAGTGGGAAGAGGTCAGTAAAATCAAGTGTCTACTGGTTCTCAGCTAAAGGAAAACAAAACAAAACAAAACAAAACAAAACAAAACAAAACAAAAAAACAACAAAAAAACTTGGACTCTGTCTTTGAACAGCCAGAAAATTGTCATAGGATTTAGGCAAATAAATGTGTTTTTAAGTTTAAGATTTTCATGCAACAAAGATTGTTCCATATTCTTCACTGAATTTCCTGCCACTTTTGCTCGAATATAATGAATCTTTAGTAATTTATTTATTTATTAGACACAGAGAAAGGGGGGAGAGAGAGTGGGAATGGGCACACCAGGGCCTCCAGTCACTGCAAACGAACTCCAGATGCATGCGCCACCATGTGCATCTGGCTTACGTGGGACCTGGAGGATCAAACCGAGTCCTTAGGCTTCGCAGGCAAACGCCTTAACTGCTAAGCCATCTCTCCAGCCCTTTAGTACTCTAGTAACCAAGTTTCTTGACATTTAAGTTAACAGGGTCTTCAGAAAGAGAGTCCACTATACTAAGACCCCAACACCTTCATAATTCTCTTTAATTATTATTAATGTCTACTTTTGGTTAAGACTTTTCAGGCCTACATATTCTTGTATTTTTAGGTGTCAATAGCATGCAAAACAAAGATGAGGGAGCTGAAAGGAAGGAAGGAAGGAAGGAAGGAAGGAAGGAAGGAAGGAAGGAAGGAAGGGAGGAAGGAAGGAAGGGAAGAGAAGAAGGAAGGAAGGAAGGAAACAAGGAAGGAAGGGGAAAAGAAAGGAAGGGAGGAAGAGGAGGGAGGGAGGCAGGGTGGGATAGAGGGAGGGAAAGAGTGAGGAAGGAAGGAAGGAAGAAAGGAAGGAAGGAAGGAAGGAAGGAAGGAAGGAAGGAAAGAAAAGCAAGGAAAACTTGAGATTAAAGTAGAACCAAAGGAAAATACCGTGTGTCTGACACACGAGTCATCCTCACTTAACATTGACGTGTAAGTGAAGCTCAATCATACTCATAACCATAGCCATAGTGAAAATACCGTGTGTCTGACACACGAGTCATCCTCACTTAACGTTGACGTGTAAGTGAAGCTCAATCATACTCATAACCATACCCATGGTGCCTTCATAGTTCTCAGACTCCATCGTCAAGAAACTGTTCACTTTTTTCACTGCGCCCATCTGGACCTCCAGGTCAGCCAAGTTCCTCACAACCCAATTCAAGTAGTTGGTTATCTGTGTTAGGTGACAAAATGAACACAGTTAAAATCAAAGACAGAAATTACCGCGATCACTGACCATTTGGGGACAGGATGACTCAGACAAGGTTGACCTCTGGTACGGTTTAGAAGTATGACAGGTCACCGGAGACCAGGGAGGATGGCACACGATCTATAAACAGATATCTGCTCTTCCTCAAGGGTCCTCCCAAGTCCCTGTGTCATGGGATTTGCTTTCTGATTTCCCGGTACAAAGGATAGTTGTAGCTATTCATGTTTGTATTAATCTCATTTGCATCCACACTCATTTTTTAAAAATTATTTTATTTATTTTTGGAGAGAGACACAGAGAGAGACAGACAGAGAGAGAGAAGAAGACAGATAGAGATGGGCGCGCCAGCAGTCTCTCAGCTGCTGCGAACAAAATCCAGATGCGTGCTCCCCCTTGTGGTCAAGTGCGGCATTGTGCCCTTGCGTCACTTTGTATCTGGCTAAACATGGGACCTGGAGATTGGAACCGGGTTCTTAGGCTTAAGAGGCAGGCGCCTTAACTGCTAAGCCATCTCTCCGGCCCTCATCCACACTCATTTTAAATAGCCCCAACTGGGCTGGAAAATTCCAGGACAGGGATATCAAACAACCTTTAGTGTATTCTGACCATGCAATTTGAACTATGCATTACTAAGACAACCAAAGTTCTAAAAAATGACAGAAAGGGGCTGGAGAAATGGCTTAGCAGGTTAAGGCGTTTGCCTGCAAAGCCAAAGGACCCAGGTTTGATTCCCCAGGACCCACGTAAGCCAGATGTACAAGGTGGCGCATGCATCTGGAGTTCGTTTGCAGTGGCTGGAGGCCCTGGTGTGTCCATTCTCTCTGTATCTGTCTCTCTTCTCTCTCTCTGCTTGCAAAAAGTAAAATTAAAAAAATTATAAAATGGATACAGAAATAAATGTAAACAAATTTAAATTTTAAAAAATGACAGAAAGAAAAGAACATTGGGTTGTTGTGACAAATGACACTTGAAATGACAGTTTTCTCATGGTGCTTGCTTTGAATTCATTCAGCTCTGTAAGGAACATTATTATTAAAAAATGGGTGGATAAAAAAATTGGCTGACATTATGAGAAATGAATTTAAACTGTCCTAAAAAGGTTAGCTTTGGACTCCAATCTACTACAATATGTAAGATGTCATCTTTCTTCTTTTTTATTTTTTATTTATTCATTTGAGAGAGGGAAAGAGGCAGAGAGAGAGAGTGTGAGAGAGAGTGAGAGAGAGAATGGGTATGCCAGGACTTCCAGCCACTACAAATGAACTCCAGATGCATGTGCCCCCTTGTACATCTGGCTTACGTGGGTACTGGGGAATCAAACCTAGGTCCTTTGGCTTTGCAGGCAAGCGCCTTAACTGCTAAGCCATCTTCTCCAGCCCAAGATGTCATCTTCCTAACTCCTCTTCTACCGTCCATGAAGAAGAGGTGATGAGAAGTACAAGAAATTCCCCCAACACTGCAGGGAAGATCTCTTTATCCATACCTACCGTAAGGGCATACAGGAGTCCCAAGCCCACCAGGCCAGAGTTGGAAGACCCACTAATGGAGGCGATAGATGCTGTGAGGACGATACAAGCTCCCAGATAGTCCTGAAAAAAAAAAAAAAAGACCAACGCAAAGTCAGAAGACTAAAGGATTCCTGTATTGCAAAACCAAATATGTCAATCGACTTAGAGAAGTGATCACTATGTGAAAACACATCCTTCCATGAGTGTCCTGTTAAGTTTTGGAAGAAGGAATTCTTATATGTGGAATAGGGAGAACTTGGTTTTACAGGTAAAGTGGAGGACACGCTTTCGGTATACACAGAAAAACGTTCATACATAGAAGCTGCAACTTGCCATAATCAGAATCAGACCCTATCCCTCCATATATGCCTCTTTTACTATTGTTATTGCATCATGTCTTCAGATAAGCAGTACTCTTTTGAAAAATGTATGTATGTATATATGTATGTATGTATGTTTGTGTAATCTATGTGTTTGTATGGGCTTGCCTCTGTAAGCAAACATGACATGTGTGCCACTGTTTTGCATGCAGCTTGCAGGTGTCATGAGAATTGAACCCAGGCCATCAGGCACTTGCATGCAAGCACTTTTAACCACTGGGCCATCTTCCCAGCACAGATAAGAAGTATTTTGAGACTTGAGTTCCTAGATTATTTTAAAAAACATTTTATTTTATTTATTTTTGGAGAGAGACACAGAGAGAGACAGAGAGAGAGAGAGAGAGAGAGAGAGAGAGAGAGAGGGAGAGAGAGAGAGAGGGAGACAGATAGAGATGGGCACGCCAGCAGTGTCTCAGCTGCTGTGAACTAAATCCAGATGTGTGCGCCCCCTTGTGGCCAAGTGCGGCATTGCGCCCTTGCGTCACTTTGCATCTGGCTAAACGTGGGACCTGGAAATTGGAACCGGGTTCTTAGGCTTAGCAGGCAGGTGCCTTAACCCCTAAGCCATCTCTCCAGCCCTCCTAGATTATTTTCATGGGTGCTTGTGTTAAGATGGCCACAGGTCCCCCGTGAGCTACAACAAAGCCTGTGCAGAATGTGCCTCTGATTAACGTGCTGGGCTCTGTGTTGGAACATTCTGTCAACTGTGTGTTCAGAGTGTGGGATGTTAGATCTGCAGCTGATATAAATAAGAATGAGGGCAGTATATGGTAACAAATTAGAAGTACATGCATGTCTTAGAGGGTCTGAATTTTCCGTGACTGAATGATAAACTCTTTTGCAAAACAAAACAAAACAAATTTCCTGGAGGCCAGACTTAGACTTAAATAAGAGAGAAAGGGTATGTGCTCATTTCCGAACACCCTCTTCTAACCCCGTTTCCAACTTTCTTAGGGGACTGGTCTGTTTGTTCACTTGGAAAAGAAGTTCGAAAAACCTCTCTTGCTGGTGTGTCACTTGGCCAGGAAGCCAGAAGATTTCCATAAATGGATGTTTTAGAACAGCCTCAAATCTCATCCCATTGTGAACTCCTTCTGTAGCTAGAGGTATTTCTGATCCCTTCAAAACATTTAACCACCATGCAGTGAGATGATAACAATAATTAACATATTTAATATGTTAAAAATCAATACGTTATCTCCAGTCAGTTCCACCTGTGTGCATTGCTGCCTCTATGAAACACAGTTCCAGAGGCCAAACTACTGCAGAGCAAACAATGATCCCAGCCTTGAAACCAGGTTACCAGCCTCAGTCACTTCATCAATTAAGAAAACAGAACAGGGCTGGAGAGATGGCTTAGCAGTTAAGGCACTCGCCTGCAAAGTCAAAGGACCCAGGTTCAATTCCCCAGGACCCACGTGAACATGACAAGACCTCTTTGGTTCTCATGTCAAACAAGAATCTGAGAGATTTCCAGTTCTCCACTGATGTGCCTAGAGTTGGGGCTATAATGAAAACTAATTCTCTGCACACCTTGGGTATATACTCTTCAATACCATTGGAGTAATGGGGAGGATATATTAGTGCCTCAAATTACAAGGTAGCCTTACACCTGTCTACAGACTTACCTACTGTAGAGCTGTGAACATACAAATGGGCCCTGTGTTGTTCTACAAATAGTGGTGTGTATGTGTGTGTGTGTGTGTGTGTGTGTGTGTGTGTGTAAGCTCGCCATGAAGATAACATTGTGTGTTGATTCAAAGGGTTCTTTTTTTTTTTTTTCTTTTTTTTCGAGGTAGGGTCTGGCTCTGGCTCAGGCTGACCTGGAATTCACTGTGCAATCTCAGGGTGGCCTCGAACTCTCAGTGATCCTCCTACCTCTGCCTCCCTAGTACTGGGATTAAATATGTGCACCACCATGCCCAGGCTTTTTTTTGGCTTCTTGACATGGATTTCGTTTTATCCTTTCACCACAGAGCAAGAAAAAGCTGTGGAGAGACAGCCTTTAGATAGAATTACACAATTTTTATTTATTTATTTTTTTTGCAGATGGAAATACCAACTGCCAAAGACCTGGAATTGTTTAATGCAGAGGGGATAAAGAGAAAACTCTAAGCCAAACAAAAGAATGAAAGCAGAATTCAAAAGTTGGTGCGTAGTCACACACACACACACACACACACACACACACACACACACTTGGGGACTCACATCACTTGGCACCCAGAGGAGAAACAGTCAACCTTGGCTGCCAATACAGCCCGGGTGGCCACAGCCATGATACTGTCCTACCAGCCAAATCATGTCATTCTTCCAGACTCTTGTTCTTTCTTGATGTCAGTGTGTTACAGCCTTTATTATTTCTTTCCCAATTCAGCATGAATATGAAATGAACGTGGTATGCACCGCTCAGTTTTCCACAGGGAAAATCAGATCACCACGAAAAATAATTGTCTTAACTCTTTTTCTTTTGAGAGAGAGAGAGAGAGAGAGAGAGAGAGAATTGGCACTGCAGGGCCTCAGTCACTACAATCGAACTCAAGACGCTTGTGCCACCTAGTGGGCATGTGTGACCTTGCACTTGCCTCACCTTTGTGCACCTGGCTTACGTGGGATCTAGAGAGGCGAAAGGCTTTGCACGCAAGCGCCTTAACTACTAAGCCATCTCCCCAGCCCTGTCTTAACTCTTAACACGAATAGAAAGAAAAGCAAAAGTCCTGTATTCACAAAAGGGAAAAAATATGAAAAGAAAAAAATATGAAATAAAACATGGTGACAAACAAAAATGGAGTGAGAGGCTCAGAGACCTTTCCAAATTGAACAAGCTGGTTTTGCTCATTTTCCTTCCCTTCCTTCCCCTCCTTTCCCCTTCCTCCCTCTCTTCCTTTCTTCTCCTTGGAGTTTTCTGTCCATGGCAATGGCATTTCTTCCACAAGCAAGAATTGGAGGGGCATGATGGCCACAGGAAACAATAAAATCAAATTTCTTCCTTTTGGCATTAAGGCTCTGAGTCCCCGGAGTTTGAAAAATCTCCAAGTGTGCATCTGGGAAACCTGCTTATCTTTTTCATCAGTGCCCAAGGCAGTCGTGTGTTGGTTCTGAATGCCTTATGAATATTAGCTCTAAGAAGATATTTATGTTAATTTCCTGAGTTCTACAGCAAGCAGCAAGGGACAGGGAAAGGAAGGGGCTGTGTTGACATTGCAGATAAGATCAATACAGATTTCCTGGGCCACATACTGATTTTCATTAGTCATTTTTTAAAAAAAAAGTTGTTTATTTTTATGTGTGTGTGTGTGTGTGTGTGTGTGTGTGTGTGTGTGTATACACACCAGGGGCTCTTCCAAACTAATGGCCCTCTGGCTTTATGTGGGTGCTTGGGGAATTGAACTCAGACCAAGAGGCTTTGCAAGCATTCACTTTTAAACTCAGGATCATTTCCCTAGGCTCCACTACTCTTTTTTTTTTTTGAGAGAGAGAGGGACACACACACAGAGAGAGAGGAAGATGCAGAGAGAGAGAGAGAGAATGGGCGCGCCAGGGCCATTTCAGCCTCTGTGAATGAACTCCAGATGTGTGCGCCCCCTTTTGGGCAAGTGCGGCATTGCGCCCTTGCGTCACTTTGAGTCTGGCTAAACGTGGGACCTGGAAAATCGAACGGGCGTTTTTAGGCTTGGTAGGCAGGCACCTTAACTGCTAAACCATCTCTCCAGCCTGCCCATTACTCATTTTTCAAAAACATGTTTATGAGTATAGTCTATGTGAATGTGTGTAAGCATGTAGGAGTGTGTGTGTGTGTGTGTGTGTGCGTGCACGCCCACACGCCCGCACGCGCTTTCATAAACTTACTGACAGAATAAACGTGATGGTGGAGACAAATCACACTGGGCCTTAAAGTTTGTCACTGGATATGCTTGACATGAAACAACAGAAATTCCTTACCAAGTTTTTTTTTTTTTTTTTTTTGGTTTTGCGAGTAGGGTCTCACTCTGGTCCAGGCTGACCTGGAATTAACTGTGTTAACTCAGGGTGGCCTCGAACTCACGGCGATCCTCCTACCTCTGCTTCCCGAGTGCTGGGATTAAAGGCGTGCGCCACCATGCCCGGCTCCCAAAATTGATTTTGTTCTACACAAGCTCTCCCTCATAGGAGGCAAATTAAAAAAAACAAACAAACACCTGATGACATCAAAGTTGAAGAGAGACTAGTTGGGGAAAGAAGAAGGGATTCGGTGGATGGGGGGATCTGAAAGAGGAGAAAGGGAAGGTGGTAGGGGGAGATAATCATTCTGGTATATTGACTACATGTATGGAAATTGTCATTACAATATATTTTTTTAACCTGGGTCCTTTGGCTTTGCAGGCAAATGCCTTAACTGCTAAGCCATCCCTCCAGCCCCATGGCAAAATACTTTTTAAAAAAATAAATAAACAATTGACTTTTGACATGTGTGTATAATAATAAATAGCTTTCTTGCTCTGTATGTGTACATGTGCTAAAACCTGGGAATGAGCCGTTGTTAATTTTCTATTTGATCTTTGACTTTGCTTGTGGCCCGTGTGCGTGTGAATGGTTATTCATGTGCATGTGGTCATACGTGTGTGTGTGTGTGTGTGTGTGTGTGTGTGTGCGCACGCACGCGCAAGTGTTCATGCATATGTGTTGACACGAGACGTTGATTTCGGGTGTCTTCCTTAATTGCTCTCCACTGCCTGTCCTGAGGGAGGGTCTCTTACTAGAACACAGACCTCACCTCACCAGTTCAACTAGGCCAGCTTGCCCTAGGGATCCTCACGTTCCACCGCCCCAGAGCTGAGGTGACAGGCGGAACCTTGTGTGTTGGGGATTCCAATCCGTGTCTTGCATGTGCTTTATCACCTAAGCCATCTCTCCAGCCCCACTGTCGTAGATTTTACAAGATTATTCTCATAACCGCCTGACTGATGTAGCAAATTCTAGAGGGATAGGGTATACAAAATGCAAAGAGGGGGGATGGCACAACAGCCCATATATTACAAAGACGTACACGAAATGTATTATACAGCTGTGAATGAAGGCAGAACTCTGTCCTTTGTGCTGCAAATGTCATCATTTTCTTTAGTTTCTGCAGATGGAAGTGGACTTCCTTTTACATTTGGGTAGACTTTTTTTTTTTTTTTTCAATGCGGCGTTAACCTAAACCATGTTGAGTTTGGCCCTGGTTTCTAATTTGTCCTGATCTCCCCTTTCTTGGCAGTGTTGGGCTCTAATATCTTGTCTTTGGCTCCGAGCTGAACATATGGTTTGCCTGAAGCCTCTTGTTCACCACTTCCTTGTCCGTGGACCTGTCGGTAGCAGCGCTAAAGGGCAGGTCGAGTCAGCCCCTCCAGTCCAAAGCAAACAAACCTGCCCCTGAAAGTCACACTTCCTCCTCGAGTTTAAGAAAACCAGACACAAAGGTCAGTACTGTCCTTTCTCCATATGAGCCTGGATCATTTGTTCACTGAACTATTTTATCGCTGACTCTATTGCTATGAAGTTTTCCCTTAGAGAAAAAAAAGAACACACATTTAAGAGGGGGATGAAAAGAAAAGTTCAGAACAAGGAGCCATGGTGTGGATAGAGTTAAGAAACACTGGGTTTTGTTATAAATCCTACACTATAATTCACGTGCCTTTATGGTATCGTTAATTCTCTGTAACAACTTGTCCTGTCTCTTTAAAAATCCTCACAGCTACCCGGAAGGAGGTGTTTACTTTATGGGGTTTTTTTTGTTTGTTTCAGTTTGAATTTTTGCCATTTTTATTGAGAATTTATATATATATATATATAACAACATATTATGATATACATCTATATATAATATGCATCTTATGTAATATAGTTGCTATTACATCTCCTTTTTTTTTTTTTTTTTTTTTTTTTTTTTTTTTTGAGATAGGGTCTCATTCTAGCCCAGGCTGACCTGGAATTCACTCTGTAATTTCAGGGTGCCTTGATCCTCCTACCTCTGCCTCCTGAGGGCTGGGATTAAAGGTGTGCACCACCATGCCCAGCCCTCCTTTTTTTAAAATTTTTTTTATGAGAGGGAAAGGGAGAATTGGCAGCAGGACCTCCAGCCATTGCAATGGAACTCCAGATGCGTGTGCCAGCTTGCGCACATGTGCAACCTTGTGCGCTTCCATCACCTTTGTGCATATGGCTTACATGGGATCTGGAGAGTCGAACATGGGTCTTTAAATGTCATAGGAAAGCGCCTTAACCACTAAGCCATCTCTGCAGCCCTATATCTCATTTTTGCATTTTGTGTATCATATTCCTTCAAAATTTGAAGGATTACATGATTACTGGCAATATATAAATTGGTCAGATTCCCATTGGCTTGTATATTCCCTCCTCTATTCCACTGGGGGCCCTCCTCAGTGGGGTGTATTGGTTATTCTAACAACCAATGCATCTTTAAAAAATTCTTGAAATGAGGGCTGGAGGGATGGCTTAGCGGTTAAGGCATTTGCCTGCAAAAGCCAAAGGACCCAGGTTCAATTCCCCAGAACCCACGTTAGCCAGATGCACAAGGGGGCACATGCATCTGGAGTTCTTTTGCAGTGGTTGGAGGCCCTGGTGCGCCCATTCTCTCTCCCTCTCTCTCTGTCAAATAAATAAAAACATAAAAATAAAATAGTTTTAAAAAATTCTTGAAATTATATTATGCCGCTTAAAAAGTTTCCAGTGAGAAATCACGGTATTTAAAAATCACAAGGTGTCCAGAAGCCCATATTCATTCCGATCCACCCATCTTAAGAAGAGGGTGGAACTTGTGTGTCTCCATTTTACAGTCTTCTCAAACTCCCCTTATCATCTGCCTTCTCTAGTGTTGGGTTTTAGAAGGAATATGGACACAGTCAGAATAAGGTTCTTCTATTCATACAAGACTAATAGAGGACTATGAGGAAAAAGAAAATTCCAGGCAACTCATCACTAGCACCAAAGTAGCTTCTTCGTGCTACAGTTCTCACGCATCTTTCTCCTGCTTCACAGAGCAGGGGCTGGCTTGCAAACCACTCAACCAACTCATCCACATCCATCCACCCACTCAAAAACACATTTTTAAATGCATTTTTAATCAGCATTCTAGGACATTTATGTTTTTAGCTCTAACATATCCACGAGGGGCACTTTTTTTTTTTCTATTTTAATAAGGGAGGAAATGGGACTGAAATAAATGAATCTGATAAACTAAGTCCGTGCTGCCCCAGAGCGTGTGTGTTTATTCTGGGTCAAGCGGGACAGTTAAAGAGGAAGAGGACTAACTCGGCTTTTTACATTTTGTTCCAATGTGACCCCTGCTGGCTTTTAGGAATTGCCCTCTCTTAGGTTCGTCTAGCTCAGTGAAGAAAACGAGCACATGTGGTCAACTATTACATTTGCTCTTTCAAAAAAAAATGAAGGTTCTATAAATATTTACCATTCCATTAACTTATGTAGTCTAGAGACTATAATGCACACAGAATGATTTTTGCTTTGGGGATTATTTGTCTTGCAATTAGCTAAAACATGATCAATTTTATCTGTCATGCAAATAAACCTGAGCTAGTTTAAAATTCACAACAGGTGGAGTTAGCACGGAGCCTCCTTGGAAGGCTCTTTTTCTCAAGGTTGGCATCTCTGAGCCAGGCCCCCAGCTGTTTGGTTTCCATTTTCAAAATTCTGAAATGAACGTACCGTCCTGACCTCCAGCCATCTATTGGCAGCCGAGAGAAATAAGTAGGCAATGTTGTTTGTGTCTGTCAGCTCCAGCATGCGCTGCTTGAATTTGGTTTCATGCCTGTGGAAAACAAAAACGTTATGGTGTTTGCCACCCAACAAGAGAAGTAATAAAAGCCAGCCACAGTTGCTACTGCAACATGTGCTTGTCAGAGTGACAACCTGATAGGATGGGGTGGGGTGGGGGGCTGCACATGCACGCCTTGCTTCAGAAGAAAGATCAGCCATGGCTGCTCAGCTGCATTCTTAGTGGAGGCCATGAGACCAAATATTTGTTTCTGTTTCACACCCTTTGCCCATGGTCACTTCATAAGTTTCCCCACAATTACGGAGCGTGCCTTACATTGCAAAACTCACAATGACCTGTTGAGAACTTTAATACATTCTACCTACTTTTTGGCGGCATTTGTTTTACTTTTCCAAATGCAATGGAGGGAGCAGAGCTTGCATAAAAACTAAGGAAGACAGAAAACTATGCATTTATAAAAGGTCAACAGATTCTTTTAAAATTCTGTTTGCCTGGCCTTTCCCAGCACCAAAGGGAGAAAGTGGGGGGGGGGGTGCCAAAAACTAGAGGGTGTGATCCTATCAGATGCCAGTTGTTCTTGTTAGATAAGATCTAAGCACCTCAAAGTTCTAAACCACCTCCAAGGAGAGTGATTTTACAAAGTGAGATCTTGGGGTTTACTATCCATAGTTTCCATATCGATCCCAGACAGGTTAAGTTCCTTTTTGGTCCTCAACGTGATCAGATCGGATTCTGCATAACTCAGGTCAGGGAAGATGGTTCAGTGGGTGACGTGTTTGCCATGCAAAGCAGCAGTACCTGAGTTTGGATCCCCAGGAACCCTCTTAAAAGCCGGATGCTGTGGTGGGTGTGAGTGATCCCAGCATGCCAAAGGCAAGAAGGGAACAAGGGCAGAGAATCTATCTCCCACAAGCTCATGTCCACCTAGCCTGGTGAGAGCAGCAGTAAACGGCAGTACAAGACCATCTTAAACAAGGTAGCCATCTAAGACCCATGCCCAATGTCCCTTGACCACCACACATGCACTGTGGCACCCACTCACACACATGAACACACACGTACACACGCCATCACACACAAGCACACCAAACATTCTGTATAACTTTGTTTTACAAATCAAATTGAATTTAAAAACTATCTTACCCACTTAACCATGTGAGGTACAATGAAGAAATACGGTCTAAATAATAATTAAAAAAAATAGTCTCCTTTCAATTTGCAGTTATTTCGCTTGAATAACAGGCGTAAGAGAAAGCCAGAAAATAGCTGATGTGAAAGTTGAGGACATGCCAGATCACATGTAGCTTGTTCCCTCCTTTGCATCCATGGCTTCATTAAAAAAAAAAATTCTTTTTGTTTATTTTTATTTATTTATTAGCAACAGACAGAAAGAGAAAGAGGGAGGGAGGGCGAGAGAGAGAGTGGGTGTGCCAGGGCCTCCAGCCACTGCAAACGAACTCCAGATGCATGTGCCACCTTGTGCATCGGACTTATGTGGGTCTTGGAGAGTCAAGCCTCGAACAGGGGTCCTTAGGCTTCACAGGCAAGCGCTTAACCACTAAGCCATCTCTCCAGCCCTGGCCTGGCATTTTTAACCCCTGTGCATGTTATTTCTGCAAGGAATGGCTGGACTTCACCCAACAACATGGTACTGGGTCCTGTGTGATAAAAGAGCACTCCGATGCTACAAAATCTTCTGGCAATGTTGCAAAACTCTGAAGTAAATTGTCACTTGCCTCAAAGAATCAAGACATCCTGGGTGGGGTGTTTAGTTGGCCCACTGACACAGTCCACACAAGGCCGGTATTAAGCAGATATTTGATATCACTCCAATTGATCTGATCATTCCAATATTCCAAACCCAATAGATAATTCGGTTAGACAGAAACATCTCATCTATAATAATCAGAGAGCCCAGCACTTAGAGCCAAGCTATTACTTCACTGAGTTATGCAACCTTGACCTACATGCCATGCACAGGGGACCTGTTCTGAATGGGAACACATGGCATGATAACGGGCAGTTGCAGGAACATGTCTGCCCTCCAACAACCTTTGTCAAAAAAAAAATTATTTATTTATTTGAGAGAGGGAGAGAGCATGAGAATGGGAGTTCCACGACCTCTAGCCAGTGCAAACAAACTCCAGACTCATGTGCCACCTTGTGCATCTGGCTTACATGGGTCCTAGGGAATCGAACCTGGGTCCTTAGCCTTCACAGGCAAGTGCATTAATCACTAAGCCATCGCTCCAGCCCCAACAACCTTTTAAAGGATAAATATGGTGAACAACTAAAAAGAAGAGGGTCTGATGAGGCTATGTGACTTATAGCAAGAGTGGAAGCGAACTATTAACGTGACTTTAAGGTGCCTTCTTTCTAGATTTCCCAGGAACATGTTTAGTCGGTCTGCATCTATTCATTTCGAAGCATTTAACAAGCCTTCGCTCCACACTGTAAGGTAACAAACTCTGCTGGACTCTGTGGACATCCATGAAAAACAAGGTGCTTCCTTCTACCAGGAAGAGTCTGTTGTCTTGGGAAGGAGGTAAACAGAATTGGCTAGTAGGGAGCACGTATCCACCCCTCTATGCACTAAATGTTTAATGAACACAAAGGAAGGTGCGGATTTGAACTGAGTAGAAGATCTGCGTGGGAGAGAAACGGATAGAGACTAGACAGAAAGGAGGAAGCCAGATTTCTCAGAGCACGGGGAACTTAGTCTGGGGGTGGTTTTAGGAGACAACGCTGGGCTTTTTTCAGGGGGACAAGGCATTTTAAGTACCAGGAGCAACATTAGCCAGACCATAGGGAAGCCAGACTTGGTGGCACATACTTTTTAATCCCAGCACCGGGGAGACAGAGGGAGGAGGAGAGCTGTGAGTTTGAGGTCTCCCTGTGATTATATAGTGAACTCTAGATCAGCCTGGGCTAGAGAAACACCCCAGGCTTGAAAATAAAAGGGAAAGGGAGAGAGAGAGAGAGAGAACACAAGACTGGGCAGTCCCAGCAGGTTCAGGGGCTCAGCAGGTTCCTCATTCTATTGGAAGTGCGTGGTGGTGGAAGGACTGGCGATGAGGCTGGCTGGACCAAAGCCAGTGGACCACACTTGAGATGAACATCTAAACATTGATGTGACAAAGTGTTCTGTCTCTGGGACTCTTCATCCTCCAGTGGAGATGCCGGGTTCTGTTCCACACACTCTCAAGTTTGTAAATGGAACTGGCAACGGTCTGAAGCAGCGCTGGGAGGGGAAGGGGGGGGGTTGGAAAATGCACTCAACATTCTTTCGGTGTGTTTCTATTTGGCAAGAAACCTTCTGTTTTCCTAATGGAAACTTTGACACACTCAAGTCTGTATCTTTTCATCCGCATCCAGTTCATCTTCTGAACATTCTCAGACCTTTATTCTGTCAGACAAAATAAAAAATAAATAAAAGAACCAGCAAAGGTCACTGACGTCTCAGTCGAATTTAACTGTGATCCTTTCGTGGTCAGTGACTGGAGGGAGTTTGTGGCTTCGTGTGAGTACACCACGAACGCTCGGTACAGAGCGGGGAGCACGGCCGAATCAGTACGTGTGAACGTTCCAGAAGAGATGCAGCCTCTAGGGACGCTGAGTAGACTGCGAGAAAGGAGCGGATGGATGGAAAAGGACATACTTCATTCCCCTGTTGTGCATGTTGGTGAGGGGAGGTTCACACCTGTGTGCACGCATGCTCACGCGCGTGTGCATGCAGGAGACAAAGGACAAACTGAGGTTTTCATTGCTCAGGCACCCTTCACCTTGTATGAGACTGGCTCTCTTATGGGCATGAAGCTCACAAAGTAAGCTGTACAGGTTGGCCAGGGAGCCTAAGAGATCTGCCTGTCTCTGCTGCACCAGCATTGAGATTGCAAGCACATGCCACCACGCCAGGCATTTGGACATGGGTTCTGGTGACCGAGCTGAGGTCCGCATGCTTACGCAGCAAGGGCTCTCCCTAGCCCCGCCTGCTGCAAACTTGAGTACAGATGTCAAACCTAAAGACGCTCGGAATTTATCCATCACTGTTGGACCGTTCTTGCCTTTAGAAGTCTTGCTCTGCTTTAAAAAATGCTGATGTCTGCAATATTTAATAGTAATTTATGAAACCAACTCTAAAGAGAAGCCTCTGGAGAAGCACACAGGTTGCAAACTTCCAGGTGAACATTTGGCTGTGCTGCTGTTCTTTCTTCCAGCTATCTTTCAAGCACGGAACGTTAACACGTGGTATTTTGCTCTCCTAAGAGCGACCTAGAATTTTTCCCCCCAATAATAAGATGCATAGTACTAATGCTAAATTCTGCTCGTGTGTCTAGTGAAGAAGCAAATGGAAAATCTGGACCTTGAGTCTTGGTGCACATCCGCTTTCATTATAAATCTTCAGTTCCTTGGAGATGTCCCTACCCTCTTCCAGCACAGGACCTCACATTGTCCTTCAGGGAAAAGGGAAAAAGAGGCTAGGTGAAACCTATCCATGCCCTACTATTCCACCTACTAGCTTCCTGGATCCCATCACGTCCCTTCCCAGCCTTCACGGATGAGCTCTGGACCAAATCTCCATGCTTGAGCTGGCCTCTCCACCAGGGCACTTGGATACAGCCCTGGCTCTCTGCCGTGGACATCTGCTCCATCAACTGCCACATCCGATTATAGCTCACTTGTTTCCCTTCAGTCTTCAAACCTTCCTGGCTCTTTGTTCTCTTAAAAATGAAAAGGGTCCTGGGCGTGTGCAGTGTTGTAGAATAAGAAAGGTAAACTGGGCATGGTGGTGCACGCCTTTAATCCCAGCACTCCGGAGGCAGAGGTAGGAGGACTGCTGTGAGTTCAAGGCCACCCTGAGACTACATAGTGAATTCCAGGTCAGCCTGGGCTAGAGCAAGACCCTACCTTGAAAAACAACAGCAACAAAAAAATTAGCACCGACACCTCAAGGCTGTGTGCAACTTGTACTTTGACATTCAAGACTTCTTCCCATCCCAGGACAATGACAGGATGACATATCAGCAACGCAGTACACATGGGTTATAGTCAAATACAAAAGGAGACTGTGGGCTGGAGGGATGGCTTAGCAGTTAAGGCGCTTGCCTGGGAAGCCTAGGGACCCAGGTTCAATTCTCCAGGTCCCATGTAAGCCAGATGCACAAGTTGGCACATGTGTCTGGAGTTCATTGGTAGTGGCTAGAGGTCCTGGTGTACCCATTCTCACTCTCTCTCTCTTTCCCCCTCTGTCTCCAATAAATAAATAAGTAAAAATAAATCTTTAAGAAAAGAAAAGAAAAGGAGTTGTGAGGCACAGGTCCCCCAGCCTGTTGTACTCTGAATCATGAATCATGACCTTCTTTGACATTTTCAGCTTGGCAGATTTTTTTTTTTTTTTTTTGGTCCACAGGACTCTTTTGGCTATTTACTCCTGTACTTTTGATCATCTTTATTTCTTACACAGCAGGTTTTAGACTAAACACTCTCCTGTGGCAATCAAATTAATAAAAAACCAAATAATGTCTACTGATAGCATAACAATGAAACCTTTTGTCCTGAGCTTTCCCTTAACCATCAGACACAGACACACGATGCACGATGGAACCCAAAAGTCTCCAACCGGACCTTCTCTCAGCAGTCACATCTGTCCTTAACCGTTGTCGTCAGCCTCACGTTGCTGTGACAAACATCTAGACCAGACCCATGGAAGGAAGGGGTTTATTTCACGTTACAGATCCAGGGTAAGTTCCATCTGAGGCAGAAGTAGCTGGCTCTTGTTCATAAATCCAAGCAGAGAGAGAAAAACCATCATCACCCAGCAAACACCAAAAAAAGCAAGCATCAGGGACTGCCAGAGCTCACATCTCTTGGTACACTTTCGCACTGGAGTTCAGATCCACCCCCAGGGACACGTTTGGGCTGGACTCCAGGATCTAGTGCTACGTTCTCCAGCCAGATGGCTGGAGACCTTAGTTCCAAGCTGTACTAAAACCCCTGAGTCTATTGGGGAGGGACCTACGTTCCAACTACCTCATTCACCAAACGCAGAAACGCCTTCCCCAATCCTCCACATCAACTTCAGATTGCCTCATTTGCAAAAAGTATGCTTGCAGAAATCAGAGACCGAGAAGGAATCATCTTCAACTTCCCCTCAACCTTACTCTTCTCACTCTAGCAAACCCTAGATCTGACTAGTCCCACTCTGAAAATTTCCAAAACCAACACTTTCTCTCAGACCCTTAGGACTCACATGTAGCCTGTGTTTTCCAACTTGCATCTGGAACATCTGCCCCAACAGCCACCTGGCATCTTCAAGCCTTACTTTCAGACATCTTTGCTGAGTCACTTCAACCATCAGAGTTGCTCTGATGAACAGAGCTGATTGTGTCAACTTCCTGTTGATGACCCTTTAGTCACTCCCCCACATAGAAAGAAGGTCTAAGCTCCTTAATGGAACTTACCCAGTGCCCTTGTTGTGTACAAGACTCTTCATTGTGATACCATCTTTGAACTCATTTTCTGTTCACACAATACTGGACTTAATTTCTAAATGAAACGGACATTCTCCACTTGAGCATGGGTGGTGGTTTGAATGTAAAATGGTCCCCCACATCCTCATGTATTTGAATACTTGACCCCCATTTACGGTTCTGCTGGGAAGGTTGGAGAGCCTTTGAGAGGCACAGCTTTGTGGGAGGAAGTGTGTGACCAGGGATGGGCCTTGGGGTGTGTGGTAGTTTGAATAGATGGCCCCAAGTTTGCATCTGCAGCCACCTGGCTGGAGGCAGTGTCACTGGGCGGATCTTAAGGTGTGGTGGTGGGTTAAGGATTTCAATCTAAAGATATGCAAAGTGTGCCTAGCCTGAGTTCCTGAAATGTGCTGTGCTGTGCTGTGTGGCTTTTTGCTTATGGCTTCTCTCTCTGTGTTTGGTCCTGGGAAAGCAGGGCCAGCTTCTTCTGCCGTTATGGAACTTCCCCTGGATCTGTAAGCTTCAATAAATAAATCCCTTCCTCCATAACTGTGCCTGGTCTGGAAGTTCATCTCGGCGAACCTGAAGCTGTCTGCTACAGAGTGTCACAGCCCAACCCTACTTGCTGCATTCAGCAAGCTCTTGGTACTTTCTCCTCCTCGACGTGAAGGTGTGCGTGATGCCTGGATGTCTGCTCCAGCCGTGATGAAACTTCCCCCTCAAACTGTAAGACCAACATAAACCTTTCCTCCCACGAGTTGCTTCTGGTTGGGTATTTTGTCTCAGCAATGAGCAAGTAACATGCCGATTGCCAGTTCTCTGATGATGCTTGCACCTTCACTTAAGTATTCTTCATCCAAAAGTTCAGTGTTTTTTCTCTTTTTATTTCAGAGCAAGCAAGAGAGAGGGGGAGAAAGAGAGAGAGAAAGGAGAGGAGAGAAAGAATTGGCACTCCAGGGCCTCAGCCACTGCAATCGAACTCCAGATGCTTGTGTCACCTAGTGGGCATGTGTGACCTTGTGCTTGCCTCACCTTTGTGCATCTGGCTTAAGTGGGATCTGTAGAGTCAAACCACTAAGCCATCTGTCCAGTCTTTAATATATATATATTTTTTGCTATTCTTTGGAGATAGAGTGTTTCTTGTGACACATGTATAGGTGTGTGTCTATGTTACCATTATTTTTCTTAAATCCTCTCAAACTGATACATGAGAGACTTAGGACAGAACCAATTCTGGCCAGGTAATCAATTTTTTTTCTGTACTTTTTTTTATTGACAACTTCCATAAATATAGAAAATATACCATGTTCATAACCCCTTCCAACCAGTCCCTTTTCCTCCTTCCAAAATCCCTCCTCCACTGAATCCCTTCTTTCCAACTAGTCCCTCTTCTATCTGTGTGCCATCATTTCCCCCCCTCCTATTATGCAGGTCTTGTGTAGGTAATGTCAGCCATTGTACAATCATGAATGTCAAGGTCACTTTGTGTCCAGGTGATAATATTGTAAGCAGTCCTCCCCTTCCTTTAGCTCTTACATCTTTTCCCAACCTCTTCCACGATGGTCCCTGAGTAGATTTAAATTTTATAAACACTCAGTGTAGGACAGTTTTTCATAAATAATGGTGACACAACTAAGTATGTTCTTACAGAACTTAAACTATACTTGGGAAGAAGGATAATTGGTAAGTGAACATTTTTTTAAATATAGATAATTTAAAATACACAAATGAACTCAGTTGTATAACATGGCTGGTAAAACACCACTCCCCATAGGTAGTGTGGAGTCTTCATTTACCCCATGGCAAGAATAGCACTTGGCAGATGTTCAACATTCAGGTTAATATTTGTTGTAAAAACTAACTGGAAAAGATGTGTTTGGTAAAAATACAGCAATCTTTAATGGGGTATACTTATTAATGGCCTCTGCTGACTATTAGAATAAAATTTTTATATCAATATTTGTATTCGATTATAAATAAGTCATTTTGTTATTTTTGATAAAAGGCATTATGTGCTACAATCTGAAAAGAATACCAGGGCAGGAAGTATGAATGTCTTGCAATAAAACTTGCATGAATTTATGTAGCAATTCTGTGATTTATCATGTTGAAGATAATTGTCTTTATACTGTAACTTTGTGACTCAATTCTTCAGGCTTAAAATAAACTCCTTAGGTTAGAGAAATCTCTGAAGAGAAGTCAAAAATATTTGCAGTAAGGTTAAATAAAAAGTATAACACTAGGGCTAGAGAGATGGCTTAGCTATTAAGGCACTTGCCTGCAAAGCCCAAGGACCCAGGTTTGATTCTGCAGGTCCCATGTAAGCCAGATGCACACGGTGGTGCATGTATCTGGAGTTTGTTTGCAGGGGCTAGAGGCCCTGACACACCCATTCTCACTCTCTCTTTCTCTCTCTCTTTCTGTAATAAATAAATAAAAATGAATTTTTAAAGAAAGGTATAACACTAGGGCTCAAGAAATGGCTTAGTGATTAAGGTGCTTGCCTATAAAGTGTAATGCCCTGAGTTTGATTCCCCAGTACCCATGTAGAGCCAGATGAGCAAGGTGCCGCATGCATCTGGAGTTTGTTTCAGTGGCTAGAGGCTCCTGGCATGCTCATTCTCCCCCCACCCGCTTGAAAATAAATAAATGAATTTAAAATTTTTTTTAAAAATATAACACTGAACAGTTTTAGCTTTCTTAACCAAAGAAAACACTGAGTAACGCCATCATTTTTTTATGAATAAGTAAACATTCTCCGCCATAAGGTTAGGTTATTACTACTTGCAAACATTGGAAAACATAGGTGACGTTCTTATTTTATGTTTGGAGAAAGAGTCTCATATACAGGCTGACCTTGAATGTGCTATGTAATCTAGGCTGGCCTTGAACTCCTGGCCCTCCTGTTCATACCTCCGAAGTGCTGAGCTTACAGGATGCATCTCCATCATCTGGCTGAATCTGATTCTAAAGTAACTTCCGTGTAATGGTACTCTCTTTGTTAGCATTAAGACTACTGTTTTATGTTTTACATATGTACATGTTTTACATATGGAATATCGGTTAGTCCAGTAGTCCCAATAAATGACCAATTCCTCATTTCATAGGTCAAAAAACCAAAACAACAACAACAACAAAAGCCCTGTCCGCATCTATTAATTCCTTTCCAATATATATCATTCATCCTTCCTTTATTCTTAAATTTCAGATGATTAACTGTATTTATGCCCAGACTTTTCTTACTCTTGGTTTCATACATTGCCAGTATGCATCAAGATGCATCCTCCCCCCCCCAAAAAAAAGACACCCAGAAACATTGACCTGTAATTTCTTCATAAACATTTGTGAATGGTGCAGGTGCCTAATCAGCAAACTGCACGCGCCGACTCACCGGAAGGCCCGGATGGTGGTGAGACCTTCGGCTGTTTCTGAGAAGTGGCACAGCAGAGGCAGCTGGGTACTGTCATCGAGTTCCTGGAGGTCCCTGGGGCACAGAGAAGGGCAAACCATAAGTGCCACCACACCCTGGCTCCAAGGCCAGCAGGCTTGGCAAACTCATGTCCTTTCGCTCGTTCAGTTGAATTTCTCTGTCAGGTTTGGTCGAAACGTCATCTGTCAAAGACAACACTGTCCATTCCCAACGCGTCAGCCAATGGCTTCTCCCGGTGTCCCGACAGTGGTTTACTTTAGCTGCATCAAAGCCTGAGGTGGCCGACGTCACTTGCAGCGTGGCCCTGCACTCCCTACACACCCACCCTTTCCTTCTTCTTCACATATACGCTGCCGATTTTTTTTTTTTTGTTAATTGAATGCTAGGGGGATATAATTACCATGGTAAAATACAAATAACAAAATAACCTTGATTTAGAATGAGTGCTGTATCAGGAAATCATTCTGTAAAGGATGTGGTTGGTATTGGTCTTTATTTTTTTAAATTTGTTCTGAGATAGTCTCATGTAGCCCAGGCTGGCCTTGAACTTGCTGTGCAGCCAAGGATGATCTTGAACTCCCAGTGCTCCTTCCTTCATCTCCCAAGTGCTGGGCTTACATGCTTACACCACCAGACCTGGCTCAGGGACATGGTCTTCAGGACTCTCAAGAGTCCTTTAAAAAATCATTGAAAAGTAGAAATAAAATGTTCAGAGCTGGGCTGGAGAGGTGGCTTAGCAGTTAAGGCGCCTGCCTCCTAAGCCTAAGAACCCGGTTCCAATCTCCAGTGGTTCCAATCTCCAGGTCCCACGTTTAGCCAGATGCAAAGTGACGCAAGGGCGCAGTGACGCACTTGCCCACAAGGATTTCATTCACAGCAGCTGAGAGACTGCTGGTGCGCCCATTCTCTGTCTCCCTCTCCCTCTCTCTCTGTCTCTCTCTAAAAAAAAAAATTAAAAAAATTAAAAAATAAAATGTTCAGAGCTGTGTCTAATCAATGATGCGAAGAGGGCTGAGAGATGGCTTAGTGGTTAAGGCACTTGCCTGCGAAGCCAAAGGACCCATGTTCTACTCTCCAGATCCCACATTAGCCAGATGCACAAAGGTGCGGCAAGTGCAAGGTCGCACATGCCCACTAGGTGGCGCAAGCATCTGAAGTTCCATTGCAGTGGCTGAGGCCCTTACGCACCAATTCTCTCTCTTTCCCTCTTTCTCTGTTTTTCTCTTGCTCTCTCTCTCTCTCTCTCTAAAAATAAAAATAAATAATGTGAAGAATGCAAGCATGGTTGAGAGGTGAGAAGAATTCGGATGGTCCACATAAGAGGTTTTTAAAGTACTGCCAGTTACATTTTAGAGATGGAGTGCTCACAGTGTGTTAGGAGTCGAAGAAGCAGTAGAGATGAACTATCCATACCAGTGTGGATAAAAGGCAAGCAGGGGACGCTTGCCTATATTTTAGTAAACTTAAAAAAAAAACACAGTGCTACAAGGGGGCGCATGCATCTGGAGTTCGTTTGCAGTGGCTAGAAGCCCTGGCATACCATTCTCTCTCTCTCTCTCTATCTATCTGCATCTTAGTCTCTAAAATAAAATAAAATAAAATAAAATAAAATAAAATAAAGTAAAGTAAAGTAAAATAAAGTAAAGTAAAGTAAAATAAAATAAAATAAAATAAAATAAAAACCACAGTGCTATTTACCAGAGTTGAGGACTAAGGAAGAGATTCAGAGTTTGTTTCTGGCCACAGTGAGTTGAATCCCTGCCTTCATGCAACTTCCAGTCACCATCTCTCCAAGGCACTGTGTATGTATGCATGTATGTGTGTATGTATGTATGTGTGTATGTATGTATGTGTGTATGTATGTATGTGTGTATGTATGTATGTGTGTATGTATGTATGTATGCACATATATATGCCTGCCTACAGAAAGTATGTGATGACTGGGAATCCCTCCATGTGACTCTTCTCACAAAGATGTATACTCATGACAACTTTTCCTCACTTAAATTTTTTGAGTCAGGTTCTTACTGTGTAGGTGAGCCAGGCTAGCCTGGAACTCACTCTGTTCCCTAGACTGGCCTTGACTTGCAGTGAACTTCCCGAGCTCTGGGATTACAGGCGGGCACTCCCCGCCTGGCTCAACTTGCCTTTAAGCTATATAAAGCTTGCCTTTCTAAAAGACAGGTCACAAGTTTAGCCAGTTGTTTGCGCTCTAGCCTCTTCTCTGTTTTCTGTTTTCGCCCCTTCTCGATGTCTTGGAGGTTGAGAAACAGCAGAGGAGCGACACTGGGTTTACGTGGGAATCAATGGGATGAATCAATACTGTTACACAATCACCAATAACTGAGGCCAGCCCAGGCTGCCTGGGTGGTCCCACAGACAAGTACAAAGTCCTTGGAGTTTTAAAATGGGTTTGCTGACTTTACCAGTGGCAGATGAGGGAGAGGGACAGTGACAAGGGAGATGAAGGCAATGGGAATAGCGTCTTATTTCTATGCACAAGTGAGTGGCTGTTGGTACAGCCAACAGAGCGACAGCTGGTCGCCACGCTGAGGTCAGTGCTGAGGAGAAGAGCATTGTGTACCGTTGTTTGTAGAACTGTCATTTACCCAAAAGGTGAAGGGACAGCTTGGCCATGTCAAACAGGCAGCTAACCGCCCATGAGACCTGTGAATTTCAGGGCTGGAAACTACATGATATTGCCTTCAGTGAGTTCCCCACATCAGTGTTCTTTTAAATATACAAAAAATAGTCTTCACCTGAGCATTCCCTCATGTGTGAAATTTCATATCATGTGGCCACCTTGCTGACGTTCAAACAAGAATGGCTGGTCTGAGCCAGGCGTGGTGGTGCATGGCTTTAATCCCAGCACTTGGGAGGCAGAGGTAGGAGGATGGCCACAAGTTCAAGGCCACCCAGAGACTACATAGTGAATTCCATGTCAAACTGAGCTAGAGTGAGACCTTACCTTGAAAAACAAAAACAAAACAAAACAAACAAATAAAAAGGAATGGCTGGCCTGGGATGGTTGTTAGACTTGTTATTAATATTTATTCTTTTTTTCCTTCCTTTTATTTTTTATTTTAGAGAGAGTGAAAGAGAGAGAGAGAAGAGAGAGGAGACATACAGAAAAGAGAGAGAGAGAATTGGTGTGCCAGGGCCTTAGCTACTGCAATCAAACTCCAGCTGCTTGTGCCACCTAGAGGGCACGTGCAACCTTGCTCTTTCCTCACCTTTGTGGGCTTAGCTTACATGGGATCTGGAGAGTTGAACATGGGTCCTTAGGCTTCGTAGGCAAGCGCCTTAACAGCTAAGCCATCTCTCCAGCCCCTAACATTCATTCTTAAGAAACGACCACCCTTCCTTTTGTCAGTCACGTTGATAAATGTGAACTGATTATGAGGAAAACTCAACCATGTAAATTACCAGTAGGCTGTGAATATTTGTCTAATCTTCGCAACCCAGTTTGTCTTACTAAATGGCCAAAAAGGAGAATATGGTTGCTCTAAGATTTAATTATTTGACATGAGAAGTGGAGACAGCCAATAGTAATGAAAGAACTCTGAATTCTGTCCTCAGCATGCAGCATCAACAAAAATCATCACAAGAAATGAAAGTATATTTGATTATTAACTTCTTCTTTTTGGTCTGAGTTTTTTTTTTGGAGAGAGAGAGCGGGGGTGGGGGGAGAAGAAGACAGATAGAGATGGACATGCCAGCAGCCTCTCAGCTGCTGCAAACGAAATCCAGATGTGTGCGCCCCCTTGTCGTCAAGTGTGGCATTGAGCCCTTGCGTCACTTTGCATCTGGCTAAACGTGGGACCTGGAGATTGGAACTGGGTTCTTAGGCTTAGCAGGCAGGCGCCTTAACCGCTAAGCCATCTCTCCAGCCCTGGTCTGAGTTTGTAATAAAAAAGATGATGATGTTAGGGATGAAAAAAAAAATCCAAATGTAGCCGGGTGTGGTGGCACACGCCTTTAATCCCAGCACTCGGGAGGCAGAGGTAGGAGGATTGCCGTGAGTTTGAGGCCACCCTGAGACTACATAGTGAATTCTAGGTCAGCCTGGGCCAGAGTGAGACCCTACCTCGAAAAAACAAAACAAAACATCCAAATGTAATACAGATCCTAATATGTAAGGACCCTAATTCATAGCCCTGGGGGAGAAAATACTGTAAATTTAAACAATGTTGCACATTTTAGAGAGTCCCCAACATAATCCTTCCTTTTTCTTCTTTCTTCCCCTTATTGGCTGTCATCTTCCCTGTGTTCAAGTTATAGGAAATAGTTTCAATTTTCTGAATAAACCCAAGTCTGCCTTTTATTCTAACTTAATCCACACACTAGCATTTTCTTTACGTATGTTTTATTTTTAACAAGAGGCTAAGTTTCTTCGAGAACAGCTTTTTATCATCTGCCATATGGCTTAACACAGTTAGAGTAACACAATAAGTTCCTACCAAGTGTTTGTTGAAACAAAGTGTTCCTTGCCAATAACAAAACTTACACTATTTATAGCGGGGCCTCAAAGTTAAACTGGAAAATCTAAAACAACTGATATCATGCTTCATTAACTATTTCCCATCTCCGGGAATGATAAATCCTTATGTTAATAGAAAACTCTACATTTCATAGCCAGCCTTTATCTATTTGGCTAGTTTCTCAAGAGCACGTTAAAAGATGCAAAACCCAGACTTTCCAAGCACATAAAATCACAGCATTCCTGCCAGACGTCCAAAGTTCTGGAGTCTCACAGTCACCACTGGTCGTGGCTTCAATTGCTTTTGCTTCTCCTCATACTTTACACCGTGCATTTGAAAGCTTTTGTGATTTTTAACCTCCCTCCTCACACTTCATAATTTAATGATATGAATCTGCTATGCTTCAGACCCTATTTGATTTTATAAGTAATTTTTTCCCCCCTTTTTTGAACACTGTTCAGAAAAGAACCAATGAATGAAAACTCTGACCCAGTCTAGGGTCCCGGAATTCAATCGACCAAAACACACGTGAATGTTCTATGCCAGACCAAGAAGGAACCAGAGTGGCCTTCGCAGGAATGATTTTACTAGCAGTTAAAAAACCAGCTTCACTGGCAAAATCACCACAGCAAGTAGAGTTGACGGTGACTCAAGCACAGAGGCTTTTGGACACGAGCAGAACATGCTTTTACATACTTAGAGGCGACCCGGAAGTACTTCTGGATGAAATAAAAGGCAACCCCGAGGGGCACGAGAGCAACCAGGAACACGGGCGTGGCATACGAGATCATCCCAATGGCAGACAGGCAGAGCAGGGTGGACCGCGTCAGCGACTCCAGGGTTGGAGGGATGTGCTAGGAAGGGCATTTGAAAGACAAAAGATTCAGCTCACACGAAACACTGGCCGTGGTGTCACAGTTGTTATTCTTTTGTTTGTTTTGGTTTTTCAAGGTAGGGTCTCACTGCAGCCCAAGCTGACCTGGAATTCACTATCAGTCTCAGGGTGGCCTCGAACTCACGGCGATCCTCCTACCTCTGCCTCCCAAGTGCTGGGATTAAAGGTGTGCACCACCATGCCTGGCATTTATTATTCTTTTCATTGCTGTTAAGTTGTATGGCTGGAGAAGTAGCTGTGTGAGCAATTCTGCCCATAGTTTTGTGGCTTTGTCTATCTACATATAATACATTTGTTATTCACTCACTCCTATCGAATATTTCATTATTTTATTTTATTTTTAAATGTTTTTATTTATTTATTTATTTGAGAGAGAGAGAGAGAGACTGGGCATGTCAGGGCATCTAGTAACTGCAAACAACTGCAAATGTATACACCACTTTGTACAGTGGCTTTATGTGGGTACTGGGGAAGCGAACCAGAGTCATCAGCTTTGCAAGTACCTCTAACCACTGAGCAATCTCTCAGTCCTAGATATTTTGAATAAATGGCATTATTCTATAAATCTTATTAACCCATGTACTTTGTTTTACTTTTTACTAAGTTGGACTGTAGCTATTTCCATGCCAATGTATACGGACCTGTTTCTTTTTAATGGAAGCACAGTGTTTTACAGCTCTCTCTTCTTCTACTGTAAAATATCTAAATTATTTGTCTGTAACTGTTTGTGTCTTTTGAGTGTTTCAGATTGGGAAGTCATATTTCACTTATGGAATTAGCAGCTTCTTTTTTGCATCATGCTTGCCTTCTTTCTTTCACATTTTAAATTGGTCTTTGATGCTTTTAGCTCAATAAAAACTTTAAAAGTAGCTGGGTGTGGTGGGGCACGCCTTTAATCCCAGCACTCCAGAGGCAGAGGTAGGAGGATCACTGAGTTTGAGGCCACCCTGAGACTACATAGTGAATTCCAGGTCAGCCTGGGCTAGAGTGAGACCCTACCTCAAAAAAGCCAAAACAAAACAAAACAAAACAAAACAAAACAACCCAAAACAACAACAACAAAAACCCTTTCAAAGTTATACAGTTATTTCTATTGGCCTTTTTCTTTATTTTTTGTTTTCTGTCTTATTTAATAAAAAGGTCTTTCCCATCCCATGAGTCCAAAACTCCCCATCTGTGTTTATTTCATAATATTAGGATTTTTTGTTTATTTTTATTTATCTATTTGAGAACGACAGATAGAGAAAGAGGCAGAGAGGGAGAGGGAGAGAGAATGGGCACACTGGGCCTCCAGCCACTGCAATCGAACTCCAGATGCATGTGCCCCCTTGTGCATCTGGCTTACGTGGGTCCTGGGGAATTGAGCCTCGAACCAGGGTCCTTAGGCTTCACAGGCAAGTGCTTAACTGCTAAGCCACCTCTCCAGCCCCAATATTAGGATTTTTATGAAAACTTTTTGTCTATATGTATTTGTTTTGTGTTTTATAGATAATTGTCTCACTTTCATCTCAGAAATGAATGACTTTTCTTACTGCTCTAAATGCCCCAACTATCTTGTGTTAAATTTCTGCATATATTGGGGATTCTGAATTCTCCATTCTGCTCTTTATCTCTACTTGTCTTCTCTGAGCAATGACGTGCTTTAGTTTAGCAGGATTTCCCAGATAGCTGGTTAGGAAGTTTTTTCCTTATGTATACAAGGTTTCCATGACTTCTGAGAATGCTGCTATTTTTCCTCTAAATTTTACCTTTATTCCCAATTTATTGTTTTAGTGGTGGCTGGATTTGTTTTTCACAAATTTTTTAATTAGCATAAAGGAAGTTACCAATTTTCTTATGAAATATCTTAACCAACATTCTATTTGTTTCTTCATTTTATTTTTTAAAGTTATATATGTATATATATATATACTTTTAGATTTGATTTTTATTTATTTATTAGAGACAGAGAAAGGGAGGGAGAGACAGAGAGAGAGTGTGTGTGAGAATGGGTGCACCAGGGCCTCTAGCCACTGCAAATGAACTCCAGATGCATGCACCACCTTGTGCATCTGGATTACATGGGACCTGGAGAATAGAACCGGGGTCCTTAGGCTTCGCAGGCATTTGCCTATTTCTTCATTTTATTAATAGTTTTGGATTTTTTTATCACCTGTGACCAATAACTACTTTGTCTCCTTTTTCTTCCTAGTATGCATTTTCCAGTGTTTTCAGTACAGCTGACTTAATCCTAACACCACAAAAACACCAGTTCTCAGCCAGTCTTTTGTCATCTACATGCCTCAAGCATTTTTTTTTTCTAAATCCAGGGAAATTTTTGTGTTCCTAAAGGGATGCTGGGATGTCAGAAAAGGCAAGGACTGGATTGGATGGGTTTCTTTCTCAGCCATGTTTGGGTTCTGCTCTTAGGGTGACATGTGTTTAAACTCTGAAGCCTTTTCTTTCAAGACAAACTTCTGAGACCTAACGAACGCAGGCTCAATTGTACTCTCTAAAATATCACACCAGCTAAGCTTCAGAAACCAATACGTTCGCTGTGCGTGGCAGTGCGTGCCTGGAGTCCCGGCACCTGATGGGCGGAGGCAAAAGCATCAAGAATTCAAGGCCAGTCTCTGTTGGATAGCAAGTTCAGTGACAACCTGGGCTACATTAAATCCTTTCTTAACAAAAATAACCCACCTATTACAACTAAAAGAGACCTAAGAAAGCTTGGCTGACCCTTCACCTCTGGGAAATACTCTGCATGGATATTAACCTCTTAAGGACTGTATACTGTGAATGGATCTATAACGCTGACCCAGTTGTTTGCATTTATAATAAAAGCTACATGCTGGGTCAATCTTCATTACTTCTCTTTATCTCGTGCTGACTTTTCAACATTCTCTTCTATGTGCATAAATTAGTTTGAACGGAGGTTTGCTCATAATATTTTATTCTATTAATCTTTTGCTCATTTTTTTGACACAGAAAAATTGACAGTGGTTTAAAATTTAGCCATTCTCTGCTAACAAAAGCCATCAGCTTTGAGACTGAGGAGATGGCTTGGTGGCTAAAAGGGCTTGCTTGTAAAGCCTGCTTGTAAAGCTTAATGGCCTGGGTTGAATTCCCAGCACCCATGTAAAGCTGGATGTAAAGTGCCACATGTGTCTGGAGTTCATCTGCAGCGACAAGAGACTGTGGTGTGATGCTACACACACACACACACACACACACACACACACACACTTGCGTTATTAAAAAAAGAATCATGAGTGGGCTGGAGAGATGGCTTAGCAGTTAAGGCGCCTGCCTGCTAAGCCTAAGAACGCTGGTTCCAATCTCCAGGTCCCACGTTTAGCCAGATGCAAAGTGACGCAAGGGTGCAATGCCACACTTGCCCACAAGGGGCGCACACATCTGGATTTCGTTCACAGCAGCCGAGAGGCTGCTGGAGCGCGCATTCTCTATCTGTCTCCCTCTCCCTCTCCGTCTCTCTCTGTGTCTCTCTCAAAAAAAAAAAAAAAAAAAAAAAGAATCATGAGTGTTATCTTGAAGTGCTATTTAGCTTGAGCTGACAGCTTTACGCATCTGAACATGGAAGCGACTCACTCACCTGGTCAATGATGTTAGTATCAGCAGAGAAGCGATTGAGAATCAGACCCAGGGGTGTTGTGTCAAAGAACCTGAGGAAGGAACAGATCCACAGGGTGATATAATACTGGACCGCCCGGATCCAGAGCATGGCTAAGGGGACATCTCAAGTCTTAACCATGAGGTCACCTTCTACTTTTAAACAATGATCCCAAGCAATTCTTATTTTACTTTTTTTTTTTTGGAGAGAGACACAGAGAGAGACAGAGAGAGAGGGAGAGGGAGACAGATAGAGATGGGCACGCCAGCAGCCTCTCAGCTGCTGCAAAGGAAATCCAGATGCATGCGCCCATCTCTCCAGCCCCCAAGCAATTCTTTAAGCATTCACATTTCATTTCAACTTAAAAAAAAATGCATGTTTTTTACTAGTTCACCAGCTATAGCCAAGAAATAACTATATGTTTACCTGATTGGTCCAAGAATTATTTTATTGAGAAGATTGTAGTGGAGGTTTTTGGCAGCTGTGAGACCCATCCATTCTACCGTCAGAGATGTGACCAGGCAAAGGAAAATGCCGGCTCCACAAAGTATGCTGAATCCAGCCACGTAGTAAGTCTAGGAAGAAACTAGTGTGAAACACTCACGGGAAATGATCACCTGGGTGTTTCTTCTCACTAGAAAATGGAGCAGGAACGTCAGAGAGAATTGATGGCTTCCTTATTTCTAATCCGTGTAGAAATGCTGGAGGAGTGTGGTTTGGGGAGAGACAGGCAGTATCTCTGTCATTATAATTCCACAGGCTAAGACCCTCTTGCTTTTGGTTTTCTTTTTTTGCTCTCAAGTTTTGCCTAAGGACCTTGGAATGGAGTAAAATTTCAGGATGGCTGGAGAGATGGCTTAGCGGTGAAGGCTCTTGCCTGTGAAGCCTAAGGACCCATATTTGACTCTCCAGATCCCACGTAAGCCAGAAACATGAAGGTGAGGCAAGCGCAAGGTCGCACATGCCCACTGGGTGGCACAAGCATCTGGAGTTCAGTTACAGTGGCTGAGGCCCTGGTGTGCCAATTCTCTCTCTCTTTTTCTCTCACTCTAAAAAAATAAAATTAAATTTAAAAAAAAATTCAGGGTTGGAGGAATGTATTCTTCGTTTCCCAAACTGTCAAATTCATTCTTTCTATCTCAAGCCACAGAATGATACAGGGAGCTAAAAATCACCAGAACAACACACACAAACAGGGTGTGTGTGTGTGTGTGTGTGTGTGTGTGTGTGGTGTGCATATATACATATGTATGTGGAAGTTCTTGAATCTATATCAAAGTATTACCTTTAAGTGTTTATTATGCTAAAAATTAAAAAAAGAATAAGAGCCATAACATTTAACAGTACTAACAGCTCATTGTATAGCAGGTCAAGTTCTAATTATGGACACACTGAACCACACCAAAGCCCCTTGACCCTTGGGCTGTTAGGATCTAAGCAGAGCAGTGGCTGTCTCTGTTTATGTCAGTGGCTCCTGATGTCTCAGTACCTGGTCAGCTTTCCCAGTGTTGTTTATGCTGTACTCTGAGGTCCACGTCGCCAGCCAATAGTCTATGGCCACAATAACCGAGTGCTTGAGAAGCTTAGAGAAGATCATCAGGAATAGGAGGAAGAACCCTCCGGAAGTGAGGTACCACCAGCAGGTTTTCCATGGCATCTTTGTCCTGAGCCTCATTACAGTTGACATGTTATCATCGTCATCTTCCTCCTCTTCTTCTTCACACACACACACACACACACACACACACGGAGAGAGGGAGAGAGAGAGAACTTGATTAAGCTTCAGATAGACACCAGAAAAATATTATTATCCCACAAAACATGTACATATGACCCTCATTCAAAATTATAGAAATATAAGTCTTGGAAGTTTAAAATATTTTAACCAGGGAAAACGTCATTTTTTTTTTTTTTTTTTTTTTTTTTTTTTTGTAAAATAGGTGAGAAATAATCAGGACTGGCGGTACACTCCTTGTAATATAGAGGCAGGAGGACCAGGAGTTCAAAGCAAGCTTCAGCTATAGACTGCACAGCAAGTTCATTTCCAGAGACCTTGTCTCAAGAAGAAAGGAAGGAAGGAAGGAAGGGAGTGGGGAGGGAAGGAGGGAAAGGGAAAAGAGGGGAGGGAGGGAAATGGAAAGGAGGGGAGGAGAGGGAAGGGAGGTCAAGAAGGAGGAAGGAAGGAGAAAAGGAAAGAAAAGAAGGAGGGAGGAAGGAAAGGAAGGGAAAGGGAGGGTAAAGGTAAGGGAAAGAAAAAATAGGTAAAATGAATAAATCAAATGCACATAAAACCCATGTCTGTATGAGACCATCTGCTCGATTTCCAGATTGGATGTATAGAAAAGAAAAAGTTCCTGATGGAACTGTGTTGCCAAAGAAACTATATTCTTGGCTTAAATGCATCTTTTTTTTTTTTACTAATTAATTAATTAATTTAAGAGCTAGATATGTATAGGGAGGCAGAGAGAGAATGGGCACATCAGGACCTCTATTCACTACAAACAAACTCCAGACGCGTGTGCCACCTTGTGCATCTGGCTTATGTGGGTCATGGGGTATCGAACCTGGGTCCTTTGTGTTTATAGGCAAGTGCCTTAATAGCTAAGCCATCTCAGCAACTGCACCAGAGAAGACACTCTGAACTTTGTCCCAAGAAGACTAAGCTATGATTCCCCCCCCACACACAGTGGCTCGTCATTCCTGCCTGTCACACACGTTTGTTGCCAGGGTCAAGCCCTCACATCTTACTAAACTTACTTGAATGTTTCTGATAAAAGAAAAAGGTCTACCTTCATCTTCATCCTCCATCTGGGCCTTGGCCTCTCTTGAATACATGGCTCTTCGAAGAGTTTTCCTCTCTAATGTTGTCTGGTCAGCCTCCATGTCCTACACAGAAAATTACTCTGTCATTCAAGTTGCTCCTGCCAGAAGGGTTTGTCTTACCCAGGAATGACCCCCACATGAACATGGTTATCCAGGGCTCTCTGCTCACTCTGCATACCCAGGACTCCTGTCACAGGAGCCACTGTGAAAAAAAAAAAGTGCCTAAAGTCTGTGGGAAATGTTTCAGCTTGAAGATGTTGGGCAGTGAGAAGCCAGAAAGGTTCAACATGTGAGAGACCTACCCCACGAGGCAGGGCGATAACTTCCTATCTCTAAGCCATAGTTCCACCATTGGGAAAATACTGTATTTACCTTCATATCAATTTCAAACACCTACACTTTTTTCAAACTAAGGACAATGTTGAGACTGTTTTCAACATTTTAAGGGAATGTTGAAATATTTTTAAAAGGCATGAACAGAAGATAGAGATTAATGGGGACGGAGAAGCATGCTAGGAAGGGAAGGAAATAAGAGAGGGTAATTGGTGAGATAAGATCAAAATACATTATATATGTGTGAAAATATTAAAATGGAAATAATTAAAAAAATTTAACACTGATGGCTCATGTCTATAAACCTGGGGGCTGAGGCAGGAGATTGCCTGAGCGCCACAGTGAGTTCTAGGCCAGCCTGGGCCACACAGTGAGGGACTGCAAGAAGTTCTAGGTTAGCTAACCCACTGTCAGACCTCATCCACTATTGCTATGAAAAATTAAATCAGAATGAATTTCCTTAAACTTTTTTTAAAATTTTATTTTTGGAGAGAGACACAGAGAGAGAGGGAGAGGCAGAGAGAGAATGGGTGTGCCAGCAGCCTCTTAGCCACTGTGAATGAACTCCAGTTGTGTGCGCCCCCTTGTGGGCACGTGCAGCATTGCGCCCTTGTGTCACTGCATCTGGCTAAATGTGGGACCTGGAGGTTGAAACGGAAATTCTTAGGCTTAGCAGGCAGGCGCCTTAACCGCTAAGCCATCTCTCCAGCCCCAGAATGAATTTCTTTAAAAATCTCATTACAGAAGAAAAAGATTTCGATGGGTTCTGAAGGAAAAGGTAATTTTGAAGTAAACCACAAATGAAGCCCTTAGGTGCCTAGCGGTGGGTGAGAAAACTCTAGGAAAGGGAATTGTGCAAAATAAGCCAAAAATCTCACAGAAACCACACTGTGGTGTTTGAAGGTATGCTGTGGGCTGACCTCTACCCAAGAAAGAAGGGCACATTTCGTTTCTTCTACCTGTCCTTCTCCAAAACATGGCAGGAGCGTCAGGTAAGCTACAGAGTGAGTTAGATTCCATGGGTCCGTGCAGAACGCCAGTGACCACGCTGCTCCTGTACTGGACGCACAGTCTGGTTTCTAAACAACTAGTCAAGAGACTTTTGAACTTGATGGTGAATGGTAGGCCTTCTATATGTGTCATTACAAAAACAACAACAACACCAATGAAAACAAATTGCTGGTTACATCAATAAACCAACAAGGGGCTGGAGGGATGGCTTAGTGGTTAAGGTGTTTTCCTGCAAAGCCAAAGGACCCAGGTTCGATTCCCCAGGACCCACGTTAGCCAGATGCACAAGGGGGCACACGCATCTGGAGTTCGTTTGCAGTGGTGTGCCCAATCTCTCTCTCTCTCTCTCTCTGTGTCAAATAAATAAATACATAAAAGTAAAATAATAAACCAACAAGCATTTGGCGGTCAATCCCTAAATAATGATCTTAGTTGTTTTTGCCTCAGGCAACATGTATGATTCATAAGATTTGCTATTCTTAAAGGCACTATTGTTTTAGAAGTCATGATTAAATGAATTAAATCAATCCTCAGTCCAAGGTAGGGTCCTGGACAGCATTCTGAACACAGAGACATTAGCCATTAATGTGGCCTAAGAATGTGAAGACCAGTGTTTGTCAATGAGACCACACAGACCGCTGAACGAAGCACAAACCCTCCGCTTTGTGTTTCGTGGAATGGAATGAAATAAAGCTGAACGCTGGGAAGTGGGCTTGGTTCTGGAAGAAATCTCATGCTGCCCTGTGAGCACAGGGTTTATCTCGGAGACTTAAAAGCAAACAAAACCCACCTCTAAAGCAAGTATTTACAGCCAGTATTCTGAAAAGGAAAAGTGATATTAATCTTACTATTTACTACATATTTAACACGACGTTGATGTTTGGGTTAAGTGAATACACATTTGATTTCAGTTATTTAATAAATATTTACCAGGTCTGGCCAGAGTGAAGGATAATGGTGGATGCCATCCAGGCTAGAATTTTTGATATTTAAATCAGGTGGCATGTTATCCCTCCCGTCTTTATATTTGTCATTCCTCTTCTTTGACACGTTATCCTCTGCCCGCGCTGAACCCTAACCGGCATTTCTGCTGAAGCTCCGGGGAAGGACCTGGAGCCATCTTCGCTTTCATTTTCCTCTGTGCTTTCTCAACATCGGTTCTGCACGCAGGCCAGGCATTCTCAGCCTCGGCACCCCTGTGCTTGGGCTGCGTAGCTGAGTGCAGAAAGTGGAGCCACATCTCTAGCGCCCACCATGACGTCTCAGTACCACCTCCCCTGCTCTAGTCACAACCGAAGATATTAGCCAATATTGTCAAATGTTCCCTAAAAGGCACAGATGTCCCTGCTGGAAGAGCAATACTGCGTCAGGTCATGTAACACACTAAATGGAAGCTGTTTCTGCACAAACTCCCCTCCCCCCCCCCGCACCAAAGTATTCCAAGGCTTGCTCTCCATCTTGGGAATTCTCTGGTTGCAGGTGAGTCCAGGACCCCGCCTTTTGATCCCGGACAGTTCTATCCAACCAGGCCATGACAGGGACTCAGGACAGGTGCTTGGCTCATGGCTGGCTTCTCTTCTGGCCACCATGCCACTTCACAACCAGGTTCACCCCGACCACACCTATCTCTCTTCGTTGATTTATAGTCTTGTTATCTGATTTTAATTACGGAGTGATGCGATTTCAAATGATCACCTCGTTTCTAAGCACAGCTTAATGGCCAATGGCCTTTTTATTTTCCCCCAGTTCTTTCCAAAGTAAATCATAAATTATCCCACTCCTTTGGCTTACATCATAGTCTTTGTCGCTGGCATTGAGATGACTGAAAAGCAGTATATTTTTAATCACGTTTCCCATAGTGAAACCCACAATTCCCAAGGGTATGCCAGTTGTACCTATTTTCTCCTTCCTTATAGTGACCTCCGGGGTTCTGCGATTTGTCCTGTCCTACTTATACATAGACTTTTACGTAAATGCTTTTCTTCCTTGTGTGGTTTGTATTTAAGATCTTCAGAAATTTTATGAAAGATAAGGAAATGTTGGAATATGTTTGATTTTTAAATCACCCCCTTTCTATGGAAACATAGGATTCTCCCCCCTTTCTAAAAAACTACTACTCAATCTTCTATTATCTTTTTAAACTCTTCCAGTTTATAATACTTATTTATGAGTAGGTAGAATTCCAACTAAAACCTTTCAAAGTTTTTCATATTTAATTCAAAATTTCTTTTCTTGATCACAGTTGGAATGATTTCTAACACTGCACTCATTGTTATAAAGTAGTTTGATCACGTTGACTGGACATGAGTTTTAACCCTCTTGGTACGACTGGATAATTTCAGGCAAGTTATTTGACTTCTCCCGGCCTCCGTTCTTATCTGTACAAGTGAGAACATAGTCTTTGTTTGTATTTCTCAGGGCTTTTGTGAAAACTAAGTCAGACTGCATAAGAAAGGATTTATGGAGCCTAAAAACCTTAATCTTTATTTATTTATTTTTTAACTTTTTGTATGTTATTTATTTGAGAGAGAGAGAGAGAAAGACAAATAGAGAGAGAGAGAGAATGGGCACTCCAGGGCCTCCAGCCACTGCAAACAAACTCCAGACGCATGTGCCACCTTGTGCTTCTGGCTTATGTGGGTCCTGGGGAACCGAACCTGGGTCCTTAGCCTTTGCAGGAAAGCACTTTAACTGCTGAGCCATCCCTCCAGCCCATAATTTTTAAAAAAATTTTTTATTTCATTCTGATAATCTTGTTCACCCTGTTCCAGGCCTGCCTGCCTGGCTTAGCGGTCATGGTGTTTGCCTGTGAAGCCAAAGGATCCCGGTTTGATTTTCCAGGACCTGCATAAGCCAGATGCACGAGGGGCACATGCATCTGGAGTTCATTTGCAGTGGCTAGAGGCCCTGATGTGCCCATTCTCTCTCTGTGTCTGCCTCTCTTCTCTCTCTCTCTCCTCTCTCTCTCCTTGCAAATAAATACATTAAAAACAAAACAGAAAACAAACGAACAAATAAAAACAAGGAAGTCATGAGCTTCAGTGAGCTGCTCGTTCAAGAGGTAACTGCACATAAAACACCAAATGATTCAAGTTCAAGTGAAAATCCTTTCAAACCCTCAAAAACACTTCACCCAGAATAGCATAAGCTTGAATGAAGCTGTTCACGCATGACTTATGAAGACTCGACTAGCGTTGGTTTTAGAAGACAATCATTTTATAAATTGCTCAGTGTAATACTCCCTTAAAAGCATCATGCTAGAGCAGGGCGTGGTGGCGCACGCCTTTAATCCCAGCATTTGGGAGGCAGAGGTAGGAGGATCGCCATGAGTTCGAGGCCACCCTGAGAATACATAGTGAATTCCAGGTCAACCTGAGCTAGAGTGAGACCCTATCTCGAAAAACAAAAACAAAAACAAAAAAAAAAGAAAGAAAGAAAGAAAAAAGCACCCTGCTCATTATCTAGCGTGTCTATGACTCTCCGGACCCCTGGGTTTACCTTTTCCAGTTCTTGGTCTTGCCGATTCATGAGCGTCTTCCAGTGCTCATAGAGCTCAACGTCTTTGGTTTGAATGTCTTTCAAGGTCCCTTCTCTTAACACACTTCCATCTTTCATAGCTATGATCTACGGAAAGCACATATTGGCAGAAACGTGAAAAAAATCTGTAAGTGGACAAATGATGTCACTTTATCTCAGAAGTGGTTTATGGAAACAGCCATGGTATGCTGTCCAATGAAACTCTCACCCAGTCAGCGTGCGTCAGATACTGCAATTTGTGGGTCACAAGAACGAGGGTTCTCTTATCATCCTGCAGAAATTTCAGGATCCCTTCCTGCATTAAATGATCACTCAAGTGGATGTCCAGGGCAGAAAATGGGTCATCCTGCAGGGAGGTAAAGTAGATGGGAGATGAACATGTCCCATATACAGTTCCTCCATAGAGATACATAAAACCGTACCATATACATACATACATATATACGACATTAAAAGAGGACATTAGTGGGAGAAATGGTAGAAAAAAGGGGGAAGGGAAAGAGAATGAATATGGTGAAAGTACATGATAAACTTAGAAGGAATTATCCATATGAAATCCAAAACTATATACAATAACTGTTCACCAATAAAAAAACTCTAAGAAAAAAAGGAAATCATAAATAATAAATAAAAAGACATAAAAATAATTAACAAGTAATCTTCTAAGTTTGATAGAAAAAAAATCAGGTTCTACACTTTAAATAACAGATCACAAGAGTAACTTGTGAAAATGAAGCTTTGGGGCTGGAGAGATGGCTTGGCGGTTAACACGCCTGCCTGCCAAGCTTAAGAATGCTGGTTCTAATCTCCAGGTCCCATGTTTAGCCAGATGCAAAAAGTGATGCAAGGGCTCAATGCCGCACTTGCCCACAAGGGGGCGCACGCGTCTGGAGTTCATTCACAGAGGCTGAGAGGCTGCTGGCATGCCCATTCTCTATCTCTCTAGCTCTCTCTCTCTCTATCTCTCTCTCAAAAAAATGAAGCTTTGAGGCCAGGTGTGGTGGCACACACCTTTAATCCCAGCACTCGGGAGGCAGAGGTAGGAGGATTGCCAAGAGTTTGAGGCCACTCTGAGACTACATAGTGAATTGTAGGTCAGCCTGGGAAAGAGTGAGACCCTAACTAGAAAAAAAAATCCCCCCCCCCAAAAAAAGAAGCTTTGAAACTGAGCATGGTGGCACACGCCTTTAATCTCAGCATTCTGGAGGCAGAGGTAGGCGTGTGGCTGAGTTCAAGGCCACCCTGAGACTCCATAGTGAATTCCAGGTCAGCCTGGGCTAGAAAGCAAGATCCTACCTGGAAAAAAAAAATGAAGCTGTAATTTTCTCTTTCACCTTGGAAAACACTTTAAAAGTAAGTAACAATATTCCAAGTGATTTGAATTCTTCTAAAATCTCCATGTTCAGAAACTGACATTACTTAGCAACTTAGAATAACAGACCAAAACAAAGTATGAAAAGATAGAGTCCCTGAGTTGTAAATAAGAAAAAAAAGAGGGCATAAAAATGTTAATTGTACCACAGCTGGACTTCCTTATACTAACTGGAGATGTTTTCATGATTAAATGAGGGGCTTGGGCTAATGAAATGACTAAATGCTTTGAACGATACCAGGTACATAGTAGACATTTGATAAATTTTTGTTAGCTCTTCTTAGCATTTGGTAGAAAAATAACATCTCTAGGGGCTGGAGAGATGGCTTAGTAGTTAAGTCGCCTGTCTGTGAAGCCTAAGAACGCTTGTTCGAATTTCCAGGTCCCATGTTTAGCCAGATGCAAAAGTGACACAAGCACACAATGTCGCACATGCCCACAAGGGGTTGCATGCGTCTGGAGTTCGTTCACAGTGGCTGAGAGACCCTGGCATGTCCATTCTCTCTCTGTCTCTTCCTCTCTCTCTCTCTCTCTCTCTCTCTCTGTCTCTCTCAAATAAAAAAAATAAATAAATAACATATCTAATACTGAGCCCATACCAATTGACTTGGTAAGAAGGTTTTCGTACATCAAGTGGTTAAGACATCTAGGAATGACTTTAGAAATTATTTTGATTTTTTAGTGATCTTGCTAATTGGTTCTTTTTTTGTTTTTCTTATAGTGGTTATAGAGAGTATCAAGTGATTTGACCTCCGGTGTGTGCAATGTCAAAACAAGGTGACTAGAAACTGCTTAAGAAAACTAGAATATTTCCTCAAATCATTGCGAAAGATGCTGGGGAAGCAGATACATGAAACACCTGGAGGGCCCAAAACTTCAGGAAAGGAGGGACTTGAAAAGGATAAAGTGGAGAAAAGTGATGCGGGCTTCAGGTGAGGAACTGGGCGTGATGGTAACTGTGCTCTCTTCTTTGTATTTACATAACTGTTGTTCCCAAGTCTTTTCTTTTAAATTTTCTTTTTCTTTTCTTTATTTATTTGATAGAGGGAGGTACAGAGAGAGAGAATGGGCCTCTAGCCACTGCAAACCAGTTCCAGATGCATGTACCATCTAGTGCATCTAGCTTAATTGGGTACTGTGGAATCAAACTTGGGTCCTTAGGCTTCATAGGCAAGTACCTTAACCATTAAGCAATCTCTCAAGCCACCCCCCAAGTCTTTTTTATATGCAAATAAATCTTTACTCTGTCTTATGGGCCCAAGATAGAAGTAGCTGGATTCTTATTCTATTGCACATAGACTATACACTCAGATATTTAGAAATTATAATTGAAGCTTAGCACAATCCAACAGTCTATATAAAACAAACTAGATTGATTAATTATGTAGACAATGGGGAAAAAACAAAGTCTAGTTAGAGGAAAGATATGTTTAGAAATGAGAGATAATTAATATGTGTGGCCATTATAGAGAGTGGTATAATTAGTTTTCTAATTCTTCATCAGTTTCTATCTGTGTAAGAAGAAACAAGCAACTTGACTGTATGAAAGCACTTAGTAGAAAACCCATGAAAACAAATATTAGTATTTAGACAGCTAAAATGTGATTAAGAGCTCAATGGCATCTAAAAATCTGTTTTCTAGTGGTAATAGGGACAAATGGGTGATTGGATTAATGCACTCAAGTAGCTTTTGTTTTTTAGAGAGAGAGTCAGAGAGAGAGAGAGAGAGACAGACAGACAGACAGACAGAGAATGGGCACTCCAGCAGCCTCTCAGCCACTGTGAATGAACTCCAGATGTGTGTGCCCTCTTGTGGGCAATTGTGGCATTGAGCCCTTGTGTCACTTTGCATCTGGCTAAACGTGGGACCTGGAGAATCAAACGGGTGTTCTTAGGCTTAGCAGGCAGGTGCCTTAACCGCTAAGCCATCTCTCCAGCCCTCAAGTAGCTTTTATGTAAACACATTGAACAACACAGCAAAGCCTCTGCTGTTAGATATTACATTTATTTAAACCACCTAAGTACTGGGATGTACCAGATAGTATAATAGTTGGAGAATTGTTATTATGCACACATGCTGACAACCTAACATATGCTCATGCCTGGCAAGCGCTCTACCTCTGAGTCATGTCCTACCTCCTTGAGCTTTTTTTTCTGTTTGTCTATTTATCTGTTTAGCTTTTAAAAAAAAATATTTATTTGGAAAGAAAGAGAGAGAGAGAGAGCACTCCGTGCATCTGACTTAAGTGGGTCCTGGGAAATTGAACCACGGTTGTTAAACCTTACAGGCAAGCATATTAAACTCTGAGCCATCGCTCCAGCCCTTGTTTTACAGCCCTTGGTACAGAATCCTGCAAAGTGATCTAAGGCTGGCCTTGAATTTGCTGCATCAGCCGGACAGGACTTGAGTGGACAAACCTCCTGCCTCAGCCTTCTGAGCAGCTGGGATTACAGAACTGAATGACCGGTGACTCTGCGTTATTCTTTCAGTTATCAAATTCCAGCTCTAGCAACGGGCCAGGATTCCAATTATTTTAGGAGCCATCCCAGACAAATCTTACTCACAGCCTGAACCATGCACAGTCAGAGTAGCATGTGTGTTTATCTACCCTTATGTCCACCAAGAATCTATTTTCTTGCCCTTCTACCTTCCCCATGAAGTATAAATGTGTACATCCACGATGCTGACCAACTGACCCAGCATCACCCACACCCCTCATGAGACATCATCCTGGTCAAGAGACTCAGATAAATCACTGCGTATCTTGGTGCTTTTCTTTTCTTTTCTTTTTTCTTTTCTTTCCTTTTTTATTAGTTATGTATACAGTGTGTATACAGCTATGATGGTACCATCATTAGCCTGCTCCCTGTCCTCCCCACCCCTGGGTAATGTGGGTCTTGCCTTATGGGGGTAGCCATCGGTTATGCGGGAGAGGCAATGTCTTTGTGCATAATGACCCAACTCATGGCTCTAACAATCTTTCCAATTTACTGGTCTCTGACCTGGATCCACCAGTCTCAATATGTTGATATTGTGCTGAATTGTACTCTGAGAATTTCTATGTACTCTGTGACTCTACAGACGAAGCCATCTTTCCTTCAGTGACTGGTTTGTGTGTGTGTGTGTGTGTGTGTGTGTGTGTGTGTATTGAGGGGGTATGTAGATGAAACTGTGTGTGTGCACAGGTGCATGGGTATGTGTGGAAGCCGGAGGACAAGTTGAGTCAGGGTGTCTCATGGGACTGAAGCTCACCAATTAGGCTAGCCTGGCAGGCAAGCAAGCCCCAGGGTTCTGCCTCCTTACAGCACCACACTCACTTTTTTTTTTTTAATATTTATTTGTTTACAAGGAGAAACAGAGTCAGAGCAAGAGTGTGTGTGGGGGCGGAGGAGGGGGGAGAATGGGCACACCAGGGCCTCTTGTCACTGCAAACAGATTCCAGATACATGTACCACTTTGTGCATCTGGCTTTACACGGTTACTGGAGAATCCAACCTGGGCCATCAGACTTTGCAAGCAAGTGCATTTAACTACTGAGCCATCTGTCCAGCCCTGATGTTTTTTAAAAAAAGCAAACAGGGGCTCTGGTTCTCATGGCTTCAAGTCATGAACTCAAGTTCTCATGTGTGTGAGGCAAACACTTTACTGACTGAGCTGTCCCCTCAGCCCTCGATTTACCTTTTAAAAGATTCGTTTGGGGCTGGAGAGATGGCTACGTGGTTAAGTTAAGGTGCTTACCTGTGAAGCCTAAGGACCCATGTCAGACTCTCCCAATCCCACGTAAGCCAGACACACAAAGGTGAGGCAAACTCTCACTTCTGGTTAGAGAAGCTTCTCTTTTCAGATGGCGATGACCACTGGGATCACCCAAAAGGCACCATAGTGCTTAGAAGAAGGGATGGAGGAGTGTCCAGCACTGAAACATCTCTGTCACACCCTCCAAGGCTCAGGGTCCATTGTGGAAGAGATGGCAGAAAGAATGTAAGAGCCAAAGGAAGGGTACGACTCCTTACAATGCAACTGTCCAGGCAGAAATTGGCATCAATACCCATGACCTTGCAGTGCCTAGCAATACCTTCACAAGACCCTCATAATAGGTGAAAAAGACAATGATATCAAATTAAAAGAGAGACTAATGGAGAGAGGGAAGGGATATGATGGAGAGCAGAGTTGTGAAGGGGAATGGGGGAGGGAAATATCATGGTTTATTGTCTGTAAGTATAAAGGCTGTCAATAAAAAAATAAAAATTAAAAATAAATAAAAAATTCTAAAAAAAAAAAAAAAGACATTAAAAACACAAAGAAAAGTATAAAGGAAAGGAAGGTTCATGTTTTTACCAAGAAGACAATGTTGGTATTTTGATAGAGAGCTCGTGCCACACAGATTCTTTGTCTCTGTCCCCCACTCAGGTTGATGCCCTGGAAAAGAAACACCCAGAAACACATTTTATTTCCCCTGGATCTGCTCAAAAACAAACAAACAAAAAACAAATAAAAACAAAAAAAAGGACAGTCACTAAGAAGAGAGGCGGCAGATTCAGAGCAAACCTACTAATTGCACTTGGGTCTCTGTATGATTCAGAGGGCGGTATATAACAAGTTTGACATCACAGTCCATAATGCAGATGGACCTTTTGCCTAGAGCCTCAGGACTGGGGTGACAAGCATGCGCACCAGAGCTGGCCCTTTACATAGGTGCTAGGGGTCGAACTCAGGTCTTTGTTCTTTTTTTAAAAAATTTTTGTTTATTTTTATTTATTTGTTTGAAAGCAACAGAGAGAGAAAAAGGCAGAGGGAGATAGAAAGAGAGGGAGAGAATGGGTGCATCAGGGCCTCCGGCCACTGCAAACAAACTCCAGATGCATGCACCACCTTGTGTATCTGGCTTAGATGGGTCCTGGAGAATTGAGCCTTGAACCAGGGTCCTTAGGCTTCACAGGCAAGCACTTAACCACTAAGCCATCTCTCCAGCCCCTCAGTTCTTCATTCTTATTCAGCAAGCACTCTTACCCTCGCAGCCATCTCCTCAACCCCCTAGAATGATTTTTTTTTTTAACTTATGAGGATTTTTTTTTAAAAAAATATTATTCATGTTACAAGATTGCAGGTTGAAACATTTTTCAACTGGTCAGAATAACATGATCTCAGGATACAACATGTTTATGTAAAGAAAAAAAAAACATTTTAAGAAGAAGAAATTGATGTTGACACGACTGGGGGAGAAGGTAGGAAGCAATGCGAGTTTCCAAAGCAACTCCGAACAGCTCCGAGTGAGTAAAAACACAGTCAAAGCCCAGCTCAACATCGTCCTCAGCCCGAGCAATTCGGCGTGGCTAGCACGATGTTAGAAGTAAGTCACACCATGATTACTTAAGGGACAGTGGCAGCAAAGGACTTCTGTCCTTGTATTTTTAACTTAAAAGGGGGACAGCATAAAACCCTAAACTCTTGGACCTCCTCGTGCTTCATTACACATTAAAGGCATCCTGAAGACTTCTCTGCAGTTCTGTTCACGGCTTCACTAAGGCAGACATAGCTCACCCTCTCTCCAATTTCCGTTTGGTCTCCAAAGGGCAATAAGTCAATGTCTGGCTGCAGCGAGCAGGCATCTGTGACGGCTTTGTACCTTTGGGAGAAATGATGTCAAAGGTTATTTTTGTACTTCTTTTGTCAAATACATCATATATTTTGTCCATATTAATTTCCATTATTCTCCCATGCTACCTCTCTCCTCTCCTTCCCCAGTCTTCCCTTCTTCTTTCATGTCATATATATATTTGGATGGATTTGTGTAGCTATAAAAAAACCTAGGATCCACAAATGAGAGGAAAATGTGATGTTTTTGTTTCTCAGTTTGGCTTATTTCACTTAGTCGGATGATCTCCAATTGCACCTATTTTCCAACAAGCAATATCATTTCATTCTGCTTTGTGGCTGGAGAGAACGCCATTGTGCACATACACCATATTCTCCGTCTTTTCATCTGATTTTGAATTTTTCTGTCACTGTGCTAACACTGCCCAAACTGAGTCCCAAGCTCAGTGTCTTAGACTGAAACAAAACCTTTACTGATCATCTTGGTATACAATACACAAACCTCTGTACTAGAGACGTATGGGTTTCAGTTCTGATCACCACACAAAAACAAAAACAAAATGAGCCGGGCGTGGTGGTGCACGCCTTTAATCCTAGCACTCAGGAGGCAGAGGTAGGAGGATCACTAAGAGTTCGAGGCCACCCTAAGACTACATAGTTAATTCCAGGTCAGCCTGGGTCAGTCAGAGTGAGACCCTACCTCAAAAAACCAAAATTAAAAAAAAAAATGATATCAATGTGAGGTAAAGTGTATATAAAGACGCAAAATGTCTTCACAGTGCATGTGTATTTTGAAACATTTTGTATATGGAAAGTACATAAAGTTTGATCTGTCCATGAAAAACGTTGAAAGCTAGAATCCAGACATGGGCTTTGTTCTGGAGTTGGTCCCACGCATGGCTAGAACACAAGATGGAAAGACTGGCCACTCTGAGGTGTGACCCAGGAGGCAACGCTTAAACGCTACCTAGAAAGGTGGGTCGTGATCTGCCAGGGAGAAAATGAAGAGCAAGAAGCTTAAAGAATATCTGAAAGTGAAAGGTTCACGGTGTACATCAGGAAGCTACGCACAGCCAAGTGCAGGCTGCCAGTGCACGCTGCTGCCTTGGCTGAAGGGGCTCAGAATGGTTGGTACTCGGGTTCTGTGAGGAGGGGCTGGAAAACATGAACCTACAGTCTAGAGAAGCGCAGGAATGGGGAGCTAGAGGAAGAACTAGCCATGTACGGAGGCTAACAGCTCCAGGTCCTTCTGGATTGTTCCCTCTTCTGCCTGCTTGGGTTTACCCATTCTTATTATGGATTTTTTTTTTTTTTTTTTTTTTTTTGTTTTTCAAGGTAGGGTCTGACCTGGAGTTCACTCTGTATTCTCAGGGTGGCCTTGAACTCACAGCGATCCTCCTACCTCTGCCTCCCGAGTGCTGGGATTAAAGGCGTGCGCCACCACGCCCAGCTGGATTTTTTTCCCTCTCACTCATCCATTGTTTTACATTTCAGGAGACTTGTCACCTCCCAAGGAAAAGTGATGCATGGATGGTCAGGATGACGTCTTCCAACAATCTCCCATGGGCTGCCCTGCTCCCAGTTGAGACTATATCTGTATATGATTTGGGTTTAATTTGTCAGGCTTCAACTCTGGATTTAACATCATTCCTGCCTTGTACCCCTTTCTATCTTACTTTTACGTTTTATATATTATTCATTCTTATTGACGGGGTCTCATGTAGTCGAAGCTGAGCTCAAACTCATTAGGTAGCCAAGGATGGCCTTGAACTTCTTGTTCTCCTGCCCCCTCCTCCCAAGTGCTGGGATTCCAGGCGTGAGCCACCAAGCCCAGCTACACCTTCTTTCTAAAGCTGTAATTCTTCCCTGTGATATACATGATTATGCTCAATCGGCTTTTCTTTTTCTTTTTTGCCCTCTCCCACCAACTCCATTGCAGCCTCCTGAATCCCTCTGCAGTTCTGTTTCCAGGCCCCAGCTGATGTCTGGTCTTTCTCCCAGGCTGTCTGCTCCTATCTTCCTTCCTTTTCTGGCATTTCTCTATCCTCTTTCTTACCTAATTCTCTGTGACTTTCAAGACTCCAGCTTGGGGTCTTCAAATCCACCCTTGTGAAGCTGGATCAAGACAAGGGTCACACTTTTGTGAAATAGCCAACTTCAGTCGCTAGACATCTCTGTTCCCACACTGCTCTCATGACTCCGTTTACTCTCCTACCACAGCCAGCATATGTGGATTACGCTCAGCGGCTCACAGATAACCCGACAATCTAAGCAGCTGCCCTTCCCATCCACAGGCACACATCAATTGCTACTGCTTACTCTTGCTGTGATAATTCTTCTTAGCAAGTTATACCTGGATGGGCTGAAATTTCCAATGAGTCTTTTCTTCAAAGAGTTAATCCAGAACAATTCAGTGGTTAGTATGGCAGTGGGGCAAGCAGGGAACACGTGTGAACTTTCTAGAAATCACAGACCAAAATTAGGTTGCAGAAGCAGTTGTTTGAGTTCCGAATGCGGCAGAATTACCTCTGTCTGTTGAAAGGACTTCCAAAAGTAATGTTCTCCTCCACCGTGGCATTTAGTAGCCAAGGTTTTTGAGCTGCGTAAGCCACAGAATACCTGCTCCTGCTGGAGAAGAAAAACCAAGCAGTGGAGTTATGCAAGGGGGCTGTCCTGGGTGTGAATTTGAGCATTACGAAGGAAAATACAAATTGGTAAATTATCACAGACACAGAAGTAGAAAACTGAAAGAAAAAAAGTAAGATATTACTATTAAGAAATGGTTAAAATTCTGAAATTCTTAAGAAATGATTAAAACTATTAAATGGTTATTGAAAGGTTATTAAGAAATGATTTATTAAGAAATAATAAATCATTATGAAGACATGATTAAATGAAGAGGTAGAATTTATTCAAAATGTCATATAACTTACAATTTAATTTCACTGGGCTGATGAAGTATTTAAAGCTATAATTGACTAATGGAAATGTTCTTTTCTAAAATGACTTTAAAAGATGTTAACAATTCACCCTCTCTAGTAGCCACAACGATTTTACCTCGTATTAAAGGTGTTTGCTTGAAAAGCTTAAAGGCTTGGGTTTGATTTCCCAGTACCCACAAAAAGCCATGTGTACAGAATGGTGCATGCATCTGGAGTTGGTTTGCAGTGGCAAGAGGCTCTGGTGTACCCATCCTCTCCTTCTCCCTCTCTCTTCCTCTCCCTTTCCTTTTCCCTCTCTCTTTGCAAATAAAAATATTTTTAAAAGCACATTATGCAACTGTGGTTTTCTTATATAGACCTTTAAGAAAATTGAAAGTAGAATTATGGTATGTGGCTGTGGCTTAGTTACATTTTGACGTATTGCAAATTCATATGCAAATATTTGAAACAGAGACTACTATCACAAGAATCCCACGTGAATATTGACATACATCTAAAGCACATATTTCTGAACATATTGAAATAATCTGTGTTTTTAACAAATGATAACTTCTTCCTCTTCATTTTTTTTTTTTTTTTTTTGGCTTACAAATTGTACCAGATGTCTGTACATCAGACTTCAATTTGCAACCATTAGGAAAATACATGGAAGCTGAAGAGAAGATGATGGGACCGGGCTGGAGGAGGGAGAAGGTGGACTCAAAAGTGAGACTTCCACAGTTAGTTCATGGTCTATCGGTACTGATGAAGGAAGTGTGGTTAAGGGAGAGCAAGGTTAAGAAAAAGAGGCCCAACGACCACCTAGAAACATCTGTCTTAGGAGTTGAGAATCCATAATGAGAACTAGTATGCTAATTGTTGTTTACACAGCAAGATCCAAAGTGAGACAGTGGTTCCCAAACTTTGACATGTCTGTCCCCCTTCACCTTAGCCAAGGAGTTGTTTGATGTTGGGGAGTGAGCCCAGGGCCTCAAGCATGCTAAGCACGTACTTTATTATTGAGCTAGGCCCCAGCTTCCTTTGGGGTTTTTCTTGTTTTCGCTTTATGACTAGCTATAGCACGGGGCGCTGTAGAGAACTATCGACTGGATATGCATTCATCCTTCTACGTTCGAGTTTACGAACTCTCCAACCCTGTTACTAAGGACAGTTTGAGTTTCGGCCAAGGTTAAAAGACACATGACCCATTGAGACAAAAACAGCTGACACAGCGAGCCATTTTGTTCAGTAAATGAAATTGTTCAACTATTGTTTTGAGACAGAGGTTCATATGATAGCCAGGGTTGACCCTGGACTTGAGTCAATCCTCCTGCCTCAGCCGCCCAAGTGCTGGGATAAGTGTGTGCCACCATGCTTGGCAAACCACACCTTTCAGCAGCCTGCAAAGGTTGTGAGCCACTGTCGTGGGAAGTATGCAGACATTGCAATAAATAACATAACACCATGAGAATGAGCAGGGTAACCAGGTATAAGAGATTAAAGACCAAGAAAGGGGCTTATTCTTGTAAACTCAGGTTAAAATAGAAAAAAAATACCTTCTGGTTGCTTCAAAAGAAGGCTCAGATTCATTTACACTGTAAGTGTGGCAAAGAATGTTCATTAATGATGAAGCATGCGTGCACATATCAGGCAAGAGATAAAACAAACACTGGCAATATGAAGCAATTACATTTCTGAAATGGATTTTCAAATTAAGATCAAAGGTGCGCCACATAGATCATTTTCTTCGTCTACGTCTTCATTAAGCAGGAAATAATGATTTAGTGAGCACCAAAACACAGACCGTGCTCTTATCTTGCACACAAACTCTTGGCTGATACAGTGACCTGGGCTCTGTTGTCAACTCTGCTCTAATTAGCTGGGAAAACTTGGGTAATCCCTTTAAAATAGTTTCCCAGATTCTGTACTTCCAACTTCTTCCTATCTTCAACATTCGAATTTAATCCATTAAAATAAAAATCAAATTAATTAAAATTAATTAAATTTAAATTAAATTAACTGCCCTAAAATATGGTCATAAAAATTATTTTAGGCTCTAAATGTGGAAGGTATCATATAAGACAGACAGACATAGTAAGTCAAACTGCTACATCTGAGAATATCTATTTATATGATTGATGTAGAAAGTAGAATTTTTTTTTTTGGTTTTTTCATTTTTCGGTTTTTCAAGGTAGGGTCTCACTCTGGCCCAGGCTGACCTGGAATTCTCTATGTAATCTCAGGGTGGCCTCGAACTCATGGCTATCCTTCTACCTTTGCCTCCCGAATGCTGGGATTAAAGGCGTGTGCCACCACAGCCGGCTGAAAGTAGAATTTTACTCATTACATTTAGTTCTACCTGTGTTATAAGGAAAGGCACGTGAAAACAAGACTAATATGCTCGATTCAAATCTGAATCTTTTAGGATTGTCTGCATTTCATCATTGTGAAATACCTGAATTCAACAGCCATGAACAATTAATTTAAACCTACAGGAACTCTAAAAATAGATTTGTCTTTGACGTTAGACAGTGTCATGTTTTTTTTTGTGTGGAGAAAATTTACCTAACACATTACCCAGTAATGTTTTGGGCTGGAAATCATGAAAATTATTATTTTTACTATTGTACATTGATAAGTTCAGATGGTTAACTGAGGAAGAAACAATCTTAGACTAAAATATTTTTTTTATTTGAGAGAGGGAGAGAGGGAGAGAGGGAGAGAGGGAGAGAGCCAGGGCTTCCAGCCGCTGCTAATGAACTCCAGATGCATGCTCCACCTTGTACATCTGGCTTACATGGGTTCTGGGGAATTGAACCGAGGTCCTTTGGCTTTGCAGGCAAGCGCCTTAACCGCTAAGCCATCTCGCCAGCCCTCAGACTAAAATATTTTATTCCCAGTAATGATTCCTGCCTAATTTAAGTACTTCACAAAGATAAATTCATAGAATGTTCTATTTCCCAGCAGGCATTCTCAGATGTCCTTAATAATTTTAACACATCTGAGGAAGAAAGGGAGGAAGGAGAGTCGGTGTGTCTAAAATTAATGGGCTCATGTGCAGGCTGGACAACTGAATATTCCACTCCAGGCTGAAGAGATGGGTTTGGAAATTATCAACTTATTAAAACAATGGGTTAAATTCCAACCCTGTTCAGTACCAATTAAAATATATGTTGGTGGAAGTTCTATTTTTCCTCTCATGCTGCTCCATTTTTGTCACAGCCTGACAGGGGAGTAAGCATCAAGTTATCAAGGCAGGGCTGGAGAGATGGGTTAGTGGTTAAGGAACTTGCCTTCAAAGACTAAGGACCCAGGTTTGATTCTCCAGGACCCACATAAAGCCAGATGCACAAGGTGGCACATGCGTCTGGAGTTTGTTTACAGTTGCTAGAGGCCCTGGTGTGCCCAATCTCTGTATATATCTGCCTCTCTCTGTCTCTCTCTCAAGTAAATAAATAAATAAATAAATCTTTTTAAAAAATAGCAAGGAAAAGATGTCATGGGAGCTCAGACAAAGAGCATCCAGCCCACTTCTGGCATATCGGGGCTTGGTGTCTGAGGAGACAGACATGGGAGAACCCCTGAATCTCACTGACCAGCCAGTCTAGCTCTACTTGTTAAGCTCCAAACCAAATGAGAGACCCTCTCTCAAAAAAAGATGAGTGATGGCTGAGGAAAGACACTAGAGGTCGTCTCCTGGTTGCTACAATCATGTGCATACACATGCATAGACATAGAAAGGAAAGGAATGGAGAGCAGCTGGAGGGGGCTGTGGGTAGGAGAAAGGAAAGGGGGGATCGTGAGGGAGAAAGTGGGAAGAGAATATTGATCAAATAGAAATGGGAGAGGAGGTCAAAGGGCAGGACCATGAAGCCAATTTTTTTAAAAAAAGTCTACTTTAGGGCTGGAGAGATGCTTCTGTCTGTAAAGAGCTTGTCGCGAGCATGAGGACCTGAGTTTGGATTCCCATGTAAGAGCCAGGCATGGGAGTGTGGGCCTGTAATCCCAGCACTGGAGGGCCAAACACAGGAGAATCCCCAGGGCTGGCTAGCTTCCCAGTGTACCTACAGGGTTCAGTGAAAGATCCTGTCTCAGAAGGTAGATGAGAACTATTGAGAAAGACATCTGTCCCTCTCTGGCCTTCCCACACACAAGTGCACCCACATACATACACAAACACATGCCACGTACATACACACCTTGTGCATCTGGGTTTGCGTGGGTCCTGGGAAATTGAACCTGTGTCCTTTGGCTTTGCAGGCAAGTGCCTTAACCATCTCTCCAGCCCAGCACTATGATTTTTAATGGAGAACGATGACATGTGTGGAAGTTAAAAATAAAGACAGTTGTGACAGAGGACAGGTCTGAATTGGCTAAGTCTTGAAGATGTAAGGAAGCCCATGGGGTGGCGGGGGGAGGTCTTCACTTCTGAGACCTCTCCTTGGAAGATCCATGTGCTTCCTTCCAAAGGAAAAAATACAGTGGGAGCTGGAGGGATGGCTTAGCAGTAAAGGCGTTTGCCTGCAAAGCCAAAGGATCCCAGTTCAACTCTCCAGGACCCACGTAAGCCAGATGCACAAGGAGGCGCATGCATCTGGAGTTCGTTTGCAGTGGCTGAAGGCCCTGACATGCCCATTCTCTCTCTCTCTCTCTCTCTCTCTATCTCCCAAATAAATAAATAAATAAATAAATAAATAAATAAATAAATAAATAAACGAATAAAATGTATTTTAAAATGTTTAAAAAAATCAAAGTGCTGTCAGTGTATTCGTTTTAAAGACCGAAAAGGCTGATAAAGAGAAATTTGCAGATCTTCCTCCTCCACTAGTTCTCTCATGAACATTTTCTGTGAATGATGTTATGCTCTTTAATTCTCAAAGACCACCAATCTCTTGCATAGCAACATGTTCCATCGAATCATAATGTGGAAGGTTATTTTTTTTTCTCTTCCAAAATAAAGAAATTGCGTCAGCTCTGGCCTTTGACTGCATGAACTTAGTTGCTCCATGTCTACACTCAATCCTCTCCTTTCCGTAGATGTTAGTCAGATGAAACTATTCTCCAAGAGAAGCCGGAGATTTGCACGGACAGTAGACTCATCTACTTGTGACCATTATTACAAAGTTAGGAGCTTTACAGCTGGGTTTCCCAACATGTCACAAGTGCTATTTTGACAATTAATTCTTCGTTGTGGGGGCTTTCCTACTCATTTACCTACCAGACACCAGTAGCCTAATTCACAAGTATGTCTCCAGACATTACCAGCTATTCCCCAGGGTCAAAAACACCTGAATAAGCACCACCAGACAGGCTGGAGAAGTGTCTTAGCAGTTAATGCATTTGCCTATGAAGCCAAAGGACCCAGGTTCAATTCCCCAGGACCCACGTAAGCCACATGCACAAGGTGGCGCATACATCTGGAGTTCGTTGGCAGTGGCTGGAAGCCCTGGCGTGTCCATTCTCTCTGTGTGTCTCTCCTCTCTCTCTCTGCTTGCAAATAAATAAATAATTTTTTTAAAAAAATTTAAAAAAAGAACCCCCAGACAACAGTCTAATACTTTTAGAAAATCTACAGGCACATTTTTTTCAAAGTACTTATGAGGAGTCTACTGTGTGAGCCAAACTAAGTAACATGATTTGCTCTTGTTTTCTGTTTTTTTTACTAACTTCCATATTATTATTGTTCTAAATCACTTCATTACAGCAATATACTTTGGAGAGCCCCTCCAATCATTCCACTTTTTCCACATTTTCAGAGTTGTATTACATTCTATGCTGGCCCACCCATCTCCGACTAGATGCTAAGCGGTCCTTAGGTATGAGGCAATAATACTAATGTTCAACCTGTTATGAAGACACTGAAAAAGGTTATTTAATGTTTGTCCTCTAGACATTAAACCCTTAAAGCTCTGTTTACCATGAAGCATTATAAAGAATGTACATTTTTGCCAGGTGTGGTGGCGCACGCCTTTAATCCCAGCACTCAGGAGGCAGTGGTAGGAAGATCACCGTAAGTTTGAAGCCACGCTGGGACTATAGAGTGAATTCCAGGTCAGCCTGAACTAGAGTAAAACCCTACTTCAAAAATTCAAAAAAAAAAAAAAAAAAAAGAATGTACATTTGGGGGGCTGGAGAGATGGCTTAGTGGTTAAGGTGCCTGCCTGTGAAGCCTAAGAACACCCGTTCAAATCTCCAGGTCCCACACTCAGTCAGACACAAAACTAACGCAAGTGCGCAAAGTCGCACATGCACACAAGGGGGCGCACGCGTCTGGAGTTTGTTCATAGCAGCTGAGAAGCCCTGGAGCAGCCATTTTCTCTCTCTCTCTCTCTCTCAAATAAAGAAAAAGAATGTACATTTTCCATAACTTATTTTATCATGCACTAAATTGTAAGTTGTCTCTTTGAGGATTACTCATTGATTTACATTTGAAAATCTGTCTTTACCATCCCAAGGTAATTTTTACCTCAACAACATACTAATTTGTATTGCTATAAACCTCTATATCTGATTGCTTTATTCTTTTTATTTATGACTTTGCAGTTTATAAAAGCTGTGAACTACAGCTCTAAGCCCTCCCTGGAACACGGTCAGATGTGCAACAAAACAATAGAAACCAACAAAAAGCACACATACTTGGTCCAGTGAACTTTTCCTTCCAAGGTCTGCATCTCACCAAGGATGGCGAGGAGAAGAGAAGATTTCCCGCATCCCACTTGGCCCACAATCATGGTTAGCTGTCCTAGAGAAACAGAACACAGGATGGCAGCAACATGAGAAGGAATTCTCCAGAAAGCCAAACATGGAGGCGTGTGCCTGTGATCCCAACACTAGGAAGGCAGAAGCTGGAGGACGATGCAAGCTTAAGGCTAGCTTGGCCTATGTAGCGAGCTCCAGGATAAGTTGAACCATATAGTGAGATGCTGTCTTATAAAAATAAAACAACAAGACGGGCATGGTGTCGCACGCCTTTAATCTCAGCACTCAGGAGGCAGAGGTAGGAGAATTACCATGAGTTCGAGGCCACTCTAAGAGTACAGAGTGAATTACAAGTCAGCCTGGACTAGAGGGAAACCCTATCTTGAAAAACCAAAAATAAATGAAAATAAATAAAACAAGATCACCAAAATAAACAAACAAGTTTAAAAAATAAAATAAGGAGAGCTGGGCATAGTGGCACTCACCTTTAATCCCAGCACTCAGAAGGCAGTGGTAGGAAGACTGCCATGAGTTCGAGGCCACCCTGAGACTACATAGTTTATTCCAGGTCAGCCCGGGCCAGAGTGAGACCCTACCTCAAAAATAAAAAAATAAAATAAAATAAAATAAAATAAAATAAAATAAAATAAAGAAATAAAAACATATTTAAATGGGGCTAATGTTTCCGTCAGTAGCATAGCTTGATTTCAAGCAATAATACTCTAAGACACTCTTTTCCTTTCTCCTTTTTGTAAAAGGAAAGTTAAAAGTACACAGGTTTCAGGCTGGAGAGATGCCTTAGCAGTTATGGCATTTGCCTGTAAAGCCAAAGGATCCTGGTTCGATTCTCCAAGACCCACGGAAGCCAGATGCACAAGGGGCGCATGCGTCTGGAGTTTGTCTGCAGCAGCTGGAGGCCCTGGTGCGCCCCTTCTGTCCCTTTTTCTCCCTTTCTCTCTCTTTCAAATAAATAAATAAATAAATAAATAAATAAATAAATAAATAAAATATATATTTTTAAAGAGTACACAGGTTTTGATTTGCTATTTAAAAAACTTAAAGTAGCTATCTTTACTAAAGAGAGCAATGATAGAATTCCTTAAATAATCTCAATGGGTTTTAGATTTGTTACTCAATTCACTTAGGAGTAAAAGGCAGTTTTCATAAAATTTACAACTATAGTCAAAATGTTTTAAAATTTATTTATTTATTTAATAGAGAAAGAGAGACAGAGAAAATGAGCATGGGCACACCACTGCAAACTCCAGATGCACACACCACCTTGTGCATCTGACTTTACGTGGGAACTGGGCCATCAGGCTTTGCAAACAAGTGTCTTTAATCACTAAGCCATCTCCCAGCCCCTAAGTGATTTTGTCTAAGTTATTAATATTCTAATTTCTCACCTTGACTTGTATGCATGACAACTCCTAAGCCACTGGCCACAAATTAGTCCTTGCTGATCATATATTTCTATTCAATTATTCAAGCATTTTAAATAGTATTATAACTATTCCTAAATATTATGTTTTTTGTTTTTTTTTTTCATTTTTCGAGGTAGGGTTTCACTCTAGCTCAGGCTTACCTGGAATTTACTATGTAGTTTCAGGGTGGCCTCGAACTGGCGGCAATCCTCCTACCTCTGCCTCCCTAATGCTGGGATTAAGGGCGTGCGCCACCATGTCTGGCATGTAATTGTTTAATGTTATTATACATAGTGTTATTTTCTCCATTTTCTTTTTGGGGAGTATGTTATTAACATATAAATGTACAGAAATAAATGTAGTCAAGAGGAAGAAAGACCTGTACACTAAGAACTACAAAACAGTGGTGAAATAAAGGGAAGGAAACACAACAGAAATATATCCCATGTTCATGTACTTGATAAATTAATAATGATAAAATGCTTATGCTTCCCAAAGCAAACTACAGGTTTATGTAACTGCCATAAAAAACAGAAGGGAGGAATACACCAGGAGCAAAAAGGTTAAAATGGAGTCAGGATAGAAGACTGGATTTGGGGAAGGAGGAATTAATCAAAACTTAAGATGCTATGAAAAAGCCAAAGAGAAACCAACTTCTTTGTTCACTGAAAGATATAGTTAAGAGAATAGAAGGCATTGGGAAGGAGTTATGATCAAATTATATTATCTGCATTTTGAAAATTATCAATTAAAAAATAACAAAAAGGGCTGGAGAGATGGTTAGTGGTTAAGCGCTCGCTTTTGAAGCCTAAAGACCCTGGTTCGAGGCTCTATTCTCCAGGACCCACGTATGCCAGATGCACAAGGTGGGGCATGCATCTGGAATTCATTTGCAGTGGCTGGAGGCCCTGGTGTGCACATTCTCTCTCTCTCTCTTTCGCTCTCTGCCTCTTTCTCTCTCTCTCTGTCTGTTCCTCTCAAATAAATAAATAAAATTAAAAACAAAAAAATTAAAAAGAAATAAAAATTAAAAAGAAATTTTCAGCACTGGTTATATGTTTAGTCCCTTGATTTTGATGGTTTTATCACAGACATATCAGACACCCAATGTATAAACACTAAATAGATGTAAGTTTTGTACATCAGCTATATCTCAATAAAACTTGAACATAAGAGCGTTGTGGAGATAATCAATAAAATGCTGGCCTTGCAATCATGAGAGGAAATAAATTTGAACCCCAGAACCAACATACACTAGCCAGAATGGTGGCCAGTGCTAGAAATCCCAGCATTAGGGAAGTGAAGACAGGTGGATTTCTGAGGCTTGCTGGCCCGCCAGTGTAGCCTTCTTGATGAGCTCCAGCCAAATGAGAGACCACGTCTCCAAAAATGATGTACAGGATTCCTAAGGATGATGCGTTCCACCACATGCCTGTGCACACGAACACAAACATGCACGCACATCTCCGACCACAAAACCGCACAAATAAGCAAATTAATAGAAAAACAAAATGACTGGATAGCTGAGACGTACGTACTTGAAGATGTTGCCAGCTTTCTGTTTTTTGTCAAGCAATCTTTCTTTAAAACTTTTTTTCAAACCAGACAAATCATGACTTAAGTGGCACAAATCACCAAGTGAAAGTTAATAAGGCTCAGTCATCCTGGAAAAGTATCGTAGGTATAATTAAACAGGTATAAAACTACATGACAGGGCTGCAGAGATGGCTTAGCGGTTAAGACGCATGCCTGTGAAGCCTAGGGACCCCGGTTCAATTCTCCAGGTCCCATGTAAGCCAGATGCACAAGGTGGCGCATGTGTCTGGAGTTCGTTTGCAGTGGCTAGAGGCCCTGGCATGCCCATTCTCTCTCCCTCTCTCTCTTTCCTTCTCTCTGTCTCTAACAAATAAATAAATAAATAAATAAAAATTTTTTTAGAAAAGTACGTAACAGATGAGTCTTACCTGTTGGAATTCGAATGTCTATATTGGATAACGTAGCCAAACCACTGCCCCATGAAAAATATCCATTTGTCACCTAGAAAAAAATAATATAGAAGTTAATCATATATATGGTACTAGAGAATAACTAAGCTATAGTTTCTGAAGAGTTGAAACTTTAAACCCAAGGTAAGCACACTGGTAAATATACATATAATGTGTGTGTGTGTGTGTGTGTGTGTGCGCGCACGTGTGTGTGTGTCTGAAGAAATGGCTTAGTGGTTAAGGCACTTGCCTACAAAGCCAAAGGGCCCAGGTTCGATTCCCCATGACCCATGTAAGCCAGATGCCCAAGGGGTTGTACACATCTGGAGTCAGTTTGCAGCAGCTGGAGGACCTGGCATGCCTAAACTCTCTCTGTGTCTTTCTCTACCCGCCTATCTCTCTCTCTCAAATAAATAAATAAAAATAAAAATAAATCTAGTTTAAAATTATAACTATTTATTGATTTGAATGAATAACCAAGGAAGAATGGAGAAAGTAGAATGGTTTTAAAATTAGGAATATTATGAAGAGTGCTAAAAGTAATAGGACATTTTTTTTTTGGAAAATCTGAGTTTACTGGATCATTCACACATGTATGTTCTTCAAAATAGATCATCCAAAATATTTTCTAAAAAATAAATCTACATTGATTATTTTGTCAGTACTAGACTGTCCCCCAAATGCCAGAGATTAGTCCAACAAAATTGCCTTTAGCTGAGGAAGGTTGTGTGATGAGTGAGGTTCCTGAACAATGTAGGTTTTTTACTCATTGATAAAAAGGGCAGGAAATTAAGAGAAATGAGGCAACTCTGTCAAGTAGCAGAGATACGAACAGTCAGCAAAGATCCCAAGACCCTCTGCTGACCTTACCAGTCTGTTGTAACAGGCTGCAAGTGACTTGATGGTTTTAATGGTCACAAAAACCGCAAAAGAAAGGAAATATAACAGAACCCAACAAGTAGGAGGATGAACTAGAAAAGAGGAGGGACATTGCTTGAAAAGTCAGGGGAAACGGAACCAGAGAGATCTCTCACTGTTTGTGGCGGTTCAAATGCAAATGTATGCTGAGGTTTTGGATTAAGTCTGAGTTTGCAACCTGAGTGTCCAGTGGGCGGAGCCCTGCTGGGAAAGAGGCGTATGTATCACTAGGGGCAGATATTGAATTCTAGCCCTGTTGGTTGTGGAGAGAGTCAGTTTGAGCTCTGGCTAGTCGTGCTTGCTAGCTGTTGGTTTTTTTCTCTTTCTGCTCTGGTTCTATGGAAGTGAGCCAGCTTCCTTCTCCGTGATGGAATTTTCCCTGGCGTGTGTAAGGCCGAAATGAACCCCTTTCCTACCACAATCAGATGATTGTCCCAGTAACGTAAAGTAACTGCGACACTCCTCAATCAGTATAGCATTCCAAGGCCGGAAATAATTAAATTTCTAAGCAGTTTATTATTTAGAAAATTTTGCAAAATCAATAGCTTTTCAAACTATAGTTTAACATCACCCAAGGGAGCTCTTTATGAAATAGTATGTAAGGAAAGTATCTGCTTGAACGGGTTTTTTTTTTTCCCTAGGCTTATGTGCATGTCTTAGAATAACTTGTTATTGGTAATTTTTACATCGATATATAATGGATTTTATCATAATCCCCTCCCTTCACTCTCTCTTATCCCCCATTCCTCACACACCTTCCACTGAACCCCTTCCTCCCTCCAACAAGTTCCTCTACTAAAAATGCCTTTTTATTTATTAATTTGAGAAAGACAAAGAAAGAGACAGATATAGAGAATGGGCGCACCAGGGCCTCTAGCCTTTGCAAATGAACTCCAGACACATGTGTCACCTTGTGCATCTGGCTTATGTGGGTCCTGGGGAATTGAACCTGGGTCCTTAGGCTTAACAGTCAAGTGCCTTAACCCGTAAGCCATCTTTCCAGCCTGATTGTGATGCCTTTATTTTTCTTTTTGCCCTCCGTTGTTATCCGTGATGACACATTGGTAGATCCGACCCGGTTCAGGTAATGACACCTGCTGTGAAGTCATGTATGCAGTAGCTACCTCATGTCTAAACTACATTCAAAGCGCTCCTTCCCATCCTTTGACCCTTACATTCTTTCCACCACCTCTTCTGCAATGTTCCCTGAGACTTGGTGGGAAGTTTTGCGTTGTTTTATAAAACGTGTGGTTGCAGTATTTAATATCCATCACTTCATTGTTTGTGAAACTCATGGCGGGAGGGTGGCCTGGGAAGTCTGAGTTATTGATCGCTTTATAAATATTGGCTAGGCCCCAACTCTGGATGAAATGTGCTGGGAATGGTGTAGGCTACGAAGAATCTGTAAGACATCATCCCTCTGCTTCCCTGGATCTTGAGGTCAGATGGATAAACCAGCTACGGAAAGAAATAAAGTCACATGCTACATAATGCTTTTGTCACTGACAGACCTACCTATGCCATCCTGGTACCTTAAGACCCCATCGCCTGGTGATTTCATAACCATCTTAGTTTGTACACACCATGATGCCCACAGCTGGAGGACAGAGCTGACCAACACAGTACACAAACAGCATGGGCTCGGTACCAAGCTGAGGGACTAGACTGTCAGAGTCACGTCAGTTCAGAAAGGAACTCACTCATCTCTGAGATGAACTGAAAGGTTTTTTTGGAAGCAGTGGGCTTTTATCAAGTTTTTGGACAATAAACTGACTGTCAACAAATGCATATGTGGGTGAAGAACAGAGTGAGAACACATCCAAGATCAGAAAAGTATGGAATATGCTGCTGCAGAAACCAAGAAACTGAGCTGGCTAGGGGAGAGGATGATGATTTTGTGGCTGGATGACAAATGACACTCAAAGAAACATGAAGAGTGGAGCTGGAGGATGCCCTTACAGCCAGAGCGTAGGCAGAAGATTAAAAATGGGGCTGGAGAGATGGCTCAGTGGTTAAAAACATTTGGTGTACGAACCTTATGACTGGAATTCAGTTCCCAAAACTCATGTAAAGCCAGATACAAGTGGCACATACTTCTATAATGCCAATGCACCTCCAGCAATTGGAGGCCAAGTGAGGAGAATCCTGCAGTCCCTCTGTAGCTACTCTGGTGTTCACAGTGACAAGAGTGAGTGAACAAAGTGGGAAGTGAAGGCTTATACTCAGAGGTTGTTCTCTGACTTACACACGCACACACACATGACATGCATGCACCCCCACACACAAACTAGAAATAGATCTATCCTATCACTCCTGGTGATTTACCCAAAGAACGCCATGTTAACCTATCACAAAGATACCTGCACGCCAACGTTTGCCACAGCACTGGGCATAACAGCTAAGTTACGGAACCAACCTAAGTGTCCAACAAGGAGGGGGATGGATAATGAAAATGTGCCATCACACACACAATGCTTCTTTTGAGCCGTAAAGAAGAACGAAGTGATGCCTGTCATTTGAGGGAAGTAGATACAACTAGAAGTAATCATATGGAGCAAATGAAGCCAGTGTTCCCTCCTTTATGATTCTTAGGTTTTATATAGTCACATAACATCACGTATGCATATAGACACGAAAGTAACCTTGTGTGTGTGGTGTACCATTGTCTATGAGAACAGAGGAGAGTAATGGGGATGGAAAGAAAAGTGGGGGGAAGGGCAAGATGGGGAAGAGAGTGGGAATAAGTTCAATATATAGCATATGCATATATGAAAGGTTTTGAAATACAAAGGAGGAAAAAGTGTCTGATCATGGATTTGAGATGTGGTAGAAAAGTGCCACCAGAGTGTGAGAGGGACAGACAGTCTGTGAGCAGCTTGGCAAAGCCAGAGGAATGTCGGGTTACCTCCTGATCGGGTACAAGCAGAAGGGAAAGAGGGAACAGTTGCATTCAGGAGGGGACATGGAAAGCTAGCATTAATTCTTCCTGTTACAATCTGTACCTCCATTTCTTCCCCTCCTGTCTTGTGCAAAATACACTCATTTTTTTTCCCCACAAGCATAGTAAAAATCTGGCTTCCTTAACTTGTCATTTGACCTTGAGAAAATCAACTAATACACACACACACACACACACACACACACACACACATTTATATACATTCAAATAAGGAAAAGTACATTGATCATGATCAATGATCAGAGTTTGTGACCCAGGGAAGACAGAGAGCTAAGCTGAAACCTCCACTCCAGTCAGCTGTGTCGTTGCTGGAGTAAGGGAATCACCAGTGATTAGAGGGAGACACAGCAGAACACAGGCTGTTAGAAAGAGCAGGTTACATGTAAGTAAAATTAAAAAAAAAAAGCATATAGATGCTCCTGACCACACAACACAGCACATTGGGACACGGATATGAGAATGCTGAGACAGCCTCCAAACACAGAACGGGTATTGCAGTAGCAGGAGTAAGGGATTGGGCCAACAGTGGGGTAGACAGCAATGAGAATCAATTAAAATGGTAAAGGCAAGAGTCAGGCAGACACATAAAAAAATCACCTATTGTATATGAAATATCCAGAAAAGGTAATTCCATAAAAACAAAACATATGGATTGGTGGCCAGAAGGGGAATACTGACTAAGAAGCAACTGCTTAAAGGTTTCTTTTCATGTTGTGGAAATGTTTGGGAAATAATAGACATGACTAATTGAAATGCAATGCCATAATAATGTGCTATGTGACATTGAATGGTTCACATTAGAATGATAATTATACATTATATAATTTTTTACTTCAAACCCAAGAATTTTTTTTGAGGCAAGCCCAACAAACTGGCTTTTTTTTTTATGAGAGAGAGAGAGTGAGAGAGAGAGAGAATTGGCACACCAGAGCCTCCAGCCACAATAAAGGAATTCCAGACATGTGCGGCACTTTGTGCACATGTGTGACCTTGCACATGTGTCACCCTGTGCATCTGTCTTACACAGGATCTGAGAAGTCGAACATGGGTCCTTAGTCTTCATAGGCAAGTGCCTTAACCACTAAGCCATCTCTCCAGCCCACAAGAATCTTTAAGCATTACAAATAAAGCTTTATACCAAACGTTGTCAATTTCCTCTAACCAAAAAATAATAAATATAAATATAGTTTCTAAACTATTGTTACAGAAGGAATGAACAAAAACTGTAGTAAACAAAAAAAAATTAATTAAAAGATGCTGGTCTGCGAGGGTAGCTCAAAGGGTAAAGGGCTTGTCATGTAAGCATGAGGAATTGGGTTCAGATCTCCAGCACCCACATAAGTCCTAGGCATGGTGACACGTGCTTTTCATCCCAGAACTGGAAAGAAACAGATGGGCAAAGTTCTAAGGTGTACTGGCTGGTTAGCGTAGTCCAATTGGTCATCTTTAGGTTCAGTGAGAGAAACCGACTTGAAAAAACACAGTGAGTGATTGAGGAAGATATCAGACATCAACTTCTGAGCTCCACACTCATGCACACGGATCCACGATTTGCCCCACACTCATATGACCATTCATGCACGCATGCACACCAAACACAAACACATGCATGCATGCACATGTGTCAAAAGCATTGCTTTATTCCATTCTTACTATTTAGTTGCCATCTGGACCTATTTGAGGAGTAATGAAAGCAGGTGCCACTCTAGACTCTCACTCCTTCATAGCCTAAGAGTTCACACCATGCCTGCACATGGTATCTGCTCAGAGAAAAGCTGGAAGCACCTTTTAAAAGGATGCCTGGGTCTCACATCTGTGTTTTATAAGCTTTCTAGGTGATTCTAACGTATAGTTAAAGTTAGGAGTCATGAGAGCTATTTTTTTTTTTTTTTGATTTGAGAGAGAGAGAGAGAGAGAGAGAGAATGCCAGGGCCATTTCAGCCACTGTGAACAAACTTCAGATGTATACGCTCCGTGGTGGGCAAGTGAGGCATTGCGCCCTTGCATCACTTTTGCGTCTGCCTAAACGTGGGACCTGGAGAATCGAACAGGCGTTCTTAGGCTTCGCAGGCAGGCGCCTTAACCACTAAGCCATCTCTCTAGCCTGAGAGCTCTTTTTAATATTCACACAGGATACATCATTTTATCATCAGAACAAGCATGCTCAAATGTCATGGGCACACCTTGAGGTAAACAATGTGCCCAAAAGTCGTGCCTAAATGAGTGGTGGGGGTGGGAGACGCACTAGCTTATTCCATTCAGCCACAGATCTGCTATATTACTGCATCCCTATTGTGGAACAGGCATTAGGTCAGGTTATCAGGGAGAGATTGGGGGACTAAGAGAAGCTCCTGGTTCCACCATCCATTCAGCTGAGTCTCCCTCTCTCTCTCAAACTGGCTTGGGCAATGCAGGGGAGTTGGTTAATATGATTTCTAAATGGGAGTGTTTCCAGGACTCTGGGGTTCTAATGGCCAGTAGCCTTTGACTCAGTACAGACACACAGAGAGAGAGAGAGAGAGAGAGATTTCTAACACTGATGCACTAGAGGAAATGCAACATATACTAGCTCCTCCAGTTACCAAAGGTATGTCTGGAGCTCAGGAGGTGAGAGGGAGCCCAGAATGATGAACTAACTCATCGGGGTATCGGAATATGTTTGTAAATACTGTTAGGATTATGATCACCGTAAGAGACTTGAGAGACACAGTTTAGGACACTTGTGCAGACGAGTTGACATCAAAGAGTCATGTTACTATTTCTAGGCATATTAGAACCTCAGAGGGGAACTAACCTTTATTGCAATGTCCTCTGTCTCTGTGGGCCGCAGGCGGCGTGACTGCTCATAGCTGTCCAGGTGGAATCTTCCAGGCTGCTTCCTGTTTATGGTTTTTGAATGCTACACCCCCCAATGGGAAAAAAAAAAAAAAGCAGAAGTTGAAGATTTATGAAACAAATGTTACTGAACATTCACCTGCATGGCTCTTCGCTTAAGTTCTAAGAAAAAAATAAGCAAAGTTAACGCTTTTCCAAAAGAGAGAATATTGAGCTGAAAGTTTCAAGTTCATTCAGGCAGGCTCTCATGAAGAATGAAAAGATGAAAGATGGGGAAGACAGCAAGAAAACACTGGGAGTCAAACCAGGCTATGGAAACATTTTCTCCAGCACATGGGTAAAGCACATCTAACAATAAAAACTTTATGTACCAGGAACAAAGGATTAGATTAATGCGTGTCAAAGTAGAGTCCATTTGGTAGTCCCAGAAAACTGACAAATATTCCAGGAGCCTATGATTGGCCATCTTTGAGAATCATTTGAATCTGATACAAATCAGATCATGAATAATTTGAATCTGACACACTCACCTAAATCAGAGTGAGCTGTGCAAACTAATGACAGCCCAGAGATGAGCACAAAGAGGTTCTGGTTGACGTCAGAGGTGACAGCGCTATTCCTACTCACAGACTGATGGCGTACCCTTCATAAAGGAAGCCAGCTGCTGCGAAGAAGTCTTATAGAGTAGAGATGTATGCCTTGAAAAGATCGTACAGAATTTAACCCTCTAAACCCCTAGGAAAAATGCAAAGCTCAAAATCTATCCAAGAATCTAGCCATGAAGTATTTCAACATAAATCATTACCTACCTCACGTAAATACCTTATAGATGTGATGAGAACTAAACAGTGACACTTTCATACGTGAATTGAACTAGAAAAATTAAAGGAGCTTAACATTGTGAAACTTGCGGGGGAGGCATGGAATGGTCGGTTTAACATTTGAAAAATCCGCTGGTTGGTTTTCTTTCTTTCTTTCTTTCTTTCTTTCTTTCTTTCTTTCTTTCTTTCTTTCTTTCTTTTTAACTATGGGAACTAGGAATGTCCACAAATAATCATACATTGGGTCCAAGAAAGATATTGCTTTTCCAATTTCCATTAACTGATGTCTCAACAGAAAAATCAAGCTGTCAGAGAGAACTATGCCAAGACTGCATGCAAATAAACACACAGGCTTAAAAAAAAAAAAAAAAACTCTAAGAAAATTGACAGCAACAGACTCACTGAGGTTCCATCACATAGGACACGCTAGACACATCATGACTCTAACAAAAGAAATACAGTGAGTGGATTGATAAAACTGGGTGTTCATTGCTTTTCCTTCCCATAGCTCTCACGGATAAGCACACGAGCTTTTATGTTTTTCTTTGGGACAAGCCTATTTTCTGCCCAAAGCAGATATAGACCTGCATATAATATTCACTGCCTTCTACACTCTAGTTCCATAGTAGTATGGCCCCAGAGATCCAAAATGAGTGACTTCATTCTCTTTACAAACCTGAGAAGAGGACGGGAAGAGGGACGTGTTGACAGAGACTTGACTCGGAGTTGCATGGATGTAACATGAAGCGACTTTGGCTCGAGGCATCACAACTCTCCGAGGAGATTCTAGAGCCAACACCACTTAGCTCTAAGCTTTCACAGAAGAGCAGCATCTTCAGCGCCCTCAAGGAGGACTTAACATTGGTGTTATTTTCAAATGCATGGCTTTTTATTTTTTTTTTTCACCCCACTTAAAAAAAGCTCGCTGCTCGTGGTTTGGCCCAGCAGCACTGCTGAATGACCCTGAGAGACAGCAGCAGTCCAGTCTGGTTTCAATAACCCTGGAGATCCTGCATTCATCTGAACGCAATTCTTCTTTCCTTCCAAACATCTTTGCTCAGTTTATCTTGTCTTCCATCCTTCATCTCAAAATGCACAAAAATTCTCCAGAGTTCCGTAACTCCATGAACTAGACCTTCTCCCTCCCCTTTCCTTGAGGTCACCTTGCTCTGTTCACCCCACATCTCTGGAAAATGATCTTGTCAATTGTTCAGTAGATTGTGAGCACTGCGCGACCTTGCGTACTTGCATCACCTCATGCGTCTGGCTTACATGGGAACTTGAGAGTCGAACATGGGTCCTTAGGCTTCGCAGGCAAGTAACTTAACCACTAAGCCATCTCTCCAGCCCAAGGGGAAAAATTAATATGGAGGGATTTCATGGCAAAGGCTTTCCAAGTTCGCTCAATTCTAGTTAGATGGCAACATGGACATTTTTGTTGGGTCCTGTAAGTGGTAACTGTATTCATGTCCTTTTCAATAGTTATACTAATAATTAATACAACACATCGCAATTCTACTTTACTGTCATGAAATAAACGAGCTGCTTCTCAAGAATTTCTTCAGAATGTTTCTGACACACCTCTAAAGAAAGTGGGACCTGGGGCTGGAGAGATGGCTTAGCAGTTAAGGCTTTTGCAAAGCCAAAGGACCCAGGTTTGATCCCCCAGCACCCATGTAAGCCAGATACACAAGGGGGCATATGCATCTGGAATTTATTTGTAGTAGCTGGAGGCCTGGGCACACACATTCTCTCCCTCTTTCTCTCTCTCTCTCTCTACATGCCTATTTCTCTTTCTCGCAAATAAATAGATTAATTAATTTTAAAAAAGAAAGTGGGACTTTTACATGTTAGTGTGTGTGTGGTGTATATATGCTCATATGTGAGTGCAAACGCATATGTGTATGCAGGCCAACGGTCAATGCCAGGTGTCTTACTTAATTGCTCTCTGACTTATTTTTTTATTTTTATTATGATTTTTTATTTTTATCGGCAACTTCTATACTTACAGACAATAAATCATGATATTTCCCTTCCCTCCCCCCTTTCCCCTTCACAACTCCGCTCTCCAACATATCCCCTCCCTCTCTCCTTAGTCTCTCTTTTAATGTGATGTCATCATCTTTTTCTCCGATTATGAGGGTCTTGTGAAGGTATTGATAGGCACTGTGAGGTCATGGATATCGAGGCCAATGTCTGCCTGGACAGCTGCATTCTAAGCAGTTCTACTCTTCCTTTGGCTCTTACATTCTTTCTGTCATCTCTTCCGCAATGGACCCTGAGCCTTGGAGGATGTAATAGAGATGTCTAACTTATTTTTTGAGATAGGATGTCTGGCTGAGCCCAGAGCTCAGTGATTTGTCTGCAATAGCCAGCCAGTAAGGCCTGTGGATCCTCCTGCCTCTGCTATACTCTGTTTGTCTAGCATTTCTGTGGAGTCTCCATGTTTACATGGCAAGCACTTCACCAACTGAGCCATCAGCTTGGCCCTTATGAAAGTGGTTTTGGGCTGGAAAGATGGCTTAGTGGTTAAGCTCTTGCCTGTGAAGCTAAGGACCCCGGTTCGAGGCTCAATTCCCCAGGACCCACAAAAGCCAAATGCATAAGGTGGTACATGCATCTGGAGTTCGTTTGCAGTGGCTGGAGGCCCTGGAGTGCCCATTCCCTCCCTCTCTCTCTTGCTTTGTCTCAAATAAATAAAAATAAAAACTTTTTTTAAAAAGTGGTTTTATCCAGTCCTGTTGACTTAAATGCTATCTAATGACATATGTTTCATAAACTTCCATCTCTAATGCTGGTGTCTTCCTGAGTGATAATAAGTATTATAAAATCATCATGTGCAAACAATTCCTCTTGATTTCGCTTCAGCACTAATCTCCTCCCTCAGCCTCCAAGTCTCTCAGTCACAGTCTCTTCCATCAATCCAAACCGTAGTCTCTCTCTGTCTGTCTCTCTCTCATATCTCCTCTATCCAATCTTTCATCATGCCTTTATCAGCTCAGCATGAAAAAAGACAGAGTGGCTGGGACTGTAGCTCAGTTGCTTCATTTCCTACCCCCCACCCACACATACACCAAACATATAGAATCTGGGCTGCAGCGATGGCTTAGCAGTTAAGCACTTGCTTGTGAAGCCTAAGGACCCCAGTTCGAGGCTCGATTCCCCAGGACCCATGTAAACCAGATGCACAAGAGGGCGCATGCATCTGGCTTTTGTTTGCAGTGGCTGGAGGCCCTGGTGTGCCCCCATCTCTCTCTCTCTCTGTCATTCTTAAATAAATAAATAAATAAATAAATAAACAAACAAAAGTTAAAAAAATACAGAATCTTATCACTTCTTTCCAATATCCCTGCAGCTGCAAAAAAAAAAAAAAAAAAAAAAAAAAAAAAAAGAAAAAAATCTGGCCAGACATGGTGGTGCATGCCTTTAATCCCAGCACTCAGGAGGCAGAGGCAGAAGTAGGAGGATTACCATGAGTTCGAGGCCACCCTGAGAATACAGAGCAAATTCCAGGTCAGTCTGGCTAGAGTGAGACCCTACCCCAAAAAAACAAAAAATAAAAAATAAAAAAATAAAAAAATCTGATTCTAACACGATCCTCTCTTGCCCATATCACTATGACAATGTCTTTGCTGATCTATCCATTCCCTTCTTTGTCCCATTGACTTCTGTGTGCACAATCGCCAAAGTTCTTTTCATCTTTAAAAAATAAGGAAATCAGTCAGACATGGTGGTGCACACCTTTAATCCCAGCACTGGGGAGGCAGAGGTGAGAGGGTCACTGTGAGTTTGAGGCCAGCCTGAGACTACAGAGGGAATTCCTGGTCAGCCTGGGCTAGAACGAGATCCTATCTCGAAACAACAACAACAAAAGAAAATAATGAGGAAACTATATTACTTTAAAACCTTCTAAATTGGGCGTGGTGGCACACACCTGTAATCCCAGCACTGAGGAGGTGGAGGCAACACAGTCAAAGGTTCAAGGTCACCCTTGAACCACATAGTGAGTTTTAAGCCAGCCTGACCTACAAGAGACCTTGTATCAAAACAAATAAGTAAATACTGCCTCTCTTCTCTCTCTCTCGGCTTGCAAATAAATAAATACCATTTTTTTTTAATTAACAAAAAGGGCTGGAGAGATGGCTTAGCAGTTAATGCACTTGCCTGTGAAGCCAAAGGATCCAGGTTTGATTCCCTAGGACCCACGTACGCCAGATGAACAAGGGACACATGTGTCTGGAGTTTGTTTTCAATGGCTAGAGGCCCTGGCATGCTCATTCTCTCTCTGTCTCTCTTCTCTCTATCTGGCTCTTTGCTTGCAAATATATAAATACAAATTTTTAAAAATTCTTTTAAAAGATTAAAAAAAAAAACAAGTAAGTAAATGAATAAGACCTTGCAATGGTCTATTGCATTTAGGTGAAATCTAAAGTCAACCATCATTACTTTTTCTCATCGCTCCCTTCCTCACTGGACTACAACCACCCACGCCTTGAATAAACCAAGTCCCTTCCCTGCTGCTAGCTTTCCTCGCTGGAATGCTGTCTGATCCCCCAGGGCAGTGGCTTCTGCCATTCCTTCCAGACTCGGCTCAAACACTGGCTCTTCAGAGGGGCCATCCAATACATGACCACCCTGATTCCGTATCCCACTCCTCCTCTCACATTCTCTCTCATCTTCTTCACACAGTGACAGGATCTTATGTTTATGTTTTTTTTTTATTTTTGGATAGAGACACAGACAGAGACAGACAGAGAGGGAGAGGGAGACAGATAGAGATGGGCGCACCAGCAGCCTCTCAGCTGCTGTGAATGAACTCCAGATGTGTGCGCCCCCTTGTGGACAAGTGCGGCATTGCGCCCTTGTGTCACTGCATCTGGCTAAACATGGGACTTGGAGATTGGAACCGGGTTCTTAGGCTTAGCAGGCAGGCGCCTTACCGGTAAGCCTTGTATTTTTGTATTTTTTTTAATAAGCTCATTTATCAATTTGATTCCCACCTCAAGAAACAAACTGTGACAGGACAGATCTCAGCTGCCTTGTTCAGAGCCACATGCCTGGGCTTGGCACAAAGTACAAGGCAGCCAGTGAGTCTGGAAACCAGGTGAATCTATGTCCCTGACAGATGAGGGTTCATTCCTCCAGCATGGAACACATGTCAGAATAATATCAGCTATTTCCAGACTTCACATAGCTACTGAGTAAATATTTGTGTTGGAAATGAGTGAACTCACTACAATCTATAATTCTGGCTCAGCGCCTTACTAATCTTGTGACTTTTGTAAACCACAAAAGCATATAAAATCAGTGTGTCTAGATGACAGAAAATAAGCAATGTATTCTATCAAGTGGATCAAAATATCCAACTGTGGGGGCTGGAGAGATGGCTTAGTGGTGAAGGTGCATGCCTGCAAAGCCTAAGGACCCCAGTTCAATTCTCCAGTTCCCATGTAAGCCAGATGCACATGGTGGCGTATGCGTCTGGAGTTCGTTTGCAGTGGCTAGAGGTGCTGGCATGCCCTCTCTCTGTCTCTAATAAATAAATTTTAAAAAATTCAACTGTGGGGGTTTGATTCAGGTGTCTCCCATAAACTTAGGTGGTCTGAATGCTAGGTTTACAGCTGATGGAGATTTTGGAATTAATGCCTGCCTCCTGGAGGCAGTGTATTGTTAGGGGTGGGTTCATGGTATTATAGCCAGTGTCCCCTTGCCAGAGTTTGGCACACTAGCCTGTTGCTATTGCCACCAGATGTTGGCCAGTGGGTGATGTCCATCCTCTGCTCATGCCATCATTTTCCCCTGCCATCATGGAGCTTCTGCTCGAGTCTATAAGCCAAAATAAACTCTTTTAAACCTAAAAGCTGCTCTTGGTCGGGTGACTTCTTCTGATTGCAACACCAATGTCACCAATAATCAGGTCTTAAACTAAAAAGTGTACACCAAGCAAAATATATCCAAAGAATATAGAGAATAGTAAGTTTATTTTATATTATGTTCACATGAAGACAACGTTTCAACTTCCTTCTGAATTGAACATGTACTTTACTTCTTGGGATAATTTTTTATGATTTATAAAGGTCAGTTTTTATGACTTTGAAGGTATTTTTATGATTTATAAAGATAATTTTTCATCACTTATAAAGGTATTATTTTCATGATTTATAAAGGTAAGCCTCATATGTTTGTTTATTGATTCGACATTCAAGAGGGGTTTTGTAGGAGGCAGGAATGATTTCTCTTCAGACGGTCTTAATAAAATTTATAGTTTCTTCTAATTGCACTCATACTGAGCAATCCATGCAGTTGAGACTGTCCCCTCTTCCCAGCTTCTATAGCGAGACTACTTACCACACCCGTGTGCTTCTTGCAAGACTCAAAGGGCAGAGCACTTTCCCCAGTCCGCCAGCTGTCATCCCCAATCTCGTCACTCAAGAGAAATTCATTCAGCTTTTGAACACTACATAAAAACAAAAAGCAAACAGAGGGCTGGAGAGATGCATTAGCGGTTAAGGCACTTGCCTGCGAAGCCTAAGGACACAGGTTTGACTCCCCAGAACCCATGTAGCCAGACGCACAAGGGACGCTTGCTCACAAGGCAGTGCATGCCCACAAGGTGGCACACACTCTGGAGTTTGTCTGTGGTGGCTAGAGGATCTGGTGCACCCAGTCTCTTCCTCTCTCTTAAATAATTTTTTTAGAAATTATTTTTAAAAACCCAGAAAGTAAGGCTGAAATCCACCTTTAATCCCAGCTCCTAGGGAGACTAAAACAGGGAAGTGACAGTAAATTTGAGGCCAGCATTAGACTGTCTCAAAACAAACAAAACCCACCAGGGGCAACAATATGATCTAAATCAACAATCCTCTGCCCACCCAGAACCATTGTGACCAAGCAGCCTCTGAGAGTTATCCCAAAACTATTGGGGGATTCAATAAAAAGACCAGAAACCCCGTCTCCCCCCAAAAAGAATCTAGGACCACCAGCCATCCAAAATTCATTGAAACTCCCTTTGCGTTGTTACTGCGTTTATGGTTTTGTAATTATATTCCTTACCAACAGTTAAGTTGTATAGGAACTTGAACAAGCAAAACTCTATGGTCCTCTTATCCTCCCATTCTAATTTTCTCAGACCCTAGGTGGAGAGGTGGCTCAGCACTTAAAGGCACTTCCTTGCCAAAGCTGACAGCCTGGGTTTGATCTTGATCGCCCAGTCCCCACGTAAAGCCAGATACCCAAAGTGGTGCATGTGTCTGGAGTTCAATTACAGTGGTGAGAGGCTCTGGAGAGCTCATTGCCTCTCTCTCTCTCCTTGCAAATATATAAATAATAAGGTCTGGAGAGATGGCTTAGCAGTTAAGGCACTTGCCTGCAAAGCCAAAGGACCTTGGTTTGATTCCCCAGTACCCACGTAAGCCAGCTGCACAAGGTGGAGCATGCATCTGGAGTTCATTTGCAGTGGCTAGAAGCCCTGGCATGCCCATTCTCTCTCTCACACACAATCTCTCTCTCTCTTTCACTCTGCCTCTTTCCCTCTCTCAAATAAATAAATAATAATAAATAATAAATAAAATATCTAATTTTTGCAGATCCATGTCACATGACCAGGGACACAAAGAAGTAGAGGAAAAATAAACAAAGCCATAGCAGAAGCTGAGACGATCCTCCTGTGGGTAATATCCTTGAGAAAAAAATCTGTGATGTTTTGAAGGAAAAGACATGGGTAGGAGTCTGAAAATGGGCAAGTTCATATGGTGTGTGCCTCGTTAATTATACAAAAATTACTGATTCTGGTAGGAAGCTATAAAAATACATGTATTCAAAATGAAATATTTATTTGTTTTTTAATTTCATTTGAGCTTGATATCCAGTTTGGTGTAGTGAGACAGGTCTACCAAGTTTGTTTTCATAACATGCTAATGAAACAGAAAAGTAAATTAGATGCAGTGTATTGTCCATAATGTTTAAGTGTTCCATCTTTGTATGCCACAGAATCCAAAAAGACTGGTAACATCCACTAGGCCAGTCTAACCATAAACTTCCCAATTGCTCTGTCAGGAAACTAAAAGTTTTGAGCTGGACCCTCTTATCGTCTTAGTTAGCCAAATCTTGGCTGTAACAGATTGAAAAGCCATGGCATGAGGAATGTGTTAGGAAATGACATGGTATCCATCTTCAGTGCCAGGCCTTCCTTTTGTACATGTGCCCTGGTAGCATTGTTCTGTTGAAGGGATATGGTTTGAAGGAACGCAGCTCTGCCAATCACAGGAAGTCCTCTTCAACCATTGCACACTGCCTCTCACCCAAGGGAAAAATGCCAAGGCCAGGCTCCTGTGCCAGGCTCAGGTTTAGCAGTGCCTGGCACACTTCGCTATGCGGATGCTTGTTCAGTGAATCAGCAAGGAACTAAACGAAATGATTCACACGCTAACGTTGGTTGGGTTAGTTATTTCACGCCTCTAGTATACACACAAATCTTATTGAAGCTTTTATGGGATAGATGAACCCAATTCATACTGAACTCACCAAGAAGCAATGACTCCCCGGCAAAACTCGGCAGAACTTTCTCTGCTCTTGATAACATCGCTTTTGATGACTTCAGCTGTGAAGATCACGGATGAAGCCAATGCCAGCCCTTCTCTGAACCTCTCCATTGCATTCCCCTGGGCTCCCCGGCTGAAGCTCCCTGATCTACTATTTTGTCATCATTTTAATGTGGAATATATATGTCTTTCTCTCCTACTCCATGCGAACCTCTTTCAAGACCAAAGATTTTCATTTTCCGAATCCATCCCCATCGCTAAAATATCACATAGTAATTCCTCAAGAAATGTCTGCCGATTGAATAAGGGCGTCATTGCAAAAGCATTTCCTGTTCAGCTGAGGGCCTTTCAGGAATCACAGAGGCAAGACAGCTATGGAAAATGCATGAATCCCAACCAAGAGTGAAGTAAACCACCATGCTGCCAATTTTATAATTGATAGAAGAAATGCTTCTCTTAAACACAAAATAGCACTCCTTTGCTGTTCAGGATATTTTTTGGTGTGTATGTGCTTGTGAAACATGGTGTGTGTGTGTGTGCATGCACGCGCAAGCATACGCACATGTGGAAGTCAGAAGACCAATGTGAAGTGTTTATCCTCTCCTTCTACCTTGCATCATTTTTTTAAAAAATTTATTTTTATTTATTTATTTATTAGAGACAGAGGGAAAGAGGGAGAGTGAGAATGGGTGTGCCAGGGCCTCCAGCCACTGCAAACGAACTCCAGACTCGTGCACCCCCCTTGTGCATCTGGCTTACATGCATCCTAAAGAATTGAACCAGGGTCCTTAGGCTTAACCGCTAAGCCATCCCTCCAGCCCTCTTTCAGCATCTTTAACACCATCTGTCTAGCCTCGTTGACTGGTATTTTTCCATTTCAGAATCTTTTCTCTATCTTTAGGAAACTACTTTGAGTTCCCTAAAGATACTAAGCTTTCTCTCTTTCTCATCCCACTCCCGCTAGAGTTCAGCATTTTACTACCTATTCATCTTTTCCTTCTATAACCCGTTCCCTCTGATGAAATTCATCCCCCCCCCCTTTTCTCCGACTAGCCAAGTGTTACTTGTCATTTTAGAGTTAGGAAACAGGTACAACCCTCTTCAGATCAGCACTAACCGGGTCCGCCACCTCCTCTCTCAATAGGCTTCGAGGGTCTTAGTCTAAGAGCACATGGTATCCTGGGTGTAGCTGTGCAGAAACAGGACACAGCAGATTGGAACTTGTTTGCTTTCCTGCCCTTTCTACTTTGATGGTGGCCTGGCTGGGAATGTCCATCTACCATCTGTGGAATCACTGATGGAACATAAGTGATTAAAAACTCATAGACGATGCCAACAGCATGGGGTGAAAATGAGCAAAACAGTAGTAAATAGGTAAAATGAAGGTTTGTAAAAGTATCTATAATATTTAGGCATCGTTCTTGGCCCTTTATATATTGAAGTCTCTAAGCCGAGAAGCAGGTCATGTTACACGTTTCATTTTCTCAACGTCAGAAGCAGGTGATATGATGGCAGTCACGTGTAAGTGAGAAAACTGAGCTACAGAGACAACGTGCTTAAAAATGTGCTTGAAGTTGAGTGACGAGTGTCCTGTGTCTGACGCCAACCATCCTGCATCCGCTATCATTAGAGTTCAGTAGTTCACTGATTATTCATCTATCAGGGTCAACGACAAATGGATTTGCAATTTGAAATATGCACGTTACTTTTTCACTTCTCAGATTTTATTTTCAGTGTGTGGACACCACTAGAGAATCCTGGAAAAATATGATATTGTATTAATAAGGAATAACAGTTCTTGACAGCAACAAGGTTAGGTGTTTTTGGTAGACTTCATGGAAGTTTATAAATTGAAATACAGAGACTTTTTCAGAGTGTAAGCTTTCTCGCTGATAAATATCAGTAACAATTTGTTGACGGAAAGTTAAGCAGGAAGCTGGCTAAGCATGAATTCCTTTGGGATGTACAACAGAAAAAGGACACAACGTTGTGTTTTTCCCTAGCAAAATGAGGGATTCATTTTAATTCTATCTTCCTGTAGCAAATGATATTTTTGCACATAGATATTTCATTATATCATCAAATACCTAATACCTAGACACAATTTGTTTTTTTTTTTTTTTTTTTTTTTGCAAGGTAGGGTCTCACTCTGGTCCAGGCTGACCTGGAATTAACTATGTAGTCTCAGGGTGGCTTTGAACTCACAGTGATCCTCCTACCTCTGCCTCCCGAGTGCTGGGATTAAAGGCATGCACCACCACGCCTGGCTTTTTTTTTTTTTTTTTTTTTTTTTGCTAAGCACAAATTTTATAATGGATAAATCATGCTCTCCTCCAGAAAAGAAAAACATATAATATATTTCCTAACAAATAAAACAAAATGGCAAGAGTATAATCTCAGGAAAGAATTTTTTTCTTGTTTAAGTTTGTGTTTTGTTTTGTTTTGTTTTAGAAATAGTCTCATGTAGTCCACATTAGTCTATACCTCATTATGTAGCTAAGGCTTGTCTTGAACTCCTGATGTTCCTGCCTTAACCTCCTGAGTGTCAGGATCACCAGTGCCAGGCTGGTTCAAGTATTTTAATTTTTTCTGGTTTGTTTATTTTTTTATTTGATAGTGACAGAGAGAGAAAGATGCAGACAGAGAGAGAATGGGTGCACCAGGGTTTCCAGCCACTGCAAACGAATTCCAGATGGATGGGCCACCTTGTGCATCTGGCTTACATGGGTCCTGGGGAATCGAGCCTCGAACTGGGGTCCTTAGGCTTCCCAGGCAGGTGCTTAACCTCCAGGCTTTCTCTCCAGGCCCAAGTGTTTTAATTTTTTATATAATGGTGACTTTTCTTCATTCCATTTGTAGACATATACTGCCACATGTTATCATAAAGTGTTCAGAAAATTCAAAGGGGGTCGAACATTGTGGGTTATAGCAAGACAATCTGATTAATAATTGCTTTTTGCTATTTTGTTACATGTATTATGTGTATACATGTCCCATCCAATGAATGCTGCAAAGAGAACTGACTAATAATCCACTTTCCTTCCATGCGTCTGCAGCCCAAGTTTGGAAACTCACTTGAGTCCATTCTAAAAGACCAAATTTACAAATGCCGAAAAAAAAAAAAAAAAACTTTTGATTTCCACAGTCCTGAAGAGAGGATTTCAAATCAGCTGCCCAAAGTCTCCGATTATAAACAGGCGGTTGAACTCACTGTGGGCCAACTGGCATCAGAGACGGGTCATGGGTTCCCAGGCACAAAAGTAAACAGCAAGCCCAGTCAACACTGGGAAAATGCTCCTTTGGGTTCCGGGAACCAGTACACGGGGGTTGGGGGTAGGGAGGAAAGGTTAGCTTCTTCTGTTAACCAGCCACCTCTGCAGGACCCACAAATCAACCACTGAACGTCATCTGAGAGAAGTAAGGTTTATAAGCTGGTTCTATTTAGTCAATGGCTCAGGAAAACTGGCCCTGAGCCCTGAAAACTTGCTGGTCTTTATCACACTGGCAAATGCCTTTTCCATGAGGACAGAAGCCAGCGAGCTATGCAGACACCCAGATGGAGATGACCCGCCCTCCACGGCTCTAGGATTTACTACAGCTGAGCTATACGTCGTGGGTTTGAGCGGAAAGCCCTGCGTGGCTTTAATCTTTTCCCAATCAACTCAAAGTCCTTTTGATGTTTGGCAAGCTCCTGGTTTCAGAATAGTTATCTGCTGGAAGGTATAGACTGCTTTTGATCTCCACTTACCGTGCAAAGTCAAATTCCAATTAATACCACACCCATGAAAGGGAGAGGCGTTAAGTGGAGAAAATGAAAATATGGACCGAAATAGCCGAGTCTGGCCATTTATCAATTTTATTGTTTGAAGTGGCTTGCCTTCCAGAGTACTCCCTAATTTGGAAGTATGGCTACACAGTACAGGCAGTGATCTGGTACGTGCCTTGGACGGCTGAACAATAAAGAAAGAAAATGAGGGTAGCTCAGGCCAGAGGGCCTAAACTTCAAACCCTAACAGCTCCCGAATTACTACTCACAACACAGCACCTGAGTGCCATTACATATACCCAGTACTTGATCCATTACAGGATAATGTATATGCATCCTTATGGCATCTGATATTACGTCTCTGGAGTTATGAACATTAAATACTTGTTTTCTCAGTAATGTGCAGATCTCGGGTAAATTATTTCACTTTTAGAAAACCTTATCAAAGCTGTTCTACGTTGCTGTCAAAGGCAACCTCATACTTTGTATATTTAACTGCTCAGTTTTCTGACTTTCCTTCAGTGTTGTGACATTTGGGTACTTCTTTCAAAGGCCAGATAGAAATAAATGTGATGATGATAACCAGTTTATGGCACGTGCTGAGATCGTGTAACATTCCCCACAGATTGTAGAGCAAAAACGAAAGGCTACTTCAAGAGTGTTCGGTTTACAGCCGCAGCTGGGGCACAGGCAGTGCGACAGAAAGGGGAGTGTAACGACGAACTCTGACAGCACACTTGTGTACACGGGACAGTAGAATGGTGGGAAAGAGGCCACCATCAGGTCGCATCCATTTTCACAGTTGTGCATTATGGGAAGTTTTAAGTGAGACAGTCTGAACTGATTAGAAACACTGTAAAAGCATGTTTAAATGAGAAACTTTCTAAGTGATTTGAAAGTTTTCCTGTTTTTCAGAGCTTACATTATTTTTGCCAGATTAAATCAAAATTAAAGCAGATATGTATTGATGTGAATATTGCTACTATTGCTGCCATTGTGGCCATATTCATAAATAGTCATGTATATATGGATGTATGTATGTAATATGTGTATGTACGTATGTATGTATACTTTGACCTAGTACGACCTCAATGGAAAACAACACAGGCATATACATCAAGGACCTTACAGATACGCACTCTGCTGGGACTAATATCATCACTTCTAGGATTCTGACGTGAGCAAACCATCAGAAAAAAAATCTGCAAAAGTAGGGCTGGAGAGATGGCTTAGCAGTTAAGGGGCTTGCCTACAAAGCCAAAGGACCCCAGTTTGATTCTCCAGGACCCACATAATCCAGATGCAAAAGGGGATGCATGCGTCTGGAAGTTTTTTTGCAGTGGCTGGAGGCCCTGGTACACCCATTTTCTCCTCTCTCTCTCTCTCTCTCTCAAATAAGTAAATAAAATATATTTTTTAATTTTTAAAAATATTTTTTTATTTTTTTATTTTTGGAGAGAAACACAGAGAGAGAGAAGGAGAGGGAGATGGATAGAGAATGGGCGTGCCAGCAGTCTCTCAGCTGCTGGGAATGAAATCCAGATGTGTGCATCCCCTTGTGGGCAAGTGTGGCATTACACCCTTGCGTCACTTTGCATCTGGCTAAATGTGGGACCTGGAGATTGGAACCGGCTTCTTAGGCTTAGCAGGCAGGCGCCTTAACCGCTAAGCCATCTCTCCAGCCCAATATATTTTTTAAAAACTGCAAAAATATGTTTGCTAGAGAGAAAACAGAAGCATCCCAAATGCTCAGTTAAAAGGCAATCACTAAACACAACATGTCTGAAGAACAAACTGTCTCATAATCAACTGAACCAACTAGCATCAGCGTACTGCAGGACTTTAATATGAAGCAAGTAATTTTAAAATAAGTGAAATAAACAACCAAAAGCTACAGAAATTCGAAAGATTTTATGTTTAAATGATTCTTTTCGTATAAATTAAACACAGGAAGCCTATTCAATATTCAACAATGATTATCCTTGGAAAGTGACTTGAATGTTCTTTTCATACTTTCCCAGATTTTTTACCAGGTGTGCATATTATCTCTACACCCAATTACCAAAGGAATCCAAATATTGTTGTGCCTACCTTATGATGGCCTTGACTGCAAATCTGACCACTGTGGATAGCAGGAACAGTGGTGTGACAAGGATATGAAAGAGAGACAGTGAAGCAAAGGCCTCTGCGGGTTTGAGCGTATTCCCGCTGGCATATGCATGTGTCACAAAGGTCTGTTAAAAAAAAAAAAAGAATTTTTAGAGAGTCCTAGATAAAATTATACACATGTCCACATTCTGCTTGACAAACCCAACATATTCCGCTATGCCATATGTTCATTGTCACTATGGAAAGAATCTACCCCCAACTCTGTCACAAAAACAATACTAGCCATTGGTGAATACTTAGGATTACATATAAACCTAGCAGTACACGTGTGACAAAGTCAAGACAGTTTCTATTGACTGAATAGGAAACTGGCTTCAGTGTAATTACTGGGACTAGAGGAATAACCAGCTGGAGAACTTAGAAATTGCTAACCAGCAGACACTTTCCAACCAACCAAGATTCGGTGTTCTAAGAGAAACAAGAATGTACTGGTGTTTAATGACCCCCTAGTATGGATCCATAGTGAAGTTCCAGCATTTGTTGTCAAATGAAAACTCATATTTCTGAACATTATGCCAAATCATGCTGAGTTTGTCATTTTTGTGAGAAATACAATGTAGTCATTTGATATTCTCTGGTTGCAGTACCATCTTGTAAGAGTGTGTGGGAACCAGGACACCCGGGTCTGAGCAGTGAATTCCCAACTATCATTACTTCTGCTCAACAAGGGACATGTTTGGGGATCTGTTCGCTCGGCATGGCTAGGGGAGCTACCAACACCCAGGAGAGGTAGACGCCAGGGGCACGATTATTCTCTCTTATGCCAAGGATATCCCCTAGCAATAAAGAAAGATCTGGCCCAAAACATGCATAGTGTTGTGGTTGAGAAACCTGGGTTGAGAACTACTTCAATACAAACAGCAAAAAAAAGAGAGTGGCAGAGGGAAGCCACCCACACACGCTCATTCGTACGTTGCTCGAGAACACCGAATTGGGTTCCGCTTGGGGATTGGTTCATGAAGTGTGGAAACAGAAAAAGGTCTTACAGCAAAACGGGCGTTTTTTCAGCAATTTATTTTTTATTATTATTTTGGGGAGAGACACAGAGAGAGAGGAGAGTTCATGAAGACTGTCTGCTGAAACAGATCACACCCCCTTGTGGTCAAGTGCAGTTGCGCCTGCGTCACTTTGCATCAAAACCTGGAGATTGGAACCGCTGGACATTGGAACAGTGTTTTAGGCAGCAATTTTAATTAACCATCTTCGTTTTTCAGCAATTTTGATTAACCATTCTCCTTAGAGGCAGGCAAGACAACGCGTGATAAGTAACATTTGCTCTGGGTTCCGTGAGCATTTCCCAGGTTCCTTAACTGTGACAGGATGAGCCACAGAACTCAGATAAAATAATTCCTTGAATATATAGATTATTAGAATTGGGGATTGGAAGATGGCTCAGAGGTTAAAGGCACTTGCTTGCAAATCCTGAAGGCCTGGGTTTGATTCCCAAGGATCCATGGTGGAAAACCAGATGCACAAAGTGGCACGTGACTCTGGAGTTTGTTTGCAGTGGCAAGAAGCCCCGGAGTGCCCATTCCCATTCTCTCTCTCTCTCTTTCTCTCTGTCTCTACTTGCAAATAAACAAATAAAATTATTTTTTATATTGAAAGAATTCAATAAACATGCATTCTTTAGAATGTTTATAACCTATACTTTGTTTGAGCCACTAAACTAACTAATTTCAGTTAATATAATAATTCCGTATTTTCACCCCTCTGCTATTTTACCATGTATGAATAACAAAAACAAGGAAAACTCCTAATTTTGGCTAAACTAGTAGTGGGGGTTTTGTTTGCTTTGAGTCTCGCTCTGTAGAGATGGGATGAAATTAATTACATAGCCCAGGATGCCCTCCAGCTTGAGATAATTCTTCTGCTTCAGCCTCCTCAGGGCTGGGCTTGTAGGAATTCACTTCTAGAAATAGTGATATTGATCAGAAACCACCAGATTTAGGGACCAACGACCCAAAGGATTAAATGACTTGTTATAGGGCCAGAGGTTGGCAGAGGGAGACAGGGTCTACTCAACATTGGAGAGTTTGGATTAAAAAAACAGTCTGGGGCCGGGTGTGGTGGCGCACGCCTTTAATCCCAGCATTCGGGAGGCAAAGGTAGGAGGATCACCATGAGTTCAAGGCCACCCTGAGACTACACAGTGAATTCCAGGTCAGCCTGGGCTAGAGTGAGACCCTACCTTGAAAAAAAACCAAAAAATGAAAAAAAAAAAAAAGAAAGAAAAATAAAAACAGTCTGGGCTGGAGAGATGGCTCAGGGATTAAAGCACTTGCCTGCAAAGCCTAAAGACCCAGATTTGATTCCCCAGTACCCACATAAAGCCAGATGCACAAGGTGGTTCATGCATCTGGAAGTTGTTTGCAGTGGCTGGAGGCCCAGGAGCACACTTTCTCCCTCTCTCCACCCTGCCCCCTGTCTCTCTCTCTCTCTCTTTCTCTCTCTCTCCTTGCAAATAAATGAATATTATTTTAAGATCTGAACTCATGAACTAATTTTAGACAGAATGAAATTAGATGGTACTTTCATGCGTCCAACCATGAGCCAGTTACTAAACACAAACTCTCGCACAGAGCCAAATACTGAGCAAAGTTTCATGCTAGCTTAGCTGAGAAGTCACGTTTCCACCTTGGCCTTCTTCCTCTGGCTACTGTTACCCTATTTATAAGTTTGCTTCTCTTTTACCTACATCATTATGTATAGTTTATTTACTTTCTGCCTCATTTATGTGCGTATGCACACTCCTGTATGTGTGAGCACACACACACACACACATTTTTTGAGACCAGGGTCTCTCATTGTGCTGCAGTACATTATACTGGCTAGCAAGCCCCAGGGAACCTCCTGTGTCTGTGTCCCTGGTGCTGGAATTACAGGCATGCACTGCCCATAGCATTTTTTTTTTTTTTTTTTTTTTTTTTTTTTTGGTTTTTCAAGGTAGGGTCTCGCTCTGGTCCAGGCTGACCTGGAATTAACTATGTAGTCTCAGGGTGGCCTTGAACTCTCGGCGATCCTCCTACCTCTGCCTCCCGAGGGCTGGGATTAAAGGCGTGCGCCACCACGCCCGGCTGCCCATAGCATTTTAATGTAGATTCTGAAGATTGAACTCAGGTCCATATGCTTCTGAGGCAAGCACTTCACCCTCTGAGCCATCTCCTCCCCCACGGTATTCTGCATCTTCTGAGCAAGAATAAGAATTACTGACATTTTATTCAAACCACTTATGTACCATCTGCCCCCTCCCCCAAGGACAGGAGGTCAATATCCTTGCTATCTCATTATAAAGATGAGAATGGACAGCTCTGGGCTGACTGGCTGGGATTCAAACCCAGGGCCTCCAGCTGCCTCAGCTGTGCTCAGCACCACGTCGTCCTGGTGGTACTGAAACAAGCCCCAGGGATGGAGGCAGGAGGATAGCGGTTTGCATCCCCCCTCATGGTTCATGATTTTAATGATGTACACAACCATGAGGACGGCTTTGAGGATAGCGGTACATGGGGATTCCAAACTAGAAGGGGGTAGAGATTGGATAAAGCCAAGGTGTTTGGGCTGTGGATGTAGCTCTGGGAGAGGCAGGTGAAGACACTGGGGTCAATTCCCAGCATCATAAAAAAAGACAAAATTCACACAGACTCTGTTTCTGCTTTCTAGCTCCACAGCGTCATCTCCGTTTTACCTTTCCATATACAACTTGATCAAAGTGAAGAGAGAGGGTGAACAGTGTCTGCCTCGCCTTTACCCATAAATTCAATCCCTGGATAGTTAGGGTTTTTTTTTTTTTTTTTACTTAGAAATTATTTTCCCTCTTAATTTTTAAAAATAGCAATTCATGCCGGGCAGTGGTGGTGCACGCCTTTAATCCCAGCACTCGAGAGGCAGAGGTAGGAGAATTGCCTTGAGTTTGAGGCTACCCTGAGACTACATAGTGAATTCTAGGTCAGACTGGGCTAGACAGAGTGAGAGAGACCCTACCTTGAAAAACCAAAACAAACAAACAAAAAAAAAAGCAATTCACATAAAATCTTCAGGATAGGTAAAATAAAAATAACTGTAGGTAATGTTAAAGGATTTAGGGATAGATTTGTCATTAGCAAAACATTCAAACCAACTTAAAGAAATATAGATATATATGTGAAATATATTTTGTATAATATATGAAAAGTTTATTTCATAGATAGATGATAGACCACATATATACTTTCCATGCAAGCACGAGGGCCAGAGGTTACATCCTAGGTGGTCCACATAAAACGCTGGCTGAGTGTGGCAGCCACCTATAACCCCAGAAACTGGAGATTCCCCAGGGCAAACTGGCTAGCAAGACTGGTCAACAGACTCTGGGTTCAAGTGCGAGATCCTGTCTCAGTGTACAAGGCAGAGGGAAATGGAGGGAGATGTTGTTCCTCAACTTCTGAACCTCCATATGCACACACATATGCATGCACACCTCCCCTGCACACATGCATGTACACTACATAAACATATCTATGCCAAAGATAAACATCTATGTACACACACACACACACACACACGATGAACACTAGCTGTCCATCTGACTGTAACTAATGAGGTTTCAATTATAAATATTTTTATCAGCATTGTCCTATTTTAGATGAAGATAATAAGGATTTCTGTTCTTAAAGTAACACAGCCAAGATCAGCCAACTTGCACAGAATGAACTTCAGGTCTCTTAGACTTGAACCCAGCACTTGCGCTGGTCTTTATCTGAAGTACAAAGAGCCTGTTGTTCACTCACGGCTACTGACCGGCACATGTCTGGGAAATGAATGAATGAACGGGCTTCCTTTAAGAAAAGCATCTCCTTGCTCAGAATGCAAACCTAACAGACGATCCATGGACCACTCATCACACTGCCCGTCCTCAGAGCAACGCAACGTACTGGAGAGCGACGTGTAAAGTGCAAAGGTCTTGAGACTGGACAGCTCTTTCATCCTGGTCTCTTCCACGCTTTTGCAGAAAATGTGCTCCCAGGCATACAGCTTGAGAAGCTTGATGCCTTTCAATATTTCATTTGTCTTCTTCAGTCTTTCAGTGGAGTAATCCTAGAAAACACCGAAATAAAATACAATGCATGCTGCATTCAAGTGAATCCGAAAGGCAGGGCCAAGAAATACATGAAAATAGAGCGGGCTTTGATGTCTGACTCGTTGGACCACTAATAACTGAGAATTTCCCAGGTGTAGTTCAACTTGTGCTTTGGTCTCCTCAACCTTTTTATTTTTTTCATTTTAAATAAAATTTAGGCTAGTGTACAAAGTCATGGTATCATAATGGCACCATCATACATAGGTGTCATTATATTTTCTCATTTGTTTTCCTCTGCTGTCCCTCCTCACCTCCCACTTGTTCCGTTTCTTCCTCCAGTTCATTCCCTTTTCTGCTTTCGTATTGTGTTTCCCATTGCGCTCTCTATTTCCCACCTCTCTCAAGATCGATGTCACCTCTCTCATTATTCCCTTTATAGTGTCATGACCTACAAATATACATATATAAATACACACAAAGCTGCAAAATGCTTAGGCATTTGCATCCTTGCACAAGGGCCATTCCAATCTCTGCGCTATTCCAAGTTTATTGTGTGCCCCACCAGAGCAAGAGCTCAGCTCAGTGTGAGAATGAAGAGGGTAGTTAAGGAGAAGGCCCTCAAAATTCCTCTCTTCCAAAACATGTATGTTTCTACTGCTTTGATTTATACAAAAACAGTTCTGTAAGTGACATACGATTTCTTTGAACAGTAGCTGCGGATAATGGAGATATCAATGCTGAATCATGATAGATTAACAATGGATCCTAACGTCGATTTGACTCTCTTTTCAACAGTATCATTCATAGTTAGATGGAGGAACGATGAATTGAAGAAATGGTAGCCTGTTTCTGGCGGGAAATGTGGAGGCACAATATTGCTATGCATTCACATTTTGTCCTCACATACAGTAATTGAAACCAAGCCTGTTAGCTTGAACTTGAGCATATGTCTACATGCTTCTTTGTATGGTCTTGTTTAAGAATTCAATCAGAGCTGGTGGCAACTGGCATCTTAAAGTAATTATAGAGAAATTTGTAACAGATACGAATTCCCTGGTGAGTCATCTGCTTAGCTTCTTCGCTGACTGAATAATATGGTAGAATGACTGTCAGGAGCAACAGACCTGCCACCCAGCAAAAAGGACGGCAGAGTAACCAAAAGACAGATGACAGGAGAGACAAATGCCGCAAACGACCTATGCTTTGTTCCTCTTTTCGTCTCTGCAGACTTAAATGCCTGTTAAATGACTGCCTGACACAGGAATGGATATCATATGAACAGTGAGATGGACAGATGCTTGAAAGTAGTCACCACTCCCCACACCCTTCAGTATTACTATGCTGCAATAAGAAGGGTAGATGGGGCTGGAGATTTGGCTTAGTGGTTAAGGCGCCTGCCTGCCAAGCCTAAGAACGCCCGTTCGATTCTCCAGGTCCCACATTTAGCCAGATGCAAAGTGACGCAAGGGCGCAATGCTGCACTTGCCCATAAGGGGTGCATGTGTTTGGAGTTTGCCCACAGTGGCTGAGAGGCTGCTGGCATGCCCATTCTCTCTCTCTCTTTGACTGTCTCCAAAAAGAAAAAAATAAAAGGGCAGATGGCTAGATGGCTCAGAGCACCAAGAGAATGAACAGAGAAACAGAGGGACCCTCACCTCTACCAGCTTCAGCCTGGTCAAAAACTGATCCAAAACACTTGCTTATCACATTGGAAACCAACGTGGGAAACAGTTCTGTGGGTGGCAGTGTCTCTACATGCCACGCCTGACGTACACGCGGTCTTGCTCGTATTTAATCAGACTTCAGTTCTAAACGTGCTGCCAACAATTTTACTATTTGCAAAGATTTCTCTGACAGAGGCCAAAGCTCGTTCAGCTGAAATGATTTCATAGCAAATTGAAGCCACGAAGGGTCAACAGTTGAGCTGTTCACACCGCTGAGAAGACCGTGCCTATCTTCCACCAAAGCGGCTGCCACTGAAGCTTCTGAAGCACTTCCACAATCCAGGAAGAGTGTGACGTGATCCCTGCCCCTCAACCTAGCTCCTCAATGTCAGCAACTGACAGCCAATGGCCTTGAAATGTACTTACTAGCATTCTTAGGACAAGTGATTGAAAAAGAAGTCAGCATTTTGCACAAGACAAATGCAAGATCTGTGATTCTGGAATTGTGAGTCCAAGGCGAATCTGAAGTTTCTTGTCTACTTCTAAAATTTTTTATGGGGCTGGGGAAATGGCTTAGCTGTTAAAGCATCTACCTGCAAAGCTTAAGGACCCTGGTTTGATTCCTCAGGACCCACGTAAGCCAGATGCACATGGGGGCGCATGTGTATGGAGTTGGTTTGCAGCAACTGGAGGCCCTGGCTTGCCCATTCTCTCTTTCTCTCTATCTGCCTCTTCCTCTCTCTCTCCCTCTCAAATAAATAAATAAAAGATTGCTTAGTGGTTAAGGCATTTGCCTGCAAAGCCAAAGGACCCTGGTTTGATTCCCCAGGACCCATGTAAGACAGATGCTCAAGGTGGCGCATGTATCTGGAATTTGTTTGCAGTGGCTGGAGGCCCTGGTGTGCCCATTCTCTCTCTCTCTCTCTCTGTCTCTTGCTCACTCTCTCAAGTAAATAAATATAATATATTTTTAAAAACAAATAAATAATAAATAAATAAATAAATAAAATATATAAAATTTATGTGTGCCAAGTCACTATGAAAATCAATATAAAGGTTCCACAAAACAGTTTTTTTTAAAGTTACATTATATGACCCAGCTATAGCACTTTGGTATTTATCCAAAGGACTCTAAAAAAGTCAACATATCACAGAGCTACTTCCCACTGATGTTCATTACAGCACTAGTCACAGTAGCTAAGGGTTGGAACCAAGCAAGGTGTCCATCAACAGAGAAATGAATGAAGAAAATGTGATCCACATGTATATATACATAAATACACACAGTGGAATTTCATCCTACCATAAATACGAATGAAGCTAAATTGTTTGCGGTATAGTGGGTGTAATGAGAGAAGACCACACTAAGTTATGTAAGACAAATATTGTGTTTTACTCTTGTTTGTGGATCCTACATTTTAAATAGGTACATAAAATCATGTATATGACATAAAGTACAAGTGCAACAGTTTGTGGGAACAAAGAGGACAAATGGAAAGAGGAAGGGAGAGAAAGATAAGGGGTCGTGAGGGAGTATGGTCACAGTATGTTTATTAAAATGTGCGTATGAAACCCCAAACCTCAATTATTTTTAAAAAAAAAAGGGCTTTGCAATACCAAAACTATATGTTTGTTGCCTTAAAAATTCCACATTGAAATAGAATGATTTTCAAATAGCCCTGCTTGGTCTGGATTAGCTCCCATTATAAAAATAAAAAATACCAGGGCTGGAGAAGTGGCTTAGCAGTTAAGGCATTTGCCTGCAAAGCCAAAGAATCCTGGTTCGATTCTCTAGGACCCACGTAAGCCAGATGCACAAGGGGGCACATACATCTGGAGTTCGTTTGCAGTGGCTGGAGGCCCCAGCGCACCCATTCTCTCTCTCTCTCTTCTCCTTTCTCTCTCTCCAATAAATAAAACAAAATAAAATAAAATAAAAATATCACTGGGAGGCTGGAGAGATGATACCTTAGTAGTTAAGGCACATGCCTACGAAGCCTAAGGACCCCAGTTCGATTCCCCGGGTCCCACATAAGCCAGATGCACAAAAGGGGGCACATGTGTCTGGAGTTCCTGTTTTAGTGGCTAGAAGCCCTGGCATGCCCATTCTCCCTCTCCCTCCCTCTCTCTGACTCTAATAATAAATAAAAATAAAATCTGGAAAACATAGGAGTCCTAAAAAAGCTTGTGAAACATTCACCTAAATAGTCATACAGACTGAATCCTGTGGTGATCTGCATGTCTCCCAACAGATTCAAGAGTTTTATTCAAGGCTGTAACGTGGAGGAGGTGTTAATTACTGTGGATGGATCGTAAGGTCCAACACTAAGGTGTATTGGGAGGGCAGATCTGGAATTCCAGCCCAAGGTATGCAGAGAGCAAGTAGTCTGAGCTCTGCCTGGTTCCCTTCTGTGTGGCTGCTGGTTTTTTGCTCTTGCTTTAGGTGGTGGGTTTTCTCTTTTGCACCATTATGAAACTTCCCTGAGTCTGTAAGACTGAAATAAATTCTGTTCCTCTTAAAATATAAATAAATAAATAAATAAAAAATATCACTGGAAGCCGGACGTGGTGGCGCACGCCTTTAATCCCAGCACTCGGGAGGCAGAGGTAGGAGGATCGCCGAGAGTTCGAGGCCACCCTGAGACTACATAGTTAATTCCCGGTCAGCCTGGACCAGAGTGAGACCCTACCTCGCAAAACCAAAAAATATATATATATATCACTGGGTTGCCTAACACAGTTTCCAGAAGACATGACTTACGAGGGTGCTCTTCTGAGCTTCTGCCAACTTCGTAGCGATGAAGTATTGAATTGGTGCAAGGAGCACAATGACGGCGGCGCCAACCAGTGCACTTGACCCAAGCAGGTTATACAGAAGGATCACTCCCATGATGATCTAGGAGAGAAAACAGGAGAGGGAAAGTGGGTGGGGCTGTGGGACCCAGCGTGAAAGGAAATGTACAGGCTCCTAATTATTACACTACGTTTATTTGGAGATCAACTCAATTGATATAGCTAGGGTCTGCTGGGGTTGATTGGGGAAGCTTGAGTACTTAGAATGTATTGGTTTTATTTTTATTTTAGTTATTAGAGACATGTTGGGCCCTAAGAGGCCCAGGTGTGAGGCTTAGTGGAACTTTCTGAGCCTGGACTAGAGTTTAGTCACCTGTCTTTGGCCTACTTCCGCTTAAGAGTGACTCAGCAAGGACTAAGCCGAAACTGCCTCCACCCAGCTACTGCTGACGTGGTGAAATAATATTGGCCCTTACACCTTTTTCCCATCCTGAGACCCACCCTCTTTCTCAAGACTATATACAATAAAACGAGTTCTTGCCTCGACAAGACTCCCGGCCCAGTGTGTTGTTCTCTCTGGTCTTTTAGAGGAGGGGGGTTTGGGCCGCTGACACCCATCATCCCGCTCAGCCTCAAGAAAAGCCGCTGGATCGGCTCTTTCTTCCGCTCTACCTGCCGGGAGGAACCGGCAGAGAGAGGGAGAGAGAATGGGCACACCAGGGCCTCCAGCCACTGCAAACAAACTTGAGACGCATGGGCCACCTTGTGCATCTGGCTTATGCAGGTCCTGGGGAATCGAACTTGGGTCCTTAGTCATTGCAGGTAAGTGCCTTAACTGCTAATCCATCTCTCCAGCTCCCTGGAATGTATTTTTAATATGTTGATTTGTATAAACAATGTTAAAGCAATTTATTGCATGAGCTGCAGAGTTGTCCCCTGATGCTTTTGCCCTTATAAAGCAGCCCTATACTTAAAAAAAATTACCTGGAGCTGGAGAGGTGGCTTAGGGGTTAAGACACTTGTTTGCAAAGCCAAAGGACTCACTTTCAATAACCCAGTACCCACATAAGCCAGATGCAGAAGGTAGAGGATGTGTCTGGAGTTAGTTTGCAGTGGCTAGAAGCCCTGGTGCACCCTTTCTCTCTCTATATCTTCGCTCTCTCTCTCTCTCTCTCTCTCTCTCAAATTAATAGATAAAATATATTTTTAAAAAAACCTGAAGCTGGGTGTAGTGGCAAATGCCTTTAATCCCAGCACTCAGAAGTAGGAGGATCGCCATGAGTTTGAGGCCACCCTGAGGCTACATAGTGAATTCCAGGTCAAACTGGGCTACAGCAAGACTGTACCTCGAAAAGCCACACCCCCCCAAAATAAATAAATAAATAACCTGAAAGTCTGCCCCCAACAATAAATTTGATATTCCATATTCTCCTGAACTATACTCATTTTCCAAAGCTGTGGAAAAATGGAAAAAGAGGCAGCATGAAATGTGAATAGAGGATGGTTGTGGATTGGGTGAGAACTGCAAAATCACTTAATGACGAGAAGAGTGGGACGAACTGGGACGAACTAACAGGACTGTGAAGAAAGCCGGCTGTGGTGGCACGTGCTTGTCACCTCAGCACTCATGAGACTGAGGCTGGCTAGGATTGCAAAGTGAGAAGCTGCCTCAAAAACAGAAAAACAGAAAAAAATAAACCAAAACAGTGTAAGTAGCTGGCCCATCTTTGGCTCTCATGTAGCCAAGGCTGGCCTTGAACTCCTGACTTCCCTCTCTCCCCATACCCCAAGTGCTGGGATTGCAGGAGTATGTTACAAAGACTAGTTTTTCAATTCCCCTTGTCGATGTTCTCTCAAGTCTCGAGGCTGTTATTTACTCCTATCCTCTTCTGTTTGTCACTTTCTTTTTTTATTTCCCCTTAAAAACATAGGATGTAGGGCCTGGAAAGATCGCTCAGCAGTTATAGGCACTTGATTGCAAAACCTGACGACCTTGGTTCTAATCTCCAGCACACGCCTAAATCCAGAAACACAAAGTAGTGCAGGTCTCTGGGGTCCTGTTGCACTGGTAAGAGGCCCTCATGTGCCCATTCTCATTCATATTCATTCTCTCTCTCCTTTCAAGTAAACAGTCAATAAAATGGGGTTTTTTTTAAACACAGAATTTAATTCTATCATCTTTGTTCTTTTTTTTTCCCCCAGGAGTTCAACTTACCCTGGCTCAAAATTCAGTCAACCCAGCTGAAACCTTAGAGGAATGAATTGGGGAAATGAGCAAGAGTGCTGCTTTCGTGGTGAACCTGGTATCAGCACAAGGGCGAGGGAGACAGACACTGAGGACACTCACCACCTACCAAAGCAGAGATCCGGAGGCTCCTAAGAGCCCATCACTGAAGTACACTTAAAATGCTCCCAGCATGGCTCAGAGAATTTCACAGAAGACGGGGCAGAAAGATTGTTAGAGCCACAAGTTGGGACATTATGCACTGACACATTTCCTCTTTCTCCTAACTGACGGCTGCCCCCACAATGCTCGACCCACGTTCCCCATGGGGATGACCAACGAGGAGGGTCCCTTTGGAGGAGGGCAGGGATGAGGGAAAGGATGGTACCAACACGTGCTGTTTACAAACTGAGTATGTCCATAACCAATAATAATAAAAAAAAAGAAACAAAAATTTCAATCAATAAAACAGCCAGGGAGTTCCAACAGAGAATCTATGCCCAAGCGCCAAGAGCATCAGCGTTCTGAGGGCACATGTTCACTGCCTGTCCAACGAGATATTTGGGAAATGCCAATCAAAGAAGAGCTTTCAAAAGCCGGGCGTGGTGGCACACACCTTTAATCCCAGCAACTAGGAGGCAGAGATAGGAGGATTGCTGTGAGTTCGAGGCCACCCTGAGATACAGAGTGACTTCCAGGTCATCCTGAGCTGGAGTGAGACCCTGCCTTGAAAAAACAAAAAAAGAACAAAGAAGAGCATTCTATCAGGACATTCGTGATGCCACCCACCACTCAGTGTCATCTGAGATTTCTGGTGCACTTTAAATGACAGCATGCCCGCAGCTGTCTAACCGACCTCTACCTAAAGACATTTTGATAAACGTACACAAAGTATTTCTTGGGTGCCAATGCACTTGTATTTCCTGTGTGTTTATTTCACTGGAATTTACATTAATACAAATAATGCACTGAAGAACTAGCATATATTTCTATGATCTTATGCACTTTAATAATGTGTAAGGACATATGGCAGCCTTCCATTGAATGAAATCTACAGCTTAAGAGTCATCTTAAGGATTTAAAACTTGAGATAATTAAAAATATCCAACAGAAAAGCTCAGGGGGGGGGATAGTAAATGTGGGAGAGGGTTTTTTTTTTTTGCCATTTTTTTATCCAGTGGGATGAAAACCACATGTCTTTAACTAAAAGTGCTATTTGAAAAAAAATAGCTGAATAGCCCTGCAACTTGTCAGCGGTCTGATCACCAGCTAAAGTTTGACATTGTGTAATCTACCGGCGACTGGAGCCACGGAATGGATTAAAGTGATTGCTATGGTTTATAAATACTGTGAGATTTTGTCGGAATGAAAAGCTTCAAACACTGGCATGAATTGGGACAACAATACTAATCAACTACTGCACACCATGAGATGTTGGGCAAGATTGCTAAATGCTTTAGACATAGCAACTCACTTTAACTTACAATTTTCAAAACTGAGACGGGCGTGGTGGCGCACATCTTTAATCCCAGTACCCGGGAGGCAGAGGTATTGCCATGAGTTCGAGGCCAGCCTGAGACTACCTAGGGAATTCCAGGTCAGCCTGGGCTAGAACAAGGCCCTACTTTGCAAAACAAAAAAAACAAACAAACAAACAAAACCCCACTGTTTTCACAACTCTGCTAGGCAAATATTTTCCATTATCCCCAGTATGCAGTTAAAGAAAGCAATACTTCAAGGGGTTACAGAGTGGTACAAGTAAAGACATTAGAAATCAAGCGAAGTAATTCCATTATTCTTAAATTATTCTACAGCCTTCCTGAGACTCAGTTTCCATGTGCACAATAAAAGGCCATAAGGACAGTAGGGCTTTCAGAACAGTCAAGCATGCTCTGCCCTCTTTGTTTTTCTCTCTGTACACGAGCGAGCGAGCACACTACTTAGGCCAAGTTATCTGCATAGGTGTGGCCTGCAAGTCACACCCTTCCCCTGGTTAAGCATGCACTGTTCCTCCCTTCTTTTCTCTGCACACGAGCGTACCTGCACAGGCATGGCCCACAGGTTGGGACACAGGAATAAGAACCACATGAGTTGATTGGTCTCAATGGCAACCAAGTTGTTGATCTGTCCCAGGGTCATCTCGCCCATGGAGAGGTTAGATGTAGAGAGCCTAAGGATTTTATTGTAGATCATGGCCTAGAGGAAAAGAAAGATGGAGGTCAACCTATAAAACCAACACTATAGGGCTGGAGGGTTGGCTTAGTGGTTAAGGCACTTGCCTGCAAAGCCAAAGGACCCAGGTTCCATTCCACAGGACCCACGTTAGCCAGATGCACAAGGGGGGGGCACGCATCTGGAGGTTGTTTGCAGTGGCTGGAGGCCCTGAAGTGCCCATTCTCTCTTCTCTCTCTCTAGCTTCTCTCTCTCCCTCTCTCTCTGACATACATACATATATATATATATATATATATATGTGTGTGTGTGTATATGTATATTAACACTATAAATATTTTTTGCAATGGAAAAAATAGCAAGCATTTTAAATTTTTTGAGAGAAGCCGGGTGTGGTGGCGCATGCCTTTAATCCCAGCATTTGGGAGGCAAAGGTAGGAGGATCGCCATGAGTTCAAGGCCACCCTGAGATTACATAGCGAACTCCAGGTCAGCCTGGGCTAGAGTGAGACCCTACCTTGAAAAACCAAAAAATGAAAAAAACAACAAAAAAAATTTTTTTGAGAGAAAATAACCCTCTATCATCTTCTTAAATCATCCACTATTCCTGTTCCAGTAGCTTGGTTTTTTTTATCCTCAATTTAAAACAAACTTTTTCTAAACTTATTTATTTATATTTACAAGTGGAAAGAGAGAGAAAGAGAATAGGCACACCAGGGCTCCTGCCACTGCAAATGAACTCCAGACACATGTTCCACGTGGGCTTTATGTGGGCACTAAGGAATCCAACCCATACCGTCAGGCTTTGAAAACAAATGCCTTTAATCACTAAGTCATGTTTTCAGCCCAAAAAACAAACTTATTTTTCTAGTAACAGAATCAAAACCTGGGCTGGAGAGATGGCTTTGCAGTTAAGGCGCTTGCTGTGAAACCTAAGGACCTAGGTTCAAATCCCCAGGATCCATACAAGCCAGATGCACATGATGGCACATGCTTCTGGAGTTTGAATGCAATGGCTGGAGGCCCTGGTGTGCCCATTCTCTCTCTCTCTCTCTCTCTCTCTCTCTCTCTCTCTCTGTCTCTCTCTCAAATAATAAAAAAAGTGTTTAGAAAGGCATGATCTACCACATCCAGCAGAATCAAAGACTGCATTCAACTTTAAATATAAACTAAAGAATAAACAGAAATAGGGATAAGTAAATGCAAGATGTCAGAATATTTTCCTAATGTGTTATTTGCAAGTAATCGTTAATTCAGTGGGTTTGCTCTTCACTACCAAGTTTCTTGCATGAAATGGATCCTGCAGGCATGAAAGGGGATCATGAGAGGGGAGGGCGAGGTCAACCTGTGAAGGAGGAAGGGGATCACGGGAAAGTCAATAAAAACAACAAACTATTTACACTTTATAACTTACATTTTAAGTTGGCTTGCAAAATAGTAGGTCTCTCATTGGCTGACTCCCATTTCTTTGATTTTGGTTAATTTTCCCACTACCTCCCTCCTTCCACCATCCCCACCCTTATACCTGCTTAACCCTTTCCCTCCCACCCACGACTATGTAAGCTACCCTAATGTATTGTAAGTCAATGGGTCACAAGAGTGTGAAGGTGAGAGAGGAAATCTTAGGCAGGTATTAGTGGAAAGGGAAGCAGGGAGAGATGGTGACTGCCAGCAATTAGATTAAAATGCATCGTGTGCATGTATGCAAATGTCAACCATTAAAAAAAATCTAATGATCTGTATGCATGGAAAGGATAACATCACAATGGAACCCATTACTTTGCATGTCGACTAAAACATTTTGCATGGTATGTGTGTAGTTGTACGTGTGTGCATACTGCATGCATATGTGTGTGCATACATGTGTGCGCGCCCCAAGAAGAACACGGGTGATTTCTTTATGGGTCTTCCATGTTGTTTCCTTGAGACAGACTCTCTCACTGAACCCGGAGCTGTGACTGTTTTTGCTCAGACTGGCTGACCTGTGAGTCCCAGTGTTTCGCATGCCCTTGTCTCCCTTTCTGCAATAGGACTGGAATTACAGGAACACGTGACCACACCAGGATTTTAAAATAAGGACTATGAATCTATCTTGGGCCCTCTCAGGACCTCTCAGCCCCTCATACTTACTTGACAAGCATCCTTGCCCACTGAACCGTTCCCTCATGCCCAGCTAAAAGAATTATTATTATTATTATTTTTTTTTGTTTGTTTTGCAAGGAGGGTCTCACTCTGGCCCAGGCTGACCTGGAATTAACTATGTAGTCTCAGGGTGGCCTTGAACTCTTGGTGATCCCCTACCTCTGCCTCCCGAGTGCTGGGATTAAAGGCGTGCGCCACCACGCCCGGCCAATAATTATTTTTAGTATTTTATTTTATTTTTATTTATTTATTTGAGAGAAAGAGAGTGATACAGAAATAGGCAGGCAGAGAGAGACAGAGAATGGGCGCTCCAGGGCCTCCAGCCACTGTGCCTCCTTGTACATCTAGCTTACGTGGGTCCTGGGGAATCGAGCCTTGAACCGGGGTCTTTAGGCTTCACAGGCAAGCACCTAACTGCTAAGCCATTTCTCCAGCCCAAGAATTCTTTTTTAAAAAAATAAAGTAGACCCTATGAGCATTGTTGCAACACTAAAGAGAGGAAAGTATGACGGAGCCAGGGGAGACCCAAGGCTACGACTGTTGCTGTCACTGCGTGGCGCGTGGCATCTCTAGGAAAGAGGGTCACTGGCGCAGTGTACCTACCAGCAGAGCCCCGCGGAGGTTGATGCCCGTCTCAATAGTCACGTAGTAGGATGCCTGCAGAAACGTCCGCTGTAGGATGAGTGCCAAGAAGAGTAGAACTGCCAGGACGTATGCATTTTCAAGAAATTCCTTTGATGAGAGGGTTTCTGAAGTCTGGTTCCCGAAGGAAGAAAAGAAAAGAAGAAGGAAAGAAACACATTAAAACCAGGCTTTTCTTCTACCACGTCTGAGGTTTGCATTTATTAAAAAGGACATGTGATTTCCAAATGAAACAAACTCAACACAGCAACGGAACAACCCCCTTTCAGGCAATCTCTGCTTCACAGGGAATCAAGGTGGCAACTGGGTATTTCTAACAGATCCCTGACGACTAGAAGTGCCTAATTGTAGAAAATAGGTACTGTTTAAACCTGTTGAGTACATTTCCTGCAAATAGGTATTCTACCTTAATTAAAATGGATGGCAGGGCTGGAGGGATGGTTTAGCGGTTAAGGCTCATGCCTGTGAAGCCTCAGGACCCAGGTTCGGGTCTCCAGGTCCCACATAAGCCAGATGCACACGGTGGTACATGCATCTGGAGTTCGTTTGCAGTGGCTAGAGGCCCTGGTGTGCCCATTCTTCCTCTCTCTCTCTCCGCCTCTCTCTGTGTCTAGCAAATAAATAAAAATAAAAATCTAAAAAAAAAAAAGGATGACAGTAAAAAAGACCAAAGTTGGTTTAAGCTTTACTTTAAAACTGACCACTGGTCAGGAAACTCAGTAGGACACCAATGTAATTTCTATAGCTTTATTAGTAGTAGTATTCTGTTTATTTTGAAACTAGGGTCGCCTCATCAGGCCTAGAACTTGCTATGTAGTCTAGGCTGGCCTCAAACTTGCGATCCTCCTACCTCAGCCTGTTGTATTCTGGGAAGCTAGGCATGAACTGCCATGCCTAGCTTGAAGGCCTAAGGATCCAGGTTCAATTCCCCAAGACCCACGTAGCCAGATGTACAAGGTGGCGCATGCATCTGGAGTTCATTGGCAGTGGCTGGAAGGCCTGGCGTGCCCAGCCTCTCTCTTCCTTTCTCTATCTCTCTTCCTAGCTCTCGCCCTCTCAAAATATATTTTTTTTAAATAATGGAGTTTTGTATGGCACAATACAGGCCTGCTCCTAGCCAGACCGCATGGCAGAAGAAAACAGGAAGTGGCTTCTGTGAACACGGCGTTCTGCGCAGGCTTGGTGTGACAACAACTACAGTCCCATGCTCGCGAGAAGTCTGCTACGAGATGTCCTGTCCAGACACAGGCTGTCATTGGTCACAAAAAGGGGGACCACCCCATACAATGATTAGCCAGTCAAGCCCCTGAAAACCCATGTGCACTTCCTCAATAAACGAGTTTGCGGCAGCTCACCCTCTGCTGCTTCCACCCAACTCCCGGAGTCTGTGTCATGACTCCGCACCTCTCACCCCGACTGGGCAGAGACCCTGCTGTCCCTCCTGGGCTGGCCTTCGGGGCGACTGCAACAGAGTTTATGTGTGAAAAACTGCATGTGGTAGCTTGTTTGACAATGTCAATTAATCATATGACAACAGAAAAATCCTCTGCATTTGTTATCGATCGAGAGTTAGTAAACTTCTACTTCTGACGATGTGTGTGCAATGAGAACGTGCTCAAGTCCACAAACTCTGCTTCATCTCGGACAAACACATGATTAGTATTTGTCGGAGCAGCATGGTAGAAGCAGTGTGGAATTTTGATATAAGCACATACCTGGACAAGTAGGTACAAAACATCACAAAATTGTACTCAATGGTGAAAATACCTGACCTCCTTGAAGAATAATTGAGCAGTAATGCGAGCATGAATCAGGGCCAATGCCAATGTGAGCAGTTGGTGGTTATTCTGTTTAAAGAGCTAAAAACAGGCCAGCATATCTGTGAATGGCAGGCTTTACTGAAAGCAGCACATTCAGTAAGCGCAGGGCTGAAGTGAGGAAGGCATTAGGGGAGAACCATGCAGAGTCAGAGCTCAACCAGGACGATCAGAAAAAAGGTTTTATTTATTTATTTGAAAGTAGAAGGAGAGCGGAGAGAGAAAGAGAGACAGAGTGGGCATGCCAGAGCCTCCAGCCACTGCAAACAAACTCCAGATGCATGTGTCATTTTGAGCATATGGCTGGTCTTAGGTACTCGGGAATTGAACCTGGGTCATTAGGTTTTGCAGACAAGTGTCTTAGCCACTGAGCCATTTCTCCAGCCCCACTGTGTACACTTTTAATATGTGAAGAAAGAAAGACCAGAAATCCAATAATAGATAAGGGAAGGCGATCCATCTGGGTTACTTTATATATAATATATTCTAATTTATATATAATTTTGATATATATTTTAATATGTATTCTACTTTATATATATATAATTACATATATATAAAGTTTTAATTTTGTTTTTATATGACAGAGAGAAAGAGAGAGAGAGAGAATGGGCACGCCAGGGCCTCTAGCTGCTGCAAATGAACTCCAGACACACATGCCACCTTGTGCATCTGGCTTACGTGGCTCTTGGGGAATCAAACCTGGGTCCTTTGGCTTTGCAGGCAAGTGCCTTAACTGCTAAGCCATCACTCCAGCCCTATCTGGATTACTTTCTATCTGTCAACTAAGGAAATCAGTTCTTATTTAGAAGCAACACAAGGCCGGGCACAGGAGCACAGACCTGAAATCCCAGCACCCAGGAGGCTGTGGCAGGAGGATCATCAGGCTTAAAGCCAGTCTGGACTATAAAGCAAGAACCAGGCTGGCCAGAGTTACATAGCAAGACCCTATCTCTAAGAATGGGCGGGGAGGACAAGATGGAGAGATATCTAAGCAGTTAAAGGTGCTTTCTTACAAAACCTGGCCTGGGTTTGATTCCCCAGTATCCACGTAAAGCCAGATTCACAAAGTGTGCATGCATCTGGAGTTTATTTACAGTGGCATACCCATACTCACTTTCTCTCTCTCCCCTCTGTCTCTGTCTCTCTCATTTCTTTCTCCCAATAAGTAAATAAAATATATTTAAATAAATAAAAAAATTAAAAGAAAAAAGCCTAGCAAGTTCATAAAATAGACTTTAAAGAATGGAAATAAAATTGCATATTTATACTTGGGCTGGAGAGATTGCTCAGCAGCTTAGGTATTTGCCTTTAAAGCCTAATGACCTGAATTCGATTTCCCAGTACCTGGGAAAAGCCAGATACACAGTAGCACATGCATCTAGAGTTTGTATGCAGCAACTTGAGGCTCTCGGACACCCATTCTATCTCTCTGTCTCTCTTGTACATCTGGCTTACATGGGTCCTGGATAATCGAGCCTCGAATCAGGGTCCTTATCTATCACTCTGTCTCTCTTATCTCCATCTCCTCTGCTTCCAAAAAATAAATAAAAATAAAAAGTTAAAAAAGGGGGCTGGAGAGATTGCTTAGTGGTTAAGGCACCTGCCTGCAAAGCCTAAGGACCCCAGTTCAATTCTCCAGGTCCCACATAAGCTAGATGCACAAGGGGGTGCATGTGTCTGGAGTTCATTTGCAGTGGCTAGAGGCCCTGGCACGCCTATTCTCACTCTCCCTCTCTCTCTTTCCCTCTCTCTCTAATAAATAAATAAATTAAATTAAATTTTTTTAAAGTTAAAAAGATAATATTTATGCTTATAGCTCCACAATAGCATAATATCATATCATCTGACATCCTGCAATCATTGTGAAGCAGTACAATGGTTTTCATTAAGAGATGAGAGATGGGAGCTGGAGAGATGGCTTAGAGGTTAAGGCATCTGCCTGCAAAGCCAAAGGATCCTCGTTTGACTCTCCAGGACCCATGTAAGCCAGATGCACAAGGGAACGCATGCATCTGGAGTTCATTTGCAGTTGGCATGCTCATTCTCTCTCCCTCTCTCCTCTTTCTCTCTCAAATAAATAAATAAATAAAATATATTTTAAAAAAGAAATGAGAGATGCATGATATTTAAAACTACTTTGCTAATTAATATTATTGGTTATAGTCTTGGGCATTATTATTATTAATAGTAGTAAAATTATACTGGTATTATTAGCATTAGTTATAGGACTTGGTACTCCTCTTGTCCCCATGTATGCATTCTTTAAAGGATTGCTATAAAAATGAAGTAAAATAATCAATGTGAGATCTATGCACAAAGTTCCTGGCACACAATATGAAACATTTATAGGCTTTGAATCGTGAAATAATTTTTGTTGGCCGCATATACTCTATGAATATGTACACACCTGATTTTTTTCTCCACGAGGAAAATTATTATGCTTAGTTTTTCTTTTTTACTTTTATCTTTTCTTTCTTTCTTTCTTTTTTTTTTTTTTTTTTTTTTGGTTTTTGAGATAGGGTCTCACTCTAGCTCAGGCTAACCTGGAATTCACTATGTAGTCTCAGGGTGGCCTTGAACTCACTGCGATCCTCCTACCTCTGCTTCCCGAGTGCTGGGATTAAAGGCGTGCGCCACCACGCCCAGCTATGTTTAGTTTTTAAAACACACTCGATTCTCTATAAATACGCCAGTGTGAATACTCAATACTGCAAAAAAGTGACAATTGCAGTGAAACCTGCCAGTCGAATGTATCTTTTCAAAGAGCACCATGAACTTACTCCCGTGGTGTTATTTGTCCCATTCTGGGTTTCATTCACACGCTGGACTATTCCAGAAATGCAGAGAGGCCCAGCAAAGCCCAGCAAGTCCGCCAGATACCGGAACGTGCTGCTCAGTAGAATTGGCCGCCCAAAAGCTCTGTACATGGCCAGCCATATGGATGGAGTCCGATTCGGGTGATCTGCTACTTTTTTCTAAAAGAAAAAAGAAGAGACCAAAATAGAATGGCGTAGAGCAAGTAGCTATGACGTGCTTCTGAAGATCTGATAGGCCCAGAAATAAATGTACAAATGTCCTTATAGCACACATCATTTTGTATTTTTCTTTTTACACAAATAGTAGCTCTTGAATAGATTTTCTTTTTATTATTATTATTATTAATTTTTTTTTTTTGGTTTTGCGAGGTAGGGTCTCACTCTGGTCCAGGCTGACCTGGAATTCACTATGTAGTCTCAGGGTGGCCTTGAACTCTCGGCGATCCTCCTACCTCTGCCTCCCGAGTGCTGGGATTAAAGGCGTGCTCCACCACGCCCGGCTTAGATTTTCTTTTTAAATATTTATTTATTTAACACAGACAGAATGGCTTCCTGCCTCTGCAAATGAACTCCAGATATACGCGCCACTCTGCACATCTGGCTTTACATAGGTACTGGGGAATTGAATCCAGGCCGTCAGTCTGTGCAAGCAAGTGCTTTTAACCATTAAGCCATATGTCCAGTTCCTTGAGTATATTTTAATGAAAGAGATAGGATGGAAAGTCTATAGGCCAGCTTTCCTAGGACTCTGCATTATTCTTAGTTGTCCAAGGATGACATGGAATTCTTAAAGACACATTCATCATTAGCTCCCTTTAATTTAGAAGAAAAAATGTGCATAAACATCACCAAACAATATTATATGAAAAGACAGTAAATTGCAATGATCAGGGTTATTGGCAGAGTCGTCAAAATTTCTGGAGATACTAGATCACAACAGGCTCCTTACACACTGCAACAAGCTGAAACAGATCACCCCAACACAAATCGCTCCCCTCCACCTTTTCTCCATCTCAATAAATATTACTCAATAGTTTTGTAAAGTTTCATAGACTGGTGTTTGTGAAATGAAGAATGGGATCTGTGCTTAGTTAATTCATGGCTTCACATATCTGCAGTTGTTTACAAACACTTTAAGGTCTTTAAGACCAAACATCATAAATATGTCTTGGACAAAAAAAAAAAAGGTAGATAAAGCATTTTCCTAGTGGCAAAGAAGCTATTTAGATGGAATAGAATTCAATTGTTCCGTATTTGACTCTGCTAGAATAGATAATCTCATGATTTCTTGACGTTCACTGACATACAGCACAGCAAGTGAAAGCTAATCTATGTAGAAAAAAGCACTCAGAAAACTTAAGGCACTTTTAGCCGATAATTTTAAATGTTTAGTGGAGAAGTTGATAAGTTTTTACGCAAGTCTTATCCCAGGGGAAAACAGAAAAAAAAAAAAAAAAAAAACAACCTCGGGGTCATTCATAGTAACCGTTTCCTGCAATTGTAATTTCATAACACAAATTTCTGACACATTTTCATCATTTACCACAAATGCTTTCTTGTTACTGATTTAGTATTCCCAAAACTCATTAACTAGTTCATCATGGACTATCTTCTTCCAGTTTTGTGAATACCACCGTAGTCAACGACCCTGAGTTGTAGATGATTGCAATAGCAAGCACATCTACTGTTGTGTTACCACTGACTGATGATTCAGAATGAGAAAGCTGGGCTGGAGAGATGGCTTAGCAGTGAAGGCATATGTCTGCGAAGCCTAAGGACCCCAGTTCGATTCTCCAGGTCCCACATAAGCCAGATGCACAAGGGGGAGCATGCATCTGGAGTTCGTTTGCAGTGGCTGGAGGCCCTGGCGTGCCCATTCTCACTCTCCCTCTCTCTCTTTCCCCCTCTCTGTCTCTAATAAATAAATAAATAAAAATAAAATATTGAAAAAAAAAGGCATGTGCCACCATGCCCGGCTCATTTTAAAAAAAAGAGAGAGAGAATGAGAAAGTGAAATTCCCCACAGATATTTATATTCCGAATTCCAGAGCAGCTGCTAATACACAAGGAAAGTACCAGAAAAAGTCAATTGTAGAATACATAAAGGTAGCTGACATCCCTTTAATTCCCATACTTCCCAAGTTTGCACTAATATATATATATATATATATATATATATATATATATATATATATATATAATAGTAAAATATATATAATATTATATCCGTCATGGTTGTTAGTAGACATGATCGCTTTTGCCCATATATAGTGAGTGCCTGACAAGAATCAAAACTATGAGTTATTATTATTATATAACATGGGCCAATTACACAGAATCACTAAATTTAATATTTCATGTCCACTTTAGTGCATGTCCCAGGGGATTAAAAAAACAGCTCCCTTAACCCTTATTTATGTATTTAGTGGGTAACTAACACAATGTGCACTCAGAGAGCGTCACTGACTCTTGCAGTCTTTCCTTGGAAATCTAATTAACACGCATTCCACCTGCTGGGTAGGACAAGCGAAGGAAACTTTACTTCTCCTTGGCCATAGCTACTACTTAAGCTTAGTACTTCTATGTTTACTGAGCCCATCTTCTGCGGCAGTGGACATGGGGGAAGGCAGGTGATAATTACCTTCTGTTCTTCGTATGCATCTTTCAGACAGACGTAGTTCGTCACTGCCCTCATCGCTATCGGCAATTTCCCAATTGCCTTCAGGTCGATGGGTTTCTTGTGAGCAGATATGATAAGCGTGTTCATCCACCAGTACGTTGCTTTCGACAGTAAGTTCACAAACGGCTGAAGGAACCTCACGCCCAGATCCTGCAGGTCTTCTGGAGGCTTCACCTTCTGAGGGTTCATGAAGAAGACATACCTCTGGGGCAGGAAGAACACCACAGTGCAACCATTAGCCCACTGCTTCTCTCCGCGTGTTAAAAGGACATGTGTGGAATGGAACTCATAGCTGGAACTGGGAAACAAGTCAAAACCATGTCCAAAAACTGAGCCCATTCTCCAATATCAAGTGGGCTATAAGAGGGACTATGCAGATAAAATTCTCTCTAAAATAACAATGGCCATCCCATCTATCTGGTGCTGAGTTATCTCTCCGTTGGAGAATTTGCTTCTCTTTATCAGATGGATGTCAAACCTGAGGGGAGGATCAGCGTATCTCGCACCTCACCAGGGCCCCAGCCGAAACCATAGAGTAACGGGGGAAATGGGCAAGAGTGCAGCTTTCTTGGTGAACCTGACACCAGCACAAGGCTGAAGGAGATAAACACAGAGAACACTCAACTCCTACTAAGCCAGAGATCCAGAGACACAGAGGCTCCCAAGACCCCATCACTGAAGTAGACCTAAAACGAACCCAACATGGATCAGGGAAATTCGTGGAAGAGGAGGCGGAAAGAGTGTTAGAGCCACAGAGACACATTATGCACAGAGACATTGCCTCTTCCCCATAACTGTTGACTACCCCCACAATGCACGACCCACAATCCCCAACGAGGAGGGTCCCTTTGGAGGGGGGAAGACAGGGAGGAGGCTATCGGAGTCACCAACATGAAAGTAAAATTTTTAAAAAAAGTAGCATCTCAACCTTTTCTACATTTTCACTTAAGGTAGCCAAAATTTGTATTTTAACATTTCCACCTTGCTCTGCAATATTCTTTGATATGTTTACCTTTTGTTTTATTCGACTAGTTAGTTAAAGTGCCAGAATTTCATGTGACAACATAGGGTCAACTCTAAAATTTAATTAGCCTCTAAAAAGAACTGTCTTTCACCCTCCTGTGACAGGATCGATTTAATAGAGACTTTTACGTGATATCAACACCATGTGGAGTCAATGTGAACTTCCTGTCTAGTTGATGCTAAGTGATCATTGTCCATACTCATTGTACCATATCTTTCCACTCATAAGGCAAATTCAAAAGTCTCTGATAGAAAATGAATACTGAAGACTCTATGAGTACCATATCACACGAGATAACCGATCGCATTCTACAGTAGAAAGAACAGTAGATTAGAAATTATAGGCCAAGGCTGGAGAGATGGTTTAGTGGTTAAGGCACTTGACTGCGAACCCTAAGGACTCTGGTTCGATTCCCCAGGACCCACATAAGCCAGATGCACAAGGTGGTGCATGCATCTGGAATTTGTTTGCAGTGGCCAGATGCTCTGGTGCACCCTTTCTCCCTGCCCCCCACCTCTTTTTCTCTCTCAAATAAAGTTAAAAATAAAAAATAAATTTAAAAAAATAAATTATTGGCCAAATATGGGCTTTGACCACATTACTTTGGACAGATGTCTAACGTTATCTCTATAGACGGTTCTTCATTGGCACAATGAGCACAGAGGATTCAATTATCTTATCTTCAATGATCAATTTCTGGAGTACAGTGGTTTTTTTGTTTTGTTTTTTGGTTTTTTTTTTTTTGGTTTTTGAGGTAGGGTTTCACTCTAGTCCAGGCTGACCTGGAATTACTATGTAGTCTCAGGGTGGCCTCGAACTCACGGCGATCCTCCTACCTCTGTGCTGGGATTAAAGGCTCAGTTTAGGATTACAGTATTTTTCTTAACCCAAATGTGCTTTTGGCCAATGACAGATGATGCAAACAACTTACCATGAATTCTGTGCACAGCAGGCAAGCACCCAGTGAATAACTACAACTGTGGAATAGATTCCAGCTTAGCAATGAGATTTCGAAAACCCGAACGGCCTCAAACTCAGTGTTGTGCTTACACCCAGCTGCATTTTTTTTACCCCCATCTTATTCAATATGAGTCACCTCTGGCTGCCTTAATCTTTAGTGCCGAGGCCTTGTGCCTCAGTAACTACCCAAACGTGCCTGGTACTCACTCGAATCCGGATGACGTTGACCTCCACAGCCATCAGCAGCCCATTCAAGATGACCATCACGCCTGTGATGCAGAAACGCAGGTCTGACACCCCCCACCCAGACTGCCAGTACTTCACCAACTTGATTGTCTTGGTAATAAAGGCCATAACCCAGTACAGGAACAGGGCTGCAGAAGAGAAGAAAACAGTGCCATTACCAGTTCAATATAAATGCAAAGCCTTGGGCTGGGAAAATGGCTTAGAAGTTAAGGTATTTGCCTACGAAAGCCTAATGACCCAGGTTCGATTCCCCAAGACCCACGTAAGCCAAATGCACAAGGGGGAAAATGCATCTGGAGTTTGTTTGCAGTGGCTGAAGGACCTGGCATGCCCATTCTCTCTTTCTCTCTCTTCTTCTTCCTCTCTGTCTCTCAAATAAATAAAATAAAAATTAAAAAAAAATAAGCTGGGTGTGGTGGCACACACCTTTAATCCCAGCACTCGGAAGGCAAAGATAGGATCTCTGTGAGTTCGAGGACACCCTGAGACTACATAGTTAATTCCAGGTCAGCCTAGGCTAGAGTGAGACCCTACCTGGAAAAGCCAAAAAAATAAAATAAATAAATTAAATTAAAAAATAAATAAATGCAAAGCATTTTAATAGCAAATGTATTGGATATGTAAGTAAGTTCTGGATAAGAAAACCACATGTTTTCTTTCTTATATTTTTAGCATGCATATGTGAGTAGTGTGTGTCTGTGCATATGCATGTTCTCATGTGTGTAAGCATGCATGTGTGTCTATGCATATGCATGTTCTCATATGTGTAAGCATGCATGTGTGTCTATGCATATGCATGTTCTCATATGTGTAAGCATGCATGTGGAAGCCAGAAATCCATGTCGGGTGTCTCCTTCTATGACTCTCCACCTTATTTTGTGAGATGAGGTCTCTCCCTGAGCCAACTCAGCTCACCAATTTGGCCAGGCGGCTTGAACCAGGGATCCAGCTGTCTCTGCCTTCCAGTGCGGGGCCTACAAGTGTGCACAGCCACCATGCCCAGCATGTCTGTGGGTTCTGGGGGATCCACACTGAAGTCCTCACACTTGCAAGGCTGAGTCGTCTCCCCAGCCCCCAAGGAAACCTACATAGATGTTTTGCTGTGTGTCATGGGTTTTGAATTGGAGGTAAGATACGGGGTGCGAGGGGGGTTCATGTAAAATCACCGGCACGTGGCATGGAGCTATTCCAGCACTCCTTTAGTATAGACTGTCTTTCCTCCAGCATGCTATTCTGTCTGCAAACGGGCAGGGCTACTTCTGGCCTCGCCATTCTCGTCCAGTGTTCTGTATGTCTGTTTGTGCATGAATGCCACGTTGCTTTGGTTACCAGAGTTCTATACTATATTTTTAAAGACAGGTAGAGTAATGTCTCCTGTTTTTTTCTTTCTTTTTTTAAATTAAAAAATTTTTATTTCTTTTTGTCAAAGAGAGAGCAAGTGGGCGAGAGAGACAAAGCAAGAGATATAGAGAGAGAGAATTGTCACACCGGGGCCTCCAGCCACTCTAATGGAACTCTAGATGCATGTGCCATCTTGTGAGCATATGCGACCTTGCACGCTTGCTTCACTTTGTGCGTCTGGCTTACGTGGGACCTGGAGAGTCGGAGAGTGGAACATGTGTCCTTGGTCTTTGTAGGCAAGTGCCTTAACTGCTAAGCCATCTCTATAGCTCCTTGCTTTCTTCTTTCTATTGCATTGGTTATTCAATGCATTTTTGTGCCTTTGGTGCATGTGAGTTTTCGTTAGTTCTGCAAAGAATGGCACTGAGGTGTTGATGGGGATTGCATTGAAGCTGAGAATGGCTTTGAAGAGCAATGGCATTTTGACCACATGAATTCTTCTAAAACTTGGATGATAATGTGAAATGGTGATCGCTTTCTTTCTGACGACCTGTGATAAGTAGGAAGCTATAAGGGCACCTGCAAGAAGCATTATCTACACCCTTTGGTATTTGCGCATAATTCTAGGTTTCAAAGGTGATTTTTTTCTCTGATCTTGTTTTAAAGAGCCCAGCTTAAACGAAGAACTCACGACTCATCTAATAGACTGGTATGCTCTAGTTCCCTGGGGTTATGTCTAACGGCGTTTGCCTGGAATTATCATGGGAATTGATTTGTAACTACGTAATAGGGTGTATGCTCTGCAGATCGCTATGCAAGTAGTAAATTATTCTTCTTACCCAAGGAACTAAAAGCAGGCAAGAGCAATCACCTTATAGAACAAACCCAGACCTAAGATGGATGGCTTTATCACCACAGCCAGCGCTGTGTAACAAATGTGAGGTAGGAGGCAGAATATGTCTTGAAAGCTGTAGGCAAGGGCAAAGCTACTGTGAACTTGAAATAAAGGTCATTCCGAGTGAAGATGGGATATGCATGAAATCTCAAACATATGTAAGACAATCCTATTTGAACGACATCTAGCAGAGCGAGAGAGGCAAGATGGCCACGGTTTCCTTAGTGAAAAACAACTAAACATTGGTGTGTGAACTCAGTGTATATCTTGTTTTACCTTAGCATACAGAAATGATCAGAATGGATTAGAAAAAAAAAAAAAACACGACCAAATAATATGCTGTCTCAAGAGATTTGCCTTAAATATTGGAAATAGATTGAAAATAAGTGATGGGGGAAAAGTACAAAATTAAAACAGAAACTGTTAGAAATCAGAGCTATTACCTTAAGCAACTGTCAATGCAGAAGTCAGAAGAAAAAAAACATTTCTACTAATGAAATGAAAATCAAATCGTGCATTGCCTAATGAAGCCCTATAAAGTCTCAACTACCATCAGTTATAGATCTAGGCCTCAGATTACTTAATGTAATAAAATGATTTGATATTTGGTATTTTAACAAATGTATCCCGCCTTCAGAATCATACACCACATTAAATGATCATGGCCCTGGTTCAAATTGGATGCCCGCTCAATTAAACAAGGAGCCATGAAATTAAAATGATGAACATCACTATCTGATCACAATGCAATTACATTTTTAAAAAACGCAAGCCAGGTATGGTGTCGCATGCCTGTAATCCCAGCATTTGGGAGGCTAAAATGGGAACATCGCAAATTTGCCCCAGCCTGGTCTGATTCATGAGATGCTATCTCAAGACACGGGGGGGGGGGGGGACAAAAACAACTTCAGCGATAAGGTCTGTTTGCTGTTTGTGTTGTTGCTTAATGTGTTTCAGAAACTTGGGAACTCAAACCAGCACACATTTATCATCACACAGCTTTCACGGGTCATGAGCCCACACATGGGTCAGCTGGATTCCCTGCTTCAACGCCTCACCAGGCTGAAATCCAAGTGCTGACTGAGGCTACAGTCTCCACAATGACTCAGCGACCTGGGAGCACTTGGCCTCACCAGACTCTGCCGGTGTTACTCACAGGACCTGCTTAGCCTGACACAGTAAATGAACACCAGGCACAGACACCATGCCGGTAACTTCTGGGCCTTTCTTACAGGAAGCTATCTAAATGTTTCCGCGTACTTAGAAATTAAGCAATAGATTTCTAATAGTTCATATAATATGGCGTGACTCTGCATGATTAATCCCAAGAATGAATCATTCGTCATCTGAAAAATTTAGATGAGCCATTTAGCACAATAATAAACATGCAATTTTCTCAATGAACAGAAAAGAAAAAAAACACTTGAATACAACTCAACACTCATTCATTATAAAATATTATTTTGGGGGCTAGAGAGATGGCTTAGCAGTTAAGCACTTTCCTGTGAAGCCTAAGGACCCCGGTTTGAGGCTCCATTCCCTGGTACCCACGTAAGACAGATGCACAAGGTGGCACATGCATCTGGAGTTTATTTGCAGTGGCTGAAGGCCCTGGCATGCCCATCCTCCTCTCTCTCTCTCTCTCTCTGCCTCTTTCTGTCTATCGCTCTCAAATAACTAAATACAAATAAACAAAATATTATTTTATGAAAGTTTTAAATAGAAAATATACCAGACAGAGATCTTTTTATGAAAAGCCTATAATGAACTATGATGGACTATTTCCCCCAACAACAGGAAGTAATTCATTCTTACCAGGCCTATCAAGCATCGTCTGGGAGGTGCTAAATACAGCAATATGGCAAGAAAATTTTTAAAAGAGGAGAAATGTTTAAAGAAAAAAAAAGTCCCAAGTGTCTCTATTTGCAGAGACATGTGTTTATGTAGAAAATCTTAAGAAACCACAGGCAATCTCTAGAAGTAATCAATGAATTTCCAAGATGAAAAGTTACAAAATCAACTGTAATTTATACAATGGCAGAAGCCATTGGAAAGTAATCTGAAATGCAATGCATTTACAATAGCAGCAGGGGAAAAAAAGTCTGGTGATAAATTTAACAAGATATGCAAGACATTGTGAAGGAAAACGAGAGAAAGTCCTAAGGAAACAGAGAATGGATTAAATGAACTAGAATAAGCAATGTAAACATTGTACAAACAAACAGGATGAACCCACCTTGCGTGCTTTCCTCTGATGCTACAATGCTGACTGTATACTGGTACTGACATAACAGCTATACATAGATCAGAGAGACATAAATGAGCTATGAAACAGCTGTGTGATTCAAGATTCTGTTTAGAGGCATGAGAACAACCTGATGGTGAATGGTAAAAGGAACCTTGAGGGCTGGAGAGATGGCTTACCAGTTAAGGCATTTGCCTGCAAAGCCAAAGGACCCAGGTTCAATTCCCTAGGACCCACCTAAGCCAGATGCACAAGGTGAAGTTTGTTTGCAGTGGCTAAAGGCCCTGGCATTTCCCTCCTTCCCTCCTTCCTTCCTTCCTTCCTTCCTTCCTTCCTTCCTTCCTTCCTTCCTTCCTTCCTTCCTTCCTTCCCTCCCTCCCTCCCTCCCTCCCTCCCCTCTCTTTCTCTCTCTCTCTCTTTGTGTGTGTCTATAATATGCATAACAAAATTCCGAGATGGGGAGATGGCTCAGTAGATCATGTGCTTGCTTGCCCCACAAGCAAACATGAGGGCCTGAGTTTGGACGGCCAGTACCCACAATGCGGATGTGAGGGGCTGTGCTCTGAGGAGCACTCTCAAGACTGTACACTGTTAGCTACGTTGCACTCTCTGCCCCATGGAAACCCCGGGAGCAGCTGCAGCAGTAGCAGGGAAATGTGGCTTTCCTGCAGAGCTGCAAAAGCTTCACCTTTGAAGATGCCACAGAACCCCATGCCAGAGCAGGGAACGTATGAAACTAGATACAAATGAGGTGTTCATGGGCTTTCAGGTGCTCACGGGCTTGCTCCATGCTAGAGCTCTGACTGCTAGAGAACAAGTTCTGGAAACCCAAAGACCAGAACATTCCTCCACTGGTTTCCTACCACACACTGACACACCACCAGAGACATCTGCTGGATGCCAGATATCATGGAGAAATGGTATTGTCAACGTTTAGGACATCTCAGTTTATTTTTTAAATTTTCTTTTCCTTTTTTTTTTAGAGAAAGGGAGAGAAAGAGAGAGAGGAGAGAGAGAGAGAGAGAGAACTGGCACAGCAGGGCCTCAGCCACTGAAATTGAACTCCAGATGTTTGCACCACCTAGTGGGCATGTGCCACCTTGCATTTGCCTCACCTTTGTGTGTCTAGCTTATGTGGAATCTGGAGAGTCAAACATGGGTTCTTAGGTTTCACAGGCAAGCTCCTTAACCACTAAGACATCTCTCCAGCCCCCTCTCCTCTCTCCATTTATATATATATATATATATATATATATATATATATATATATATATATATATATATATATATATACATTTTTATTTTTTTGAGATTGATCTCACTCTATCTCACTCTAGCTCAGGCTGACCTGGAATTCACTATGTAGTCTCAGGATGGTTTCGAACTCACGGTGATCCTCCTACCTCTGCCTCCCTCCCAAGTGCTGGGATTAAAGGCATGTGCCACTGTGCCTAGCTATCTCTCAGTTTATTTATTTATTTATTTTTATTTTTTATTTGAGAGAGAGAGAGAGAGAGAGAGAGAGAGAGAATGGGCATGCCAGCAGCCTCTCAGCAGCTGTGAACGAACTCCAGATACGTTCGCCCTCTTGTGGGTAAGTGCAACATTGCACCCTTGAGTCACTTTTTTTTTTTTTTTGGAGAGAGACAGAGAGAGAGGGAGAGGGAGACAGAGAGAGATGGGGGTGCCAGCAGCCTCTCAGCTGCTGTGAATGAAATCCAGATGCGTGCGCCCCCTTGTGGTGCAGTGCGGCATCGCGCCCTTGCGTCACTTTGCATCTGGCTAAATGTGGGACCTGGAGCTTGGAACCAGCGTTCTTAGGCTTGGCAGGCAGGTGCCTTAACCAACAAGCAATCTCTCCAGCCCGCCCTCGGTTTATTTGTAATCTCACATTTATTAGGTAATTACAGGAGAACTCTTGTGTTTTTTTCCCAATGCTTCTCACACTCCACCCACTCTAATAGTATTTTTTATATGGAAAACTAAAAACAAATGGTTCTTTTGAGGACAACGTGATTGGACTTACCTAAAAGTAATTTAGGAAAATTGGAAGTTTCGATATTATGATAATACACTATCGATGTGGTTGTAGCAACAAATCCCATCACAGCAGGCATGAAGAGGTGGAGATGCCTGGACTCCCGCCGTCTGTGGACAACAGAACAAGTCACTGTCTAAAGCTGAAGGTTCTAGCGAGTTCTTCACTGTTCACAATTTCCTTACTGGAATTTATTCTCAACTATGTCAACAGTATAGGCCCTTGTAGTTTGTTAGTTGGATATATAAGGCAAGACTCCCTTGCGTGACATGATTCTGCTGGAAAGATGTGTCTCACACAGAGGTGTGAGTAAACAGCTTAGCAATATTTGAAAGTGGTCACAGCAAAGAACAAGCATATTGGGCTGGAGAGATGACTCAGAAGTTAAGGCATTTGCCTGCAAAGCCTGAGGACCCGTATTCTATTCCCAGGTAACCAGAGGCACAAAGTGGCGCATGCATCTGGAGTTTGTTTGCAGCAGCTGGAGGCCCTCGTGATCCCATTTTCATTCCCCCTGCCTCTCTCTCTCTCTCTCTCTCTCTCTGTCCCTCTCTCTCTCTGTGATTCCCTCTCCTCTCTGTTGCTGTCTATTTGCAAATAAGTAAATAAAAATATTTTTAAAAATAAAATAAAACATATTAACAGGGCCGTAGAGATGGCTTAGCAGTTTAGGTGCTTGCCAGCAAAGCCAAAGGACCCAGGTTCAATTCCTCAGGACCCATGTAAGCTAGCTGCATAAGATGGCGCATGCCTAGAGTTCATTTGCAGTGGCTGAAGGCCCTCACATGCCTATCTCTCTTTCTCTTTGTCTCTCAAATAAAATAAATAAATAAAAATTTCTAAATAGACATTAACAGCACTACATAAGTATATATAATATATAAATCACTTGCAAGGCAGACCTGATGAAACAATTTCACAACTAACACATGTCAAAACAATCATCTGAACTCTCAAGTGTGTGGAAAGCACGTTTGCTCCTTGAACAGGATTCCTAACTTACGTGATCTTTAGTGCTCACATTGTTCCTATCAATCCACTCAATGCACGTGTCCTTACTGGACCAGACCCTGTCCTGGATTCTGGGATGTAGCAATGAACAAGACCTAGTGAAAATCCACAACACAGGAGAAGGAGCCATGATCACACCAGCATGGTGTCTAGACCGAGGAAGCTTAGTGAAAGAAGTGACTTCTACATTGAGACCCTAAAAGTGCTAATCTGCCACACCAAGGTCCAAACAGGTCCCAGGGAACCGCAGTGGTTCAGGACTCTAAGAAGGCCAGGCTTCGTTCATTCATAAAGGGCCAAAAGAAGAGAGTTACCAGTGCAAGAGGGAGGAGCTGGGACTATCTCAGGAAGTCAGTTCAGAGATGTTTGACAGTGGAAACAGAGCGATAAAGAGAAATGTAACTGTAAGCAACATGAGAGAAATGCAAATAGCCTAAGTCAGAAAGACAACTATGACACATGTTCTCTCGTCCATGGATCCCCGGAGTGTTTCTAGATACACAGAACTATGAAGTACAAGACACGAAAACAGAAGTAAGACTGAAAAGAGAGGAACCTAGCGGGAGGGAGAAGTGAGGAAGAGGAAATGGGAGGGGTGAGTGCGATCAAAGCACATGATGGACATTTTCTGGCACACGCCTTTAATCCCAGCCCTCGGGAGACAGAGGCAGGAGGATCGCTGTGAGTTCAAGGCCACCCTGAGACTACACAGTGAATACTAGGTCAGCCTGGGCTAGATTGAGACCCTACCTTGAAATACCACACCAAAAAAAAAAAATTTTCTGGGTGAAGCGTTCTCTATGTACAATGAATACATGTCAATAAAAATAAAACAAATGTTCCAGTCAGGAAAGTGGAAGAAAGGGAACAGAGGGGGCTGGAGAGATGGCTTAGTGGATAAGAGCTTGCCTATGAAGCATAAGGACCCCTGTTTGAGGCTCGATTCCCCAGGTCCCATGTGAGCCAGATGCACAAGGTGGCACATGCATCTGGAGTTTGTTTCCAGTGGCCAGAGGCCCTGGTGTACCTGTTCTCTCTCTCTCTCTCTCTCTCTCCATCTTTCTCTCTGTGTCTGTTGCTAATAAATAAATAAAAATAAACAAAAAAATTTTAAAAAGAGGGAACAGAGGGTCTGGGGATATGGCTCAGTGGACAAAGCACTTGCTATGCAAGTGTGAAGACCTGAGTTCGGATCCCCAGCACCCACACAAATTCCTGGCTGACACGGATGGTGGCCTGGCTGTAATCCTGGTGCTTCCGAGGTAGCGATCCCTGGGGCAAGTTGGCTAGCTCAAATAAGAAGTCGGAATCTCTTCCTTGCAACATGTTTTAAAAGAACTTTCTGGCCAAAGGAAGGGTAGGACTCCTTACAATGTGCTCCTCCAGACACAAAATGGCCTGGATATCCATGACCTCACAGTGCCTGACACTACTTACACAAGACCATCATAATAGGAGGAAAAGATCATGACATCAAACTGAAAAGAGAGACTGGTTGAGAGGGGGAGGGGATATGATGGAGAGTGGAGTTTCAAAGAGGAAAGTGGGGGGAGGGAGGGAAGTACCATGGGATATTGTCTACAGTTAAGGAAGTTGTCAATAAAAAAAGTAACTAATTTAAAAAAAAGAAATAAAACTATTGTTATTATATATATATTTAAAAAAAGAACTTTCTGGATAAGGGCACAAATCAATGTGAAGCACATGAGTGACCATAACTCAGAACTGCGATCCTGTAGAGAGCCACTCTGCAGCAATCCAACTGTGCCGAGAAAACACCTGACCAGCACAGCACCTAAGCTCGGCGACAGCCGTGGTGCCCCTGTGAATCATGGCCCTCCACAGCCAGCCTGGCTCCGTACTTCTCCCAGCTAGTGCCCTGCGCGTCCCCGTGCACCAGGATGCGCTGTGACGGTAGAGACGTGGGGATGTCGAGTCACTTACGAATCTGAAACAATGCCTTCTGCTATTTCACACACGTGCACAAAGAGGAGGGCAAAGGTGAGAATCCATCTCAGATTGTGTCCAGGAAAGTGAAGCCACGTGTTGTGGTGGATTTGCACTTTGGAGCTTTGGCTCCCCCATCCTAAAAAAAAAAAAAAAAAGAAGAAGAAAAAGAAAAAGAAAGAAAGAAAGAAAGAAGTAAAAAAGTGATAAACAATGCATCAGCTATTGTCGTGGACATAATTTATATTATTGTATGTGTTTGGGGCAGTTCCTGAAATCTTTTCCTTTTATTTACTTGAGAGAGAGAAAGAGGCAGAGGGAGAGGGAGAGAGAAAAGAGAGAGAGAATGGGCGCACCAGCCATTGCAAACGAACTCTAGATGCGTGGGCTTGTGATCTGGCTTACGTGGGTCCTGGGGAATGGAACCTGGGTCCTTTGGCTTTGCAGGTAATTGCCTTAACCACTAAGCCTTCTCTCCAGCCCTCAGTTTCTGACATCTTAGTGCTTCCTGGAGTAGAAATTCCACATTGTTCTCATTATGTCACAAAATAATAATAATGCCAATGGTTTTTGCACCTCTACTTAGACTAACATGTTAAGATTTGTGGCACTGTTCAGACATGACACCAACTCTGAGAACGGTGAGGTCCTATCTGATGCTCTCAGTGACAGCTTTCGGTGAATAACTAGGGTAACAAAGGAGATTCAGTGTCTACGATCCTTTGAACCCTAGAACTTGGGCTTCATGAGGCTTCCGAGGGGCTCAAAAATAAGACATACGTAGTGTGGAATAGGTGCTCTGTGTGGCCGGCATCACAGGCTTTTGTTTGTTTGTTTGTTTGTTTTTCGAGATAGGGTCTTATCTTAGCCCAGGCTGACCTGGAATTCACTCTGTATTCTCAGGGTGGCCTTGAACTCACGGCGCTTCTCCTACCTCTGCCTCCCGAGTGCTGGCATTAAAGGCGTGCGCCACCACGGCCTGCTTCACAACGCTTTTCTTGGAGCATGTGGAAGCTTTGTTTATTGATGGGAGCATTGAAAGAGTCAGGAATGCTACCGATTCACCCTGAGCTCACCACAGAATAAAAAACTTCCATTGCTTTTCTGTCAAATTTTAACATCTCCTCTCAAAGCGTGACCTAGCTTCATCTATGATGTGCAATAAGAGAACCCACTTTCATCTTTTCTCTCCTTTTTTTCTTGTTTTTTGACTATAGAAATATCCAGCACACTTGAAGAACGAATGAGAGATCTGTACTTGAAAATGCAGGAGTTTCTGTATAGGTATAAAGGACTTCTAAAACATTCTTTGAAAGAAAGTTGATTTATGTCTTAGTTGCTTGGTAGGTAATTTATCACTGGATGGTAGATTTCACTTACGATTTCTACCAGCACTTACACGGTAAAACTCTACCAGGCAAGTGATCTGTCTTTTCTGCCATGTTATAATTTTCCTACTACCTTACGCTGCATCCCCATAATTCACGCAACAGCATTGTAAATGAACACTCTGTCTTTGCCCTGTTCCTTTGCCATGTTCACGCCTGTTCTCTATGTAAATATGCTGGTTGCTCTTTCCTGCACTGGGAGGAACCAGCTGTCATGGCTCATGTCTTTAATTCCATTACTCCATGAGGTAGGAGGGTCACCACGAGTTCAAAGGCAGCCTGAGCTATACAGGGAGTTCCAGATCAGCCTGAGCTAGAATGAAACCCTACCTTAGAAAACCAGATGACTGTCACAGTCCTGTCTCCCAAAAGGCCATCTAGAAATAAGTGATTAATGTGGAACTACGGTAAAAGGTGACCATCCATCTTCAACTTCAAATAATACTACATAAATAATGAGCACTGATTCTACATATATCCACTCGGGTCCCAGTATATTTAGTGTCTATACATGTATTTAAAAGAGCAATGTATCAAGAATTATGATGGCCTCTGTGTCTATATAACAGAAATTATTTTTTTAAGAATTTTTTTAAAAAGACTATTTATTTGAGAGAGAAAGAGGCAGAGAGAGAGAGAGAGAATGGGCACTTCAGGGCTTCTAGCTGTTGCAAAGAACTCCAGATGTATGAACCACTTTGTACTTCTGCCTTACGTGGATCCTGGAGAATCAAACCTGCATCCTTTGGCTTTAAAGGCAAACACCTCAACCACTAGGCCATCTCTCTAGCCCCAACAGAAATTCTTTAACTCTGCTACAATGCTAACACATGGCATTCTCTTACTTTATGACTGTGAAATGAATAAGTAAACATACACTAGTTATTTTCAAATCTTTTAAGTTAGGCTAGTTTTCTTAAACTATAACTGTAATAACATTTTTTTTTTACTTATTTTTCTGAGCGAAACCATGCTTGGGATCATTAAAGACCAAACAGGACTTGTGTCTTCTGAAAAAGTGAAAACATAGTATGTAGAAAAAAAATGAGTGAAGTGGAAAATGGACACAGGAAACCGTCACATCCTTATGTCACAGTCCTCCAGGTGGGTGGTGATGCGCTCAAGGCATATTCATTATATTAATCTTCATTGTTTTATAGTTCAAAATAGTTTGTATGTTTTGAAGTTAAATGATGTGTTTTGCCAAGCTAGTTGGTGCACACTTGAAAACTCAGCAGTGTGGAAGCTGAGACAGGAAGATTGCAAAGTCAAGGCAAGCCTGAGTCATATAACAAGACCCTGACTCGTGAGAAAGAGAGAAAGAAAGACAGAAAGGGGGAGGGCAGAAGGGAAGAAAGAAAAAGAGAAAGAAAGAAAGAAAGAGAGAGAGAGAGAAAGAAAGAAAGAGGGAGGGAGGGAGGGAGGAAGGAAAGGGGGAAAGAAAGAAAGAAAGAAAGAAAGAAAGAAAGAAAGAAAGAAAGAAAGAAAGAAAGATAGATAGATAGATAGATGGTGGGTGGGAGGAAGGGAAGAAAGAGAGGGAGGGAGGGATTGAAGGAGAGAAGATGGATGGAAGGAAGGAAGGAGGAAGGAGAGAGAAAGAAAGCAAAAGAAAGAAAGAAAGAAACAAAGAGAGAGAGAGAGAGATGGTGGGGTGGAAGGGAAGAAAGAGAAGGAAGGAGAGATTGAGGGAGAGAAGGATGGATGGAAGGAAGGAAGGAGGACGGGGAGAGAAAGAAAGAGAAATGAAAAGAAAGAGAATGAAAAAGAGAAAGGAGAAGGGAGGGAGAGAGGGAAAAAGAGTCAGGAGGGAAAACGAAAAAAAAACAAGAGCGATAGGGTCTATTTTGGTTGTTTGGGGAAAGTTGCACAAATTATACATAAAGCTCAAGACACATCATCTTTATACATACATAAATAAAATGTATAAACTGTATTATCATTTTTTTTACTGCATAGCCTAGGCTGTGCCACATCTCACTATGTAGTCTGAGCAGGCCTAGAACTCTTGAAGATCCTCCTGTGTCAGCCTCCGACATGCCGGTATGACAGGGGTCAGCCACCCCATCCCCTCGGGCTAACTGCTTTCCAAATAGCTTTCACATGTGCTCTCTCTCCCCTAAGACACAACGCATCCCATTACTTTAATGCTATGTTCTGCCTCTCTCAAGAGCCCCCCACGGTTACCCTGCAGTAACCCACCAGCCCCGAGCACATCTGTTCTGGCAAGTTAAGGACAGGGTAACTTGCTCCTGACTGGAAATGGGTTGGCAGTGTGGTGTGGTTCCTGTTGACACATCCGCTTCGTGTCAGCCAGCTTCTCTCCTGTGCCCTGGCTTAAAGCAGATGCTGAACCAATACTTTAGGTCTGTCTTACAGAAGTATTGTGTTTTTGTTTTTGTTTTGTTTTGTTTTGTTTCTTCCTTGGAAAAACCTGGGGCTGTGCAGCTGGCACACATAACCACCATTCAGCCTATAGCACATCTAGTGTCAAACACACAGAATGGAAACATACAAAATAATCCCACTTTTTGTTACACATCACCTCTCATGTTGGAGAATTTAATGCAAGAGTCTCAGCCACTAATCAGACAGAAATATTAGGTGTCGTAACACAAGAATTTAGGTTACTTACCAATAAACAGTATTGGAAACGTGATAAACAGCAGGAAGACGTGGGGGACCAAGTTGAGAGCGTCCACAAAGCAGGGATTTTGTAAGACCCCATCATAGATATTATATGAGGAGATGTTATTGCCACAAAATGAAAGACTCATTTCTTCGTGTTTGGTTTATTCTAAAATTGAAGAAGAAAGAAAGTCAAGTCCCCCTTATTATTAAGCTTTCTGTCTTAAAATTACAGCCTTCGATAGAGGGTAATATCGTAAAATTAGTTCTTTTTTTTTCAGTTGGGGAAACAAAAGACTATGTCAAGGTAACGGCGGTCTTTCATAAAGGCCTGATATATTTTATGAGTCCTCTTTTTGTGCTTTTTTAAAGAAAACTATTTGGTAGTAATTGATATATGTGTAAAGCGGAAAAGCTGCTCCTCAAAGAAGAATGTGTCTGATGAAAATGACACCAAAGAACAAAAATGATGCTATGACAAGGAAAAGAAAGAGGAAAATAAAGTCAGTGACTGAAAAGTCAGAATGACACAAGATCAAATCACTTCCCATGTCCATTCCTTGAAACAGTAATTCCTAAGCAGCCTTAGATGCACACAAGTTACTAAATATTTCACTACTTGCAGGCAGTAGTAATACACAGTGACAGGCAGTGCTACAAGCCTTTCTCTGACTTGAAATTTTAAAATAGTAAAAAGAAACATGTATGTATATTAATCATATTTCTCATAAAGATGGAAAGCAGTCAATAGAAAATGATAGCTACCACTTGGGATTTTTTTTTTTTTTTGAGAGAGACAGAGACAGAGGGAGAGGAAGACAGATAGAGATGGATGTGCCAGCAGCCTCTCAGCTGCTGTGAACGAAATCCAGATACGTGCACCCCCTTGTGGGCAAGTGCGGCATTGCACCCTTGCGTCACTTTGCATCTGGCTAAACGTGGGACCTGGAGATTGGAACTGACGTTCTTAGACTTAGCGGGCAGGCAGGCGCCTTAACAGTTAAGCCATCTCTCCAGCCCAGATTTTTTTTTTTATTTGAGAGCGACAGACAGAGAGAGAAAGAGGCAGTTAGATAGAGAGAGAATGGGAGCGCCAGGGCCTCCAGTCACTGCAAACAAAGTCTAGATGCATGTGCCACCTTGTGCATCCAGCTTACGTGGTTCCTGGGAATCGAGCCTCTAACCAGGGTCTTTAGGCTTCACAGGCAAGCGCTTAACTAGCACTTGGATTTTTAAAACTCTTTTCAGTAGAAATTGTGAAAGGGGAATTTAAACCAGCTATTTTATCTATTATTTTTTTAAAATAGTTTTATGTTTATTTATTTATTTGAGAGAGAGAGAGAAGGAGAGAGAAAGAGACAGATAGAGCATGGGCATGCCAGGGCCTCCAGCCACTGCAAATGAACTCCAGATGCATGCACCCCTTTGTGCATCTGGCTTACGTGGGTCCTGGGGAGTTGAACCTGGGCCCTTTGGCTTTGCAGGCAAATGCCTGAACTGCTAAGCCATCTCTCCAGCCCTATTTATCTATGACTATTTAATTTAATTTAATTTAATTTTAATTTATTTGCAGCGCAAGGGACTGAGTTCAGGGCCTAACGCATCTTAACTAAGCCAATGCTCCACTACTAAGTTATATACCCAGCTCTTAAGTTGACATTTCACAGAAAGATCTAGAATAGTTTTCTCCCTTTGAAGTGATCTCTGGGTTTCTTGGCTTCCAACCTGCCCACCGCCTCCTCTGCATGTCTTCTACTTTTTCTTTTGCTTCTTCCTCCATCCTGTCTCCTTGACCCTTCACCCCTCCTCCAAAGCCCGCTGTTCAGACTGCAGTTCCTCATAGACAGCCCATGTCACAGACCAACATGGACAAAAACAGATGAGTGAATTTAGTGCAGATATAGCAATCACTATTGTGCTTATCAGACACATTGGATCAGGATTTGAATCTCTCTCTCTCTCTCTCTCTCTCTCTCTCTCTCTGTGTGTGTGTGTGTGTGTGTGTGTGTGTGTGTGTGTGTGTGTGTGTTGGGCTAGAGTTTGAACCCAAACCCTGATGCATTCAACCTAGGAAACTGCAGCCCAACCTTCTAACTAATCCCTCGGTTTCCAAATAGTGTTCAGCTTCCCCTTCTAGAACTGGGGCAATTGTGAGAGCTGTGGGGAGAGCGTACAAGGTGGCCTTTGCTAGCTGAAATGTCTCCTGACATCCGGTGCCACCCTCTCTGGATCTGTCTAGCTCAGCTTAGTCCTGAGGCAGAGAGTCAAGGAAGAAGAGCGTTCAGATGGGAAAGCACAAACCCTCTGAAAATTACTCACACGTTTATAGTAGACAAGAGAGTTGGAGAATAGGACTGGCTAAACTTTAAAGACAGTGACCAAGAGTGAAAACTTGGGGGTTGGACAGTTGGCTTAGGTGGTAAGGCATTTGCTTTTGAAGCCTAGGGACCCAGGTTCAATTCCCCAGCCCCCACGTAAGCCAGATGCACAAGGTGGTGCATGCATCTGGAGTTCATTAGCAGTGGCTAGAGGCCCTGGCATTCTCTCTGTGTCTGTCTCTCTTTTTCTCAAATAAATAAATAGTTTAAAAATTATTAAAAGAAAAAAAAAGAGTGAAAACTTGGTTCTCAATCGCCTGAAGGACAGAAACCCCAAAGTTGAAAAGATTCCTTCATGACCTAACTTGTGATTTCCTGGCAAGAATATCACCACCAGTGTGTTTACTCCTCGTCACGCATTGTATAAAATTCTACATCCTTGGGGATTTGTAAAGTTTGTATTTAGCTGATAAATACTATAAATGACCTACCAGCTCTATTGGGCTGGCTAACAGGGAGGGAGGTTATCTGATTCAATCCTAAAAATAATGAAAGTATTTAAGGGTATCAGGCGCACCATGTATTTTTCCAAGCCTCTCCTTTGAGAGAGGACTCTGATCAAGGGGAAGAGGCTCTGTACCCCTGTCCACCCATCACCAAGTGCCACTTGTGACCAGTAGCGGTTCCAGGCCACTTCAGATGTGGAAACACCTAGAACCACACGCTGAGTGAATGTGACAGTCTCCCCCCTCACATCTCACCAAGGCACCCTCTAGAACTCAGAGGCAAGGAGAGCAACAAGATGCTCCAAGCCATCTCCTCCCCGTTTTGTTGTCGTGGATATTCCCAGAGTACAGCTTGCCGACAAAAAAAATAATAATAACAACCATGCTGAAATCACCTCTCTGAACTCACTCAGCGGATGGTTCACAAAACAAGTGGATGTGTGATGTGTCCAGCTCTCCTGGCTGGCTGGCTGGCTGGCTGGCAGGGACATATCTGAACGCGAGGAACTTCACTAAGCAAAAGGGAGCAGCTGCCTTGATGGACTGACTGCCTTCTCTGAACCCACCCATTTCCCTCCAGGGGCTGTTGAAGTTCCCTGGCACTTGAAAGATAGCGATTCAGTAAGAACCGAAGAATCAAGTCAAGAATGAACAAATAAATAAATAAATACCTTGAGTCTGATTTCGATGCTTCAGACCCCCCCCCCACCGGCCACCTTCCAAACACCAGATGCCCTTCGAGCACTCTTAGGGTGCAAAATTTCCAACCAGGACACACACGGATCTCCTACAAAACAAAGGGTAGGAGAAATAAAGTAGATGGAAAACTAGGATTGCCTAAGAAAAAAAAAAAAAAAAATATATATATATATATATATATATATATATATATATATATATATATATATATATATATATATATCCTCATTTGCCCTGGGCCAACAGAGTTGTGGAAGTCTGGCCACCACCCCCTGTCCCCTCCCGCGGGCAGTCCTGTCGCCTTAAACCAGAGATATGGCCCAGGCAGAGCCCCGAGTGCCTGGGCGCCCCGGGGTAGCTGAAATATCCAAATCTGATGCTCGAAACCGACAGCTCACATTCCGGGGACTCTTCGGTGTCCTTATGTGAAGGCCGGGGTCTCACTCACTTCCTCGAATGACAAGCTGTCCGTCCCGGTCCGCGGCGCGCAGTGCGCCCCAGCGGATTATTTTTAGGTGGTGAGGGACCAGCTGCTGCCTCCTATCGAGTTTCCCGGCTGTGGGCCGGGCGCACGGCCGCTCCGGAACAGAGCTGGGCTGCTGGCTGGAGGGGGGTGGGGGGAACAGTCCCCACCGGGACCCTGCGCAACGCCGTTCCCAGGCAGGAACCCGCCTTGAGCTGGACGGGGGACCCTCTGCACCAACACTCCCTGGAAAGGAGCCCTGTCTCCCCCACCACCACCCGGATCTTTCCAGGGAAGGAGCCTTGCGCCCCAGGATTGCCCCAAACGGGGCCCTGGGCACCGCCACTCCCAGGAAGAAGCCTTGCGCCCCGGAGCGCCTCCAACGGGACCCTGGGCACCGCCATTCCCAGGAAGGAGCCTCCTGCCCCAGAATCGCCCCACACGGGACCCTGGACACCTCCAGTCCCAAGAAAGAGCCTTGCTCCCAAGAAGCGCCCCCAAGGGGACCCTGGGCAACGCCACTCCTGGAAAGGAGCCCTGCTCCCCCGATCGTCCCCAACGGGACCCTGGGCACCGCCACTCCCTGGAAGGAGCCCTTGGTCCCCAGGACCGTCCCCTCCGGGACCCTGGGCATAGTGGCTCCCAGACAGGACCTGTCTCCAAAGGACCTTCCCGGCCCCTAGGACCCTGCGCACCACCGCTCTGCGCGACAGTCCTCTGGAGCAGCTCCCGGCTTGGGGATGGGGCGCGCACCGCTTCGACCAGCCCACACAGAGCGCGGCCCCCAAATTTCACCGTACCGTGAAACTTGCAAGAAATGACCAGAAGATTCCCAGGAGGCCGCGCAAGGTACCCGCATGAGACTTTCTCCCTGCCCCCGCACCCTTGGGTGATCACTCAGGAAGAGGATTTGGGGGTGTCAGCGGCTTTCCCCCCACACCCAGGCAGAAGGAACCGTGCCCCTCTGAGTCATTGCGGGGGTGGGGGGACGGGACGGGGGTCTCACGTGGACCCTGAGGACTCAAATGCAGAGTTCCCCCACACTGTCTCCTGGATCAGGCCTCATGACCCGTCGCGCGCCTCCCACCCACGACCCTTTCTAAACTTCCCTGAAAAGGAGGCTTTGATTGCCAGGCACAGAGCCAACAACCTCTTACTCCCTTTCCCCGGGGGGGGAATTTCACTCTCTTTAAGTTGGATCATTCCTGGGGGTCTGTAATCCATCCCAGCTTTTGGGAGGTGGGCAGGGAACATCAAGAGTTCAAGACCAGCCTCAGCTACATAGCAAGTTCAGAACCAGCTGGTGCTCACCAAGACTCCTGTCTCAAAAGATATATTCACTCCATAATAACTTGCCCACATGAAGCAAGTTTTAAACACTTTAAGTTCTCTTTTCTCTTTTTTAAATTTAAATTTATTTTTATTTATTTCATTTATTTGAGAGAGAGATTGAAAGAGGCAGATAGAAGATGGGCACACCAAAGCCTCCAGGCACTGCAAACAAACTCCAGATGCATGTGTCACTTTGTGCATCTGGCTTATGTGGGTCCTGGGGAATCGAACCATAGTCCTTGGCCTTTGCAAGCAAGCACCTTAACCACTAAGCCATCTCTCCAGCCTCCCCCCCCCCCTTTTTTTTTCTTTTGAGTCAAGATCTCACATTGTGATTCCAGGCTGGCCTCCTGGCACCAGTCATCTTGCCTTAACTTCCTGAGTGCTGGGATTGCAGGGGTGAGCCACCAGCCTGTGAGTTTTGACCCTGCCAACTCTCAAAGTGACCTTTGATGTCCTCAAGGGTCAGTTTTAAGTCAGCAACTGTCCTGACCCAATAAAGAATGCTCACCATGCAGGCTGGTGCCTGGGAAGCTCCATAAGTGGTCCCCAGGGGTCACGGATCGCTTCCCGGAACTGAACTGTGCACCCCTGTGACCTTCTGGCCTCCTGGACTTGGTGCAAAGAGGCTGACGCCAGCCTCGCACATGGGGGGGAGGGGGGGATCCACCCAGATGTGTCTCTCTGGGAAGACTGCCATGTTCCCAGGGTGAGTTCCAGCCTTGGCCAGTCTCTGGAACCAGAGCCTGCCTCCACAAAGAGGTGACACACAGGAGACTCCCTCAAATCAACTGTCCAGCTTTTGGACCTGAGCAGTGGCACCTTGGAGCTATTTGCCGCGATGCAGAGGGAATAAGAAGAGGGCCATTCTAGACCAGGGACCCTAGAACTGTGGATAGTCCAGGACACCACTGAACAAGTCATGGGGTACCACAGTATCCCCCATACACAGGGGAAGAAAAAACTGGAAGAAAAGGCTTGAAATAATCCCAAACACAAGAGTGGAGGAGTTTTAAAATAATACCAATATTAAATAATAAAGTACATTTTCACTGGAGACACTGGAAAATGTGACTCAGTAGGCCTGACTAATATGCATTGTATCCAGCTACTGAAACCACTGTTAGATTTAAAGAAACCCAGGGAAGCCAGGTGTGGTGGCACACTCCTTTAATCCCAGCACTTGGGAGGCAGAGGCAGGCAGATCACTGTGAGTTTGAGGCCACCCTGAGACTACATAGTGAATTCCAGTCAGCCTGGGCTAGAGTGAGACTCTGCCTTGGAGAGAGAAACAAAGAAAGGAAGGGAGGGAGGGAGGGAGGGAGGGAGGGAGGGAGGGAAGAAAGAAAGAAGGAGAGGAGGGAGGGAGAGGGAAGGAAGGGAGAGAGAGGGAGGGAGGAAAGAAAGAAGGAACCCATGTAAGCCAGATGCAAAAAGTGGCAAAGCCAAAGGACCCAGGTTCAATTCCCCAGTACCCATGTAAGCCAGATGCACAAGGTGGTTCATGTGTCTGGAGTTCATTTGCAGTGGCTGTAGGCCCTGACATGCCCATTCTCTCACTCTCTCTCTCTCTCTCTCTCTCTCCCCCTCTCCCTCTTTCTCTCTCTCTCAAATAAATGAAATATATTAATTTTTAAAAATTAAAAAAAGCCAGGTGTGGTGGCACACTCCTTTAATCCCAGCACTCAAGAGGAAGAGGTAGGAGGATCACTGTGAGTTCAAGGCCACCCTGAGACTACACAGTGAATTCCAGGTCAGCCTGAGCTAGAGTGAGACCCTACCTCAGAAAACAAACAAACAAACAAACAAACAAACAAAAAAGTTTAAAAAGGGACCTGGCATGATGATGTGTGCTTACAACCCAGCACTGGGAAGGTAGAGACCTATGGAGGCCTGGAGCACACTGGCCATGCAGTCTAGCCTAAGTGGTAAACTCCAAGCCAATGAGAGTCCTTGTTTAAAAAAAAAAGTCAGTTGGGCTGGAGAGATGGCTTAATGGTTAAGGCACCTGCCTACCAAGCCTAAGAATGTCCATTCGAATCTCCAGGTCCCACGTTTAGCCAGATGCAAAATGACACAAGGACGCAATGCCACACCTTCCCACAAGGGGGCGCATGCATCTGGAGTTGGCTCACAGTGGCTGAAAGGCCCTGGCACACCCATTCTCTCTCTGCCGCCCCCCCCAAAAAAAGTGGATTAAGAACAATAGCCAAGGTTACCATCTGGCCAAACGTGTGCACAAGTACACATGTGTTTGCACCCTCACAGAGATGTGCAGCTGCACACTGATGCACACACACATGCTTAGCGGTTAAGGCAATTGCCTGCAAAGCTTAAGGACCCTGGTTCAATTCCCCCAGGACCCACGTAAGCAGATGCACAAGGGAGCGCATGCATCTGGAGTTTGTTTGCAGTGGCTGGAGGCCCTGGTGTGCCCATTCTGTCTATGTGTGTCTTCCTTTCTCTCTCTCTCTCTCAAATAAATAAATACAATATTTTTTTTAAAAGAATAATCTTAAAGGACCAGGCAAGAAGTTTCATGAACAGATATAGAGTTTTACATCCACATGAAAAGGCGGGCAGTTGGAAGCGTTAGTTGGAAGTAGGTTTTGCTACATGGGCAGGAGAAATGCCATTCATGCTGGAAACCCAGTTACAGAGCCAGAAGTCCTTCACTGTAGAAATTTCCTGAATGAAAGCCGGGCGTGGTGGCGCACGCCTTTAATCCCAGCACTCGGGAGGCAGAGGTAGGAGGATCACCGTGAGTGCAAGGCCACCCTGAGACTACAGAACGAATTCCAAGTCAGCCCGGGCTACAGTGAGACCCTACCTTGAAAAGCCAAAAGACAAGCTGGGCGTGGTGGCGCACGCCTTTAATCCCAGCACTCGGGAGGCAGAGGTAGGAGGATCGCCGAGAGTTCGAGGCCAACCTGAGAGTACATAGTTAATTTCAGGTCAGCCTGGACCAGAGTGAGACCCTATCTCACAAAACCAAAAAAAAAAACAAACAAACAAACAAACAAACAAAAAAAGAGCAGAAATTTCTGGATATGGTTCATGACTGAGAGACCTGGTTCTTGTCCAGGAGCCTGCCCTACCTCATCTTGAGAATGCATCTTCTTTGATAGTTCCAGGTGAGGGGGTTGCATATGATGTGATCGATAAACTCAGGTGTCTGGGGTTCTGATATGATTTGATAAAGTCACAGAAGTCATTGACACAAATCAAATATCATTTTGTACTTCCTGATCTGCTAAAATATGTTGGGTTCTTTTTTTTCTTACTTGTGTAAACAAGATGCACTCATGTACTCTTGTACTCTACCTCGTCACTTATACTCAACATGGAGTCACTTAGGTCAAAAGTGTTGCTTGTAAAATGGAGTGATGCAAGGCTAGGCATAGCCTGAAGCGACTGCTCTGTTCTACACAGTACAGAGTAATGTAACCTGCTGTCTTCATAGTCCATCATGGTAGGAAGAAAGATGCTCACAGCAGGAGGCCAGGAAGAAAGAGAGAATGAACCATGTGTACTCATTGGTCTCCTGTTCCCATCACCTCCCATCTCCATTTTTACTCCTCCAAGCTCTCACCTCATCAGATGGAGCCACTGACATTCAAGGTGGGTTTTCCAGGCCCCTAAATTAATCCTCTGGAAATTTCTCCACAGAGGCACAGGACACAAGGGTGTGTTTTACTGACATCTTGGGTGTTTCCCAATCTAATCAAGTTAGCCGACAAGAATAGCCACAATATTATGCTCGCCAAACTTCCTGGTAAGCACTTCTCTTAATGTTCATACCCATATATTAATGCTACTCTCTCTTTTGTTTAGGGAAGCTTCTAGACAGTGACCTCTGGGATGACTCAAAAGACACCATAGTGCTGGGAAGAAGGGACAGAGGAGCGCTCAGCACTGAAACTTCTCTATCACACCTTCCAAGGCTCAGGGTCCATTGCAGAAGGGGTTGTGGGAAGAATATAAGAGTCAAACGAAGGGTAGGACTCCTTACAACACACTCATCCAGACACAAAATGTCCTGGATATCAATGACCTCACAGGGCCTGCCACTACCTACACAAGACCATCATAATAGGAGGAAAAAATGATGACATCAAAATTAAAAAGACACTGATTGAGAGGGGATGGGATACAATGGAAAGTAGAGTTGTGAAGGGGAAAGTGGGGGGATTATCATAGCTTATTGTCTATAAGGATGGAAGTTGTCAATAATAAAAAAAGAGCTTGAAAAAGAAGGAAAGAATAGCCACCGAAGATAATGAATATTTCCCCTGGTCCTGTCTCTAGAAATCATATGGTATCAGGCTTGTGTTTGGCTCCGCCGTCTATTTTGGATTTACTTCGCATATAGTATGAGGTAGAGATGGAAGTTAAATTCTATCACATACAAATTTAGGGTGTTTTGGTTTTTGTTTGTTTGCTCGTTCATTTTTCAGGGATTTCTTTGAAAATATGTTTGCCTGAATGTTCTATGGTTTTTACTCACTAGTTTCAGAGGTAGTTTAATTGCACAAGGTCATTGTTATACCCTTATTTTTGTCTTTTGGGTTGTAAAATTTAGCTGAAGAGCAGTCTGTTCCCCTTATCTTGACTTACCCCAGCATCTCTTGAAAACACCACTTTGCTACGTGCATAGATTTCCTCTTGAACTTCTGGTCTTTTAAAGGGCATTTATCTATTTATCTCTTTTATTGTTTTTGTTTTTCTCATTGTTTATCTTGGGGATAGTTCATTCAGTTGTGTGTTTTTTTTTTAATTTGAGAGAGAGAGAGGAAAAGGCAGAGAGAGAATGGGCCCGCCAGGGCCTTTTCAGTCCCTGTGAATGAACTCCAGACACTTGTGCCCCTAGTAGGAAGTGTGCGACATCGCACCCTTGTGTCACTTTTTGCGTTTGGCTAAACGTGGGACCTGGAGGTTTGAATGGGCGTTCTTAGGCTTTGCAGGCATGTGCCTTAGTGGCTAAGCCATCTCTCCAGCCCTCATTCAGTTTTCATGTTAGGATTTTATTAACCTCATAAAATGAACGTGAAGGTTTCCTTCCTCAGCAGTGACTTGCCTCTCCATCTCTTTTTCCTCTCCCTCTTCTCTTGGATTTTCAAGAGTTACTGATCAACCTTTTCATCACTGCTGAAACACTTCGCATGCACGCCATGCTGATATTCTTCAAACGCATCTGGGTGTAGCTCTACCACATCCCCAGACTTCCTGTGACTCCCAAATGTTGTCACTTATTTAATCCTCACGTAACTTCCCCTTACCTCACTGACTTCAGCACATTCTATCACCTTCCATCCAGCGCTCTGCTCTAATCACTTCAATGACTTTTGTGCACCCAGCTCCCTAAACAACACTTTCCTGAATTTCCACCTCTGAATTGTGTTCTGTTTTGATGCATGACCCAGCTACGGGTCTAGCAGCATCTGCCACACATACCATATACTAAATGGATGTTACAACTCCATTTTTGTGTAGTGTTTGCGCACATAATCCAAGCTCCAGTTACAGCCAGCACACTGCTCTTGTACATTCTCTGCGGCTCTTGTGTCTTCTCATCTCATCTCCCTTTTAGTGCACAGCAGAGATCACCTGGTGCTATGGGAATTTGGGGTGCCTTTGAGAAGAACAGAGCCATTCTCTGATCTTGGTTGGGCTGTACCTCAGGAGTTTGGGAGCTAAGTATTCATGGTCACACAAAACTTGTGTTAAGACAGTGGCCTCTGGTTCCTGTCTTATCCATTCGATGAATGAAATCCATGGACCTTAGAGGGTGAAGATTAGAAAGATTTTATTATACAGCTTAGGGAAAGGAACGAAGAAAGAGCTCCTGCTGGAAGGCAAGAAGGAGTCCCCAGAAGTAGGAAAACCTGCCTGGTGTCTCAGAATGGGGTCTTTTATGGACACTTACTGTATGGTCAGCCCAGCTCCCATGCCAGATGCCCATGTGCTTCTTGAAAGGGGTGACTTTCTAGAAAGGAAAGAGATAAGGAAACACCTGCTGCCGTTAGCTTTGGGTTACCTGCACAGAGCACCTGGGCCAAAGTAGCTTGTGGCTTACAGACTCGAGGGGAAATTCCGTGATGGCAGGGGAAAATGCTGCATGAGCCGAGGCTGGACCTCACCTCCAGGCCAACATCAGGTGGACAACAGCAGCCGGAAAGTGTGCCAAACACTGGCAAGAAGCCGCTGGTTATAACACCCATAAGCCTGTCCCCGCAACACACGGCAACCAGGAGGCTCCAGTTCCCAAGTTACCATCAGCTGGGGACCTAAGCATTCCGAGCACACGAGTTTATGGGGGATGCCTCGTTCAAGGCACCAAACCCCCTTTCTGATATTTCTAGCCTCTAGCAAAGTGGAAGATGTAAGGACTCCTTTAAGGACAAAAATATAAGGAAGAAGCCAGGTGTGGGGGCGGACGCCTTTAATCCCAGCACTCGGGAGGCAGAGGTAGGAGGATCGCCGTGAGTTCGAGTCCACCCTGAGACTACATAGTGAATTCCAGGTCAGCCTGAACTAAAGCGAGACCCTACCTCAGAAAACCTATATATATAAAACCAGATTTGCAAACGCAACCATATCTTTTGCTTCCATTTTAGAGACACTGGTACCTCTAATCTGCCCCACGATGACACAGGAGAAGCCAACAGACTCTCTCACCAAACCAGCAATCCTCTCTCCTGTCCATCGATGCCAGGGATCCCACCAACCCACAGGAATTTTGACAGAAACTTGCAATACTCCTGCTCTGGGGAACATATGGCAGAAAGCTCAGAGAAGGAGACACGAGTCATGTGACTGGAGAAGTATGCTGGGGACACCGTTCTGGAGCCCAGTAGCATTCTGATGATAGTAGCCGGGCACGGTGGCACACGCCTTTAATCCCAGTACTTGGGAGGCAGAGGTAGGAGGATCACCAAGAGCTTGAGGCCACCCTGAGACTACATAGTGAATTCCAGGTCAGCCTGAGGTAGAATGAGACCCTACCTTGAAAAACAAACAAACAAAAAAGATAGTTTGTGGGAACAAAAGATACTCATAATATTTACACAAAACAAGAAAATATGTAAGACTAGTATCTGCATTATCATACATCTTATATACCTGGAAATACAGCCTCATTTGCGTGCACCTAAAACTGAATAGTCAAAAAGGACGTGACTACTGACGAGCTTCCCTTAGAAAGTCCTATAAAAGGACATAAGTTTAAAGTGAAAACAAGTTAAAAAAAATAGAGAAGACCATGATGCTGTTCTTGGAATAGCAGATCACAGAGGAGGACCCGAGAAGGGACCCCAAGGGCGGTTCCCAAGTTGAGATAAGTGCTGAGGGTTACACTGGCTCAGTCACGTCCTGGCAATTTTTCATCCTATTGTAAACACGAACCCTTTAAGGAGTGCATTTCCCTCTCCAGTGATTCATGTGGGAAAACAGCAGTCCGAAGCCAGAGAGGGCGTGACTCTCGAGATCGTGAAGAAGACAGAGGGCAAATCAACAGGTCGGTGGTATTGGCTCCGTTCCTCATAAAACGAAAGCATCTTTTCTACGGTCTTTGCCTTAATCTTGACAGTTCGGAGGATGGAGTCTAGTGTCTCATGAACGATAGGCACATGCCTTGCCGGGGATCTATGTCCCCGTGCTTTTGCTTAATTTTGATTTTGAGGCAGGACATGAACTTGCAATCCTCCTGCCTCCAGCCTCCGGAATAGCTGAGATAACAGGCATGTGTCACCATGCCTGACAAGTTTGTTTCTTTTTTACTGAAAATGATTTTTTTAAGTTTTATTTATTTATTTGAGTCACAGAGAGAGAGAGAGAATGGGCAAGCCCTTGGGGTCCCTTCTCATATTCACGTCCTTCCAACAGGAACTTTTAACTATCCAGTTTTAGGTGCACGCAAATGAGGCTGTATTTCCAGGTTTATAAGATGTATGATAATGAAGATAGTAGTCTTACATATTTTTTGTTTTGTGTAAGTATGAGTATCTTTTGTTCCCACAAACTATCATCTTTTAAACAAACTCCAGATGCATGCGCCACCTTGTGCATTTGGCTTACGTGGGTCCTGGGTATTTCAACCTGGTCCTTTGGCTTTGTAGGCAAACACCTTAACCTGTAAGCCATCCCTCCAGCCCTGAGCACTTTTTATATGAACGTATTGCATATTGGTCACATTCCCATAGAGCTGGACTAATTTATTCTTTCCTAAAGTATTTATTAAGTATTTCCTATAGGCCTCCCATCTGCTAGGAGAAAATAGTATTAAGATAGACATGTCTCTTTTCTTGCTAGATCTTGAAGTCTTAAAAAAAATAGAGGAAAAGTGTTCACTGAACGCTTGTCAAATTGAAGTTGTGGTGAACTTTAAGGACAAAGAACATAGCAACAGTGGTGTATGACTGCAAGACCGGACCTCGTCAATCTTTCCTATGATATGACATTTAAGCTGAGCTTTGGGGAATGAGAAACGGTGACACAGCCAAAGGGTAAGAGGGCTTAGGGGAAGTAATCATATTCTAAGCCAGGTAGCCATGTTCAAGGGCCCTGAAGAAGAGGAAGCCGCATGTGCTTGAGGCACCAACAGGGGCTGTAGCTGAAGTGCGGTAAAAACAACGAAGAGGGCTAGAGGGATGGCTTAGCCATTAAGGCGCCTGCTTGTAAAGCCAAAGGACCCAGGTTCGATTCCTAGGACCCACATAAGCCAGATGCACAAGGTGACACACACATCTGGAGTTCATTTGCAGCAGCTGGAGGCCCTGGCGTGCCCATTCTGTCTCTCTCTCTCTTTCTCTCTCTTTCTCTCTCCCTGCCTATTTCTCTCTCTCAAATAAATAAATATTTTTTTAAAAAAAAGAACAGCACTGGAGAGATGGCTTAGCACTTAAGGTGCCTGCCTGCTAAGCCTCAGAACCAGGTTCCATTCTCCAGGTCCCACTATTAGCCAGATGCAAAGTGACACAAAGGCGCAATGCTGCACTTGCCCACAAGGGGGTGCACACATCTGGATTTCGTTCACAGCAGCTGAGAGACTGCTGGTGTGCCCATTCTCTATCTGTATCCCTCTCCCTCTCTGTCTGTCTCTCTCTGTGTCTCTCTCCAAAAAATAAAAAAAATTTAACAAAAAGAACAAAGTGAGATGAGTGAGAACAGGCAACCCTTGGTCACGGTCAACGTCATGAACTATCTTGTAAGATCAATTAGAAGGCAGCCTGCAGATGAGCATACAGATTTCAATATAGATATATGTATATGGATGTAGATAGATATGTATTGCGTGAATGTATATATATATATGTGTGCTTGTATATGTCTGTATGTATGTATGTGTGTGTGTGTGTGTGTGTGTGTATAGTGTGTATGTATGTATGTGTATATATAGTATATATGTATTTGTGTGTATATATATATATACACACACACACACACACACATTATGTGTCTATATAGAGATCTTTTTTTTGGGAGAGTCACAGAAAGAGAGGGAAAGAGACAGATAGAGAATGGGCGTGCCAGGAGCCTGTTAGCTGCTGCGAATGAAATCCACACACGTGCGCCCCCTTGTGGGCAAGTGCAGCATTGCGCCTTTGCATCACTTTGCATCTGGCTAAACGTGGGACCTGGAGATTGGAACCGGCGTTCTTAGGCTTAGCAGGCAGGCGCCTTAAGCGCTAAGCCATCTCTCCAGCCCTAGAGATCTTTTCTATTCATCATTATGGTTTAGACATTTTGGAAGGTTGTGGAACCTGTGGGAAGTAGTTCACTGTGGGTACGGGGGTGGGGGGGTAATTAGGAGTAATAGCCCAGCCAGGCTTCTTTTTGTTGTTGTTGTTGTTGTTTATTTATTTTATGTATTTGTTTGAGAGTGACAGACAGGCAGAGAGAGAAAAAGGCAGACAGAGAGAGAGAGAATGGGCGCACCAGGGCCTTCAGCCAGTGCAAACAAACTCCAGATGCATGCGCCACCTTGTGCATCTGGCTTACGTGTGTCCTGGAGAATCGAGCTTCATACCTGGGTCCTTAGGGTTCACAGGCAAGTGCTTAACCGCTAAGCCATCTCTCCAGGCCCCCAGCCAGGCTTCTTGACCCATCTCTGTCTCCTGATCCACTGAGATGTGAACAACCATCCTCATGTCCCTGCTGTCAGAGCTACAAACCTTCCCCACCATGATATGGGCTGTGCCCTCAAACCATGAGCCAAGGTAAGCCCTACCTCCCACCATTGGCTTCTTATACTTCATGACAGTGATGAGAACGTGGCTCGTATACTCATCTGCTATCTTGTGCTGAGTGACTTTCCACTGTGCGTGCCTAAAATAGGCTTACTGAGTGTAAATGGAAGCGGCATCCTGATTTCACTCACATGTATGAATACAGAGGCTGTCTTTCTGAAGTAGAGACGACGCAGACAGCTTCCAGGGTGGCCTTCATGTTTAGATTTTTTTCTCCTGTGAATTTTGCTAGTTTGTTTGGTATATTAAAAGAACATCCTCACAAAAGGCTCCACCCCCAAAGCCCGGTCTCTTTATGTGCGTGGTTGTTGCATCTCCATATTATTAATATTGTACTGTTCCCGAGCAACAGACGGCTTTCTTACTTGGGTGACCCCAAATAGTGGCTCTGACGCCCTCTAGGATCTTAACTGTCAGTTTTTGCTGAACTTTTAGTCACGTGGGAGTTTTTAAAACCCTCCTCTGATTTAAATCAGACTGTGGTGGGGGGATTATGGGATGCAAATACTGATGGGAGCAAGAATATGGAAAGGCAAAGGTGTTTCTTAGACATGTGGTCTCGCTGTGACACATATCCGGTGGATGTAGGAATATCACCATGTATAAACCAGAAAATCTGATCTTGTTGTGTGCTCAGGTAAACAAAGGAGCAGCTAACATTTTTCATCATCAAAAGGATTTTTAAAAAAAAAGACCTCAGGGCTGCAGAGATGGCTTAGCAGTTAAGGCACATGCCTGCAAAGCCTAAAGACCCCACCAGGTCTCCAGTACCACATAAGCCAGATGCACATCGTGGCGCACGTGTCTGGAGTTTGTTTGCAGTGGCTGGAGGCCCTGGTGCGCCCATTCTCTCTGTCTCTCTCTGTCTCCCACTCTCTGTCTCTAATAACTAAATAAATAAGAATAAATAAAATCTTTAAACAAAAAGACCTCACATGATGTTTCAGCCTTGGTATTTTTTTTCCCTTTGTCATATGTGGCTTTTAGATTCTCTTCAAATATTTGAAATTATTTTGAGTGTCTTTGATTTATCTAGGCTTGTCATGTAGTCAGAGTAAATGTTTGCTGAGTTTTACAACCGTAGCTCATAAATGAATGGCCGCCCTGGAATATGGTGATGATGTCATAAGATTTGAAGCCACTTATTTAACATTCTAGGAGAATTTTTTTGTTTATTTTATTTTTATTTGAGAGCGACAGAGAGAGAAAGAGGCAGAGAGACAGAGAGAGAGAGAATGGGAGCACCAGGGCCTCCAGCCACTGCAAAGGAACTCCAGATACATCTGGCTGACGTGGATCCTGGGGAATTGAGCCTTGAACCGGGGTCCTTAGCCTTCACAGGCAAGCACTTAACTGCTAAGCCATCTCTCCAGCCCCTCTAGGATGAGTTTTAAGTGTGGTTTTGATAGAGAAGTCACTCTCATGTATACACTTATCTGGGCTCTCATGTCACTGGTTTTCAAAAACATTTTGTAACAAGCCATCAAAGTAGAAGCTTGGCCTCAGACGCACAGATACCAGCAGAAGTGAGGTGGGACATAGTGTAGGCTTTGACAACAGCAAGGTGAAGAGAACAAGTTGAAGAATTCTTACAGCCTCTTGTTTTTCAGGCCAGGAAAGAGTCCAAAGATGTTTCTGCTGGAACCTTCTAAAGAAGACTGTTTAAATAGAGCTGTCCCCAAGGGAGGGAGCTGGAGGGAGACATTTCCTTTAATCACATGTCATGAAAAGGGGATTTAAGGAGCTTGAAGCTCTGGGGACAGAAAGCATAAATATTACATCATCCTTGATAAATCAGAAGGAGCAAGGTTGGATCAAGAGATGACATTTGGGCTAGAGAGATATTTTAGCGGTTTAGGTGCTTGCCTGCAAATCTTAAAGACCCATGTTTGACTCTCCAGATCCCATGTAAGCCAGATGCACAAGGTGACACATGCGCAACATGGCATATGCATCTGGAGTTTGATTGCAGTGGCTAGGGCCCTTGCTAGCCAATTTTCTCTCTCTCTCTGTGTGTCTCTCTTTCTTTCTCTCTCTCTTGCTCTTTTTCTCTCTGTGTCTGTCTTTCTTTCTCTCTCTCTTGCTCTTTCTCTCTCTCTCTTGCTCTTTCTTGCTTTCTCTGTCACCCTTTCTCATAAAAAAGGCCAGTCTGCTGGGCTAGCCTCAAAAAAAAAATAATAATAACCTTAGCTTCTTTCCTGTCCCCTTTGTATTGCATTTACTCAACTGTGGACGTGATTCTCCAGTCTCCTACGCATCCAGGAAGTGGAGATCCATTTGTTTCCTGTCTTAAATTTCAAGCAGGATTCATTCTAACATTCCATAACATTTCCCGACCCCAGCTCCAACCTCCAGTCTTCTTCATTGGTGCTCTAAAATTAAGACTGAAAACTGCAAGGAACAGCTCAACTATCTTGGTATTTGTTATGTATAAGATTAGCACAAGACAAAATGAAAGCTGTTGGCAAACTATACATTGCCATTGAATCATAAGAGAATTTATTTTGTATTTATGTATTATTCATACTGCATCACAAAGATCCCTTCTCAAAATATAATAGAGGAGTGTGTGATACTATTTAAATCAGGTTGCATTTTTTTCTGGAGTTTTCTTTTGTTTAGTCTCTAGTCAGGACTTCATGGGTTTCAACTTGGCCAGGAAAATGAAAATAATAAAAACAGCTAAGTTTGCTTAAAACATTTTCCATAATTCTCCCTCTTTTTTTTTTTTTTTGATCCTCCCCCCAGTTTTTTGTTGTTTCTTTGGCAAGACACCAAGAAAAATATTTCAAGTAATTATTTAAAGGACAAAAAGGAAGTCAAATGGAGTGAGACCTCTTTTTTGGGGAAATATGAAACATCATGAAGAGCAGACTCCACATCCCAAAGTGACCTGTCATTTAGGAAGATCTAACCCTTCTCCTCGCTGAGAACCACAAAAGGGTCAAAGAACAGGACAAGACACAGAACCTTAGTTGTCTAGTCTTGTAGAGTTGACTATTCCACTTTGAGATGACGCCAACATACAACATACAACATACAACAACATACAAGAGTCCACTTCAACTGTTAGCATGATGAGGCTCACGGTCTTTTCCTTTACTTCAAAACAGAATTAAGACACTTTCTTCATCATCCAGTCTCAAAAGAGTTTTCATGTCGAAGTTACCTCAAATAAATAAAGAAAATATATTTAAAAAAATAATATTGAACCTGAGCGTGCTGAGTTTTGTGACTTTATGGCAAGGACCTTCAGGCTGCACCAAAATATGGTGGACAGATGGGCATCATGCGTTGCGAAGGACAAAGTGTTCTAGCCCAGCTCTTTTCTCCTCGTCCTGTAAAGCCACAATCCCTTTGTGTTGGAGCCCCACTGTGATGGCCTCATTTAACTTTAGGTTACTGAAGCAGACAGCTTCAGGTTCGCTGACATGAACTTCCAGACCAGGCACAGTTATGGAGAAAGGGATTTATTGAAGCTGACAGATCCAGGGGAAGTTCCATATGGCAGAAGAAGCTGGCCTGCTTTCACAGGACCAAACACACAAAAACCACAAGCCAAAAGCCACACAGCACAGCACATTTCAGGAACTCCAGCTAGGCACACTTTGCATATCTTGAGATTGAAATCTTGCAAACCCACCACCACACCTTAAGATCCACCCAGTGACACTGCCTCCAGCCAGGTGGCTGCAGATGCAAACTACAAAGTAATAAAACACTCAATAGCTTGGGGGCAACCTATTCAACCTACCACAGTTACCACCCAAATATCCCCCCCCCAAATACCACACTCACTTTAAGCTTCTACCTTCCTAAGTGAATTAACAACCAGTGGGTGCCTTGCATAAGTTTGATTCACATTCTGTTGGCCACCATACAGGAACCTGCCAGGTTCTACTAGAGGGTTCTGATTTATTTCATTTTATTTTGGAGAAAGACACACAGAGAAATAGAGAGGGAGGCAGATAGAGAATGGGCGACCCAGCAGCCTCTCAGCCTCTGCAAACAAACTCCAGCTGTGTGTGCCCTCTTGTGGGTAAGTGTGGCATTGCACCCTTGCATCTCTGCATCTGACTAAACCTGGGATGTGGAGATTGGAACCGGCATTCTTGGGCATAATAGGCAGGTGCCTTAACCACTAAGCCATCTCTCCAGCCCCTGATTTTTTTTTCAATTTTATTTTAGAGGAAGTGAGAGAGAAACAGAGAGAGAGAGAGAGAGAGAGAGAATTGGTATGTCAGGGCCTCAGCCATGACAGTCAAACTCGGGACACTTGCGCCACCTAGTGGGCATGTGCAACTTTGCATTTGCCTCATCTTTGTGCATCTGGCTTATGAGAGATCTGGAGAGTGGAATATGGGTCCTTAGGCTTCACAGGCAAGCACCTTAACCTCTAAGCCATCTCTCTAGCCCATGATATTTTAATTTTTTTTCAGTACTGGGAATTTGAACCAAAGGCCTTGCACACACTAGGCAAGGGATTTGCAACTGCATTATATCCCTGGCTTTTTTTTTTAATTTTGAAACAAGATTGCCTAGGTTAACCTAGGATCTCACTCTGTTGCCCAGAGAGGCCTTGAACTTACAAGTCCCCTCACTTCAGCATCCTCAGGAGCTGAGATGATAGCCAGGGAATAGAAGGTACTAGACCCAGCACTCCACTACCCACATCAACAATGCATTGAAAAGTAGAAATAAAATGTTCAGAACTGGGCTGGAGAGATGGCTTAGCGGTTAAGGCGCCTGCCTCCTAAGCCTAAGAAACCTGGTTCCAATCTCCAGCGGTTCCAATCTCCAGGTCCCACGTTTAGCCAGATGCAAAGTGACGCAAGGGCGCAATGCCGCACTTGACCACAAGGGGGCGCACACATGTGGATTTCGTTCACAGCAGCTGAAAGACTGCTGGCACGCCCATCTCTCTCTGTCTCCCTCTCAAATAAAAAAAAATTGATAAAAGAATATTATCTCTATGTTGCCTACCTTCACAGCAAATGTTGATAATTGTGTTGTAATTCTTGGTTCTTAGGTGACGAGACACTCAGCAAGACTCTGGGGTGAGGGGCACTTTCCCTTTCTTGTGTCCCCATAATTGTTGCTATCTTTTATCTCTCCTCAACCCCTGCTCCATCTTTGGAGATTCTGATATGAGCTTTAGGTTTAAAAACAGGAAGAATCAGGGCAGGGGGCACATACATAAATGAGCAGTCTTAGCCAAGCTGTGATCCCACATGACTATCTCAGGTCTGCTACAAAGTGGTCCCTCAGATTGTTAATCGGATCAATGCTGCCATCGCCTAAGGGTTCCCACAAGAAGATCCACCCTAGCCTTCAACCCCTCCATCACACGGAATTGTTCTCGCCCGGGCACATCCCGTGAAGACGTGGCTTTCCTAGAACCCAAGGTGCCTTCAACCTTGAAGAGGAAAGAGAAAGTTGGGTATTCAGGCTCTCCTCCACTGATACGGTTGTAGAAAAGAAGCTAAAAGTCGAACTGATTCACTGAGTTAAAAGTTAATTGCTGAGGAGCTAAAACTTTGTGAGCAGATGACTATGGAAATGATTGATGTGCAAATTGCCACATCTTGTTTGTTCACTTATCCTTCCCCTTGGTTATGAAAATTATAAAAGTGAAAGAAAATCTCAGCTCGGGGTCAGAGCTTCTTTGGAGGGTTACCTCAAGCTCCTTAGCCCCCAGGTAATAAATTCCTCTACTTTCACTCATTCTGGCATCAGAATTATCTTTCCAGAGAATTTCCACAACAATACCACACAGCTCCAAGCAGGAATCTGACCCAAAATAAAGCCCCCTCTTAAGTGTTTATTCCAATATTATGCTTGTACTATTAGGACAGCATCACACATAGAAAAGTATCATAATTCAAGGTTTTAGTCTAACTTCGTAGATTATTCCTTCAATGTGTCTAGATTTTCCCCTTTTTGTGATGAGTCAAAGCCAAGGAAAATTGCATTTCAGTTGTTTCTTCAGCTATCCTGAAAATATCACCTTTTTTTGGGGGGGGGGAGAGACAGAGAGAGGGAGACAGATAGAGAATGGGCACGCCAGCAGCATCTCAGCAGCTGTGAACAAACTCCAGATGTGTGCGCCCCCTTATGGGCAAGTGTGGCATTGCACCCTTGCGTCATTTTGCATCTGACTAAACGTGGACCTGGAGATTGGAAGTGATGTTCTTAGGCTTAGCAGGCAGGTGCCTTAACCACTAAGCCATCTCTCCAGCCCACCTTTTTTTAAAAAAGACATTTTTTTATTTTTATTTTTGGAGAGAGACAGAGAGAGGGAGAGGGACACAGATAGAGAATGGGCGTGCCAGCAGCATCTCAGCTGCTGAGAACGAAATCCAGATGTGCGCCCCCTTGTGGTCAAGTGTGGCATTGCGCCCTTGCATCACTTTGCATCTGGCTAAACGTGGGACCTGGAGATTGGAACCGCTGGAGATTGGAACCAGCATTCTTAGGCTTAGCAGGCAGGTGCCTTAACTGCTAAGCCATCTCTCCAGCCCCACCTTTTTTTTTTAAAGGAAATAGAGGACCAGAAAGATACTTGCCTACCAATTCCTCACATCATAATGAAATAAGATACACCTGTAGGCTCTGGAGCACTCAGACAAGTTCATTTCCTGCCCCTGAGCACTCAGACAAATTTGCTTCCTTCCCTGAGTGTGGTGAGTCGGGCTTCCTGTTTATCCTTCCTGAGGACATCAACTTTTCTCCACTTCAGCTCTGAGAACTTTTTAATCTCCCAATGAGCTCGCCGCCCTCCCTCCAGCTTTCCTCCATCAGGGAGCTGGACTTTTTTTAAGGCTCCCTCAAGAGTGCTTGGCTCTAAGCCAAGACAAGAAGGCTAAACTCCTTCTCGGTTTCATTTGAAATCTCTCATCTGTGAGGAGAAACACACAGAAAGGCCCATGTTGAAGGATTAACCAAAATAGCTTCAGAAAGAGCCTTTTCACTGAACTATCCCAAAAAAATCTCTCCCCCAATTAACTCCCTGAGCCTTGTCTCATGTGGAAGGAGTTTGTTGTTGGTTATTAATGACACTCAACACTCTTTTGCTGGCATTGATTTCCAGCAAACCCCCAGGAGTGCAAGGACATTATTAGCTATTACTTAATACCAGGTAAATTGATCAAAGATTATACACAGTTCAGGATTTGCACCTAAAAAATAAATAAATAAAATAAAAATTTGTTTCCTCAGCTCCCATCTTTCCAGAGCTGAGCATAAGTGAACCGCTGGTTAAGCAAACAGCACCCACAGCAAAGGGAGCCACAGAAGCAGAAGATAAAAGTAAACCGTCTAGAATGGAGTCAAAGCAGTACCAGAGTCCATCCCACAGAAGCGCAGGCTGGTTAAGAAAACTGACAAATTCCCAGCAGGAATTTTAAACAGGAGATTAAGGAATTTACTATTTTATTAGGAGAGAGACAAGGAATCGAAAGGTTGAAAACATTCAAGATTCCTAAAGCTGAAGAAAAACCATGATCACAGCCATGCTTCAGGTAGACGTGTGGAGAACATTGGTCAGAAAGCAGGTACATTTAGAAATAAAGGCACATAGGAAAGTGCCAAGATGACTTTCTTTCTTTCTTTTTTTTTTTTTTTTTTTTTTTTTTTTGGTTTTTTGAGGTAGGGTCTCACTCTAGTTCAGGCTGACCTGGAATTCACTATGTAGTCTCAGGGTGGCCTCAAACTCACAGTGATCCTCCTACCTCTGCCTCCCGAGTGCTGGGATTAAAGGCATTAGCCACCACGCCCGGCTCTTTCTTTCTTTCTTTCTTCCTTCCCTTTCTTTCTTTCTTTCTTTCTTTCTTTCTTTTCTTTTTCTTTCTTTCTTTCTTTCTTTTTTTTTTTTTTTTTGAGGTAGGGTCTCACTCTAGCTCAGGCTGATCTGGAATTCACTATGTAGTCTCAGGGTAGCCTTGAACTGGCAATACTCCCACCTCTGCCTCCTGAGTGCTAGGGTTAAAGGCATGTGCCACCACACCAGGCTCAAAATAAACATTTGAGCCAGTCATTTTGACATATATTTTCCACAGATCTATAATTCTCTGGGTCTGAGTTTTAAGAAGTGAACCCCCAGTGCCCACCTTCAAGGTCCTCATATTTATTCCCATAATAACATGAGTAAACACAAGTTTAGAACAATTACCAGTTTCTCGAAGATAGAAGAAAACCTGTGTGAAAAAACTTCCATACTATAAACTTTTAGGGAAAAAAAAAATCTCTTGAAAACATAAAAAAAGGTTGATGCCCAGCTAACAGACAATGAAATTCTATTCAGCAATATGGGGGAGGGGGGAATGAAATTATGAAATTTGCAGGAAAACGAAGGGATCTGGAAATAATTGTATTAAGTGAATCAAACTCAGAACAGCCCAAATGGCATGTTCTGATATGCAAGTCTCAGCTTGGGGCATCGCTGCATATATTGGAGGGAAAATGTGAATAAAACTTATAAACACAGACGTGTAAACGAAAGAGAGTATAAAGAGATGAGCTGGAAGAGGAAGGATGGAGAGAGGCAAAGGATATTTGTGGCATGTAAACAGAAGAGAAAATATACTGTCCCGAGGGAATTTGGGGGACGTGGGGAAGGAGGAGGAACAGGAAATGGGAATAAAGCAGAACTAATTATATTTAAAATGCCATGACTGAAGAGGGACAAAAAAAAACATAAGCAAAAGTTTGGATGTCAAGATCATAGAGTTGTAAGTGAAGCATTTATATTGAGGCAGCTCTGGGAGGTGTCATGAGATAGGGGTGGGGGGGTGGTTAGAGTAGCTACTAGCTGGAGAGGGCTTTAGACTTTCCATGGGCCATAGCATGTGTGTGTAACTCAAGCATCACTTAAAGACCTTTCAGGGAAGAGCTGCTGCCTTCAGGTAAAGGGTTAATAAGGACGAGAATGATCTGCGGGACCCTCCGTAGCCTGTACTTGGATGTAAACAAGTCTTAGTGAGAAATTCACTTAAATGCACTACTCCAAGGTTAAGAAAAAAAAAAAAAAAAGTCTCCTAAAACAGTCCAAAGAGAGAGACATGCCTGTTTCTCACTGGTCTTCAGTGCCTGGTGGAGTCAAATGCAGTGACGCTGTGGACACGCTGGAGCGGATAATGTCCATTTCCAGTGTCCAAGTCTCCTGAGCTCATTTTCCGCACGTGTTGGAAGTCAGGCCAGGACTGTGTCTGGCTTTACCTTCCACCTTGCTTGGGGAACGACCATCCAAAACACATCCCATCACTTGTCATCAGCTCCCTGGCACATGGCAACATCTGTAAATGATAATAGACAGGCGAAGGCTGACAAGGAGACAGTTTCCAACCTGCAAGACTACGCACATGAGTCTCAACTTCAGAACTGTTTCTTTAGCAATGGATAGACCAGGGAGACGGTATGAAAGAGACGGGCGATTGGCTTGCTTGCTCACATCCATTTGGGAAGCGCTCATGCCTCACATCCCCTCACCAGTACAGAAAGACCTGCCTGGCGCGATGCATTCTCCTTGGTTATATTGATTCCTATATGCTGGGTCTTAGTTAACACATAGTTTCTCAAGACTACAGGAAGATATACCATTAATATATGCAGTGGTTTCGTGAAGGTGTTGCCCCACAAGATCATATATTTTGAATGCTGGCTCACCAGCTGATGGCAATGCGGGAAGTGGAACCTTCTAGGAGGAGATGTGTTATTAGGGGTGGGCTTTGAGGTGTTATAGCTGGCTCCTCTTGGCCAGAGTTTGACTCACACTGCTGCTGCTGTTTTCCACTCGCCGTGGCAGAGCAATGTCCACCATCTGACCATGCCATGTTCTCCCCTGCCGTCATGAAGCTTCCCCTGGAGACCAGAAGCCAAAATAAATCCCTTCCTTCAAGTAGCTGTTTTTGGTGTTTTGTCCCAGCAATGCAAAGGTAACATGCAACAGCATACAATTAGGTGTTACATAAAACCGGGACCAGAGTAGATCAAACGTCAAAACGCGGTCTCATATCTAGCGTCAGGGTGACTTCTCAGGGGTTCCTGTAGGCCTGGGTGGTGGACTTGTCAACTTGTCATCATATTTAACAGGTACCGAGTATTTACACTCAAGACACTGTGCTGAACTATTTCCCAAAATGCTGCTTTTAAAAATATTTTATTTGAGCTGGAGAGATGGCTTAGTGGTTAAGGCACTTGCCTACGAAGCCTAACGACCCAGCTTCAATTCCCCAGGACCCATGTAAGCCAGATGTACAAGGTGGCACATGCACCTGGAGTTTCTTTGCAGTGGCTAGAGGCCCTGGAGCACCCATTCTCTGTGTGTGTCAGTCTCTTTCTCTCTTTTTCTCGCAAATAAATTTAAACCAAAGAAAAACAAAAAAATATTTTATTTATGCTGGGTGTGGTGGTGCACGCCTTTAATCCCAGTACTCAGGAGGCAGAGGTAGGAGGATTTCCTTGAGTTCGAGGCCACCTTGACACTACCTAGTTAATTCCAGGTCAGCCTGGGCCAGAGTGTGACCCTACCTCAAAAAACAAAACAAAGGGCTGGAGAGATGGCTTAGCGGTTAAGGCACCTGCCTGCTAAGCCTAAGAACGCTGGTTCCAATATCCAGCGGTTCCAATCTCCAGGTCCCACATTTAGCCAGATGCAGTGACGCAAGGACGCAATGCTGCACTTGCCCACAAGGGGGCGCACACATCTGGATTTCGTTCACAGCAGCTGAGAGACTGCTGGCGCCCATCTCTGTCTGTCTCCCTCTCCCTCTCTGTCTGTCTGTCTGTCTCTCTCTGTGTCTCTCTCCAAAAATAAATAAAAATAATAAAATAAATAAAATAAAATAAATAAATAAAAATTTTATTTCTTTATTTGCAAGGAGAGAGACAGAGACAATGGCCATGCCAGGGGATTTCTGCCACTGCAAACAAACTCCAGATGCATTCGCCACTTTATACATCTACCTTTACCTGGGTACTGGGGATTTGAACCTGGGCCTGCAGGCTTAACAAGCACCATTAACCACTGAACAACCTTTCCAGCCTCTCTCAAAACACTCTTGATGCCCTGACAGTCTGTCACAGGTCATATGGCTAGAAAATGGGTAACCAGCACCAAATATATCTGACCAGCAGCTTGTGTTAGTAGCATTAGACCACACTATGTGAGTCCTTCCTGAGGAATCGAGCCCCATCCACTGAGTCTTGTCATCTGCTCTTCTCACAGAAGCATCCTGCCCACTCTACATCCTCTGCCTATGATGTCCTTCCCCATTCCATTGATTTTCTCTGCTCACCTCCAATCCTCCTCCTCCTCATAGGTCATCAGTGACATGCGTGACCTGGTTCCTGGAACTGCATGCCCTGACCTGTGTCGATCATTGGAATGAGAAGACCTCTGCTCTATCAGATTCAGTCTGCCGTCAGCTGTCCAGCCCTGATATGGGGACCTCCATGTAGGTGCCATGTGTGGTTTTCTGCCTCGTACAGCCTTGTGGTGGAAACATGTCTACTATTTATTCTAATTGACTTTGGGCAGCAAGACTTCGAGAGCAATGTGTTCTTGTTCCTAATTATAAGCTAATAGGTGGGCTTCCTATCTAGGTCTTAAAGAAATATTTCCTCAAAAAGACTTCAGCCCCAGATGGGTGTGGTGGCGCACACCTTTAATCCTAGCACTAGGCAGGCTGAGGTAGGAGGATCTCTGTCAGTTCGAGGCCAGCCAGGGGTAAGAGAGTGAGTTCCAGGTCAGCCTGGGCTAGAGTGAAACCTGCCTCAAAAAACAAAAGCAAAAAAAAAAACAAACAAACAAAAACGAAGACATTCGCTCTCCAAAGCAGTGTCTTCAACTTCTACCGTCTAACACTGCATGGGAAGCTGCTTTGCGGCAGAGAGAGAGGGAGAGAGAGAGAGAGAGAGAGAGAGAGAGATTGATTAAAGTCTGTCTCCTTTACTGACTGAGAAATAGCCTTCCCTTTCTAGTCTGAAATTTTGTAATGCCCACTATTTCTGTAACTACTGAATGAAGGTGACATGCTCGGTTTCTTGTCTACAGAGTTGCGCCCTCTAGTGCTGACTTATGAGATTGGAGATTCATGAGATAATGTTAAAATGGGATCTACTCAGTCTGAGCGCTCCGGAACTCTCTTCTCAACAGTCAGCCATCTGCTTCCCGGCTTGACATTACTTGGCGTCTCTTCTCTCTCAGAGCAGCCCTACCCTGGAGTGCACCTCGCCCTTCTGTGATTCACAGCTTGCTGGTGGGGGCTCCCTACAACCCTTCAGGTCAGGAGCAGATTCTTCACATAAGGGAACAGTGACAGGAAGGGACCTACCCAGTTTTATTTTTTATTTTTTAGGCATATGATGTCCTAAATGACTCCATTAAGGGATATATGATTTCGTTCAAAACACAATTGAAGCAGGGTGTGGTGGCGCACGCCTTTAATCCCAGCACTCGGGAGCCAGAGGTAGGAGGATCCCAGTGAGTTCGAGGCCACCCTGAGACTACATAGTGAATTCCAGGTCAGCCTGGACTAGAGTGAGACCCTACCTCAAAAAAAAAATTGAGGTGCTGGGGAGATGACTCCGTAGTTTAAAGGTGCCTGCTTGCAAAGTGAGCAGGCCCGGGTTCAATTCCCCAGCCTTCCACATAAAGCTGGACAGGCATTTAGGTATAGCAGCAAGGGACCCTGACACACCCATACACACATACACACATGAATGCACGCACACAAACACACGTGTGTGCATGTACACACATGTACATAAAAATAAATACAAACTAAATATTATAAGTTAATTAGACAATTAATTAATTCAACATAACCAGTTTATGGTATAAGGTTTAGGAAGTAAAGGTTGACAGAATCACTCTAGCTGGTGGGAAAATGTTGACAACCAGTGACTTTCAACTATGGCCTAGAAGACCACCTCAGAATCTTCAGAAGCAGAGCTGTCAGAAAGCTTTTGTGGGGCTGGAGAGATGGCTTAGAGGTTAAGACACATGCCTGCAAAGCCTAAGGACTCGGTTCGATCCTCCAGTTCCCACTTAAGCCAGATGCACATGGTGACGTATGCGTCTGAAGTTTGTTTTCAGTGGCTAGAGGCCCTGGCGCACCCATTCTCTCTCTCTCTCTCTCTCTCCTCTTTCTCTGTCTCTAATAAATAAATAAATAAAACTAAAATCTTTAGAAAGAAAGAAAAAAGAAAGAAAGAAAGAAAGAAAAAAGAAAGAAAGAAAGAAAGAGAGAGAAGAAAGACAAGCTTTTGTGTTCAAGCATGGGTTTTCAATAGTTGAGACATAGGAGTCTAACTCAGAGGGACTTCCTGAAGAGTTGTAAGAGTCTTTTTTTTTAAATTTTTTTATTGTTTTTTAATTTATTTTTGGAGAAAGAGACAGAGAGAGATAGACAGAGAGGGAGAGGGAGACAGAGATGGGTGCGCCAGCAGTCTCTCAGCTGCTGTGAACGAAATCCAGATGTGTGCACCCCTTGTGGTCAAGTGAGGCATTGCGCCCTTGCCTCACTTTGCATCTGGCTAAACGTGGGACCTGGAGATTGGAACTGCTGGAGATTGGAACCAGCGTTCTTAGGCTTAGCAGGCAGGCGCCTTAGCCACTAAGCCATCTCTCCAGCCCTGTAAGAGTCTTTGAGTGGGGTATTGTTAGCATTGGTGTTGGTCACTTTTCTCGTTGCCATGACAAAAGGAAATTAAGGAAGCCACTTGCATACTGACTTACAGTATGAGAGTTAAGTGCATCGCGGTGGGGAAGGCACGGTGACAGAAACAGGAGGCAGCTGGTCACAGGGCGTCCAGTCATGAAGCACACATGGATAAATGCCCATGCTCAGCCCGCGTTCTTGGTTTTACTCCGTCTCTCCGTTTGGGACCCCAGCTTTATGAGATGATGCCAACCCTACTCAGGGTGGGTCTTCCATCCTCTGTTAAACTTCTCTGAAAATCTGCCCAAAGGTTTGTTTACTTGGTGACTCTAAATCCAGTCCAGCTGACAATAAAGGCCACTCGTGGTACAGTATCTAAGAATGATAGATCAAAGCACACCATCCGCCTGCCAAAAAAATTCACTCTTCACTGTAATTTCACACTGTGAAGTTTATACACGGCCCCTCTCTCCTTTTCCATCCTTTTTCCCCCTCCTATTTCTCCATCTTTCATGGTATTTCTCCTGTTCCAATTGTTTTCTTTCTGATTCCATAAAGCTGAGGAAAATCCATGTGGCAAAAGCAGGGCCATCCTCAGAGGGTAAAGGAGAGGAAGCGAGGCAGATGGAGTTCATAAGCTCTTAGGTCAGGAAGGGTAAGAATACACGTGCTAAATGACCTGTCCATTACATAAATGAATGTGCAACCAGGTTGGAGAAGAAAAGTAAAAATCGCCCATGAAGGAATTAAAGATCTGACTAATTTATAGACATTCATAGTCTGTTTAAATAAGATTTGAAAAGATTCTTTTTTTATTAAGAAGGAACTTTATACGGACACATCACATATTGGTACCATCATTCCTTCTCCTCCCTGCCCTCACTCCACTGAGGGCCCTCCTCAGTGGAATTGCTATTATTCACCATGGGGTTGTGGGTTATGAGTTGTGGGAGCAGCAGTCAGTCATTGCAGAGGGCAGGGCAATGCCTCTGCATATTCCCTCCCACCCTGTGGCTCTTATAATCTTTCCACAAAATTCCTTGATCCATGGTGGGTGTGTTTCAAGTCTACTTTAGTGTTGAGCTCTCAGCAGCTTCTGGCTTTCTGCTTTGGTAAGTTTTGAATATCTTCAGTGTCTGTCTTCAGCACCCTGGCGCAGGTTGTCAGGCTGTCAGTGGGAGCAGCACTCTTGCTCATCTCGTCAATTCCTCTGTGGTTTCACCCAGGGCCCTCACATCAGGGCTGATGTGAGAAGGGTAATTCATCTGAGATTCAAGCCTGTTTTGTAACTGTGAGCCCTGTAAAATCAAAACACAAGTGACATACTTACAACACATAATGACAAAGAGTAAGGATTATGGGGACCTTTGAAGTTGGACAAAGTGCAATTTTTAGAACCCTTAAGTCTCCAGCAGAAGTGTGTCACTGGGGGTGGATCTTGAGTTAAGCCCTATTAGGTGTGTAGAAAGGGAGTCTGCACTCTGTTTGTGCTTGCTGGCGCTGGTTTCCCTTTCGGCTGTGGGTGTGATGGAGTGAGTCAGCTTCTTCTGCCATGGTGAAGCGTCCCCTGGAATCTGTAAGACTGTCCTCTAAGTTAAAAGGCAACTGCAACATATAGTTTCTGATGTTTTGGTTTGTTTGTGTCTTTATGCGTGTGTGTGTACATGTTTGTGTGTGTATGTAGGATAGTGTTTGGTGTGTATGAGGTGTGGTATATGCTTGTGTGTATACTTAAAACATCCAAGGGTTCAAAGCCAAAACTACTAAAATGACAATTTTAAAAAGTACAAGGGGCTGGATAGATGGCTCACTGGTTAAAGGCACTTGCTTGCAAAACCTGACTGCCTGGGTTCAATTCCTCATTACCCACGTGAGGTCAGATGCACTAAGTGGCACATGAGCCTGGAGTTTCATTTGCAGTGACAGGAGGCCCTGGTGTACCCACACTTACTCTGGTTTTTTTCTGCCTCTTTCTCTATCTTTCTCTGCTTCTCTCTGTCTCTCTGTCTTGTCTTTCTTGCTCTCATAAATGAATAAAAATATTTTTTAGGCCTGGAGAGATGGCTTAGCGGTTAAGGTGCCTGCCTGCTAAGCCTAAGAACACCTGTTCAGTTCTCCAGGTTCCATGTTTAACCCATGCACAATGACAGAAGGGTGCAATGCCGCACTTGCCCACAAGGGGGCGCACATGTCTGGAGTTCATTCACAGCAGTTAAGAGGCTGCTGGTGCACCCATTCTCTCTCTCTCTCTCTCTCTCTCTCTCTCTGGCTCTCTCCAAAAAAAAAAAATTTTTTTTTTAAATTTAAGTATGGCTGAATCCAGGCATGGTGGCACACGCCTTTAATCCCAGCACTCCAGAGGCAGAGGTAGGAGGATTGCCATGAGTTCGAGGCCACCCTGACACTACATAGTGAATTCCAGGTCAGCCTGAGCTAGAGTGAGACCCTACCTCAAAAAATCAAAACAAAACAAAACAAAACAAAAAAAGTATGGCTGAGAAAATGGCTTAGTCAATATTTCCATGCAAGTGGGTACCTGAATTCAGATCTTCAGAACCCACATACATGCTGGATGAGTCTGGTGCCACCTGTAATCACAGTGTGTAAAAGGCAGAGAAAGGGAATCCCAGGGAAACTCACTAGCCCAACTACCTGAGTCAGTGAGCTTCGGGTTCAAGTGAGAAGTCCTGCCTCAGTAAAATAAAGAGAAGGGAAACTGAGCACCACACCCGATGTCAACCTCTGGCCTCTGCACATAGAACATGTGTACATGTATGCACACATACCACCACATGCAAAGTAAACCTAAATAAAGATGAAAGTTTGTTACGTTTACCAGTTTCCAGCTAATAAGCAAAAAGTGACTGATGAACTGAAAGGAAGGGTGTCCTCAATTTCAGAACTCACCTTGGGGCCAGTGAAGACCCTTGTGGAAATGATGACACAACCTACCTGCTCCCTGCTCCCTTCTTTCTCCCTTCTTCCTCTTTCCTTCTGTAGATGCTGATATACAAAACACTTCTTCCACACCTTTCTGTCTGTAAAAAACTCTAAGAGACTAGAGACTGCTTCCTAGGGAGCTAACCAAGAACAATTGATATATATATTGGTTTTTTGAGGTAGGGTCTCACTGTAGCTCAGGCTGACCTGGAATTCAACTATGTAGTCTCAGGGTGGCCTCGAACTCATGGCAATCCCCCTACCTCTGTCTCCTGAGTGCTGGGATTAAAAGCATGTGCCACATCTCCTGGCCAAGAACAATTGCTATTAGAAGTAATGTCTGGGTTGGATTACCTGCTACTCAGCTGGTAATGAGGATCCACCACTGGTGGCAATTAAAACATGGATCATTCTTGGCATAAGGTATCTTTCTCACTGCTTCAATTTTCATTGGTAGTAAGTTGTGAGCAAATTATACAGACCATAAAACTATACAGACAGGAGAACTGGGTGTTGAGTTCAATTGACAAAAAATTGAAGAATGAAGGTGATTAATCATCAAGTCCTAGTTATGTTTGTAAACCAAAGGACAGATGATGATGATGATGATGATGATGATTTTGGGTTTTTTTTTTTTTTTTTTTGGTTTTTCGAGGTAGGGTCTCACTCTGGTCCAGGCTGACCTGGAATTCATTATGTTGTCTCAGGCTAGCCTCGAACTCACAACAATCCTCTTGCCTTGGCTTCTCTGCCTTCTTATAATAGGCATTAACAGATGAGGACCAAGTCTTGCACTTAACAATAATGTCACACTCTAAATTTTCCCATTGCATCCACTACGCCAAGATCAGTCTTTATATGCAAACAAATGAGATACTGACAAATGGGATGGGAAACAGGTGAAATTCTTAAAATCACTAGAGCCCAAATATGTGGTGTGGGTCTTTAGCGCTTATGTGTTCCAGGTTTGGTCCCCAGTGTGTTCAGAGGTAAGGCCTTTGAGAGGTGAGCGGACCAAGAGGGCTCTGATTTCATGAGCGGATTCGCTTCACTTATGGATTCACAGCTTAAGGGTCTATTGGGAGGTGGTAGTGGAAACGTTAGGAGGGGATCCTGTTTGGAAAAAGCACGTCGTTGGAGGCATCCTTCTAGATTGTACTATTTGTCCCTCTCTCTACTTCCCTCCGGCCCTCTTTCCTAGCCAACATGAAATGAGAAACTTGGTTTTGCATAATGTGCTTTCTGCTTCATCATAGGCCCAGAAACACTGGAGCTCAGCGATGGTGGCCTGAAACTTAAAAGATTGTGAGTCAAAACAGACCCTCACCTCCTTTAAGCTGTTTTTTTTTGGGGGGGGAGGGAAGAGACATAGAGAAAGAGGAAGAGGCAGAGAGAGAGAGAATGGGCGTGCCAGCAGCCTCTCAGCGGCTGTGAACGATTTCTAGATGCGTGTGCCCCCTTGTGGGCATGCGTGGCATTGCGCCCTTGCGTCACTTTGCGTCTGGCTAACCATGGGACCTGGAGAGTTGAACGGGCGTTCTTAGGCTTAGTAGGCAGGTGCCTTCATGGCTAAGCCATCTCTCCAGCCCTAAATTGTTTTTTTTTTTTCATGTATTTTGTCCTAGGAGTGGAAAGCTGACTCACACATCTGTCCTTGTGAGCTTTAGGTGTCGTCTACGTCTTCCTCATAAGGCACGGACTCCTCTTTATTTGAAGACCAAGCATAAGTCAGTCATGCCCGGTAGCAGAAGGTCTGCCTGTACTTCCTGTCCTGGTCACTAGGAAAATCATGACACTTTGGAGCGTCTTCATTATGGAGAAAAAGGATTGTGTCCTCCTCCTTCTTCTCCTTCTCCTCCCCTTCTACAGAGAGAGAGAGAGAGAGAGAGAGAGAGACAGACACAGAGAGAGAGAGAGAGAGAGAGAGAAAGACACAGAGAGAGAGAGAGACAGAGACAGAGAGAGAGAGATACAGAGAGAGAGATAGAGAGAGACAGAGAGGATTGTGGACCTAGAAAACATATCCTGCCAGGCGTGGTGGCGCACGCCTTTAATCCCAGCACTCAGGAGTCAGAGGTAGGAGGATTACCATGAGTTCAAGGCCACCCTGAGATGACAGTGAATTCCAGGTCAGCCTGAGCTAGAGTGAGACCCTACCTCGAAACCCCCCCCAAAAAAGAAAACATATCTTGGCAGTACCTGGGAGTGCTTCTTCTGCGATTTTGCAACTTCCCCTGGACCTGTGAGCTTCAATGAATTCCTTCCTCCATAACTGTGTCTCGTCTGGAATTTCATCTCAGCAACCTGAAGCTATCTACCACACATGGCATCTTTATTTTTTTAAAATATTTCATTTATTATTTGTTTATTATTTGAGAGAGAGAGAGAGAGAGAGAGAGAGAGAGAAATAGACAGAGAGCAAGAGAGACAGAGAGAGAGAATGGGCACACCAGGACCTCTAGCCACTGCAAATGAACTCCAGATCCCTGCACCAACTTGTTCATCTGGCTTATGTGGGTCCTGGGGAATCAAACCTGGGTCCTTTGGCTTTTCAGGCAAGTGCCTTAACCACTAAGCCATCTCTCCAGCCCCCTTTAAAATATTTTATTTTTCATTTATTCATTATTTGAGAGAGAGAGAGAGAGAGAGAGAAATAGAGAGGGCTTTTTTTTTTTTTTTTAAATCTTCAAGTCTTACAACAATTTGATGGACCCAGGCAGAGCTCATGCTTGTAGAAAAATGATCAAAAACCTGATCTAAAAAGAAGACATTGACAGATAGCTCTGGGGGTCTTCCTTTCAGTTCTTTTGGTGATGGGAATAGATAAAAATCTCCATCAGTGGCCATGGAAAGTTCCTGGAGTTCAGTTCTACAGTGGGTATAATAGCGAAGAAAAAGTACAGAGAGGACACTCGCCAATGCCCAGGAGCTGCTGGCACGTGGACTTGCCCTCCGCCAGATCTAAGAAGAAAACGTTCTTTATTTTACCACATTGCTTGTGGCAGTAAAGACCTAGCTGTGACAGAGGACTAAACCTGAAAGCTCCTTTGGTCTTGGAAGTCCTTGGCAAGAGCAGAGGTATGCGCGAGGTGTTTCAGCATGACCAACATGCTGCCAGCATGGGCCATTCTTTGCAACTGTCAGTAACAGCACTGTCCTTTCCACACAGCAA